>CM060950.1:236515491-236957991 GCA_030765055.1 Mantis religiosa
AATCAGAGAGAACACTGTTAAAACGTCAAGCTTCGTGATATTTCACTATCCCATTGGTTTGGATTATCAAGAATGTTCTCAAACAACTGAATGAGTCCATCTTTATGTTCCCGAACAGTTTCAGCCAGCCTTCCATTATAATTCCATCGTTTTAGACATACTCTGGGAAACGTCCTTTTTTTCATCTCCATACTTCGGCCCAAATGACCTTGTTGTCGACGGGCCCTAAAACACCACACACTCACTCTCTCACTCACTCACTCACTCTCCATACCTAATTCAGCACTTATTTTTGTAGATTTGGAGAAGAAAGAAGACTAACTACTTAGGGCTTTGAAAAAAAATGGAATTATTTTATCTAGGATGTTGTCTGTGAAGGGACAAGATTCAATGTATCGGCAAAGCAATTTCTAAATAAAGCATTAGGATATTTTTCTTTTACTCTTTTCTGTAGACCACTAACTTCCCCTGACATCACTGCCGCTCCATCATAACATTGAGCGACCAATTTATAGCCACATTTAAACTCGTCATTCATATGGAATACGTATTCTGCTAGTGCCTTAGCACTGCGATCTCTACTTACATCTGTAAAACCCAGAAACCTTTCTTGTATCTCTCCATTGTCAGATATCAGTCTTGTAACAGTCGAGAGTGAGCAGATATATCAGTGGTTTAATCAATAACTACAGTTACAAATGCAGAGTGAAATATTTCTTTTTTCACTACCTTCAGTAACATTAATGTCATTAACTACGTTAATGTCATTTTGAATATGGTCTGACAGATTCAGAACACAACAGCTTTCTGTAAATGACATGCCAGAGTTAGCAGCTTAATATAATCTCCACGGTTAGCAAAATCTTTGTCTTCGGCATGCCCTCTGAAGGGAAGTTTTTGTTTTGCCAAGTATACCACTTCGTCAATGAGAGTTGCATAATTTTTCTATTATTCTTGACATTGCTTTTATGGATATGAGGTTATAAAATACCTAATAAAACAATAATTGCATAATTTCGGCATATTTCTCTTTGCATTAATAGAAATAGCGTTCTGTAAGAAATTCAAATCCTCCTCCATGTATTTTTCTTGTCTTTCCTTTATTGAGCGCCTTTCTTCTGTTCCTTTAAAATATTTGCTAGGGGATCAAACACACTGACGAATTTTATCTAAGTTTTCGGAATAATGAACGAAGAAATTTAATTTACAGTACAAGAAATTGTCAAAATTAATAAGAACTTCAGATAACAACTTTCGAAATATATTTCTTCAGGTGTTGCCCGTGAGCAGTTAGTACAGATGAATTTAAATTTCGCTCCTCCAACATCAGGCCTATGGTTCTACTTACCTAAGATTTTCGGACAATGTTCAAGTGGAAAGTGATTTATCAGCGTTTCCGGTGTGCCTTTAACCTGATCAGTATTTGACATATTGAAGTAGTTGTTCCTCTCACATGTGTTCGCGCAGACGTTTCGTAGATTGGATGCTAAATTTAGACGTAAAGTAATTTTAAGCTTCCAGTTATGCGGCATCCTGTTTCCTGTAAAGTTTTTCACAAATTGATGCAATTACGCGAGCACAACACAAACACAATCAGGCTGAGAAATACTAAGCATTTGCTAGAAACTTTTAAATTTAAAATTGTGTAACTAAATTACAGAAGATTTAAGAAGACTGTCAGTGAATTAAATAAAAGCATTATAAGTGTTTAAAACATAAATTGAATTTACGACGAATAAAGGAACTGAGGGGTTAAAGAGCAGTGATGAACAACTGAAGGCAATAAAAACGCCGAAGTAGCCCACGAGCCGTGGTGAGGAATTACCGGATGTATCTTAATGAAGAACAAATTGTGAGCAATGGGCAAGAACCGGCATCAAGGACGGTGACTTAACAACTTCACATGGAACTTAAAGGAGTAAAACTACAAGCCTGTGTTGTTCTGGAAATCTCCACCAATACCTTTATCCTGGTTGCCGCAGAATACACCCACGTCTTTCAGCCTGAGATCAGATCCAGGAGGAACAAAGCATATAGAATTGTGGGAGGTCTTCTTGACGTCGGGCAGAACAACGCATTACACCACGACCTCGAGAACTACATCCTAGAACAAAAGTAGGAATTCTGTTTCAATTTATTGGGGGCCAATATAAGAGAAATGTCGTAGAGGCAACTGTGACAAAGTTTGCTTTGTATATTCCCTAGAACTAACATTTCAGTGTACACATATAGAGTACTACAAGAATTGTTGGTTACTACAAGATATAAGAAACAGTAATTCAAGGTTATTTGGTTCTGAAACAGCTCGTTCTGCTTATTTACAGAACTTGTTTCAAAGTAACATTAATATGTACAAAATTAGAGTAGAAAATTAATTGTTATACTTTTGTCCATTTAACCTTCAGAAAATTAAATTCGAATATCATGTGATTTGGTTCACTTAATAAACATTCAAAAGTTTTAGGTTTGGTATTTTGGCTATATTGTTCTCTAAAGTTTCCGCAAAACTGGGTCCTTTCCTACAAAATGCCGTTCTGTGATATTTAATTTTTTATGAAACAATCATGTGTTAAAATTATTAAAACTCTAAAAGCAAAATTAATTTTTATAGAGCTAAAATAAACTTAAAGTCTCCTCACCTAACTTAAGAAATTTGTGTTTAAAATCTGAAGGAAACTGAATGCAATGGGACAATGGGGAACAGTTTGAACTGGTAGAAGTTAGAGATTATTTTAAATATATAAGTTTGGAAAGTTTACACACTTTTTGCATACGTCTACACAAATTCATTTAAAGGACAGTATCGACATCGTAGTTAGCTCCTGAATATGTAAAGCTTTGATACTTCTAAAAATCAAAACCTTAAGCATATTATAATTAACCAAACTATGCCTTTTTTTCATTTGCAGGAATTGATCAATCATCATGCAACAGAACGAGAAAAAACGTTTTATGACAAGTTGATTCAGAGTGAATGAAAATTCAACCTAATGCGTATAATATTGTTTCATGGTTGTATGTTCAGGTGTTGTTCTCTTTATACATACTTCATATATACTTTAAATGTAATAACTAAACACTCTTGTAGAACAAAACTGAATATAAATATTTATTCTCTTTTATATGCATGCACTGTTAGATTAGCTTTTATTTTTCTCCTTTGTTGTTTCCATTAAACATCGAGAGTACATTATTAGAACTTGGTTACGGTATGGTCTTGATGTATTACTGAGTGGGACTGATCAGATAAATATATGGTAGTAGTTAATCAAAATCGCAGGGGCCACTTTTTTTTTAGAAAATCAAAATGTTCTAGTTACCATCTAAGGCGTAATTTGGTGTGAAAACCATTTCTTGAAACTTTTCTTGTCCTATCCTTGAAAGAAGCTGAACGTAAATATCAAGTTTAATATTTAAATTACTATTCGCTTTAGAATTATGGTGCTGCGGTTTCATATTTCGTTGTAATATACCTACACTAAGTAAAACCTAAGTCGAAAATAGCAAAGAAATATATTTGAAATTCCATGATCCCTTCATGACCACGAGAGAAAATGGTCTTCCCAGTTGAGGAAAATAATTATATTTAACATTTCAAACTACTAATAAGGGATATATTGGAAGTAGTGTACTCTGTGCCTTCCAGAGTAACTCAGTGCATCTCGAACTGGGGAAAGACATCGTAGAACAAGAGGTAGGAATGCTGCTTCAATTTATTTGGGGAAGGGTGTCAATTCCCCCAAGTTACCAGAAATAATACAGAGCGGGATGGCTTAAGCAGTAGCGTCTGTTGGAGGTCCTGGTTTCGATTACCGGGCAGCCGATCACGCTCCACTGTTTTTCGAAGGTTTTCCCGGGTGGATAGTCGAATGTTGGGACGTATAGTTACTTCCCCAAATTTCTTAACCTCCATTTCAGCCAACTTCTCATTTCGCTTCAATTTCGTCTTGGTTGCCATTTTCGCTTTGCTAAATGTAGATTGTAGTTTCTGTATTGCATAACAGGGAATTTTCTATATGTAAATCCTCATCCTTAGTATCGGGGTAGATCTTCTAGTAGCAGGCCGCTCAGGGGATGTGAAAGCCTCTAGTGGAGGTGATCTGGTTGTAGAATCGCCATCGGTAAGTTGTCATCTGTAGTACTTAAGACGCTGTCCTCTACTGCCGTCTGTCTTCAGTCCCGCGAAGTCTTCGGATCCTCTCACCTCACCTATCCCCTCGGGTCGGTCTGAGTGACTCATTGGTTAGGTGCTTGTCTATTGATCCAAAGTTCATGTGTTCAAACCTATCCCAGACGGATAAAAGCGACTGTCCCGCGTCAGTATATTCTCTGGTATGTCAAGGAACTCTGGTATGTAGGAGGTAATTCCGACACACCTGGCGTCGTTAACAAATAAAATATTATTATCACGCTTCCTTCTGGGGAGCAAACCGTCAGGGCCATATGATCATCGGGGTACCAAGTCTTAGCTCGGCCGGTTCTCAAATTGACTATTTCGTGCTTCTCACTCTATGCGCCTAATTGAACTTTTGTTTATTTTATTTGTCATAATTCTAGATTTTGTTTATGTTGTGAACCAAAATGTTGGGTCAGTCTCCAACAAGGTTCCTACCTGAATCCTTTGACTCCCTTTTTCGAATATTGTCATAGTCGTACGAGAAGTAATTGCGATATTTATTATTATCCGTTGATCAGAAAAGTGATAATTGTGCTTTCAATTTTAATGTGTCATATTTAAGTAGATACCTCATATTTATTTTTACGAGAAATAATATGTGCATCTTGAGTATTACAGAAATAGCAGCTAAAATCTTCATGCTGAATGACTTTTTATGTAACTGTTAAGCTTCAAGGAGTAGTCATGACGTGGAGCTGAAGCCCGGATTCCTTTTGTTTCTGACGGTGCGAAATACTTCTGTTCCAGAGTATTTTATTGGCAAACTTTGTCTGGCTGAATGTTACTTCTGAGCTTGACTGATATACTGTGATACTGGTCGTTGTTTAAATGATTTGCTCCGGTCTTATACAGAATTTCATCAATTCTCGAAATGAAATGTGATCGGATATTAGAAATAGCTAAGATTACTAGCCTGAAGCTGTTAGATTTTCATGCACTCTTACAATGCTCACACTGTTTTGTATTTTTCATTGCAATAACATTATTTTACTCTTGTGTGTTTGTTAATTTGTTCTGTATAGGTCAGTTTTCAGTGCTTTATTAGATAGTATCATGACAAAGATTGTGCCACTACAAAAACCGTCCAGTTATTTGAGTTATCTAACCAGAAACTAAACTTACCATTGCTATTCGTGTACACATCTCTCATCTTAAAGACAGAAACAGAAACATGTCATTACGGCCTGCCATGTTACCGAGAGAGCTTCTGCTCGACGCGAGGGCAAGGTGTGGTTTAATAGTAGACTTTCTGCAAATGGGCACCCCAAGAGGAAGATCTTTCTTAAAATCATAATTTCCAATACTTATACGTTCGTCAAATGTCAAGTGTTTGTCGGTTTTTTGTTTTTGTTTATATATATCTTGGCCATGCAAAGAGAACGGAATGTTGTAGCCATCACTTAGCGACCAGCTCTTAAATGGTTAAACTATCACTAAAAGTTTACTGCATTCCAACTTTCTATTTTACATACAGGGACTTAAACAATAAAGTAATTCTTATCTCTATTAACATGTGTATAACCTCATAATATTTTTCAATCTTCGAATGCTGTGAAGTGTTGTTAATGTCGGCACTCCCTTCATCTTTGATATCCTTGTTACTATTAAAGGAGAAGTGCATTTTGCCTCATTCTTTATATACGAATATCTGCACATTCTCCCTCTTTAGGTGCCGATTTTAATTTGCACATTTCTTCATATTCTACACTTGGACATTTACTAAACGACAATTTATCTTACCTCTTCATAACTTCAAGTGTTTTGGTGTCTTTATCTGTAGCAAAAATTGTTACGAGATGATGTGGGATGATGTTCTCGAAGCCAGGCGTTGCAGCGACCATATGGAGCCAAAAGGTTACATACGTTTAGTGGAGGTGGGGATGATGCTGCGATACTGCTACAGAAAATGCTGTTGCTGCGTCCTGTCCTTGGGGATGGTGCCGATTTTCCAGATCTCGCGGCCGTTATATTCTGAGTTTTTGCTCAGATCCGGCATCTCAGGATGAAAAATTGCTTTTGATGTTATCCACAGCTGCATGTGCAGTCGTTGCATGAGAAAAACCCTTTGAATTCAGGCGTGGTCTCGAGCAAGGGAATTAACTTTTCATTTATTGAGGAAATAATTCCATTTTTATTTTTAAATTCATATCATTTAAATCTTTTAATTTTCAGTAACAAATTAACACAATACGCCGTAACGCAGATATACAATAAACTTGATCAATGTAATTTATTTGCAGTTACACAGAAATTGTGAATATAGTTTATAATATCTATAGATTTTTATTACTCGCCGTTACGACACAAAATTACACGTTACACAATCAAAACACATATGTTCGCTTCCACGTTACACGATCATAAGACTATCTTTGGTAGCTGTCTGTCCAAGAATATTGATTTTTCTCCCTTCGTTGCTATAACCACCAAACAAACTTCTTTTTCTTAGGGCACAGCATTACATTAAATCATATCATTTTTGTAACCACCAATACTAACACATTATCTCGTATCATATACACATTGCATCATATCATGACCCACTGAATTTCACACTTTCACTTCTTGTGCATATTAATTTTTCCATAACAATCCTTAAACAACCATTAAACATTTTTAAGAATTTTAAACTATCGGCGCCTAAACCAAAAAAGTTTTTTAAAAGCCCCTCTTCGAAACATATTGTGACTTTGTGGGTTCGTGAAATGAAAAGTCCAATTTCACCACTCAAAAATGTTCTTTATTTCTACCGACTTACAGTTTAACACTTGCCAATTACACAAAATTACGTACTGCACACAATTACAATTCACCAGTTCGTCCGTTACAATTTCACTTGTACTCGCGATTACATAAACTCCGATGCACATACCAGTTACGTAAAGTCTTCCGTTGCACAATCCTCTCGTTCATTAACACGTCACTGACTAACTCTTACACCAAGAACTGCGACTGTCTCCTCACTCACACTCACTAACCAACCAACTAACTGACTGACTGACACTGACTGACTGCAGCCCTTTTTATAGGCATCTCGCCGACTTCTCGGCTTTTCTAGTTCCCAGGCGACGTTTCCAGATGATGAACGATCCCGTAATTTCTGGAACACAGGTGGAAGAGAAACAGACCGCACAATTATGTTTCTTTCCCCAGCCTTCCCTGTCACCACTATAAGACAAACGAGGGGAGGGCGTAGCTAACACGGACCTCCCTCGTCTCCCGCTCTCAGCTGCCTTCATAGGGTGTTCCAACGCTCGTGTGACACTGCTCCCTCCTCAAAGCTGTTCGCCCCGAACAGCACCATCGTAGCGTGCGAGGCGGTCCAGGTGTACCACCAGCATCTGCCCGGATTCTGAGCCAGAAGTAGCGCTGCCGTAGTTTGTGAATCATACGGTTCGCTCCCAGGTGTCCTCCTGAAGTACCGGCGTGCTCTTCCTCCAAGACTTCCGGGACCTTACTCCGGGGGAGTACCAACTGTTCTCTCTGCGTCTTCCCATCGGGTGACTCCCATACCCGGAACAGCACGCCCTCTCTGGTCTTCAACGAGTCCCATTGGGCCCAGTGCGACTTGTAGGTGGCGCTCCTCGGTGCGATGTCCTCCCAGGTTGGTCTCGTCCCTGCCTCCACTTCCCTCAAGAGTGGCCCCAAGTCTGCGTCCGCCAGCTGCTCCCTCCTCAGGCCTGCGCTATCCCAGCCTTCAGCTGGCACTGCCACAACTACTCGGACTGCTGCGGCACGCTCCTTCTCTTCCACTCTTGTGCGCTCATAGCCGTCCTGGATCTGCGGTAGGACACCTCCAATGTAATGGTCGCTAGCGTCGGTGTCCACAATGAAGGCGCCACCCGGTTGTGGGAAACCCAAAATTGGAGCACTGCACAGGGTCCCCTTCGGGTGCTGGAAAGCGTCTTCGGCGTCCTCCATCCACACATAAGGCCGGTTTTCCTCCGTCAGGCGGGTGAGGGGTTTTGCGTTGTTGTCGGCCTTTTCCTCTAAATCATTAAGGCGGTCGTCTACTTGACCCTTCCGCTTGCCCAGGTTCGTGACGTCATCCCTCACGCCGGCCAACCGTTCCTCAAACTTTGCGGCGAGAGCCTCGTTCGCCGCCTTCATTTCCGTGGCCAGACTGCCGTTCGCTGCTCTCATTTCTGTGGTTAACTCGGCCTTCATTTCTTCCATCTCCGCGGTGATGTTGTCGTTGGCCGTCTTCATTTGTTTCAACTCGGCGATGAGGTTGTTGTTTGCCGCTTCTATTTTTGCAGCGAGGTTTTCAGTTGCCGTCTTCATTTCTTTCAGTTCCGCTAAAATCTTTTCTAATGCTGCCTCCATGGTTGTAATGTTCGGTGATGTTATGTTGTTTTCCCGCTTCCTGACACCAGTGTGACTTTGTGGGTTCGTGAAATGAAAAGTCCAATTTCACCACTCAAAAATGTTCTTTATTTTTACCGACTTACAGTTTAACACTTGCCAATTACACAAAATCACGTACTGCACACAATTACAATTCACCAGTTTGTCCGTTACAATTTCACTTGTACTCGCGATTACATAAACTCCGATGCACATACCAGTTACGTAAAGTCTTCCGTTGCACAATCCTCTCGTTCATTAACACGTCACTGACTAACTCTTACACCAAGAACTGCGACTGTCTCCTCACTCACACTCACTAACCAACCAACTAACTGACTGACTGACACTGACTGACTGCAGCCCTTTTTATAGGCATCTCGCCGACTTCTCGGCTTTTCTAGTTCCCAGGCGACGTTTCCAGATGATGAACGATCCCGTAATTTCTGGAACACAGGTGGAAGAGAAACAGACCGCACAATTATGTTTCTTTCCCCAGCCGTCCCTGTCACCACTATAAGACAAACGAGGGGAGGGCGTAGCTAACATGGACCTCCCTCGTCTCCCGCTCTCAGCTGCTTTCATAGGGTGTTCCAACGCTCGTGTGACAATATGGAAGATAATATTATATAAATACTTCAACAGTGCATTGTCACATATTTCAAAGAAAGCCCCTTCGACATTTTTTCACAACAGTAATCAATAAATAAGCACATAAAATATGACAATAAACAAACACTGAATAAGTTATTTTTAAACAATGTTTTATGTTATCTTAGCGAGTGTCAAGGATTTGAAAGGCTTTCAGAGTGTTTTGTGATATCTTCCGACATCTTTATTATTTTGATCTTGTGATTCATAAGTAGCTGACCACATCTCGTCCCCGTATCGGTTGGATGATCGTCCACATCTGCGTACGCAAGTGGGCGTGAGGCCGGCAGTCTCGATGGTAGGCCTTGACCCTCTAAGGGCTCTCGCGCCATGAGTTATTATATGACTCATAAGTGGACTTCGGATTTTAGGTAAAAACCTTTTTTAATCCTTAAACGATAACTTCATAAAATAAACAAATATACGTTTCATGCGAAACCATGCCTAAAATTACAGTTTTAATAGCACCTAAGATACCTATTTTGACAATAAAGCCTATTATGCATGTTTAATCTCTGTTAGGTTAAAACATTAATTATTTTTCCAAAACTCTATGTTTTGAATTCCTAAACGTATTTTGCAGTGTGTATTAATTTTTAACTAAACTATACATGTAACTTTCATGGTCAGTCTGAGAGTTGCCGTTATATGACCCTGGGAGTGGTGGCTGCAGTGTACAGTACCTGAGTGTCCTTCACCCCATTCCCGGAAAAAGAGAAAGCGCCCCTTCCCACCCTTCTACTTGGTGCATTTTCAATCAGTCACATCTTCTCTCTCCCTGAAAATGTTACGTTATCTCTTAAGTGTTTAGAGTGTGCGTTTGGTGAGAGTGCAATGCCAAAAGTTAAAACATCAAGGGCTTCGCTGATACGTCAGTGGCTTCAAGAACTTCTAGACTTTACCACGGATGGACAAGCAATATTCTGTCAAGCGTGTAGCAAATAGGTGAGCAAATTAAATGTACATAATATACTCTTCTTCTTCTTCTTCTTCTTCTAATTTTTATACTAAGTGACCGTTTTCTACATAAATTGCCATAGTGTTTTCCTCTTGCGTAATTTATTGGAAGAAAATTTCTACTTTAAACCTCAGTTTGATATGCTTTGGCGTCGGCGCGCTGAAGACATTGTTTCTGAAAATTAAATGTTGAATTTACATAATTAACATTTTGCTGGAAATTCAAATTCAAATTAGACCTCTTAGGTATACGGTGCGTTCAAAAAGAAACAAGGCGGAGACAATTTTACAGAAATCTGTACTTGTATGTTAGAGTTATTGGCCCTGGCTGTGGAGACAATTGTCCCACTGTGACAAAAGTCGGTGAACGACTGTAACATAGGAGTCCCGGGTCTGCGACATGAGCCCGTTTCGCACGTACAGCTGGACGTCGTCGTGCGAGGTGAATCGTTTGCCCCCAAAGCCTTTTAAGGGGACAAAAATGGCGTAATCACACACATACACACACAGGTCTGGACTGTATGGAGGATGGCCGAGATCCTCCCATTTGAATTTATGCAGAAGTGCCGCAATTGTGTTGGCCGTATGAGGCTTTACACAGTCGTGGAGCAGAATGACCCCAGGGGTGAGATTGCCTGGTCATTTTGATTTCATCGCTTGATGAATATTGGTCAAGCATTGCGAGTAGTGCTGGACATTCATTGTTGTACTGTGCTGCAGGAAGTGTATCAGAAGGGGGTCATCTCGGTCAGAGAAGAATGTCAGCAGCTGCACTTGTGTGGATGCCCTTGACTGTTTTTGGTGATGGTGACCCTGGATGCTTCTACTGGAGACTTTGTCGTTTTGATTCTGGTTCGAAGTGCTGACACCATTACTCATTTCCAGCCACCAGTTCGTGCCAGGAACTCATCCCCTTCTCTAACATAGCGATGCAGATGACCGAGACAGTGGGCTATTCGACACGCTTCCAGGTGTGATTGAAGACTGTAGGGCACCTATTGGGCTCACACTTTGCGCAAGAGCAGTCGTTCCTTCATGATGGTGTGAAAATTCCGACGCTCAATCCGACGTCGGCGGCTATGGCTTTCACTGTCACTCGGCGGTCCTAGGTAACGAGTGCATAAATCAGCGACGGGCTGTGAACTTCCACGCTCTGGTCGGAAAAACACTTCGATACTCACGCCACGGTCACCGGTTTGCGCATGCCAGACTCCGGCTCTTTTCTGTTTGAACACCCCTTAACTTTGATCTCGTTCTTATCCAAGCCATTTCTTCCCTCTCCAGTCTGTTAAATTGGTCTACATATCTTTCTCTTCTCCATTATCTGTTTTTTATCTTATTTAGATTTAAGGATTTTCTATCTTCCAGCCCTCCCCATATCTTTCTTTTCTTTCTATTTCCTCCATTCTGTATATATTAAAACGCTGTTTATACTCCTACTTTCTAATCTCCATATGCCGCCCTCTATTCCTATTTCTTCCATAGTTTATATTAAATATAAGGAGGGGATTCAAGAGTAAACCTTAAATGGCCCCGCCTGCGGTGCCATATGTAGTAAAAGCGGGCGTTAAACACTACACATTTCATTGTTTTCTTAAATGGCCATTAAATTTTAATTTATATGTAGTCGCTAGTGTCGAATTGAAATACGTGTGAAATTAAGTAATACAAGAGACAGTGACACATGAGACACAATTCTCGCTTCATATACAGACTATTATATGGTTGAACACAGTCGATCATGACCAAACGTTTGTGAATAGTTATGTGGTCTCGTGTTTTAGTCCAAGCCTGGAGAGAGTGGTGGCTAGTAATCTAGTGTGATAGAAATCAAATGAACCACAACTAGAAACAGCAGTCTTGGAACAACACTGCTTTAAATCGAACGATGACTTCCGTATTAAAAAAGCCAAAGGAAAAATGCAGTAAACGGGCCTAAAATGACGGTGATGTAGCTATCTTGTGCGACAGCAAATAGATACCTTTTAGATACTATTAGATACTTTTAGGTACTATTTGACTACCTGTTACTCTTCTTTAGCCAATTTCTGACTAATATACATTCTTAGGCTTTCACGGTTGGCCTTAATCCAACAGAACGTAGTTTCGGGTTTATAGGCCGTGGTCCAGTCGATGAGATAACATCTGACGTTTCACCCGTAACGCCGGCGGGCATCTTCAGGGATACTGGATGGTTTCCTCAGCCACAAATTGGTGGACGAGCGACTAATAAGACACAAAAAATCGGTCCCTCGCGTCCTTATATAGTTCGGGCGCTACACTAAATGCCACTCTAGTTGTGAGCCAGTCAGGAGTAATTTCTCTGAAGATGCCTGACGGAGCTCCAGGCGAAACGTTGGATGTTATCTCATCGACTGTACCACGGCCTACAGGCCTGGAAACTACTGTCTGTCCACCACAAGAAGGCAAGCGGGGAATGAAGGGGAGAGGAACTTGAACTGTTTATCTGCTCTGTTAGTAGTGCTGTTTGCTACGAAATCAGTGTATGAGAGTGCATATAAGTCATCCATGCTGCCGCATCTAATGCTCGTTTCAGTATAGGTCTGGCCACCGATATTAGCATATTATGTCCTTGAGGGCTAGCCCATTCAGTGAACCCTTCTAATGCTTAGGCTTCATACCAAATGCCCTACTTGTGTATAAATCAAAGGAAATGCATGGGGATTTTCACCATGAAATGAATAATCAAAATAACGCTAAGTAGTTGAAACCATGCACATTCCTAATCTTCCTCAAAATTCTGTCCCAATAGTTGACAACGCGTCCTATCACAATACTCAACGTCCAACTCTCTAAAAAGTTATATGAAAGCCTGGCCAATGCACGTGTTTATAACTAGATTTACATTATTTTAAATTTTGTTGGTGTAGAATATGGTTTTGGTGTATTATATTTAATATATGCAGAGTGAAAGCATACTACTCAAAAACGGTACTTTATTAAAACATATAAGTTATGAATAGGCTCTCAGTTACTTATATATTTTACAGGATTTTATTTAACGCCGACGACAAGGAGCAGTAAGATTTCAGTAAATCTGTATATTCAGTTTTATTTACTCGTGGGTACCTTATACACTCTAAATTACTTTTTAATTAAAATGCTCGTTATGCAATTCCAATATTAAATACACTGTAACTACGGTAATTAAGATAATTATACTAATACTGCAGAGAATTTAAAACCTCAAAGCATGACCCGACTATAATATTCAGTGTAATCCGATGTCTCAGCACCTTTTTTTTAGTAGAATAAAAATTGTTACGAAATGCTACATCCATAGAAAAATAAAATCCCTCTGTTTCATGTTCTTTGTTTTAGAAATTTTTGCTCTATCTCTCTTCTGATTCGAACAGAATCTGCATGTTCTAAAAGGTTTTTGTTATTATCACTACAATCTCTGCCAATGTTTCGTGTTCTGTGACATAACAAATGACACCTATAATTTAAGCAAGACTCCAATTTGCTGGAAATGCATAAACAAACGAATATGCTATTGGATTCTGGTTTGCTTCTCTTCGTTAAACAGATAAGA
Organism: Mantis religiosa; assembly: GCA_030765055.1. Classification (NCBI taxonomy): domain Eukaryota; kingdom Metazoa; phylum Arthropoda; class Insecta; order Mantodea; family Mantidae; genus Mantis; species Mantis religiosa. The sequence continues at coordinate 236,529,180 of CM060950.1, forward strand.
CACTACTAAGTAAAACGCTGTGCTAAAGATAACCTTCAACATTTTGTAATATATCAGTTAATCGGTGATGGGGTATTTGGGACATTCGCTAGTAATGCTGGTGTTTCGGGAGGACAGTTAAATTCAAAATTTAGAGGAGGCCTTCGGCTGACTATTGCTCTTCTGCCATTGTAAGTAGAATAGAAATAGGTAATTGAAAAATGAGATGTACAGCAATCACATGACCTTCTCTGTCCTCTTCTATTTATTGGTGCATATGCGAAAGCTTATATTTCTTTCTACTCCATTTTAACAGAAGTAAACCTTTTCAGAAGCAGCTACATCACATATTTCCTTATACATAAAAAGGGAATAGTAAAATGTTTTAAGAACAGACCCAAAAATCCATACGCTTTCAGGCAATCATGGCAAACATTGAAATATTAGGAAGGAGTGATATTGGTCAAATACCATTTAGTTATTTACACATATTTTTACTAACTCACCCATACTTTCAGACTCAGAAGATTGGAACAAAAGAGCTGTTAATTAAAAGAAGGATAATATAACTGATTAATTGAACAATTAATGAAGTTTTTTTAAATAAATTGATGTTTCAAAGAGATGAATCTTCTTGTATGGTATATCGTCTATTGGAATTTTGATCAGGTTCATTGCTGAATTTTTGTGATAGGATGAGGAAACGTCTAACGATGTCGACGAAGAAGCATTCCATCCAAGTACTGCTTAACCTGCCAATATACACGAATAAGACTTATTTTTCTAATTTACGTTCTCCAAAGTTAAGACATATCGGATAATGAATGATATTGATCAATGATGCTTAGCGCTACCGAACATTCGTCTTTTAAGGGTACGGGAAAATACCAGAAAAATCTTATCCAGGTAACTCACCCTAACCGAGATTTGAACTCGGGACCTCTTGGACGTGAGGCAGACACGCTACCATCTACGCTACCGAGGCGGACATGACAAAGGACGACTGATATATAAAGTATGCCGTGTATGACGAGAACAGTTACAGAAATTTTAATAAACAATTATTTTGCTTCAATTATTTACTACCATTCATTTCTGACATGCTTGTTTTCTTCCTTGTTAAAGTTGAATTTGGTTTGGAAGCAGAGTACGCTTATTTTACCATTCTATGAGCATATTCGGATGGATTGCTTAATTGCCTTGTAGACTTGAAAATATTGTTATAAATGTTTATGTAATTGCGCTTTTAACGTTTAATTTTCCACCATGCGTACTGCGAGGTCTACAATTTATTTTGGTAAAGTTGGACCTAAATTGTGTTTTATTTGTTTCTTATATTTAGTACCAATCTAGAAATAATGGATTCTACTCTGGAAATTTATGCCATGGAAGAATAAGAATCCTAGAGAAGAAAAAGTAAAAGTTATAATAAATGAGCACCATGCGTTTGTTTATTCCTTGCTTGTATTAACAGCAAGGTAACCTGGGTTACTAATGTGTTTGTCTAAACGTCGACGGAAATAAACTGGTGAAAATTTCTTTTTAAACTATTGCAATGGCAGAAGATATACTGAGAATCGACTTTACATCGGAAAGGGAAAGATATGGAGACCATTTTCCTCGTATACATTTCTTTGATTTATTTCTTTTTGAAGGCAAGTCACAATTTGAACTATCATGGAACAGCAAGGACTTACCTCAAGCAAATCTAAGAGATATCAACTTCTACTGAACTCTAAGACAAGAACATTTGGAAGAGCATTAGTAGTAAAACATTAACCTTCGAACACTTATTATGCGACGAAAGTGTTGGATAAAGCTAGAGTAATTAAAACACGACAACTGGATCACACTTACTAAAAAATGAAAATATTGCTCTCCATTCACTTACCTTTCCTGCTCTACCTACATCGCGTTATAAAGTACAACTCTTATCTGTATTGCGCATTACCATTTATATAAGGAGGTAACATGAGACGGCATCTAGCTGAGCTTCGGAAAATTACACAGACCTGACCATATTCCATGCAATTGAGGTGTATTTGACCGTAGAATAGCTTCACAATCACTGACATGGGGTTATGCAAAATTGTCAAAGGTATTACTTACACATTTTGTGACACTCAAGATTATAAGCCTCCGGAAACAATCTTAAACAAAGGTTATGGAAAAGCAACCTATTGGTGGTGTTTCTGAATTCTGATACATGAAATGTCTTTTGGCTACATTTTTAGTCATATGCCAAAATGGAAGCTGTTGCAAGCTTTCATGAACCTGCTTTATCTTACAACCCAGCCAGCCTTTAAGAATCTATATCATAATGAAGAGAAGAACTACTAACGATGCAAACAACTGACCTCTGATGTCTGAAAGAAATGCCAATATCAACTATGTGTTTGGTGTGCAACTAAAATAACTACCTTAAATAACAATGCATGTTAGATTCAGTTTATTAATGTTTAATGAAAAGGTAAACACAAGTTAGAACTTGCAGTAAAATAGTGGCCTATTGTAAAACAAAAAAGTGGTGCCTCTCAGGACAAAAATTAGTCAAAAAAAGTTTTGATCAATTGAAATGTAACATGATCAGGGCATTATGTTATAGCACAGTTGTTGATGCATTTAAATTAGCTCATATTATTCTTATTACTTTAAATTATTTGACACCATAATTATGTTCTATAATAAATAATATTGACAATAAAATGTGTGTAAAGTATTTTTAATATAGTTTGTAAAAACAGGTTTAGGAAGAAGGAAAAGTGTGTGCCCTATTCATTATGGTGATGCACATGTTGAAATAGGAAACCAATAAAAGTTAGCTAAAAAGTACCAGTTAAAACATCAAACTGAACTGATATGTGTTACAGTTTTCAACAAAATCTCCAGAAATTACGCTTCCTTTAACAAAAAATGCTGCAAATTTGGAATTTTTACTTTGAAAATATGTACTTGGAAAAGTGTATATATCAGTGCAAAATATTATATATCAACTTTAAAACATATTCAATGAGTTTAATAATGATTAAATGTTACTGATATAAAAATTTTGAAAGCTACTATTTCATATCTTATATGTGAAGGGTCATTAAGTGTTGATAACAAAATTGAAGTAAATCCAGAAATGTTCTATTCTTGATTTCTGTTACACACCGTATAGCATGCACTGCATACCTTTTTTGGAAATGGATGATAATTAGATATGTGAACTGTAATTTTGTCTGGTTAGCATCTCATATAATGTATAGTTGGTTGAAGAATTAAATTGACCCCATACCAATCTTAGAAATATGAATGAACCTTCTATTATCAACTGTATTTGCAACTATATGTAAAATTGATTAATGTTAAGCAAGGTAACTTTGATTGACATCAATTACGTTTACTTGGTATTACAAAAACATTAATTTTATGTCATGTACAAATATAGTTTGACTCTAACTTTTCTTATAGTCTCAAGCCAAGTGGTTATTTAATTTAGCTATGGTTTCCCTTGGAGAGTCGGTCTCACTAGACTTCATTTGGAGTTAATTTTTCAGTTTATAACCCCCTGGCTGCTATACAAATGCTCTGAAGCTTAAGGTTAATGATGGGTTTGCCATCTTCCTGCTTCTAAGCATTAACGAGATGTGCTTCAGAGTTTCATCTTAGATATGTTGCTTCCACCAAAAGCTATCAAGTCATATCCAGCCATTATGTATTATCTCAGCTTCCCCTCAACTCTTACCAACCTGTAAACTAGTAAATTGAACTTCTCTAGTATGGTCATTTGGTTCATTAGTTACTGGGCTGCTCTACCATAACAAGGTGAGACTTCCAAGAGGGTGATATGAAACTTACAATGACAAAATCCTCACGCATAACTAGAATCTTCTTTCAGCCTCGTTTTTTTAATCTTTACCAAAGTGTGCATAAATCATTGTTCAAATTCAGAAAGGGTAGTAAAGATGTACTCGAAATTATATGAAGTGGTTGAGAAGAAAAGGCTATCTGCTCATGGTTAATTCAAAGATTTATATAAAATACACATTTCTTTGGTACAAAGGGAACATATGAATGCACTAGCTTTGAATAAACTATTTTAATAGATGGTCACTATGTGATGGATCTGAAATTCAGTTCTCCTTGTATGTCTGGTAGAGAAAGAGAGAAGAAAAAGAGTAATGACCTACAATTTGAGAAAAGTAGTAGTAAAAAATTCAAACCAAAAACAATGAACATCCTGGAAATGATAAACTCTACAAAATGTGTTTTACTTATATTATGGGGCTTAATATCAACATTTTTGAATGACAACGTTTTCTCCATATCTTACTGTTTATCTTATTATTCAGAATGAAGAGGACTTCAAAAGCTGTTCCACAAAAACTCAAAATATGTAATTAATTTCATACGAAATAGCTTATATGATTTGTATCAAGACAATTGGAGCCATTTTTGAAAACAATTTAAATTTTGGAAAAGTGGTTCATGTTGTATAGTTTGAGAATTCTTTAATTATTTTTATTCTTTTAATCTTTGTTACTCTTTAGACGTCATAAACTTAAATATAAGGTTTGGCATTTAATTGACTTTACTTCTGTGTTGTGCTGTTCACATGCACAATACACTTCTCTAAAGATACTTTTTTTTCGTGAGGTCTTAACAGTTTTATTTTCAGTGAAATCTTGGTATCAAGTTCTCCGGTGGAATGAAATACCTTCTCTGCCTGCTATGTAAATGCTAGAGATAACAATACTAATTAGCAAAACTAAAGGGAAGAAACCTACAAATTAACATACATTATATTCTAGCTGCTCAGTTCTCAATTAGCATATATAATATATATATATATATATATATATATATATATATATGCTACAGTAATCTTGTTCTTCAGACATTCCAAAAGGAAATAATTGTTTCAGTTTCCCTGTGTTAGGAATAACAAGTGGGTTTCTTACTTTGTGGGAGAGATGCCCCTTTTAGAATGAAGAAATAAGTTGCAAATTTTTGTTTAGGAATTTCAAAATATCCTTAAGTACCAATTCAGTAAATTATCAGGTATGTTTGTCTTATCTGTTGCACATACATGTGGACAGACAATGAATATATTTAAAAAATGCTCATCCTTTCTTCCAGGTCCTATAAAGTTACATTTAAATTCAAATTACTAAAATTCTGATTTTAATGAGATGTATATACTATGTTTACCTTGATGTTAACAAAGAGAAGTAAACATTCACACAGAATCTATTTAGATTTTGGGAAATAACTTTTGGTGATATTTGCACAAGTCAAAACAACATCCATCCTCCCACCAGAGATATAAACACAGCAAATATCCCCTTGGACAAGTGCATTTTGATCTTCAGATAGGCTACCAGGAAAATTTTAGGGAATTTTAAGAATCTGTACAAACATTCACAATGGCAAACTGCAAAAGTACTGCTGAAATGGCTGTGCCTCATATCTCAACTATGGCTCATAATTTTTACCTTACGCTCCTTACCTGTGCTCGGTTGAGAGAGTTATTGTATTTCAACAAAGTTCCATATCAAGATTAGATTGAAAATACTTTTAGAGGATCCCTGAACAGAAAGAAAATAAAAGGCTTTGTATGTTCCATATCCTTTTGAAACGTTTGAGACAAAATCGTACATGATCATCATATCAGCGCCTATTTTTTCCTCCGTATCTGAATTCAAGAGACATATCAACAGTTCCTTACAAATGAGTTACATCATTTAATTGATAATGTGCCTCTGGACATCATCCAATAAATGTTGTTCTTAAACAATGTTATGTCAGTTCAGTTCAGTTGGATGGTACATAATTTCTGAGTGATAAATTTCTGTGTAGAAGGGTTGGTTGAGGGGGATTTAATACATAGTCTGCCTGATCTCCTGACTTGACTCTAATAGATTTCTTGGTCAGGAAACACTTGAAAAACCTGTTTATGTGATTCCCCTATCACTAATTGATACTGAGAGATGATGATATACACATTGGATTTGACCATACACAAAACAATCTTGGAATTTGCAATGCAGGATGCAATGTCATAGAATGTAGACTTTGGACAGGAGGAAGCCACTTCGAACAATTTTTTTAATCTGTTTTGAGGTTGCAAAGCATCACAGAAATATTTCATACCATAAAGATGCAGTCTTTAGTTTTTCTTGAGATGCCAGTCATAGGGGCACTCATAAGGGCTTAGTGAAAATATAGTTAGATATACTGGTACTGTATGGAACAATGCTTGTAACTTTATTGTTATAGTTTTGTGAAGTTATATTTTTTAGAAAAGTTGTAAGATATTAACATGTTTTCGTATTACTATGATTGTAAACTTTGCATCACTTTTTTTAGTGAAAACATTTATTTTGGTTCTCAGGTATTGGAACGTACAGGAAGATGCTTCTTTTAAATGTAATTTAATTTTTTAGGAATTATTTCAGGGCAGCGATCAGCGGCGGTGTGTCCATACCTGTACTAGTGCAGGCATGAAGTAGGAGTGTTGCCTCGGCTAGTCTCTATCGAGAGTACCTGCCAAAGGACAGAAAGCCCATTAGTTAGGGCAGTGTGAAGTACTTCTCGTCCCATAACTTCAGTTATACAAGCGGTGACGATATGATGTGCCTCGGCTTCAGCAGTATCAGTCGGCGTTTTTGAGATTCCGCTCTTGGAACAAATTAGAGCAACATTGACACATAACCGTTCAACGCTTTCCTTTACATTACGAATGTCATAGATCGAGCGTACGATCAATATACAGGGTGTATATAAATGAATATCGGGATTTTAACTCTTTATAGCATTTATTACATTAAACTTACAGTTATAAATGATATGTCAAATGAAAAGGCAACTCAGTTTTGTTTGTTGGCAACAGTGTGCATGTGCGTGGAATGTTTCTGCCACAATCCGCTAGACAGCGATAGTAGCAAAGATGGCGACTAGTTAACAGAAAGCGTTATGTGTTTTGCAGTTTGCAAAGACCGAATCTGAAGTTACTGTGCAACGTGCGTTCCGCATTAAGTTCGGTTGCGGTCCTCCTGGTGATAATAACATTCGTAGATGGTATCAACATTTTGAAGATACCGGCTACCATTGTAAAGGGAAGAGCACGGGACGACCAAGAGTAAGTGAAGGGACTGTTGAGCGAGTGAGGGAGCCGTTCACTCGTAGCCCAAACAAATCAGTCCGGAAGGCTAGTCGTGAATTACAAGTTCCTGTGTCGACTCTTTGGAAGGTTGTAAGAAAACGCTTACGCCGACGTGCTTACCGTTTACAGCTATTACAGGCTCTAAAGCCGACAGACTACGGATTACGTGCCAACTTCACAAACGACATGTTGCTTCATGACGATGACGATTTTATGGATCGTGTTGTCTTCAGTGATGAATCGGCCTTTCACCTTAGTAAACATGTTAGCACTCATAATGTACGCATCTGGGGCTCAGAAAATTCTCACGAGAAATGCAACGAGATTCCCCTGAAGTGAATGTTTTTGTGCGGTATCCCGGCGAAACGTTTATGAGCCATTCCTTTTTGGTGAATCTACTGTAACTTACACTCCTTACCTTGATATACTAGAGCAATGGTTCTTTCCTCATTTGGAAGAAAATGAACCAGAGAACATTTTCCAGCAAGATGGTGCGCCACCTCACTGGCATAACGAAGTACGCGATTGGTTGAATGTCACTATACCCGAGCGCTGGATAGGCCGCAAGGGCTCCAATTTTATTTTTTTGTAATTTACGTCCTCCAACGTTGTCATATCGGACGATGAATAGAATGGTTGAAATGCTCAAATGAGTCCGGGGTCCGTAGAACTTAGAGTTACACGACATTCATCTATCAGGATAAGGGAAACCCCGGACAAAACCTTTATCCAGGTAACTCACCCTAACCGAGATTCGAACACGGTACCTCTCGAACGTGAGGCAGACGCGCTACCATCTCCGCTACCGAGGCGGTCAAGGGTCCCAATGAAAGGGCTTGCTATGCATGGCCTCCACGTTCTCCTGACCAAACGCCATGTGATATTTACCTTTCGGGCTTCACCAAGGATCGTGTGTACGTGACTCCGCTTACAGCTGACCTCCCTGAATTAAGAAACCGGATTGAAGCAGCTGTTGCTACAATTACTGAATACACACTTATCAACGTTTGGGAAGAACTCGGCTATAGACTTGATGTGTGCCGTGTGAAAAATGGTAGTCACATTGAATATTTATAAGGTTCTTGGTAAAACTGTTTTAGTAGCTTTTACATTTGACATACTATTTATAACTGAAAGTTGAATTTAATAAATATTAGAAAGAGCTAAAATCCCGATATTCAATCATATGCACCCCGTACAATAGAATTCCTTCTGATCATAACCAACTGGTGAAAGCCCGGTGCAGATATACCCAGAGACAATAGTAACGTTCACCATCTACAAACTTCCGAGACATGTCGGAATCCGGAGGTTCGCTCGGAAAAGCTACGCCCATCGATGTGAAAACGGATAACTTATCGATTTTTAAACAGCAGACAGATACCCGTACCCTTACCCATACCCGTACCCGTACAGATACTGATACCTGTAATCGAATTAAGGTTAAAGTGATATTACAGTGTTTCACCACTCAACGAGGAAACGCTAATCAACATAAGATGGGAGGAAACTGTCTGTTCAGCTTATTGGTAGGCGGATACACCACTGTACAACTTCTACTAAACCATCAGACCCACGACGTTTTCTTAGAACAAATCTACCTGCTTCCGGGAGAAACATAACTCTGGATGGCCCAAAACATTCTCTGAATTCTGTCTTCAACTGTTTAGATGCCGAGTAACATTCTCCGAGAGGTCATCATCACATCACTGAAGTTGTCCATTGCAGTTGTGAACGAAACGACTTGAATTTTTATCTGTAGCCCTGAAATAGCTTCTATTTATATAGACTGCGACCGTGATAATCTACGATTTCTCCTGCTTTGAACTGGTTCATATCACGGCTATAACATTGGTTTGAATGGGAGTGAGCCTTAGCCACTTGCCATTATATAATAGTTCGATACGTAGCTATATTACATTATGATTCAGCAGAAAAAATTTTCTGTGCTTAATAGCAGATTTGATATTTCAGCCATTAGTCTACCTCTACGTCTAATGGACCATGGTGTATAAGCCAGGGAACTTCTTTCTACTGGATCAACGCCAACCGTGAAGCTGCTACATCCCATTACGATTCCAAAAATAGCTTTCTGTGATGAGCTACAGTTTAGCATTAAATTCAAAACAACATATCTTCTAGTTTGGCAACCCTATACGGCCAATTTATCGCCACATGTTATTCAGTATTCTTCTGTGTTCATATCATGAGATGGCTTAATCATAATAGAGTATTACTGAATCATCTAGATGAAGTACATTGTACCTGTTGAATGTATCTGCGTACGAAATATAAAACATATTCTCTTACGCACAATCTTATGGGAGATCATAATTGAATAGCTAATCATGTTTCTAATGTAATCCGGGGTCAGAGTGAACTTAAATATTCCTTTATAATTTATTTTATTATGTTTGCGTAGCGACCGCTGTCTTAATCAGGTCCATTGTATCCTCCTGCAGTCAAATGAGAAGCCGCCCTCAGAAATCATACCCATGTGCCAATATGATGGTACAGTGAATTTGCCTTCCTCAAACATGTTTAGAGATCTAACGGAGGCACCTGCCAGTCTACTCCCATCATTCAATCCTCGCCAGTAACTGATAGGACATATGGTGGAGATGTAGTCGATTTTGCACCCTCGCCACCAAGTATCAAGGGAGGTAGAAGCTGTCCCCGCTCCTACCCTTGCTGCAATTTTGTGTATAACCATCTTGGTTACTTTCCATCAACCCAATCATACTGTGTCATGCTTAGCAAAGATAGACCTTGTTTTCAGAGAATTGGATATATATATATATATATATATATATATATATGCGCGCGCGCGTGTGTGTGTGGATTCATAGATACCTGAAACATGTATTGCGGGCGAATTATCATTTTCAAGTCCGTGAATGGAATGTAACACCTTCTCTGCTGCTGTATGTAAGTGGTAGAGAAAATAAAAACAAAGAAGTTATAAGACAATAGAATTTCCTTCCTGATACAATTTTATTTGTTTACAAGTACATTCGGTTGTTTTTCTTACCGCCTGCGGTGCAACTATGTACTAGGGCTGTTCAAAAATGATTGGCAACACAAGTTATTTTTTGTTTACAGGAACCATTTACTGAAGAAACTCATTCAGGTAATTAAAGGGATTCCCCGTCAATCTCTGTGCACTTGTTCCATCGTTCTGGCACATTCGTATTCGTGTAGCAAGACATTCTTTGGGGCTATCCTACCGCCACTGATGCACAACTACATGAAGTTCTTCATTGGTTGTGAAATTCTTCCCCCGCATGAGCCCTTTCGTAGAGTCTAATAGCGCAAAGTCACTAGGAGCCAAATCGGGTGAATATGGAGAATGTGGCAGCGCAGTAAACAACATTGAACGAATGGTGAGCATGGTCTGGCGTCTGGCATTTAATCTGAATTGTCTTGTCGGACAAGACCATCATTGCCCCATTTTTGATGGTGGCATTGTTGAGTGTTTGCAGTGAATTGCAGTACCGCTCACCATTGATGGTCGTATTGAGAGGGAGGAAATCGTGCAGCAGTATCCCTTACTGATCCCAGAATACAGTTGCTATGTGTTTCGGAACGAATTGTCCTGGCCGTGACTTCTTGGGAATGAGGTTCGCAGTATACTTCCACTCCATAGACTGCCGTTTCTTTTCCGGAATCCCGTGGAGAAATATTGACTCCTCGACGGTGGCCAGCTTAGCAAGAAATTTCTCTGGATCTGCACTATATTGTTGCAGCAACTGTAGGCATACTTCCACACGCTTGTTTCATCTCATTGGTCAGGGTAAGTGGCACCCATTGTGCGCAAAATTTTTCATCATTAAATCTTCATGGATTATGGTATGGAGGGTTCCCCGTGTTAGACCTGTTGCTTGCACTAATTCATCAAATGTGATTCGCCTGTTCTCCAATATCAGGTCAATAACAAGCTGGGTATTGTTTAGTTTGTGTGCAGTAGCTGCTCGCCCAGTGCCGTTGCGTTTTTCAGCACAGTCCCTGCCTTCTTTGAATTCGGACACCCAACAGAACACGAACGTTTCGACTTGGTGCATATTACCCAAATATGGCAACTAACCTCTTGTGGATGTCTGAAGCAGTCACTACTTTCCTCCAGAGGAACCACACAGTCCACCTTTGCCGTTGTTGGTATAGTTTCGTTAAATATTTTGTATGCTGTCCTTTACCAATCGCTAGGAACAACTTTATTGAAGAGATTCTTCCATATAATTTTCATTTCGCTATTACCCTTCTCTTCATTCCTGGGAGTACAATAAAGTATATCAAGCTATTACGACCCAGTGATTTGACTGCAGCTTTCCCAATAAGGTCATGCATTTCTTTGCGATGCCCACCAATCCACATCAATCTTTGGATTGCAGCAAACGCAACTGAGATCTGCTCACCTTGTAAGCTTTATCCGTCCGTAAGAAGTAACCAAGCAGTTGCTCAAGCTTCTGTACATCATGTTTCGGAATTGGCAGTATCTGTACTACGCACCAAATTTGATTGAGACCATAGATTTTTATATACCAAATTCGCTGCATAAAACTCAGATTGCGAACGCTCTCTCACGATAACGAATATCGCAAATTGTTGATCTTCTCTCTCCAGTTGTAAAGTACAGTAGCTTCCATATCTCCCATAAAGGTGATGCCAAGCATCCTGGTGGTGGTGGTGGTACATTGTACTCCCGGTGTTTGTACTGGTTTCAACCACTGTCCAAGCAGTAATATCTCTCTTTTGTTTACGTTTAACTTTGCACCCGACATCCTGGTATAGAACTCCAGTCCATTCAGTAGGGCTGCCATATCGTGATTGTGCTGTACCATAAAGATCTTGAACAGTTTTAATCAAGTGCATTGGAAGGTTCGCCGCCTTTAAACATTGCCATAGATACGAATGTTGCACTCTATCAAATTCTTGTTGGAATTCCCGGCTTATCAAAGCCGCTACCTGCTGTTCTTTTTGCAAGTGTATGAGAACATGGCGCAGATGTCCCAGCGTAACAATGATATTTCGCGTCGGGATCGCCGTTTGATTACAGTGTTTTATTTCAGTATAAGCTCCTTTCAAGCTGTTTACTATTACTTTGGTAAATATCTTATATTCGGCATTTAACAATGTTATTGGAAGAAAATAGTTCCTCGTAGTAAGCTGTGCTGTCTTTGTCAACAACGTGATAATTTGATCCGCAAGCGTTTCGGGAAACAGCTGTTTCCCACAACTACACCAAAACTGCCATCACTTTATGTTTTATAATGGGCCAACAGGTCCTAGAAAATTCATAGGAAAGGCCATCAGAACCTGGGGACGTAGGTTTACTGGTTTGTTGTATGACTTCTAGTACTTCTTGTTCTGTAATAGTTCTGGTGAGTAGATCGGCAGATTCCTGCTAAACCCAGTTGTAAACAGCGGCCGATCCGCGTACAGAGATGGGGTACCCTCATCTGATCCCTCGTGAAATAAAGCCTGGAAATGATCGGCTGTAAGGTGAAGTATAGATCTGGTCCCTATACATGTATTGCCAGTGTTTACATCCTGAAGTGTACGTAGACATTGATCTTCACCCATACATCGAAACATGTTAGTTACCATAGTGCATGAAAGGAATTGTATATATGTTGTATGGAATTGTATATTATATTGTTACCATTGTGCATAGTCGTAGTGCATGAAAGGAATTGTATATATGTTGTAAGGAATTGTATATTATATTGTAAGGAGTTGTATATTATACTGTAAAGAATTGTATATCATACTGTAAAGAATTGTATACTATATTGACAGCGCTGCCACCGGGCCATGCTCTAAGCAGTGAAATAAAGTATCTATCTATCTATATTTCAAACTGCTCCTTTGCAGAAACTATAGGAGGAGTGCCAATCATTATTGAACGAACTAAATAGTAAAAGCGGGCACTAAATACTACACATTGTTTTTCTTATAACTATATATATTTTTTTTTCTCTTATTTTTGCGTCCTCCAACATTAAGACATATCGGACGGTAAATGAAATGGGTTAAATGATGCTCAAATGTGTCCAGAGTCCATGGAGCTCTTCTAAGTAAGTAGCATTATGTTTTCCATATTGTTGTTCATATTGCCTGTGTACTATAATATGTGCCTCATGTTAACTTTTGTACATATATATGCTATTAAACTCTATACCTCTAGACATGTTCAATTTTCACAGCCTTTTCTGGCTACAAGTGAACCTACTAAACGCAAATCAATCTAATCTAATCTATACTTCATTAGGATTTCATAAAAGTATTAATGTTCTATAAACCTCCAATGAACCAATTTTGGAAAATAATTGCGAATGTTTTAAGTTATGGTAAAATTACATATAGGTTATACTCAGGGACAATATTAATGGATTAACTGAAAATGATAATAAAATATGGAGTAAAGGTTATGTAAAAAACAGTCGAGGCTTTCACTAAATTACCAGACCTTTCTCCAATGTTCCAAAACCACAAGCGTAGAACTTTTATAGTTAATTATTGCACGGATGCACCAGAGGACCAATAAAATTTGAAATGCCCAGAAACATCTGTAAACAGTCATAATGCGACATATATCGCACAATTTATGGATTGCAGACCTACCTAAACCAAACATCCTTTCAATATAGAGAAACTGAGCAACGATCGAGTGTACATTGCATGAACCTGTCACCGGGTGTTTGAAACGCATTCGGAGATGAATTGGAAAATTTGACATCCTTCCACCTCGATCTTCTTTTTTATGTAGTACATTGCCGCACTCTAAGATCCTGAAACACAGAGAGATTATGATATTAGAACTTCAATGTGCATTAATGGGGCTAGATTAAATAATTTAGAACAGAAACGCGAAGCCTAAGAGGGGGAAGAGGGAGACAAAATATTTTCAATATAGCCTAAGTTTCTGCAAAGCACTTTCTTGTAAAACTTTGAGCCACTTTTAATAACTTTTTTATTGCTGCGGAGCTATTTTTTAGTTATCTAACACTTCTTGTTACTTTTAGATTTATTTCTACTATAGTTGCTTTGTCTTATATTTATTTTTTGCGTTATTATTATTAGGTTTATTACACGTCCCTTGTGTATTCTGTCCCATTTGTATTAGAAGTGTTTACCATTTTGGCTGTTCATTTAATTCATTGCCTTGGCTTTCCATCTACTTTTATTCACTACTATCACATCTGTTTACCACTTCAAGGTTATTGTTTATTTGTACCTATAATATTTTCGTAGTGCATTGAGCCTTATTTATTTGTGTTAGAATTATTTATGTTTATTATTTAGTTATACTACTTATCCTTGTTAACAATTTTTGGGGGTAAAACTGTTCCTTCGGAATGGAAATAAAGTCGGGAGTCCCATGTAGATTTACGATACCAGAAAGAACCCTAAGCCGGATAAAGGAGACTGAGTGACTCAGGAGTTAAGGAACATTGATATATTGGAACTCAATTTAAATTCTCTTTCCATTTATATAAGCTTACGTTTCTGTATTATAAAAGCGTAGGTGTAACTTTTCTTAACCTTGGTTACTTAGCAAATAAGACACGCGAGAAAAGCAAACGCATAATTCATCTGATTCTGGTTCCATCATTTCATCCAACGCCATTTTTCATCTTTTCATTGGGACCAGATTAAGAGGTTGACAATGGTCGTAACGGCTTCAGAAAATAGTCCCGCAGTGATATAAAATTGTAGGTGACATGGTTTTAAAAACCAACTACAAATTGTTTTTTTCTTGTCAATTAGTTTTTGCGTTACTGATACTAAATTCTTCCAATCACGGATAATAAAACTGTTTAAATTCGTGGTGGATATGTCTCTGCAAAAATAGATAGTGTTATGTTTAGGCCACCTTGAATTCCAAATAAGGAAAGCCAAATTTCCTTACACGCTACGCCAGATTCCAAGAAATGTGTCATCGTATATCAAGCATTAACTGCTTGCACAAGCGTTCTGTACTATTTTGCTTTACTGTTGCTCTGGTTAGTATGGTTTATTTGTGTTAAAGAGATCAATGAAAAGAAATTGTGTTGTAACAAGTATTAACAGAATGTTCAAGCTATTAGACAGATCGAAAATGGAAGATTGTTATGAAATGTTATTGTGTGAGCATATCTACAATTTCGGGAGTATTTGTCAAAGTTGCCAAATGAGAAAACAATGAAGAAATCTAATTACAAAGGTTAAACTAAGCCATATATAATATAATTTTGTGTAGAATTTGTGCTGCATGCCCCATATATTGCTAGTGTTCACTAGAATGTACTTCGTTAGGATCTTCCTAATATCCTCAGCTAAGGTTGCCTAATTTGTCGACAGCGAAATCTGTTCTATGTAGCAGTAGCAATAGATGGAGCATGAAGTACTATTTCAACTCATAATTATATTAATCTTGTGCTTCATCATATCACAATCTATATTCGTTACAAGTCGCATTTCTTTTTTCTAACGACTTTTTGCACTTAAAATGAACATCATACTCTATCTGAGATAAAAGGAAGTTATCTGAAATATCCATGTTCCCTTTTTAATGTAAAGCAGGATTATACTTTACTTCTTGTGAAACAACAATACATTGAAACATGGGCTAGATGAAATGTCACTTTCACGGTCAGAAAATGTTTAACACTGAAAAAAAAAGTAGAAGAAAGCTGTTTTCGCTAGTGGATTCTGCATGAAAAACAATAATTCAGGATCCTTGATCAGAATGTCTTCTAATTCCAAACACATAATAAATTTGGTATTTAAACAAGTTTTCGTTTTCGGAATATGTTGCTCATACACACACACACATAGACCGTATGGACCTTTTTTCTTTCTAAAAATGCTCTCTTTTGGATTCAAGCAGTCCCAAAAGTAGTATTTCCAGTGAAATGTCGATATAAAATTGTAGAGTGGAATGCATATGTTCTACTAGTAGAGAAGGTAAAAGGATCTGTGTATTTGATTGTGATCAGCAAAGTTCAAAAACAAAGTCAGGTAGATAGCAAATCTGGGACTTAATTGCAGCATCCACCAATAATACAAAATGATGATTTTTCAAACAGAAATCCTCGACCATGACTCTTCCTTATAAGGAAAATATTTTTGAAATTTTTATTTATACACAAAGAAATATTTGATAGCTAAGGTAAGATGATAAGGAATCAAACCTCTTAATTGTGTCATACTTACGTGTTTAATTTATAGTAAAGGGATGCTGAAACCAAATACATTTAAGGTATAAGCTGCTGTAAACTGGATGGGAATTTCAATAAGCTTTACATATCATAAGAGATGAAAAATGACGCGTAGTACCTGTAATAATATATAACAAAGGATTTAAATATTCAGATTAATAGCAATGAACATCTAAAGTTAACATCGAAACAAAAACATATTTGACGGAAATTGTGTGTTTTAGAGATAAGTAGTGCTCTTTTTCTGTAAAAAAGTTTACTGGGACTCTCACTTTTAGGTTAACGAACGGAAGATGGCAGCACTAAACGCAGTGCATTAAGCCATTACTTCTGCATCAACGGTGATGACGAAATGCAAACTCGTGCACTTAATTTGGGCGGTAACTTCAATTTTAAATGTCACTGGAGTTTGTATCTAAAAGTTTAACGGAACGCGTTCCGGTGCGTTCAGGCTGAAAAAACAAAACCTGGAGATAACTATATTTGTTTTGCAATATATTTTTGTCTAGTTGTCATTATTTTCCAATTATACAAAATGTATTCATCATTACAAGTACTTTTAACAGAAATTATGTAGTTTGGATTAGGAGCAGCTTCTTGAAAATCTTTGTACTTTCTGTTAATTTCATACATATGCACATATATACAGAGCATTTTAATAACATTTTTATACACAAGGGATTTGAAAACATCCAGTCTGGAAAGATCTAAAATTAAATTTTTGGCTGAAATACAATAGGATATCTCCCCACTTTAATTAGGTTGTAGAAAAAGTTAACAGCATATATGTACTGTCTGCCCAGCACCAGAAGGCAAGCTAGAGGAATGTGTAACGTAATCACTTTTGCTGTCCCCGCGGTGTTTATGCCCGACATCCCAGTATGATAATATTGCTAGATTCGTTTAGAATACACAAGTGTTGTCACAAAACTCACCCATAACGTAATAGTTATCACTATAGTTACTCCAAAATATTGTACATTAAATTTGGCAGCATGGTGAATTATATGTATTCCCATACACTTATTTCCTGGTAACCAAATACACTAACAGAGCAGATAAACAGTTTAAACCCCACTTCCCTTCATTCGTCTCTTGCCCTCTTGTAGTGGGTAGGCAAGATATGCTACCAATGTTTCATATGCAATGAAAAGTAAAGCTGTTAGTTTAATTGCAAATAAAGCAAAATTACGCAATAAAACATATTGTCACACCGACGATAGGTGGCTGCCTTGGAGAAATTGAGTTTCAGTTAGACCATTCCAAAAACCTCGCCGTTTACTGGTGAGAGGGGAAAATAAATCAGAAAAAAAGAACCGGAACTTTCAGGGAAAGCCACTAGCTACAGTCATGAAAGAAGAGGTTGTCTCTTTATAGTGTACGCTTTAGGTGCTCCAGACAATTTGATTTCCTGCATTGTAAAAGTTTCTACTTACAGAATATATTTGCCAGCACTGGTGATGCGAAGCCCAGGCATAAACTTCAGGTCATTCATGAGAGCGGAGTAATAATTAGTAGTTCTGCATGGAGTTCAGTACAGTTTACTTGCTAATTTTGAGTTGACCTGTGAGAATTGGAGTTAATATGTCAGGGTTGGTGAGCAGAAGAATATAAAAATAAAACACTCTCTTTGCACTAGAAATATTCCAGCGGCACAAGCTTGTGCATACAATAGAGACATAAAGGAACATTACACTGACATAACTACTGTGTATCTGTAATTCAGCATAGGGCTGACAATTCTAATAATAAATAATAATTAGTTTGCTGAACTTCGTTTCCTTTCTCTCTCTCTCTTTCTCACTCTCTTTCTTTCTCTCTCTCTCTCTCCCTTTGTTCCAATTTAGACCAATCATAATTATTTTATATGAAAACGTTTAATCTTATTTTCCATTTCTTTTGTTTAAAATCAGTAAGTTGTAGTGCTACAGTTCAATTATATTTACAATGTTGTCCATATATAATGGATGATTTGGGTTACTTATAATATCTAAACTCACCTGATTGTTTTAGTTGATTTAAATCTTCAAATGGAATCCTTGCTGATTTGCCCTGTAGAATGTGATCTAGGTGAGTAGGGAATCACTCATTATTGCTAAAATCTAAAACATAGTAATATACAAATCAGGGACAAGTAGGCTTTTGTAACTTTACATTGTTTTGTGTATCATCTTGAAAAATATGTAATACATAGCACAAGCTACTAGGAAGTGTTTATGTGCATACTGAAATAAATAAAAGGGGTGTTTCGCATTGGCATTTAGTGTAATTATGTTTATTGTATCAATTTATGATCAATTATGTAGCACTACTCTCTTTGAAAATTGCAACACCAAGAAGTAAAGGAATGAATTCAATGAATTTAATACCACAGGTTAGGTACGTGACTATTAGGAAATAATGAACTTTTCAAATCTGTACCTGCCCTTTGAGTCCTAACATTCTGTATTTCGTGCGGCCTCCATATACTACAATTAGAGCTGCTATACGCCGTGACATTGTATCAAAAAGGTTCTGAATACGTTCCTGAGTAATTTCTTTCCAGGTAGTTTTCCTTTGAACCCATAACTCCAAGACACTAGTTATTGGAGGAGCATTACGCACCAGATTCCGTCCAACATATCCCAGACATGTTCGACGGGCGACATGTCAAGCGAAACTGCAGGCCAGGGAAACAATGGTACCTGATGGTCTCCGAAGAAGGCTTGTGTACTCCTCGGAATATATGTCCAGGCATTGTCCTATTAAAATATTGCTTGAGGATATGCCTGAAGCAGGGGGGGGGGGTACTTACATCAGGCTCTACAAGCACAGTTAAGTAGCAGCTACTGTTCAAGGTACCCTCAATTCGTAGGAGGCGAGTTCGGTGGCTGTAACCAATGGCTCCCCCAAACCATCACACCTGACACGTGTGTGCCCTATGCCGCTCAACAATGCAGCCCTCCAGGCTGTCCACGGTACCGTCGGACACGTATGCGGCCATCACTGTAGGACACGTTGAAGCGGAATTCATCCGAAAAGACTACAATTTGTAACTCAGCACCCCAATGACGGTGTTCACGTGCCCATTGCAGTCGGAGGAACTTGTGACTTGTGGACAATAGAAGTCGACCTAATGGCGCGCCTGCAACATCCAGCCCTCAGCAAACGGCAACGAACCTATTTTTCAGGCAAGTTCACATCTGTTGCAGTGCTACAGCTTCGAGTCTACATTGTGGATGCAACTGTACGGTCCTTATTGCGAACGAGTTGACGGTCACCCCGTGCAGTGGTCATTTTTCCGTGGTCCAGTGCATACTCTTCACTGCGTACGACCTTCATCTGTCCACTGCCTCCACTCACGCTTCACTGTCGTAGCAGCATGCCCTGTAAGAGCCGAAATGTCACGGTGTGACAAACATAGAACCGGAGACCGATCATTCTGCCCCGTTCGAACTCGGTCACATAGCCGATATGGCTCCCTCTGACGTCAACGAAGCATAGTGGCACTCACTTTATTGTTTCCACCTTGTTTGACAGCTCTGCACTGATTACACAGGGCGCAACACTGTCCTTGTCGGACCTACACGCAAGCGCTCTGCTCGGCCTACGTTTACCCGATCTGTCTGTAAACCTACTCACTTATTGCCTGTATATTCTTCTATACTTCCACCAAGTTTGGAGTTATTCGCATAATTCCTTCTTGGTGTTGCAACTTTCACAAACAGCAGTGTATAACATATCGAAGTTCCTTTATAGCGTCCTTAAGACATACACTTTTAAGAAGAAATAGTACATTAATTTTGCTCATTTTGTCTGTAGTTTGCATGTAATATATTGAAATATTTTATTATGGTGCAGAGTATTCATACAAATATTTATATTATCATTAAATAGAAACTACATTAGAAAAGTCAATAAAATTAGTAGAATTACGTAAACTCGTACTTGTACTAGCAGGCACAATGCAAAATCAAATCCATAAAATCGTGGAAATGAAAATACCTAAAATTGTCTGAGTGAACACATTTTGGCCTTTGAATACCGAAATTTTTAACTACACAGTGTGTATTTAATTATTCTGGCATGAGTTATTCAGTTTTAGGCATATCTCGTTGCATGATTCACTGTTTTTGTGTGATTTACTTCAGCGTAAACATGAATAACCTATGCATCATTGTGGAGTTGGTTTTTCTCTTCTCCGTATAGGACATAATGCTGTTCATTTATGGTCCTCTACCCCTTGTACCATTTTACGCGTCGGGTGAGGGAACCAAAACTATGGATCAGAAAGAGAAATCCAGGGATGAGTGATCAACCTGGACCCAGAATGAGAGTGAGGGAGTTAGCTGGCCCTTGTAGCCTTTGTTTTTCAAGTGGAGGAAAAATCCATTTATGGACTAACCCCGACTGTACTGGGATCGTGCAGAAGGGAGTGTGAGCTTCACCCGAAGGTACTACTCACTAAAAAACCTCCACCGGAGAGAAGTCAGGTGACGAATTCCAGCAGTACCGCTATATGCACCTGCGGATTCATGGAGAGCGTATAGAGGTTGGCCGTATGGCCTAACCAAGGTGACATTGGATGCTAGGACATAAGCATGGCGGAAGCCCTGACTATGCCCTCGCGGATTCGTGGTGAGGGATGTACTTGGGTGTAGCGTCGTTTCCAATAGGAAACACCGTCCTAACATGGTGGTTGCATCCTCAATGATAGAGGAAGTAGTCATGTGTGAGTGATCCTACTTTATTTGCATTAGTTTTTAGTTCTTAGTTAATGTATTGTCTACCCTGAGAGGGTAGAACGTGTCATTAAGGCTAGTGGTGGTTGCTAAGATAGCGTTAGTCATGTATACATGTATACATATAAAGTTAGTGTGTATATATGTATGACTGTTAGTTCTGTGCGTAAGCTGCGTCTAGTATGAGGTTAATTCTAAGTTGAATTTGTTCGCATAAGATTAATCATAACCATTATTTATAGCGATATGTCGTGTAAGTATGGGGGGAGGGGTTGCCTCCCCACCAGAGCCGCCTTGACTATGAGCAAGGACTTGCGGAACTGCCAAATGTCGGGGTGTGGTGTACAGTCATGGGTAATCTTACTACTTCTATGGAAGTCTTACGAGAGTGTTTAGATACTCTTGGATGTCTATATCTGGGTCTCCCATCCCTATGGTCCTCGCAAATATGGACAGCGGTCTTTTGTGTTTATTGTATTCGGTTTCGTAATTGCCTAGTTGCTGTATTAGTGCGTTAGTGTTTTTATCTTTGCGCTTATATACGTTGAAGCTGAGTCTTTTGATAAATTCCTCAACTGAGTGTAGTCTTAGTTCGTTGTGCAACAGATTGGCCGGTGCTACCGGTGGTTGCTTTGTGATTATTCGGATTATTCGGTTTTGTAGCGTTTGCAATTTGTGTAGGTGAGTTTTTGCAGCGTATCCCCACACGGGGGCTGCATACGTGATAATAGGCCTTATCAGTGTCTTAATTAGGGTAAGGCCCATATGTACTTTATGCTGGCTGTTAATATTAAATATTGTAAATAATTTATTAGCTGGCCATTGGCCTTGGCTCTGATCGTAGTAATGTGTTTGCCCCAGGTGAGTCCCTGGTCCATTACAAGGCCTAAATAGGTCACTTGGTCCTTCCAGTCGATTTCTTCGCCTTGATATATTAGCGGCTGAAGGGCACGCTTGTTTTTCCTATGCAGGAGTCTTTTCGTGAAGATTATAGCTTGCGTTTTTCGTGCATTTACTTTAATTCTCCCCTTGGAGAACCAAGGTTCTAGTGTATTTAAGGCGTTTTGGAGACGTTGATGAATGACTCGCGGTTGGGTTGACTGCGTTACTAGAGCGGTGTCGTCGGTATATATATTTGTTCGAGCATACTAGATCAGGCTTGTCATTTATGTATAGGCTGAATAGTGTTGGTCTCAGCAGACTTCCTTGGGGTACGCCTCCTTTGATTGGCTTAACGCTGGATACTGCGTCTTCTACCGTGGTGCAAAAGCGCCTACCGGAGAGGTAGTCCCCAATTAGGGCTACTGCCGAATCAGGGAATTCGTATCGTTTTAGCTTTTTAATTAGGCCTGCGTGCCATACTTTATCAAAGGCTCTTTCGATGTCTAAATATAGGGCGCCCGTTGACTTTTTCGTGTTAAAACGGTTAGCGATTTGTTCGGTCATTCGCAAAAGTTGGAGTGTGGTAGAGTGCTGAGCTCTGAACCCAAACTGCTCAGGTATAAGAATATTGTTCTTATGAATGTGTTTGTTTATTCTCTTTAGTGTTATCTTTTCCAGTACTTTGCTTATTGTGTTTAATAGGCTAATTGGCCTGTAGTTTACTGGAAGTGCTAGATTTTTATTTGCTTTGGGGAACAGGAGTATTTTGGCTTCTTTCCAGCTGGGGGAAACCTTCCATTTTCGAGTGTGAAGTTACAAATGTTTGCTAAGAGCTTTAGTGCTCTTGTAGCCGTAGTTGTTATTATTTGTATTGCTAGTGTTCGCCGCATAGAGGGTCGCAGGTTCGAGTCGCTCTTGGGCATGGACGTTTATATGTAGTAATACAGACAACTGCCAATAAACGGAAACAATAAAAGACGGTAAAATAAGGACAAAGGGGAAGTAGATGAACGGAACTAGGGCGAAATGGATTAAAGGAAATATGATAATGGAACAATGGGTGCAATGATGGCCGGGATAACCAGAGGTCCAGAAAACCCACCCCAACGCCGTGTTGCCCACTAAATATTTCACTTTGCGGCTGCGTGCAATCGAACCCAGGCTGCCTAGGTGAAAGTGAAATGGCTTAACCACTCGGCCACAGCACACCCTCATTGTCTAGTATGAAATTCTTAATAATGACCCAGTAGTTTTATTAACTGCTTCAAGAGTTTTACTGAGTTTATTTATTACATTCCCTGCTGCTTCCAGGATTGTGTGTATTATTCATCACCTATATTACATTTTTACTGCATTACCAATTTGATTATTCATTTAATTCACGCTTGTTATTTAGTGTCATTATTATATTTGCTTGCTGCTTCCTGCTTTAAATAATTGTTTCTTAGCAGTATTACAGTGCTTTATCATTAGCAGCTATTTACTTGTGTGTATTCCATTATTGTTTATAGTTTTCATTATTGTTTACTGCCGTATAAAATGTTTTGCAACTTTATTCACTGCAGTGTAAGAGACTTCCCAAATACCAACTACTTTCGTGTTTGCTATTTACGCAATATATATTCTGCTGTACAAGTCACACCTAACATTGCATATTAATACTCTCTGCGATGGCATTTGGGTCTATAGCACGAATTACAAGATTATTTTTAAATTACACTAGAATGCTAGTAGGTATCAACTTGATGCCTAAGTTACATATAACTTGTAAGTATTGTAGGACACATTAATTTAACACAATTTCCGTTTTGATATTTTATTCATTTTATGTGCTCACAATACTTGCCAGAACTGAATCACTTCCTAAAATTCAGTTTTCATCTTTTAGGAGATTTAACTCAAATACTTTTATGTAAAACAATGTTAATTTTTACCTGCTGCACAAACTAAATGCATTTTGTATATCATGTGCAAATAAAATTGTTATGAGCAGTCACATATTCTAACAGAAATGCATGTTAAAAATTATACAATGAGTCAACTGAGGTACTCTGTACCTCACATAGCTCCACCTTCTTCTAATGAATTTTGTTTCCACTTGAAGGCATTAGCAAAAATCTGTCAACCGACTGGAAATTTGGTGCTCATTCAGATGATAGTTCTCTGGAAACGAGACATCTGGCGGGAATTCAATTAGGCTGGGTAGAATCGACACCAGATATCTCATCCCTAGAGAACAATTATCCGCATGAGTAGCAAAGTTTCATCCAATCAAAAACTTCTTGATTGCTTTATTCTCTCACCTTTTGGTACATTAGGTTTAGGATTACTAAGGAGGGATTTCGGCACTGTGACCAGTCTTGGTCTATTGTACCTATGCCCCTTAATGGGGCATCCCTGGGGGGAAGGATGAGGTGAGAGGAGACGGAGAGGGAGCCACGACAGCGCAGAGGGCAGTGGTCCTACACTTTACTCAGATGTAAGCCTGCCCTGATACTCCAGGACAACGGACACCCCCTGCCCAATGTGGTTCGGAGCGCTCCCAGCGTTAACCGGTAACTGAACTACCGCAGGAGGAAGTGATTCACTCAGAGCATATCATCCTGCCATGCACCACCGAGAAACCCGCCGACACTTCTACCCTGAACGAGACCACCAAATGAGAGATGATGTGAAGTGATAATGGAGATGAAATAGAGGGACAGGAAATTCGGGGAATGTAATTACCATATCCTGTACTCACTTGGCGACCTGTGAAGCCCCACGGCTCCCGTGGATCAGGAATCGAACCTGGGCTTCTTGAATGCAGGCCACAGAGGAAACGGCTTGAGCTATTTGCTCGGTTATTGGTACATTTTCATGAATTTATCATCTGAAAAACAAAGTTTAAAGCTTTTAGGCATTATGCTTTTGTTTTAAATTTTACACCAAGATTTTCGGCGAAATTTTTCCCTGTATCTAACACAATGATCTTATGCTTTAACTTGTTCTTCAGTGAGTAAAAGCTATATAGAGACTGAGAAAATTATTAGAAAAATGAATTCTAGGAAAGAGGAATGATATGAGTACCCACCATAAGGTGTTGTGCCTCTAACCTCACATAATTACTCCGGGTGATATCACAGAATTATTAAACAGATCTCAATCTGTAAACTAAGTGCATCAAGGATTATAACAGGTGCATGTTCTGTGTAAAATATATTATAAATATGAATGAACAATCAACAAAATGATAGGCCTAATTCTTACAAAATGTAGTCCCTCATTGTCTGTTATATTCCATAAATTACAAGTGCTGAGCAGATTCTACTTACCGAGCTCCTCGATATTTCAAGTTGGATGAAGTTTAAATTTTGCAATTCATCTCCGAAACGTTTCAATCATCCGGTGAACCCATACTTCAGTGTAATGGACACTCATCTTCCGTTTCTATATATTGAGCAGGGATGTTTGGTGTAAGTAGGGCTGCATTCTATAAATTTGTGAATATGTCGTATTATAACTCTTTACAGACGTCTTTGTACATTTCAGATGTTATTGCTCTTCTGGTGTATCCGTGCAATAGATAACTTAAAAAGTTCTAAGCTTGTTGTTCTGGAAAATTGCTGAAAGTTCTGGTAATTACAGGAATGCTACGGCTGTGAATTACATCTCCTTTTCTCCAGATTTTGACATTTTGTTAACTCCATTTTTATTGCACTTGAATGTAAACTATATGTAATTTTATCATAACTTCAAACATTCGTAATTATTCGCCAAAACTCAGTTCATCGCAGGTTTCTAGAACGTTAATACTTTTATGAAATCGAAGGAAGTGTTTACTAAAAAACAATTGCAAGTGCAAACAGAAACAATGAAAATAAAAGAGAGAGGAGATATCACCGTACTTTGTTTTCTTTACTACGTACTTATGTAGCAGCAAAGAGAATATATTGCATTCACCCACAAGTTTGAGGATGTGGCTTCACATGAAATACATGCTTAAGATCTTCTGAATTAAAAATAAAAAGTATTGTTTTAGATAAAGACTAGTTCTCGTGTCTGTGATAAAAGCAAAACTCACAAACGAGAGGTTTCTCAATTTTTTCAATCATGCGACACTTGGTTTCCGAGAGTACTCCTCCCACACTTCCAAGATATGGAAAATGTAGCAAAATTTTGATTTTTTTCAAACATGGTCCAGCGATTTCGCTGTAAATGGAAATTTTTAAAGATATTTACATGGCATATAAAATGTATATGTTGAATGTCCAGGAAATAGTCTGTGAAGTCCTCTTCGTTTTGTATACAATTTTCAAAAGTGTTAAATTGTGATATGAAAAGAAAATATTAGCCCTAAAAGTTATCTAGATGCAGTCAAAGTTCACAGTTATACGTAATATTTGATTTTCTGTGTGTCTACAGATAAAACCATGTAGATAACCGTTTTCGAGTTAGGTATCACACACTAAGTATTTGAGATTTTAAAATATAACCGTTTTCTCAAATTGGAAGCTGGTATTCATTTTTTATTTTCTCTATTGCGTGAAATGAGTACCGAAAGTATTGTACTCCATAAAAATCCAATGACGAGATTGCACCAGAAATACGTATTCTGTGAATCCAAAAAGTTGCATTTTCACTTACTTATAGCAAGAAGGGATTATTATATTACATCAAAAATTTCATATCATTATTTCAGAGAAATGTATGTTCTGAGTTTCCGTAAACCCTAAGGAAAGGTATTCTTGAAACGGGTACGCGCATGTTTTTGTGTTTTGGCGTAATAAGATAATTCAACCAAATTATTTTCGAACATATCTCTAACATATACTTACTCTCCAGTCGAAGTTTCCGATCGCCTATTACAATTATGGAATTTTGGATAAAACTGGGAATTCGTTTTGAATACCTATTCTATCATTTTCCCTTATGAAAATAAAATATGTATAAACATGTAAGTACTGCGTGTTTCTGTTGTGTAGTGTCAGCTTTAGTTTCATTACAACTACTGCTCGCCAAGCAGGCAGATCTGTCTTCCAGGAAGTGCAAGATATTTGACATCTTGCGTTAATAGCATTACTTTCACAATATTTATTGGGCAATCTCCATTTTATAGATCAAAGGTTTTGGGTATTACCTATCAACAGGCATTGAACAGCTTGAAGAATGGAATTTCGAGTTGTCTATAAGCAGTCGAGGATGTTTCTGCAAACAAAAGTTAACAATATACAGAATGCACGACCTACCAAACGAGAAAAATAAATTTAAAAAAAAACAAATGGTCCAGTACTCTACACAAAAATGCTGTATTTTCAGTGCTGCGTAATATAGGAAATAAACTAAGTCTCGGACAAACACATGAAAATAATTTCTACTACTCACATCCACCAATAACGTCATGTGACGTTGAACGAACTTCCTCCCAATATTTTTGTATTGTTCCAGCGAGATGCGCAGAAAATTAATATTCGACTATTTACGAATGTACATGGTTGTTCACTGTAATTCCCGCATCGAAAGCAATGAGGAGAATGGCTTATTGTAACGTAGGTTACATTTTGTATCCGTACCGCAGTGCATAGATATACTTGGTGACACGGACGTTTATTGATGTATCGCCTGGCCTTGTATAGTACCTATGTGCGTACATTGATTGCTAAGGTGTATGTGATCCGATGTCTGCTATTGACCCTTTGCCTACAACGTTTCCACTCGAATACGCCTCGTTCCCTCAGCAGTCTGGAGAGCAAGCACTTCACATTGGTTTACAGTACATTGTCTGCATCTAGCAATGTGTTTGTATACCTGATTGTGTGTGTGTGTGTTTGTGTGTGTGTGTGTGTGTGTGTGTGTGTGTGTGTGTGTGTGTGTGTAATTTACGTCCTCCAACGTTAAGTCATATCGGACGATGAATGAAATTGGTGAAATGGTGCTCAAATGAATCTGGGGTCCATGGAGACTAGAGCTACCTGACATTCGCCTTTAAGGATAAGGGAAAACCCCAGAAAAAACCTTATCCAGGGAACTCACCCTGAGACACTCGGGACCTCTTGAACGTGAGTCAGTTATGCTACCATCTACGCTACCTAGGTGGGCGTTGATTAGGTTCGTACCATATTACCTCCTAATGGGAAGAAATGATATTTGAATTGAAAAACGTTCTGTAATTGAATCAAAGAGGTAATTCTAGTAGGACAATAATAAGAAAAGTTGGCGTAGCTAAATCTACAGTAGTGTTTACATTACAGCAGTTCAAATATACTGGTGCAAATGCAAGAGTTGCTCGATCTGGAAGACCCCAAGTAACATTATACATTAGGAAGATCAGTTCATATATGTACAGAATTCAGAATTGGCACTACCTTTATGAAATATGATCTCAAAAATTCTAATTCTGCATTTATAATTTTATAACCAAAATTTAGTTTTTTGAAATAGTTAATATTAAACAAATTGTGAAAAGTGAAGGTAATTGCATATTAATAGACCGATGTAGTCATTTAATTTAAGCTTGAGACTTCACTCAACTTGGTAAAACTGGATATATCAGGTACCAGATAAAAGGAAGAAAGCAATGATAATTACTATTTTGAAATCAAACAAACCATCAGATAATGTTTAACATCCAACAGTACTTACAAGAGTATTAGTAAAATTCATGGAAAAAATTATGTCCAACCAATTAAATTGGTTTCTAGCAAAAAAAAAAAAAAACCTTAGTTTCATTTGAACAAGCAGGATATAGCAATACCATTCAAAAAATGAACAGATTTTAACTCTTAGTCACACATTAAAACTGCATTGAATACAAAGTAAGACACTCTAGCAATATTTATTTACCTTCAAGGAGACTATTTGAAAGTGCATACTATTCAATAAACTTAGAGTTTCAGGAATCCAAGCAATCAGTGGATTCATTATTGAACACCTTATTACTAACAAATATAATGATAAACTATCAAAATATCAATAGATACACCATGGCATATCTCAAGGTAGTATTTAATCCTTAGTATTACCGTGCTTCTCAAAAGGTTACCCTGCATAACATCTATCAATAGTGGTTCCTGCACATTTCATTGGTTGATGTGATGCTTTCATTGGTGCTTAGCACACGTCAGAGAAGCGCGGCAGTAACCCTCTCACTCTTCTGGGAATAATCAGTGCGTTATCTAAGATGTTTGTACTAACAAAGATAAAGCGAGGGTAAGCTTTTGAGCAGCACGATATTACCATACTCTTTAATATTTATATCCATGATTTTCATATCAGTTACAAAAAAAATCAATAAAAAGTCTTAATATTTGCAGGTGATGAGGTCTTACGGAATTCTGAACTGAAAAAGTCAAAGTCAGCTGCTGATAAGTATAACACAGCAGCCCTTGATAACAATACAGAATTGGGCATCTAATAATTTAATAAAAAATAATACACTGAAAACTAAATATCAACTATTAATTTTTCGCTTCACTGTGGTGTTCCAATACAGTTAAACCTCGATATAAATATCAATTATTTACATTAAGGAAGAAACTATTAAGTATTTCCCTTCAGCTAGAAGAAAAGCTCTCCCAGAAACATGCAAAACCAAATATTTAGGTATTGTTTCTGATATATAATTAACATGGAAAAAGCACATGGATACTATATGCAAAATGAAAATTGAGAAAAAGTTACCACTTTTAAAGAAATAGACAAGCAAGGAATGGAGAAGCACACACAAACTTTAAACACTCTTTGCATTATTCATATTAAACCAACATTAAATACTGTGAAGAGGGGTTAATAGCTGCAAATGAAGTAAAGCTTAATATTCAGCAAAATCAAAATTCTTTGCCAAGTAACTGGAGCTGTTAAAACTACCCCAGTACTTGCTTCACGAATTTTAACAAATAATCCAAGACTTGATTTCGGCATTGAAAGAGCAGCCAATATACAATATGAAAAGTTAATCAGACTCGCTTATAGTGAATGGGAGGAATGAAAATCACAAGTAAACCTAAAAACTTAGTAAAGATTCCTTACTAAAATCAAAGAAATCAAACAAACATTAAAACTTCCTTACGTAAAAGAAAACATACAAACAAAAGTCAACCCTTTAGAACTATTTAATATTGAGTACTATTTACACTTAGCTGAATAATTTACAAAATCTGAAACCTCTTTATGTGTGCTACAACAAATGACACCCACAATAATAAATTTAAGATATGCTGAAAATGAATGGCTACATGTTTACATTTATGGTTCCAGCTTACCAAATAATTGTGGTACTGGTGCAATATACCTACTCTTATCTTCCCATAAAAGATTAAGTATAATTCCACAAATTTTGATGGAGAAATTTTGGCAATCCTTCAGAGCTTCGAAAATCTTCTAAATCAAATAAATGAATCTTAGAAAGTTGTATTATTACTTGCTTTAAAGCAGCTATAAAATCCATAACATCTGATATAACACTGCCTAAAAACCTAAATATTGCAGAATGCTGTAAAATCATAAAGCAGTTAATTTAAGTAAAAGATTAATACTTCAATGGATATTGCATATTACAGAATACACCATTAATACAATTTTGAGTCGAACTAATACTCACCATAATGAATACACCATAATGAAACACCTGACTTTCTACACAAGAAATATATTAAACTTATACCAAATCATCTGGTCCACTAAGTTAACACTCTATCAAAAGAATAATTATATCAACATATAATAAAATATTAGAGAAGATAATGTATTACAAACAAAAGAAGAACCATGGAAAAATTTATGTAACAGCACAACTAGAATCACTACACATATTACAAAGGAAATTCTCTGTAGCAAATTTTTGACTTCTAGCAGACGATAACCGTCTCAACAGACATTTACATTGTCTCAACAGACATTGTATTCAGGATTACAGTGAGATTTCCGCTGTGTCCTTTCTGTATACTTAGAGAAGAAATAGATGGAAACCACCTGCTCCACTGCCCAAACTTCAGTCAAAATACCAATGGAACATCAAAATACTGGAGTGCAAGAGAATGAATGGTTTAATTGTCAAAACTTTACATTAGATACTAACCAATAATATATGTAAAAGTAGCACAGAAAAATGGTTGTAATAAAAAACTCAACCTGAAAAATTATCAGTCAGGTATATAAACAAAAACAAAAAGGAACTACAACAGATCAGTATGAATATTTAATGATTATAACGTCAAACTAATGCTGCAAAACATAGTTTCACTCAAGCAGCTGCTAAATAATTCTTTAAAAACACAATAACACCAGAACAACAATTAGGTATATATAAGATATATTGAGAGAAAATCTTTATTGAGCTGACAAAAGGAATTTAAGAACTAGGCTAACAGAACACCCAAGAACCATAAAATATAAACAAATAGAAAAATTGGCAATTGCTTTTCATTTTTGGAACAAAACCACCACATTCAAAGAGTAGATTTAATTACAGAAACTATTAGCAATGAAAGATGAACTTTTATCATGAGAGGAATTTCTTATTGTAAAGAACAATCCACATACATGATTGGAGGAATTTAGTAACAGTGACGTGTCAAAATTAATTGGAAAATCTAATTGTAGCCCGTTTATTGACACTTCATTACGTACATTTTTATGCTAGTCACTCGATAATATACAAATGTAAGTGACAAAGTGTCAATAAACCGACTACAAATAGTTTTCCCAATTCACATTCCACATATTTTAAATTTTGACGTACCTTCGCTGAGTGGTGTAATACACTTATGCAGGAAGTACTCAAAGAGAGGAAACAAATTACAAGACGTCCACATGACAGATTATTGTGAAGGCAGTGGTCAGTTACCAATCACCTGAGGATGAGACTGGTATAGTCCTGGAAACGTTCATGTTTTAATAGTTCACGTGAATGAAATTTGAAGTTGTAATAAAATATTACTGAATTAGGCTTTTAATACTCAACCCTTTTGTACATTCTAAAAGAATTTGTTCAATACTTCTGCAACTTCATGAGGTTTGATAATTTTATGGTTGTCAGCCGTGAGTGTTACTGAATCATTTTGTAATAAGTCAGTTTGCTATAATGCAGTACTCTAGCTGTTTTATTTACTTTTCTAATGGTTTATACTATATTTTGCTATAGTAACCTCTAAATAGTTACTGATTCTTACTTTCTGGTATAGTTCTCTTTTATGACTGCATGAAGTCCTAAATCCTAATGTGATCTACACGTTGTCTCTTTTAGAGTTAGATATCTTTTCAGACTTAAATGGGAAGCAAAATTCAAAGGGAACTTTGAAGCACTGAAGAAAGCTATAGTACTTATTGCTGGTGCCAATAGTTTCTAAAATGGGATTCCATGATACACGTTTAAAATTTTGCTAAATTCATTCAGAGTATTTGCATTTATTTTCCTACAGTTCTGAAGTGTATATTTAGGTTTAGCTGTGGATGAAATGTTTTAGATTCTTGTTGGAAGGTTCACTGCAAGTGACAGGTGGTATATGATAAATAGAGAACTAAGTTGTTTGCTTTGAAGACTACATTTTAAATATTTCACAATTTTATGTTAATTCTCCTTTTGTTTTAAACAGAAAGTTTAGAGCATGTTCGAAATGCTTTATTAATATTTCAAATTATTCTAAGGGAGCTCTATAAAAGGCTATGTTGGTTAAATTAGTATGGCTTTCATTTAATGAATGAAGTTAGGATCAATCTGAAACTTTATAAATCAAAGCACTTCTAACATAGGTATATACAAACTCCACCTTTATGTAATTTCCTTCTAGAGATTTCTGCTCATGTAAAGAATTAGTTGAAATTCCTTTTATGTTAAGTGAGGTTCATAAAATGTGTGGTAGGTTTTGAGTATTAAGGTTAACAGCAAATTTATGTTTATTCTTGAGGCTCTTATGTGTGAATGAAATGCATATGATTATCCTCATCATCATAATCACCATCATTATTGTTTGTATTGGGAGTACTTTTACTTGAATTAATTAAGGGTACCAAGCTATTCACCTGATTATTTCATTTTGCTTTAATTTTCTGTGGTTGTATTGATTAAGGAGTATACATAACCTAAACAGAGTCCCTTCTAGTTGCAGCAACAGGCAATTTACACATGGTGGCAAAATAATTGAATATGCTGAAGATACAATACTTATTGTAAAATTCAAAACAGCTGTAGAAGATAGATGTAAAGTGAATAGAATAATGGATAAAGTTAGTAAACAATTTAACAGTCTTGATATGGTCTTACCTAAATCAGAGTGGATGCTACATGTAATAACAATATTAAAGTAAAAGTATAGGATACTCAACTGCCTGAACTTACATATACAAAACATTTTGAGTATTACTGTTGATAATAAGCTATACTGGGAGACCCATTCAGAAAGTTAGCAAAGAAAGTAAACAGTGGAATTTACGTACTGAGGGAAACCCAGCATATACTGCTCACAAAGAGCTAAAACAGATATATTTTGTATTCATCAATACATATATAAATGATGGAATAATTTTAAGAGGAAGTAACTGCAAAAAAGAAATACTAAAGGACTTAGAATATGGGAAGAGGCTATAAGAATTTTAGCCAAAATTATCATAATTGGTTCATGTAAGACCAGCTTTATTGGGTAAAAGGGTTCTAACGTTATCATCTATGTGTGTATTTAACTGTATAAAATATGTGCTTTTAGGAAGTCAATGTAAGAATAATATTAACATACACAGATATACCACTAGGGGGTTGGAGATAATTATTTTCAAACCATGCTAAGGGTTGCACTCACCAATAAACACATATTAAATAATGACCTTTATTTAATAACTATTTACTTGAAGCCATTAAAATATAAACAATGCCATGTTTAAATTAAAAAAAGAAAATGTTAGGCAGCACTTACATAATTCTACACGTTTGCAGTTCATGATTATAGAACCTTAAGTAAACTTAGCCTCTGCCAATGACACCTGAATTTTAATAGTGTGAAACTTAAAAGTTTTGAGTGAATCCTTATAACTTATCTATACTTTTGCAACTGCGGCGATGCACACAGAAGGTCCAGCATGGAGAAATAAGGGACAGATAGTGCCGAGTGGACATAAAGAGCTTGCCTAAGCAGGAAAAGATAGCGCGGAGATAAAAGGCATGCCAAAACAGATAAATGGAACATTCTAGTGACATCTTGATTTATAGAGAACATTCGGTTTCTCGTTTGTTTTAAAGCAGTCTAGAACTATCAATGTGATAATTGAGTGAGTAAGCATAGTTATAAACAGAGTTGTAACGAGAGTTGTAATTGAAGCTGGTGTGTGATGAAAGTGAGCGCTTTTGATTGTGGTCAAGGGCCTTGGTAGATTGTAATTGTGTATGTGACGTGATTCTGCTACTGTAAGTGTGCTTCTACGGAAATAAAGAACATTGTGAATTTCTGCAACTGGGACTTTTAATTCTACGAATCCACAAAGTCACCATTGGTGTCAGGAAGTGGAAAATTTGACAATAGACGCGGCATTGGAAAGAATTTACAGAAAATGGAAGAAATGAACACCGAGTTAACAACGAAGACGGAAACGGCAAATAATAACCTCGCAGCAGAACTGAAAGAAATGAAGATGGCTAATGACAAATTCACCGTCGAGCTGAAGGAAATAAAGACGGCGAATGACAACCTCGTTACGAAAACAGAAGCGGCAAATATCAGCCTGGCCGCAGAGCTGAAAGGAATAAAGACGACAAATGACAACCTCGCTGCGAAGACGGAAGCTGCAAACAACAACTTGGCCGCGAAGATGACAGAACTGACCACAGAAATGAGAGGGGCGAATGAGGCCCTCGCCGCAAAGTTTGAAGAGCAGTTGACAAGCGTGAAGGAGTACGTCACAGAGCTAGGCAAGTAGATGGGTCAAGTGCACGAGCGCGTTGTAGACCTGGCAAACCGCGTTCACGACCTGGAGGGAAAGGCCAACAGCAACACAAAGACCCCGAACGCCATTGGAAGGACGTCGTCGGCAGGAGGTTGAAGGATTTAAAGCTCGACAGGCCGGGACGCGACTCAACATCTGCGCGCTTCAAACCGCCGAAGTACGACGGCACGTCAACGTTCTAAGACTTCTGACGTCAATTCAACACAATCGCCAAGCACAACAAGTGGTCACCCAAGGAAGCGACCGCACAGCTTATAGCCAGCCACCAGGGACGGGCCGCAGAAGTCCTGAAAGCGGTCCAGACAGCGACGGCGCACAAGGACATCTGGGAAGCCCTGGAAAACCGCTTTGGAAACCACTGTTTAGCCGCATTATACTGAAGCCTCATACACCTTTTTTGACGGGATGCGAGACCCGGAGATTCGTCAGCGCCTAGTACTCGGCGACTACAAAACCATTCACGTGGCGCTAACGGCAGAATTTAGGATGGAGGCGGCTAAGGTGACAGCTACCCCGATTTCCATAACAAAGTGTATCCGCTGCTCTGGAGACCGAAGGAAACCCGAGGCATTACGGCGAAGACCAAATGGTGTGTGTTGGGGGTATGGCCGGCTGGGACAGCTGGAGAAAGGCTGCCACGCCAGGAAGAGCATCCGGAAAAACGAGTATAGCCCGGCTTGGCGAAGGATACGTGGGTGCCAACATCACCATCCCCTCGAGTGACACTGCCTGCCGTCACCCGAAGGATTTATGACAGCCTCATTGCGGACGGTTGGGTGAGAGGGAAACCGTACCGCGTGCTCGTAGATACGGGCAGCCGTGACCATCATCAGACCTGAAGTGGATAGGGGTTTGCCGTCGAGGAAACCAACGCATCGGGCGACACCTTGACTGTGGAGGAGTTTCTGCTGAATTTGGCCTTGGGAGGGAGTGCCAAACGTCAGTGTGTGTTCGTCGATAATGTGGCTGAGGAGGTCATACAAGGACTGAAAGTCCTCAGGAGCCACGAGGCGACGGTCGACGTTAGCAGGAAGGTCCTGCGGTTTAACGGAGAAGAGATGATATTTCGGCCAGCCAAAGAGTGCCTTGGAATCTTCAGGGTCATCTTGAAGGAAGACGTGGTGGTCCCCGCGAGAAGTGAGGTGGTGGTGACGGTGCGACTGGAAGGCCATGGGACGAACAGCATGTTTCTGGACCAGAAGAAACCTGTGCACGGACTCTGTGTAGCCAGGACATTGCTGCCCTGCCGAGAAGAAGTGCCAGTGAGGCTGCTCAGCCCAACGGACACCGATAACGACATCCAGGCCGGGACGGATTTGGGAACGTGCGAGCCCGTGGTCAGCATAACAGAAGTCGACAAGTCACAGGAGCCAGTGCCAACGCAACAAATGGGTCCCCGGCTAGAAGGCTTACTGGAGAGGGCGGCCGAACTCCTGAGCGCCGAACAGCTCGAGAAGCTTTGACAACTACTGAGACATCAGTGCGTCTTCAGCGACTACGACCTCATAGACCGAGTGCTCCAACACATCGACACTGGAGATGCCAGGCCGATTCGGCAACCACCTAGACGGGTTCCATAGGCAAACCAGCTGGTGGTGCGGGACATCCTGGAGGACATGAAATCCAGAGGAGCGATTGAAGAGTCTGGCAGCCCTTGGTGTTCCCCTATAGTTCTGTTGATGAAGAAGAACGGCGAAATACGCTTCTGCGTGGAATACAGGAAGCTGAACGCTGTCACCAGGAAGGATTGCGTCCTGTTACCCCGGATTGAGAACACCCTGGACACGCTGGCTGGGGCGCAGTGGTTCTCCACCCTAGGCCTGAGCCGGGTTACTGGCAGGTAACTCTAGGCCCGAAAGACAAGGAGAAGACCGCATTCTCGACAGGTCAAGGGCTTTAGCAGTTCACAGTTATGCTCTTTTGTCTCTGCAACGCACTAGCTAACTTCCAGCGCCTCATGGAATCAGTGATCAGAGGACTGACTTATGACGCCTGCCTGCTACACATGGACGACATCATCATCGTCGGTAAGACCTTCGAAGACCATCTCGACAACCAGAGTAAGGTGCTACAGAGACTGAAGGCGACTATCTTGAAGCTAAACTCAAGGAAGTGCCAGCTTTTCCGCAAGGAAGTCAATTACTTGCGCCACATTGTGTCACCAATCGCAGTGGCCAAAGACCCGGAGAAGACACAGGCCGTGAGATATTGGCCTCGGCCAAAGGTTAAGAGAGAATTTCGCAGTTTCCTAGGGCTCTGCAGTTATTACCGCCGTTTCATAAAGGGGTTCTCCCACATCGCCAAGCCCCTCACTCGCTTGAGATAAAAACGCCGGTCCTGTGTTTGGATGGAGGAAGCAGAAAACGCTTTCCAGCTGCTGAAGAAAACACATTTCAGTGCTCCTATTCTAGGATTTCCACAACCAGGTGGTGACTTCATTGTGGACACCGACGCCATGAACCACTGCATTGGGGGTGCCCTATCCCAGATCCAGTGATAGCCTACTACAGGAAGACGCTATCCAAGGCAGAGAAAAACTACTGCGTTACTCGGTGAGAGCTACTGGCAGTAGTAAAGACCTTGGAGCACTGCCACAATTACCTGTATTGTCAACCATTCCAACTATTGACCGACCACTCCGCCCTAACCTGGCTGCTCAGCTTTAGAAACCTGGAAGACCAGACAGCCCACTGGGTCCAGAGGCTGCAGGAGTACGACTTCAACTCTGAACACGGTAGAGGGAACAGCCACGGCAACGCAGACACCATATCCCGAAGACTCTGCCCTCGGGAGTGCGGTCAATGCACAAGAGTGGAAGAGAAGTAGCGTGCCGCAGCTGTCAGAACGGTTAAGGCAGTGTGTGCGGATGGTTGGGCTAGCGCAGGCCTGAGGAGGTAGCAGCTGGTGGACGCCGACTTGAGGCCACTCTAGAGGGAAGTGGAGGCAGGGACAACACTGACCTGGAAGGACATCAAACCAAGGAGCGTCACATACAAGTCCTACTGGGGCCAGTGGGACTCACTGAAGGTAAGACAAGTCTTGATTCTCCGGGTATGGGAATCGGATGATTGAAAGACGCAGAGAGAACAGTTGGTACTTCTCTGAAGTAAGGTCCCGGAGGTCTTGGAGGAAGTGCACGGCTGTACTTCCAGAGCACACATGGGAGCAAACCGTACGATTGACCATCTCCGGCAGCGATACAACCGGCTGATGCTCGGAGCAGAGACTAAGAGGTGGTGCCATCAATGTCACGTGTGCGCGGCGAGTGGCGGACCCCAGACTAGGAGAAGGGGTCGCATGCAGCAGTACAACGTCGGAGCGCCATTCGAACAGATCGCCGTCGACATAGTTGGACCATTCCCAGTGTCCGAACGAGGCAACAGGTACCTGGTGGTGGTCGTGGGCTACTTCACCAAGTGGCCGGAAGTATATGCCATTTCTAACCAGGAGGCGAAGACAGCTACAGCCTGCCTCGTGGAGCAACAGTTCTGCCGTTTTGGGGTGCCCTTAGAGCTCCACAGTGATCAGTGAACCAATTTTGAGTCCAACCTAATGAAGGTGGCACACAACACCCCTACATCCGCAGTCGCAAGGCATGGTCGAGAGATACATCAAGAACTTAGAAGAACACCCGAGGAAGGTCGTGGCCAGGCATCAGCGAGACTTGGACGTCAAGGTGCTACTGTTCTTGCTGGCCTACTGCTCGTCAACACACGACACCACAGGGATGATGCCAGCCAGCTTAATATTCGGCTGATAGTTACGCCTCCCTTTTG
The DNA here is from genome assembly GCA_030765055.1 of Mantis religiosa. Classification (NCBI taxonomy): domain Eukaryota; kingdom Metazoa; phylum Arthropoda; class Insecta; order Mantodea; family Mantidae; genus Mantis; species Mantis religiosa. The sequence goes on from CM060950.1 coordinate 236,567,794, forward strand.
AACTGGCTTTTAGGAGCACCCCGGTCGCAAAACAGCCAGCAACCGAGTATGTGGAGATCCTGGTGGACCATCTCCACGACATGCATGAGTTGGCTCGTCAGAACATCCAGAAGGAGAGCGACCGCGTGAGGACCCGTTACGACAGGCAAGCCAACAGTCAAGGTTCCAGGAAGGTGACCTGGTCTGGTTGTACCACCATACCCGGAACAAGGGACGCTGCCCGAAACTTCAACAGCCGTGGCAAGGACCGTACCGGGTGGTGAAGAATTTAACGACGTGGTCTACCGCATCCAGAAGGAGCCCCGAGGGAAGAAGTTGGTGATACACCTGGATCGTCCAGTTCGCTACGATGGTGATGTTCGGACGACCAGCCTTGAGGAGACAGCAGTGTTGCGAATGCGGCGATGCAGAGAAAAGGTTCGGCGCGGAGGGAGAAGGGACGGATAATACAGAGTGGAGTTAATGAGCTTGCCTAAGCAGATAGAGATAGTGCGGAGATAAAAGGCATGTCAAAACAGGTAAATGGAGCATTCCAATGACATCTTGATTTATAGAGAACATTCGGTTTCTTGTTTGTTTTAGAACAGTCTATAGTTAACAGTGCAGGTATATATGAGATCGCGACACGACAGCGAGTGTCGCTAAGCAGAGTTTTAGACAGAGTTGTAATGAGAGTTGTAATTGAAGCTGGTGTGTGATGAAAGTGAGCGCTTTTGATTGTGGTAAAGGACCTTGGTAGATTGTAACTGTGTATGTAACGTAATTCTGCTGTTGTAAGTGTACTTCTACGGAAATAAAGAACATTTTGAATTTCTGCAACCTGGCCTTTTAATTCTACGAACCCACAAAGTTACAATACTTTATATGTTATTTTATAAACTAAAATAAAATTAAGCGCGCAAGTATGAGATGAAATGCACATATTTCTAAATAATAATTGTAATGAAATGGTTTACGGAAACACTGTACATATATCGGACGCCATCAACTGATTTAGTGCTCCCAGGTCGGTGCACGGAAGCATTAAATTAAGTGCACCGTCAAATGACTTGCGGGTCGTTGGGTCGTTGCACTGCGTTTGGTTAAGATTCCAGGTACACTTACAAGAAAGAGAGCAATGTTCATTCAATTCTGATTGTTTTACTCATTTTCGAAACATTCTTAATGGTGTATTTGAAACATTACTTCAGTGATAAACAGCTACCATTTCTACTGACCTCCTACTTGTTTGAATTTCAAGGAGACATAAAATTATAATAATATTAATGCGCATCACAAAAATATTAAACAGAAAATAAACAAACAAAATTAACTTCTTAAAACCGCTGTCCTAATCCCTAACTACCACTGCTTACCCATTGTGAGAACTGCATTTTCATAAGAAGCCATTTTATGGCACAGCTTGCTTGAGAATTAAAGGTGCTCTAATTATTTAGAAATGTTAAAAGTCACTGAAAGTCGGATGCATAAGAAATTACATCTAAAGATTAGTACACATGTCTGCTACAGAGTTTTACAAATACAAATATAGGGAAAAAAATAATTATGTAGAGAAACGGATTTCGAAAATAACTATAGCCAGAGGTTATATTTGTATATAAGCTACTCATCATTATCTCTTGTGTGTCAGTAGATATTCGCTTATCAACTTGTTATGTAGGTGTCATGTAGCGGATAAGCCGTTTGGAGCACTTGATTAATGTTAGCTGTAAAACTAACCTAAAACATCAGTGTAAGCTAGGCTAGCAATAACTGCTTTGGATAAAGCTGCAGCTAACTAGACCAATCAGACCCTTCAGAAGAATGCAATTCAACAAATAAATTGTTACACTGTATTATTATTTAATTTAACCTCCAGCAACAATTAGTGTTGATCTGTATACACATGAAATTTTGAGAAGTAAACATTGCTAGAAGTAAAGGAGAACATATTGATATATAGTTTACTTAATTAGGCTCCCAACAACAGAAAGTGCTGATATATTTGCACATGAAATTATTGGAAGTAAAGGAGAATGCAAATGCAAATTTCGCCAAGCTTAGCAACAGAAGCAAATCAAACTCCTCCATTGCGTTTTAAAGTGTAAGGAAAAATAAATGTTCTCCTGCCTTCACTTTCTTTTCCGTAATTAATGTATAATCTAAAAAGTTGCATTTTTTGTATCGTATCATGTTTTATTAATTTCTGAACTTCGATGTATTATATGAGGAAAATATATAATATGCTACACTTTAATGTACGTTAAATATCGAGGGTATTTTATTACGGACAATTATGAGATAAACACAGTAAAAAGAGAAATAGCCACCAAGGCTTAATTGAGACTTACCCAATGATAACACGTTCAGTTTTCAAACTATGCTTCTAGTGGAAGTTGATTAAAACTTGTTACTTTTCAGTATCCCTTATATTGATATTTACTTATTCAAGACTGGCTTTGCTGTCTTCACATGTGGAAATGACTGAATTTAACACAAAATGGATACCAATCTAACGCCAACTGAGAACTTTTGGCACCTCAATTATTCGAGCCGGCAACAGTATAACAATAATTGCTTGTTAAATGGCAGAATTCTGTCATTCAAGTAATAACGAAATTAACGTAATACACTGTGCCTTGTTCTTAAGCAGAAATATTTGTTTGCTATAAAACTGTAGGTATTTTTCGATAAACTGTTGTATGGTTGGCAAACCTATCTGAACGCAGCGGACAAGTTTCAGCTGCAGAAAAGGCATTTAACTATCGCATCCTTCCTCCTTAGGTCCGACGCAAATCAAAGCATTGGCTTCAGCTGTGGAATGCACACTGCAAAAAAAAAAGAGAAAATTTAGAACAAAGAAAGAAAAGTTAGCAATGCTGAGCCATCTATCGATACCACTTACTCCTGTAAGATTCATTTCAGTAGGGAATTCATTTAATCTATTCACATCTACATATGTGTAAATAAATCCATACCCCCAGAAAGTTGAGACATTTTCGGTTTTGGATGATTAATTGTTAATAACGTTTGGATGGATTACCGTGAGTCCAAAAATGATATTTTAGATTGGGGCTTAAACTAGGTGGTGAGTAAAGGAATTAAATACACACACACAGCTTTCTTTACTCAATTCAAATTCGTGGTATACCTCGTATGATAATAAAATTAATAAGACTAATCTATGTAGGTTATGTTATTCATGATGTCAAGAAACAAATACAAATTACAAACTAGGGAATAAATAAAACAGTTACAAAAGAGAAGATAAAAGTACTTCACTGCATGTTGGCTGGCTCACAAATTAAATTTAATGTATAAAAAGAATACAGTAGGCTAAAGCAATACACCGATGTTTTGGTCGCTATGTGATGACTTGAAGTTCTGTTTTTCTTACACGAACAAGGTGAAAGACTGCCTCTACATGCTGACATCCAAATCTAGGGGCCCCGACTTAGATTGCGGCATGGAGGTTGGGAATTTTTATTAGCTGGAGTCATTTCCCTTCTCCTTTGAATTTGTAAGTTTGAGGGATGAATACTCCTTTTAAAGAGGGAGAGAGACAGAGAGAGAGAGAGAAATTTAATAGCATTTTACTGTCAAAAAGAGTCTAAAGAATATTGAATTTGCTGGTAAGGGAGATGAACGCTCCTATAACATAGAGAGACAAAGAAAGAGAGGGAGTAGAGTTTTGCTGTCACAAATAGTAAGTATAAAAATTATTTCTGTTATGATTAACAGTACAAAAATTGTGTACCTTAAGGATATCTACTCCAGAGAGGTTATGGTATTCAAAAAGTATTAAGAAAGATCAATGGATTTGTGAACAAAAATGCTGTCTGGTGCATCAGATACATCATTGATGTGTACAAATGTATACGGAGCCAAATATAATTTAACTAATTAAGGCCAATAGATTGAGATGGCTAGGATATATTTATAGGATGCACAATAATAGTCCATACACAGAATTCATTTACTGATCCACTTTATGCAAGCAGAAAAGCCTGAAGGTAACCAACAAGATGGCTCGTCTATGTGAAAAACTATCTTCAAGCTATGCAAGTTAACTATTGGGGTGGCCTTGGGCTGGAAAGGCCATTGAACAAAAGCAGAAGAAAAATAAAGTTATAAAGGTCAGTTGCATTGTAATTGCATTTATTTAAAACTGTGACACTGAGATGTTCGGGTATTTTATACATTACAATTATATTTGCTGATGCGATTAACTGTAAGTTGAACTCAGTTTTCTTTAAATACTGAAAACAGACACATTATTAATGGGGAAGTATTTTTCATTTGTTAGATTATCGAAGTTGGCCTACTTATTTATACTCACCTCCACTTTTAAATGTTAGAGCTCAACTGAAAGGTTTTCAAGGTCATTGAATGACTCTATTGCTCAGAGTTTGATAATTAAATCATTCTTCTTCCTTTCTCCCTCACAGTATTTAGGGATTAGATTGTCTTTTTTAGAATTTTACATACAGTTAGGTGATCGATGCTCATTAAATCATCTTCACTATATATAAACACTATGGTAAAGTCACTAATCCAGTCTCGGACAAACATCCACTCAAATAACCATTACCTGAGATTAATCTGAACATTGCAAGAGATGACTTGCTAGGTAGATCTGGAACTGTTTTAAGTGTATATGGAGATTCTTCCAATTAATTTTTTCAGAGGAAATAAGATATTTGTTATAACTGGTTTTTAATTCTTTAATTAATATTTAAATCATGTCATAGGGGATATTTTTTCGTTGTTTTAGCAGTTATGGAACCCTTCTTGCTCATACCCATATTACTCAACTCATATGTTACAGTATATTACATTCACATCTACATTACATTTACATATATGATCCTCTCATTATTGTACAATTATTATTTACATTACATTAATAAATTCTCTAACATACTTAATGCCTGTAATGGAAGTTTTAGTTTGAACTTTTTATATGAATATCCAGTTGGACATTTTTGTTTTCTGATCTGAATATTAGTCATGAGAGACCGTAGTGTCAACATGTAATGACAATATAAGAAAATGATGAACGGTTGCTAGGAGAAGAAAATCAATAATCTTAATAGAGATATATTCTGTAATCTAGTTTCATGAAGATAAAAAACATTTAAACAGTGATGAGTGGCTGTGCAGGAGTGAGGAATTTTATATAATTAATGGAAAGTATTTATTAAGGAAGTAAGGATTTGTGTTTGGTGGAATTTAGTAACAGTGACGTCAAAATTAATATAAAAATTATTTGTGGTTGGTTTATTGACACTCGTCACTTACTTTTTCATATATTTATGAGAGACTAGTTTCAAAGGCCCTGGCCTCCATTTTCAATCTCTTCCCAACTGGCATCTGGCAGATAACAACAGATGCCAGTTGGGAAGAGATTGAAAATGGAGGCCAGGGCCTTTGTAACTAGTCTCTCATAAATATATGAAAAAGTAAGTGACGAGTGTCAATAAACCAACCACAAATAATTTTTATATTAAGTAAGGATTTATCGATATGCTGGAGGTAACCTGCAATGATTGACTAGGAAGAAGTTCGAGTAAAATGTAATTCATATTCATATTCATTTATTGCATCCGTAAATCATACATTCATGATGTGGAATTGTCAAATTACTAACTACACAAAAAATAGTAACAAAAAACAAGAATTACAATAAGTTGTTAAGCATAATAACCAAATAAATAATTAAAATTGACATTCCTTTTATTCCTACCCTTTGTGATTTAAATAATCTTCTACTGAGTAGTAACACTTTTGTAACAAATACTTCTTTGATGTGTTTTTAAACTTTGTGAAGGTGATGTGGAATTGTCAAATTACTAACTACACAAAAAATAGTAACAAGAAACAGGAATTACAATAAGTTGTTAAGCATAATAATTAAATTAATAATTAAAATTTGCATTCCTTTTATTCCTACCTTTTGTCATTTAAATACTCTTCTACTGAGTAGTAACACTTGTGTAACAAATACTTATTTGATGTGGTTTTAAACTTTGTGAAGGACTCAATGTTTTTTATTTCAGTTGGCAGTTTATTGTAGATATGAATTCCGTTGAATTTAAAACTGTGCTCATACATTTTCTTTTTATGATAGGTGACATGTAAGTTTGAACTATTTCTCGTGCTATGGTCATGAATATCATTGCCTTTTTGAAATTTATCTAAGTTCGTTTTAACCTGTACTATTATTTCTAAAAGGTAAATGCTTGGTAATGACAATATGCCTAATTTTTTTGAACCATTGCTTACAACTATCTGTTCTCTTTAAGTTCATCATAATTCTAATTACCCTTTTTTGGATTCTAAATACTTTGATAATGCTACTATTATTTCCCCATACTGCTATACCATAAGAAATTAATGAATGAAAATTTGCAAAATACGCTATTCTTAATGTATTCAAATTTACACTGTGCTTCAAAATTGATATTTGGAAACAAATGCTACTTAATTTCTTCATCACTTTCAATATGTATATTCCAATTTAGACTGTCGTCCATCCAAACTCCTAAAAATTTTGTCTTTCCTGTATATTTAATTTCATTATCATCCATTGTAATTTCAGGTAAAATAACTGCCTTATTGATTTTATTATGAAAACCCAAGCCTGACACTTATCCTTATTTATAACTAGTTTGATATTTTGAAACCAAATTGATACTTCTTTCAAATTATTTATTACATTTTCTTTGAGTTCGTCATCATTTTGACCTGATATCAAGAGGCTCGTATCATCTGCGAATAAGGAGCATTTTAAAGAATTTTGCGAATAAAGTGCCAAATCATTAATATACAAAATAGATAGCAATGGCCCTAAAACTATCCCTGCGGAACACCACAGTTTATGCTAGCAGCTTTTGATTTTATAGTTTTTATTTCCTTTGTAGGTTTGGCAACAAACTCTATTTCTATTATTTACCTTCGCTCTCTCAAGTAGGAGACAAACCAGTTATTTGCAGTTCCCCTAATTCCATAATGAGATAATTTCTTTAATAGTATTCCATGATCAACTAAATCGAAAGCTTTAGACAGGTCAAGGAATATTCCAATACATTTTTCCGAATTGTCAAGCTTTTGGTGCACTTCGTCTATAAACTGTATCAGTGTAGTATTAATGGGCTTTCCTTTTTGAAAGCCATGTTGCGATCAGAAATTACATTAAATTTTGAAATAAAGTTGCACAATCTAATAAAAGCCACTCTTTCCAATATTTTGGAAAAGATCGATAGCAGTGAGATGGGTCTAAAATTTTGAACTTCCAATTTTGATCCCTTTTTATACATTGGCTTTATTTTTGCCATTTTAAAGCAGTCTGGGAACCTACCTCCACTCAATGATAAATTTATTAGGTGCACTAATGGTTTTACTAAGTGGGCAGAGCATTGTTTTACCAAGAAATTTTAAAAACCATCCTAGTCAGTAGAGCTTTTATTTTTCATGCTTTTTATTATAGTGTGAAGTTCATCTTCTGTTGTGGGTGCAAGAAAGATAGTCGGATATGTTTTATTACTTATTATTTTACCTTCCGTTACTTTTGACTCCCCTACAATCAATGTTGGTACCCCAGCATAATACTGACTAAAAACCTCTGCAACCATCCGAGGATCATCTATAATTTCGCCTTCTTTCTGGAGTTTGTAGTCATCTCACGTGGCTTTGGTTTCCTGTTTTATAATTTTCCAGGCAGTCTTATATTTATTTACTGAATTTGCTAATTGTATATCATTGTACAGTTTCTTTGCTTTTCTAATAACCTTATTATAGATTCTTTTATAATTCAATAAGTACTGTGTCAACGTTTCTGATATTTTCTTTTCCTTTGAGATTTTATTTACAAATCTTAACCTTTTACTAGATATTAGAATACCTTTGGTCATCCAATTTTGCTGCTTATGCTCATTCGTTTTAAATTTTCTCCAAGGACACGCAATACTTACATGAAACTTAAGAATGCTGACAAATTCTGGAAAGGCTGCATCTACATTTAGTTTGGAATAAACATTTTCCCATTCCCCTCTAGATAGCAAATAATTTAAATAATCAATATTCTGGTTCCCTAAGCATTGCCTATACTGATATGTGTCACACTGTATATTTGTTTTGAGGTTCCTTTGGTTATATATAACAAATATTTGACCATAGTGATCTGATCATACAGTGTCAATAATTTCAATATTATATTGAGTAGCACGTTTATTAATGATCAGCTGGTCTATTGCTGATTTAGATGTATTTGTTACCCTAGTGGGCAAGTTCACTACAGCTTGCATGCCATAAGTGAATATTAAATTATCCAAATTTACTCTTTCAGGGTTACTACTCAGTCAATATTAATATCCCCTATTATTACTACATTAGTTTGTCCTTTGCACAAATTCTCTAGTAAAGTGTCTAAACTTTCTAAAAATTGCTGAACATTGCTACTTGGATTCCGATATATACACATTATTACGTTTTATGCCCAACCAGCTCTATCATATTGATCTCAAAAAATTCTTCACATGCCAGATAATCAAATTTCCCAAGTTCGTTTACTTTGATCCCATCTTTTAGGAACATGCAAGAACCCCTATTATTTTTTTGTTTTCTACAATAGGAGCTGACTAAGGTATATCCTTCAAGTTTAAACATTTCTATTTCCTCCTGTTTGAGCCAATGCTCTGTTAAGGCTACAATGTGTATGTCCTTTAACGTATCATTTAAGAGAATTTGTAAATTAATTTTTTTGTTTCTCACTCTTTGTATATTTTGGTGAAATATTTTAATCCCTGCATTATAAGAGCTATCTGTTGTTGCACCATCTTTACTATGGTATTTGAAACTAAAATCATTTCGGCTTGGTTGAACAGTTGTATATGCCCTATTAATTTTTTCAAAACCTGTTTCACCTCCTATTTGCTTCTCGAGTTTTCCTGCATCTAATCCACTATATTACATACCATTTTACTGAGAACATATGTACCTTTCCTGTTAACATGCAGACCGTCTCTAGCTAGGCATGAATTATCACAAAATTTATTTGTGTTCACATATATCACCTTTTCTTTATTACACACCTCATGAACAGCACTGCTTACTCTGTCAATATATGAGTCACTAACACTCCTTCTGTACAATATACAATTTACAAACACCCTATCTGTGGGAAACTGCATTCTTGTAGCAGATTATACAATTATCCAGATTATGCAAATAAATTATATATTACGAAATCGGACTTATCTAAAATTTTATTTATGTCACTAGAAACCACACCTGAAAACAAGAGATCTCATGACTCTTATTTAATCAAACACAATCATCAAGGAACAATTCAAACTACAGCGAAGTAACCCTGTTACATCTGGCTTCCCGACCTGGGTCTTTGAAACAGTCAACGTGCATCCTATCTGCTACGAATGGAGAAACTGGTTACATGCCTAAACTTAAAGAATTAGAGAAGTCTTCCTGAAGTGCAATCTGGAGATAACATTTTTTGGGCACTGCAACCTCAAGATGTTTAAATCTGACATTTAGCTGCAAGTTGTTGAGTTCCAATATTCACTGTTCCATCAGCTATATCTTTCCTAATGATTCGTTCTAATTTTCATATAATATTTTTCAGTCTTTCGGACATATTTTGGAATCCTTAGGACGTAAAAGTAAATATGTTTAGTACATTTTGTTTTGTTTTTAGTACATAAATATCTAGCCCTTGTGTGAGTTTCCCGTCTAAGTCATTGACTCCCTGTTTCATAATCAAATTTTTAACCTCTTAACTAAAGCATGCATATTTTTATTTTATTTTATTCCATCTACAAACTCCAAACTCTCAAAAGCTATCTCATTATACAGCATTTAGGTATCGACTGGTATACTCACAGTGGGAGAGAATCCACTGGAAAACTATAGGTCTATTTACATTTCGGAGATGTTTAAACATACTATGAATTTAATTTCTGTTACTTATTTTATGAGAGTCAGTAGAAATGATAGCCTGAATTTGGAATCTGATAAGAAAGCTACGCTGGAAAGGTTGTTTGTCCAGGCGAATAGATTTTGCAAGGAATTATAAAGTTTTTGTGAGTGCATTAATCATCTGGATATCTTACATTTGTGATCTCAAGATCATATGCTTTAACTTCTATAGATAAATTCTTTCTTTTTAAAATCTGCAATTATATCAAGATTGTACTGTAATTCAATTATGTTCACTGAGTTGTTAAGATGCATGAGAGGTGCTATTCTTTTTAGGTAATCTAGTTTATTCCTTAGTTGTTGATCTCTCTGTATAAAGCCTAATTGAGTTTCTAACTGAAGGTAGATGTATGGTGTTTTACCACTGTTTTATTCTCTAGAAGTCTCAAGAGCTTTTCATGTGTTAACTCTGTCATTATATACCAATATATCCTCATATAAACTGAAGCTAATTCGAGTTGATTATAATCAATATAAAGCAGGCACATGTTCGTTGCTCGCATTTTATTAGCTTTAATCAAAATTGATATTGTTGATTTATACAGCATAATTATGCAAATGATTTTTCACAGTAATGGTGAACTTAGACAGTTTAGTGTCTGCCACCACTGCTAATTTATTTAATTGTTATTTAATATTTCAGCAGCAATATAGCTCTAAATTTTATATGCAGTAAAATCAATTATTGACTGTGTCCTATTTGTAATCAAGAGCTTCATTGAAAACCCTCATATTTAAAATAAGTACTATGTGAGTGGTTGCTATTTATGCAGTGCTATTTATGCAGTGTGAAACATATTTTCATTTCTTCTGTATCTTCTTTCAAGAATGTGGCTAAATATTATTTTTTGGGTGCATTTTATCTTTGTCGAGAATAATTCTCTATCAGATTATATTTTCTTGTTTGAGGGATTCATTGCTTCTTTGGTCCTCAACAAAAGTTTCGCTCTTTGTTTCCATACCTTGACTCAGGAATTTAAATAAAATGTTTTCTTTGATTCTTTTAGGTGGAATACCTCCAGTCTTGCTTTTAATGCAGCCCCATGATCCGAGCACAGGTCTGCAGTGCAACCAAAATACCACGATGGAAATTCTTCTTCAGCATCATGTGATTCACCATATTGCTTGAGTTACAGAACATTAATAAAGTATTTTTAAAAGCCAAATTCATAGTAAGGGTGTTTTCTGTCAAACCTACCACTTTCCAATGTTAATTTAAGATCATGCAATTATACTATTCAATTTGTCAACCTAGAATACAAGCTAGCTATTACTTCTCAGTTTAAATTTACAGTGAATACATAGTTACAAATTCCTACTGTTTATAGAGCTAAAACTTACAAAGAAAAGCAGAAATGTCTGAATTTATGAACCATATAATTCGAAAGCAGAAACTTTTATAGATATTAAGCTTGCTCCTTAAGTTCACAATCTTTATGAAATGTTTAAGATTTATTCCAAAACAACACCACTGAAATAGAAAGCAATTTGTTATTTCCTTTCCCAAAAATAACCCTCAAATTTTTCACCCAAACACCACATGTTTAAGGTATTTCCATGGTAATATGAATTTTCTGTAAATAGCGGAATTCATTTCAACTGAATAGTATAAAACTTTAAGTTGCTTTTCATAAGACGTACTTAAAGGATAAATAATATTGATGCCATAAAAACGCACCATTTATATAAATGCATTTGTGCATTAATTATGTCTTGGATTATATAAAATTAATTTGAGTTTTGAAATACTTGTGTATTTTTTAAGAGCTAAACCACCGTTTAATTGTTTGTTTTTATTTTATGAAAAAATTATGAAAACTGAAAATTAATTTCACCTCAGAAATACTGCTATATAATATAATTTATTATAGGGATCATTTTCATATATACTTGTGTAAGATTGTTATATTGTATCACAAATGTGGATTTTATATGTAGAAAGTACTCCCCTGTGTTAAAATGTTTCTAGTTTCGTAATTCCCAAAGAGAGTTTCCCTTGGGCGGTCTCAGGTCTCCAAACCGGCTTTGTAATTGTTTCGGGGCCACGGCGAGTGGGATGACCATTGTCCTAAACCCAGGTTTCTATCTGGTAATGTATAGGGACCTCGCCCTCTGCACTGTAGTGATTCCCTGGGGTCGGCCGCTCTCTGACTCCTCTCACCTCATCCTCCAACCCGGGGTGTCTAGGAGCGTAGGTACAAAAGGTCAGTCTGGTCGAGGTGCCGAATTTCCTCAGAAGTCACAGCCATAGTCATTATTCTTCAAGACGTTATTTCATCACATTAGAAAACCTGAGAAGCTGAAAAACGTGACTGCGCTGTTGCAATGCTAGTGTATTAAAGGGGTAAAGGATAGGTGTGTGCGGTTGGCTTGGTGGTGGTGGTGGCGGTGGTGCTGATAGTAGTTTGTGGTGGTGGTGGTGGTGGTGGTGGTGGTGGTGGTGGTGGTGGTGGTGGTGGTGGTGGTGGTGGTGGTGGTGGTGGTGGTGGTGGTGGTGGTGGTGGTGGTGGTGGTGGTGGTTGTGGTGGTGGTGGTGATGATGGTTACAATGATGGTAGTAGTAATAATGGTGAAGGTGGTGGTGGTGTTGATGGTGGTGGTGCTAATAATTTTCCCCCAATTGACGTTGTCCAATGTTAAGTCATGTCGGACAATGAATGAAACAGATGAACTAATGCTCATATGAGCCCAGGACCCATAGACCTTAGGGTTACACGACTTTCGTCTTTCAGGATAAGGGAATACAACAGAAAAGCCGTATCCAGGTAATTCACCCTGAGCAAGATTTGAACTCGGGAACCCTTGAACGTGAGAGCAGACACGCTACCGGTGCTACTGATGTTGATTGGTTGGTAGTAATGACGATAGCGGTGATCGTGGTGATGGTGATGGTGGTGGTGATGGTAGTAATGGTGGTGATAGTGGTGATAGTGTTGGAGATGCTGGTGATGCCAGTGATAACTGTGGTGGTGCAGTTGTGGGCGGTGGTAGTGGAAGTGGACATGGTGGTGGTAGTAGTGATAGTGTTGGAGATGCTGGTGATGCCAGTGATAACAGTGTGATGCAATTGTGGGTGGTGGTAGTCTAGGCGGAGATGGTGGTGGTAGTAGTGATAGTGGTGGCGATGCTGGTGATGCCAGTGATAACAGTGTGGTGCAATTGTGGGTGGTGGTAGCGGAGGCGGAGATGGTGGTGGTAGTAGTGATAGTGGTGGCGATGCTGGTGATACCAGTGATAACGGTTGTAGTGCAGTTGTGGGCGGTGGTAGTGGAGGCGGACATGGTGGTGGTAGTAGTGATAGTGGTGGAGATGCTGGTTGATGCCAGTGATAACGGTGGTGGTGCAGTTGTGGGCGGTGGTGGTGTTGGTGGTAGTAACTGTAATAGTGGCGGCGATGGAAGCGATGGCTTTGATGGTGGTGATGGTGTCGTGGTGTAAGTGGTAGTGATGATGGTGGTGGTGGCAGAGGTGACTGTGGAGATACTAGTAATGCTGTTGTTGGTGATGGCGGCGATGATGTTGGTTACCCTGTTGTTGGTGGAGTAGATGGTGCGATTTTGGAGTTGATGTTGGGTATGGTGTGGTGGTAGAAGTAATGCATGCAACTTAGAGTAGTAGATTTGCTGAGAGAGATGTATCAGAGAATTTGTTATATTTGGCCTTTTTAAGGGGAAGTGATGCCTTTGATACAGACGAAATTTACAATCACTTTGTAAAATGCTATGGAGGAGTGGTGTATGATTATCACCAAAGTTTGCCTAGTTGCTATATACAGTAAAACCTCTTTAATCTGGATCTCTTTAACCGTCCGAATAACTCGGACCAATTTTGAAGGGAAAAAAAAATATATTGATTAGTGTAGTAATCAAAGACTGTTTTACAGACTATAAGGTACATTACTCGAATTCTCTTGCCCATGGGCGAATGCATTGCTCTCACCCTACCTACTTGGGTCGAGATTGAAAGAGAAATTTTGTTAAACTCAAGAAAAAAATTGTCTCTTGGTGTATGTGACTTCCCAGAAAACAAGCCTAAAAAAGAAAAGGTCACTGTAAGTTACTGTGGAGAAGATTTTACACATACTTTTAAAAAGGAATATCGATATCAGTTCCAATGTTGATAAAGAAGACATTGGCAATTGGCTCTAATTTGACAGCGACGAAGGTTATAAACCGATTACAGAGGAAGGCCTTATTACATCATGCAATGTTACTGAAAAAGAAAATGAAGAGTATTCAGATTTAGACAGTGTTGGTAAACCAACTGCGATTATGAACCACGCACAAGCAGTAACAAATATTGAGAAATTGATGCTTTATTTCGAGAGTCAAGCCGAAACATTGCCAAATGAACTTCCAAAGTTAAAGCGGATGCGAGATCGCGCTGCTTGTAAGCAATACACTAAACTGAGACAGCAGAAGCTCACTGCGCTTTTACTGCGGACTAGTTTGTAGCCGTATTGTGTATAGTGCAAATACATAAGCTGTTACAGTATATACTGTGTATGTGTTTTTAGGTGAAAGTGTGCCAATCGGTAACGTACAGGCTTTTATTGTTTTTATGGCATTTTTGGATAACTCGGATTTTCATTAACTCGGATCGGCCCAGCTCCTAGTTGATCCGGGTAAACGAGATTCTACTCTACATGTTCGACAGTATAAATTGACAGGATCAATAAACAATTTCCAACAATTAACATGCGATATCAATAATCCATCACTGCTGAGCTATCAAAAAAGTTCTTTTTATTACAAGTTTTTTATTGTGTAAAATGAAACAAAATATTTTAGTTTTAGTAAATAGTTTTTAACCTTAAGCAGATATTTTCTTGATTTTTAATGCACAAAAATAAATAAATTTAGCTCTTTTAGTACCTAAAAATCCGTTTCCTATAATCTTCTTAAAAGTTAAAGGCATATGTGGGTGAGCCGTACTGCAGACTCCAGCGAAACCTACACTTGGTCCTCCTACCAGCGCTGCCGAATGTGCATCTCACGCGCCTGAACTGAGAACATTATCTTAATTAATTACGCTCGGATAAATATTTGAAAATAGCAGATGACGATGTCATAGTAAGAAAGAATTTTATTTTCCGGTCATGACCGTACAAACATCCCGTCTCTACGATACTTAGAGCGTGAGTGATGCACGTTTTATCTTTCACATGGTTGTGATTACCCAACTTCCATTCATTTAACACAGCAGAGCATGAAAAACAACACCATTCCTTCCTCACAAAACTTATCTCAAACATAAAAAAGTGCACCTATGTATGCAGTTTGAAACATATTGAGTTAATGTTCAGTTTGTTTTCAGAGTAGAGGTGCATTATTTTGTTAAAGTGGACGGCATCAATAAGTCGTTTGTCGAGCTCGAGCTGAAATATTGTTAATACTACATTAAAGTACTATTATACACATATTATCTTTTCTCTAGAGTTTGTGATCCGAGTTCATGAACATGTCCCCCGAAACTGGGACAAGTGATGTTTCGATCAACAAACGTGAAGTGATTGTATTTCTCAGGGCAGAAATATTGTATTTAATATGAACAAGTTTTCAGAAAGCTCTCCAGAAATAGGGAAACTGTAGATTTTTCAAAAAACCACCAATTAAGCTTGTGGTGAAGCTTGATGTGTAGGTAGTGTACAGGAAAAGTCACGAATTTATATTGAAGCAGCTTCTTCCTTAGAAAAAAGGAAACGTGCCTGTAGTTCAATCTCCGGGAAAGACCCACAAAGTTGGAAAGCGAGCTACTGGATTGAAAACCGTGCTTACTGTTCAATTGCTGTGACGTGTGTCAAGGTAGGATTTTAATGTTTTAGGAACACTTAATGTGTTGTTTAATTACGGTAATAATAGGCAGAACTTTGCTGGCATGTAAAAGGTGCTTTTATGTACAGAACCTCTGCCGGTACAGAAACTACCACTCCGCTTGGGCATTGGTCAGCGTTAACATGCCTTTAACTTTTGCTAGCGGTATAGTAATCAGTGATTAATTTTCGGATCAACGGACGTGGCTTTCCAAGCCGGATAATATCATCTCCCGGTTGTAGTCGAGCGGATCCAATCTCAGAGTAGAGGGCCAAGGACGGAAAAATTGTGATGGCTATCCCCTTTCTTCTCTTTGTATGACCAGAAAGGAAAAGAAAGCAAAACAAAAAGGCATCTCTTTTGAGACAAGTAATGACAGACCCTGGTTCGATATGAACTGTAGTGCCATGATTTTAACTTTTAACTTATTTTAAATATGAAGTACATGTAATTCATTATCAATTGGTATAGGATGATATAAGATACACTTATTATTGTAAAAATAAGAAAATTAGCCAAAGTTAATAAGGAATAACAGTTAAAATTCCAAAAGGATAAAACATAGGTGTCACGAAGGGTCATGAACATAACGGAGTGTTAAATCTTGGAGTTGCATCCTTGGAAGATGGCGAATTTAAATACGAGGATTTGTATCTAAATTTAATTTTTCTTTATAAGTTATGTTCTTCACTCACACACAAATACCTTTTTCTAAAAATTCGTTTTTTATTTTAATTCAGAGATATTAAAACTTGTATTTCTGGTGGAAGTTCGGAAAATTTGGGCAGAACAAAATAATTACTGTAAATGTATAGCAAGAAAGTAAAATTGCAGTGAAACATGGGATTTTTATTTACTTCATTAATCTTGATGACGAAGAATAGAAAGTCTACTGCTGTAATTTGGAAGTGTACTGTCCCTATGTTTTTTGAAATGGTCATAGAGAAGATGCTGTCGTGGCAAATTTGCCCGTTAATGTAATTGTCTACAAGAAATATGGACTGACCGTGACCTAGATACTCGCTTGTAATGGAGTGTCAACTTCTTCTTTAATTACCAACATAAAAGTGAAACAACTCGCGCTTATTTCTGCACTACAGGATATATAACGTAACATGTCATGTGTAATTGTTGGTGTCTGGACACTAGGCCATAAAACACTGGCTGTGTACCGCTCTAACTTCTGCTTTACTCTGTGTAAAAAAAGTTATTCTCTTATTGTGTAGCATGACATTATAGCTATCGCACAAATACAGCCCAATAACTCAACAGTCGCTTTTATTTCGAGTATAATTATTAGAAATGCGAGGGGATTGACATATTAACGTTAATAAGATTGTTTTGAAATGAGAGGCACGAGACCGTCCACCAACAGGTTTCTTGCAGTGTTCCCACGTGCATCAAATGAATCATAAAGTATCACTTACACTAAATCCATTGATCTTAATTTCGCAAACTTAATCCTCGAAGAAGGCAGAGAGTGATGCAACACAATCATAAAAATCACTCATTTTTAACTCGAATAGTTGTCATAATACGAATGACTGACGATACGCATATGCATTCGATCAGAGCCACGAAGGCACTGAAATGGCTATAATTTGTGTGTACTACATAGCAGCTCAAATACCCGTCGTTACCATGGATTGACGATTTATACCTGCAAGGTTTATATTTAGGCTGCAGCTGCCTACTAGAGTTTCATCTATTTGGACAGTTTAAATAGTATTTCTTAAAGTACTTAGAAATAACTAATTAAACTATAAACTAGATCCAAAAAGAAACAAAATAAATACATAAAACACATAGAACACAGCACTAATAAACAACTACAAATAGCATAAAAGGAAAGTGCAGGTAAAGCACGAGTTAGCCCACCTCGGTAGCGTGGTGGTAGCATGTCACGTTCAAGAGGTCCCGAGTTCGAATCTCGGTCAGGGTGGGTTACCTAGATACGGTTCTTTTCCGGGGTTTCCCCTGATCCTGAAAGACGAATGTCAGGTAACTCTAAGCTCTATGGACCCCGGGCTCATTTGAGCATCATTTCACCCATTCCATTCATCGTCCGATACGACTTAACGTTGGAGGACGTAAATTAAAAAAAAAGCAGGAGTTACAATATTTTTAGTTAAGAAGCGGAGTGTAAAATATACCTCTTTTGCACTTCTTTAAGCAAGCATTACATTATTATTTTTATAATTACTATTTGCAGAAAGACATAGTTACCATTTATTCAATAGTCATTATGTAACAAGAATTTATAGTAGCAATTTGTTGGTTAACTGAACTTTTTAATAACATTCCACAGACAATAAAGATATCAAAACATGTTCTATCTGGTAATCTATAGCAATTTAATTACTACTTGGGCTCAATTTAGTAATGTTAAAAAGAGTTAGTCGACTTAACAGAGAATACCTTGCAACATACTTAAGGAGTAGAGGTTACTATAGCAAATTAATCTCCCCAAACGACCGGTTTAACAAAGCAGAAAAGGGTGTGTATAGGATGCTGCGCACGCGGGAATGAGAGGGCCAGCCTAAGTGATAAGCGCTGGTTTCTCGAATCATTGGAGAATAGGTACACCGATGTTTCGGCTGTAAAAGTTTCATGCCTACCTTCTTAAACAAATGCGGAAGAGAGATGATTTAGAGAAAAATATGCGTCTGTTACAGAAGACACTGTCATCTCGTTCATATACGAGTTCTAACACTAACTTAGGTGTCGCAACCTAGCACAAAGACACACACACACCAGTATATATACATGGCCGTATTCCTAACAAAAAAAGTGGGGGACGCTCACCTAAAATTTTTCCAGATGTTGGAGAACCGATCAGAATTCTGCGCTTGTATATTCTCCTTCCTGCTTTGGTTTTCCTCAGAATGCATACGACTTTTTATCCATTCTTTTATGTAATCCTCTAAGTTGCACATATATACTGGAGGACCGTTAACAGTCATAAATATTATTTGAATGCATTTCGAATGTAAGTACATATTTTGTATTGTTGCAGTGTTTTGAATGTTAAATTAAGAAAGGTAATGAGTTAAAAATATATATAAATAATATTATTAGTAAGGAGACTGCGTCCCCCTCCAAAAATAGTGGGGGGACAGCGTACATCCGCGTTCCCCTCCACTACAAGCCCGTATATATATATATATATATATATATATATATATATATATATAATAGTTGCTGTCTCCAGATCTTGAGGAGCAACATTCCACGTCATTGGTCGGTCGGTCGCTCGGTCCTTTCTGTGAGAATCCAGAGTCACGAAGTTGTTGGTGTACTTGGGGTGTGCAACAAAGGCTTAAGTAAACAATAGCACTACGGTACTCTCCACGAACCAGTCTTGTTTGCTCTGAGCATTAACAAAAGCAAAGTAAATATAAGTTAGTAATCTTCCAACATTTGAGTGAGAAACAAAATATGTTTTTTCGCAGCTGGTGTTCTCATTTTGTCACAGAAGTTTACAAATCCAAATTTTACTTAAAATGATTAAAAGCTCAATTTTTATTATAAATGTGTTATTTCTAGTGAACAAAGGTATTTCCAATTAAGCTAACGCAGCATGCTTTGATTCCCTGTCGCGAAATGTGGCCCGGAATCTATCCTACCCCTGGGGGTTTGCGGATTTTAAGTCCCGGGTATAGGACCGATGCCCACTCAGTATCGTGAGGAAATTGAGGAGATTACGCTAGGTAAGCGGCCGTGGTCAAGAAAGCCAGCTTACCAGCTGTTGGTACCGAAATGCTGACCACATCTCTTCCCTGCATCGGTTGGACCATCACTCATCTCTACCTTGCATATGTGGGCGTGAGGCCAGCAGTGGGTTTGGCAAACCTTGGCTCTCTATGGGCTGTAGCGTCATGGGTTATTTATTATTAATTTATTATTACATCAAATTTTGTTACATTTCTAATCATTAGCCTAGATTTCACCAATTTAAGGGATAAGTAAAATGATTTTCCTCTGTTTACGGAATAGATACATTAAAGCATGGATATTTCGGTGAAATCTCGACATCAAAGGTTTTGGTGCAATGCAACAAATGGATAGCAGAAAAAGTAAGTATGTTTTTTATTGAGGTTCACAAAATGTGTATTTCCAGTGAAATTTCGACATAAAATTTCTCAGTGAAATGCAATACTTCCTAGGTAGTTGTTAAATAAAGGAAATAAAGTACATGGACGCCATATAATCACATATATATTTTTATTAGACGGTTAGCTTTTTAAACACCAATGACGAATTGTTTAATTACATTTGTTGCCGAAGTTACTGCACAATGATCTATGGGGTTTCTATGTTAGATAATTTTCTCTTACCTCGAATAATTATAATTTTACGGCGTCGACTATGCTAAGTAACACATGAAAAGTTCTCCGATATTCGCGTAAAGAAACATCGGCGCAACGTCTGACTTCCTAACTTTGCCGCCTTCAGTCTTCCAAATTTTGGAAATGCAAGAGTATCCTTTGGTGGTGGAAGAATGCTCGGCCGGAATGGGTAAGTACTGTCTGATAGCTAACATGGGTTAAATCTTCTGTACTTTCATTTCAGTCGCAAAGCTATATAATGAGGTATATAATATTCCCCTCTTGCAGTCCACTGGGTTAGCCACTTTGGAAAACGTGCACATACGCAAACATTGAGAAGAACAACCTACAAAATATTGGCTCAGTGATTTCTATGTTAGAAGTTTTCCCTATTCCTCTCTTTTTATTTTGCCTGTTATGCTATCACGCCCTTACAATATAAATACACGAAAAATAAAGCAAAACGTTCTTACATGAGGGTTATTAAAATTTTTTGAGATCCCGAAATTTCAGTATATACATATGTATATATAAGACTGGAATAAAGTCATCACATACACATCTGTAGTATTTGATAAATTGCTACGAAAGAAACAAATGTTAAACAGAATTGACTTTTGCTTGTTAAAACCTTGTCTCCCATTGCAAAAGTGTTGCTATATGGCCATTTGTTACTATCCCTTGCAGTAAAACATAACCAGCTTTTGTTTTTATACTGTACGGAGTGGAGCAGCTCTTGATATTCTACTGTGGAAGAAGAAATAAATTATCGGATAACTATATAAGGGACATAGATAGAAATAGGGAAGACATGGAGGTGCTAAAAGACACAATAAAAATGATTTCGAGAAAGGAAATAGAAGAACGAATATAAACAAGCAAGAATAGAAAATGGGACGTCAGAGGAAATGGGAAACTTACCAGAACAACTACCAAGAAAATCCATGAGAACCATACCAAGGAGGGAAGAAGGGCACATCAAGAGGAAGGAATGGAATAAATAATTTAACAGCAACTGCAAGGAGGAGGAGATGGAGGTGGAGGAAGAGATTAAATAGGAGAAATAGAAGAAGGTGTCTATGGATATCAATCGGAAGGATTGAGGTAAGAAAGAGAGGAGAAGAAGAAAACCTGACTAGATGACAAGGGCATGAAGATGACACAAGTACTTTTAAAGAAAACACTACGTAGTAATAGAAGTAAGGGTAGGTTAGTGTAGTAATAGGCAAAAAGAAAGGAACTGAAAACCAATCTCTTCTCCCTAAGAAGGTATGAAAATACTGAATTCCGCAAAAGGAGAGGTTAGGATATCAGTTTAATGCATTCAATTAAAAGTAGAGTAGGATCAGCAGTAAATAGTAACTTTCAAATACACGATATAATAGTAGACTTTGAGTAGATTATTGTTAAATTAAAAGAAGTAGATATTGTTGATGTAGAGCAGTTGAAGTATGTAAGCTACTGAAAACCAGTAGCAGTAGGTTTAGTTAGATAGTAGTTAGTTTAGTTTACCTTAGTTTAGTATTTATCTGCATGTACAAAACAAATGCATTGTGTAATATTAAAGAAGGTTTAAAATGAAACCCGCGAATACCATGTCCTATTAATAGACTCAGATGACAGGGCATAAGAACATAAGAAATACAGATATTTTAATAACAACTATATTTAAGTTAACTGATGGAAATTAATCGTTCCTCCATACTAGCCGTGTATAGGCCAAGCTTTTGGATAGATAGTCAACCTGAAAAATTGAATGCCATGGCCGGGATTTGAACCACGAATCTCCGGTTTCTATTCGGTCGCTCTTAAGCATTGAGCTACCATGGCCAACGTGCCGTCAAGACATTAAATTGTACAATTGACTCGCATGTTTTCCCGGTAAACCGCTAGGGGTCCTCGTATTCGAGATACACAAATGCATTTTCAGGTTGACTATATCCAACAACTATATGTTTCACTCTATTGCATTGCATTTTTTAGTAATTTAAGAAATCATAATAGAAGTGTTTTATAGCCCCATGCCCACTAGAACCAATAGGTCTTTTCAGTGGTGAAGTAATTATCAAAATTTGTTTAAAGTTTTTGAGATTACCTTACATACAAGAAGTATTTCTCCTTACAATATTAATGTAGATTTTAGATACTTATTGCTGTTTTATTTACAGAAGTACGAATGCGCTTCGGTCTCATTTCATTATGCAAGGAGCAGCTTTCACTTGCACCTGCGTCAAGTTTGTTGTGTACTCAGCGGCGCAAACATAGGCCTCTACATATCCGTCAGCCTTGAGCACAATTATTAAGTTGGCAGGCGTGTCCATTGCATCTGAACAAAGTGCTAGCGTATGTGTACGTATTTGATGAGTAACACGTAACGCACACTAATTGATATGAAATTAAGAACGATTCCTTTCATCTACAAAAGAAAGTGTGACATAATTTGTAGCTGTTCAATGTGGCACACCTCTTTATAGTACTGTGGAACAGT
Organism: Mantis religiosa; assembly: GCA_030765055.1. Lineage (NCBI taxonomy): Eukaryota > Metazoa > Arthropoda > Insecta > Mantodea > Mantidae > Mantis > Mantis religiosa. The sequence continues at coordinate 236,590,395 of CM060950.1, forward strand.
CTGCTTCGAACAAAAACGACGCAACTAACCTATATCGCCATCACCTGTTTTGGTTAAGGAGATTTACTAGAACATTAACAATGAATCAACTGGCTGACCTAACAGTGGACAGTGAGTGAGTGAGTGTGTGGTGTTTTAGGGCCCGTCGACAACAAGGTCATTTGGGCCCGAAGTCAGCACTAAAACCTAAAAGCTATAAAAATTTAGCTAAAAAGGTAAACTATAATAAATACACTCAACTGTTCAAAGGACATTAAAACGATCTAAGGACTAATAATTTAAAACCTCTAAAAGTAATAAATATAAAATACAAGTTAGACTTGCTTATTAAAACCTATTTCAGAAACAAACCGCAGTGCCTTTACCACGGCCACTGGGTCGTCCTCTAAAATACTGCGCAAGTTAGTTCCCAAGCCCAAAGACTGGCGAACGCGGGCGTACTGCGGGCAATCAAGTAATATATGCCGCACAGTGAGGCGTACTGCACACGGAGCACGGAGCACACACAGGGACCGGTTCCCCTCTTAAAATTAAAAACAGTGGACAACTGCGAACACTGTACGGAACGGTCGTTTTACGGCCCGGTCCTTTGCTTATATATTCCATGCGCTGTCTACTTACACCGAGGGGGGGGAGTCCATTCTAAAACTTGATAGTAGCTGATGAGATTAGTGATTTAGTAAAACAATTATCGGAAAACAAATAAATAACTTACCTTCGTATGTTAAGGTAATGCATAATGAAAGAAGCCTAAGTTGCCTTGCCTTTTTCAAGGTAGTTTAAGTAATTATTATTCTGGATTGAGGAAAACGCAATTAGTTGTAAGTCAGGGTAGCTAAGGCAATTCACTCAAGGCGTTCTTGTAATTCAGTTATATTTATAAGTCAGTATTGGAAAATGTGTGTTGTCCAGTTCTCAAAATTGGAAAGGAAAATTCTAATCATAGAAGTGAGCAAATTAGAGTAACGATTTTCTTTCAGATACAAATTAGCTGCTTAAGATTTGTTAATAATGTTTGTGAGGAGTCATAATGTAGGCGGGACTTATGTTGATAAAGGAGCACCATTTCTAAAATTTGAGTTTTATCCTTTCAGTTTCACTATCTTACAGAAGTGTTTTACGGAGATAGATTATCATTGGGTTATACATACTTTTTCACTTTTCCATTGATACTCCGCCGTTAACTGCAGTGATCATATCGGCTACCGTTCTCATTTGGAACATAACGAAGGTGTTATCCCGTAGACTTTGGATTTTTCTTTTTTAATCATCAGATCACGCACACATTCGCATTCTCATTCATACTTCCAGACTCAGGAGATGGGAAATCATCTTGGTTGGAGCGAAATCCTCACCCTCAGCCACGAATCAAACCCGGGTCCCCTTGTACAGCAGTTAAGTGCTCTACCGACTGAGCTACGAGGCCAGCCTATACATACTTGGACATTGCCGAAGGTAACTTTCAGATTATTATTTTGACATGGCAGCTTGCGCTTCTCACTGTTATTAGAAAAGTTGTTTAAAACCGTAAGGTCAGAAGTTAGCAGATATAATATACCAGTTTCTCGTGCTTAGATTCAGAAACAGCTTAATTCTACATGGTTAAACAATTGAAAACTCGCTTTAAATACCTCAGATATTAGCCTCTAATAAATTTATGAGCCAACTTAACCGGTGTAGTTCATTCTGATACCCACCCACAGATATTCTGATAAAGAAATGGCATAAATCAGCACAGGAGCATCCGGCAGTAGTAGATCATCGAGGACGTAACAATGATATATCTAAGGGATACATAGTCAAATTCCCGCTTTACATGCCCCTTAGCTGTCGTAATATACACTGTAATACCTACACTGCGGAATAGCCGCTAAATAATTTAAAACAGGTACGCAAATAGCCACTACAAAATGTTCAAATTAGGCACTATCAGTAATGATACCTATAATCGCTGAATTAGGTATAACTGGTTGTTCCTTTACCACTTAAAACGCATTGTCATATGTTACAACACTAAAGATATATCAAATATTCATTACATTTACTGCAAATCCTTAATGAAGCCTATGTAGGGCTCATTTTCTTTATTTCTTTAATTTCTAACAAGTATATGAAGTTTTTTCTTCTTTGTATCGGTGCTTTCAAAATTGTAAGTTACAATTGGGATAGAAATGAAATGAAATGTGTAGTGTTTAACGCCCGCTTTTACTACATAAGGCACCGCAGACGGTGACACTGATGATACATGAGATGAAGATGGAGCACCGGTGGAATGAGATGGCGCGGGAAACCGGGGGTCCCGGAGAAAACCCGCCCCAACGCCGTGTTGTCCACCACAAATCTCACTTTGCGAGTCGCCTGGGATCAAACCCGGGCCGCCTTGGTGAGAGCCAAGCGGTCTAACCACTGAGCCACGGCGGGATACAGTTAATTTGAAACGTGTCTTGGTTAATCTAGAGTTATAGTTAATAATTATATTTGGTAACTCATTCGCAAGTGCTCTCCACTGCGCGAGAGTACAGAGGGCCACCGGAGAAATTTTGCCGGTAGAGTCACAGTAAAGATGCTGGAAATAGTGATCTTTTGCTCTCAATCAGGCAGTGTATGTCATGAAAATTTTGTCACCCTCTCGTCTATGCTCAGCTGCAAGAATTCTTGTGATCTCTTAAATCATAATACGGTAGCGCATATGAGTTAAAGCAACACATTTTGTCTTTCAAAGAATCCCATAAATAAAACTCATAAGTTGTTTGGTCGGAGTCACAAAGAAACACTTCTATTATTTCATTTAATGATTTGGTAGCCTTATGAGCTGTCGCAGAACCTTGTTGGAACCAAAGATTTTTTTTCTTCTATCAAGTGATCCTTAAATGGCCCTACGATTGTTCTGCGATATCGTTCTGCATTAATAGTTTCATTAAAGAAATTAGGTTCTATTATTAAAATAAGAGCTGAAGCTTTCCTGGCGACGAATGTGCTCACTTTCTTCTCGGGCAACAAGCCAGGTGAAAAGACAGGTTCTATTGTTCTTCTGGGATAGAACACTACAATTTTGAAGTGGATCAGGCATTCATGTAGTAGCAGAGATTTTTATTCATCGACTATTGTTCACCCAGGTGGAACCAGGTTTCATTGGCGAGGGGAAAAATGCTTTGGCCAATGAAACCATCTTCTACGGATGGGAAAAAGACAAGTTGGAGTAATATATTCGCTTACAAGAAACGTTTTGATTTGACACTTGCACTCGAGCATAGCGATAGAGATTTAGCGTTAACAGACGTGTACATACATTTCTCGCAGAAGACGGAGACACGCCTGTTTGCTGAGCTAATTTGTTTAGGGACTTCGAGCCGATCTCTCTAAATTGTAATCGATTTCATCCGGTTTATCTTCTGTTACTGATCTTCTTGTACAGCACCAAACCAGAAGCTGCAAATTTACTCACGATCACATGCCTATCTTTTCTTGCAAGTGTTACAGATTTTGGAAACCTTTCCACACACTCCCTAAAGAAGGCTCTTTGCAAATAAATACACGTTCTTACACAGGTAAATGATGTTTCACGTTTACTTCAAAGACAGAAACAACTGACTGACACGGCAATAACAGTGAAGGGTAATTGGCTATGTGAAGCTCCGCTAGAAGTTGAGAAGACCGGTCGAGGAAAAGGCTACAAGAGGAGTAGCATATAACATAACTATGTTCACAAATAATTTTGCTCGAATGGAGGAGAAGCACAACAACTTCGAACTACTCATCAACCAGGTACACCAATTCAGCCACCGAAGATATACCCACTTCGCTTCAGGCAACGATCAGACCAGCTGAACCTCAATACCTCTCCAGCGTACACAACCTACTTGATCAACTTCATATACTGTTTACAGAAGTCAAACCTAACCGCATTCTATACACACTGGAACTAATCAGCAATTGCGTCAGTCTTATATGAAACGGTCATCATACCACACCAAGACACAACCGGACACGGTGGTACATGGACAGCGGTTATTCAAGGCCCAACTAAGTAAGGAACATACACCCCGTATGAATCTCCAGTTTGGCTTCCAGGGTGTAAGCCATGCCTGCCATCCTGGATCTGTAAAAAAATGCACTCAGCATGACCCATACTGCACAATAAACACAAAAATAACCAGAGTGACTATCCTTATAGCAATACCCACTCACCTAACCCCGCTTCCATATTTGTACATGGGAAGCGATGCTTAAGTAACCTCCCAAATATTCCTCAACCTTGTTTGTTCAAAAATAATTTAAATTAAAAGAACCTCGTGTGAGTTAGTTGGAGAGTTCAACGAGGTATTATCAGTGTGACTCACTTTGTTAGAGCAACGGTACGAGAAAGCTGAAGTCCTTAGTTAAAATCTCAGCTATGTCATCAAACTTTCCGTCTTATTCTACACTTCCATATTCACGTGGGAAGAACATTAATTAATCACCATATTGTGACTTTGTGGGTTCGTAAAATTAAACATCCAAGTTGCAGAAATTCAAAATGCTCTTTATTTCCGTAGAAACACACTGTTTTTACACTCCTGGCAGCAAGATGACGGAACATAAACTAATACAATCTCTCGTCTCTTCTGCAAACGTAAATAAACAAAAGAGTTCCTTTTCCAATCACTGCTCCACGCGCATATTTATCAGTTCCGATTACAACTGCCCGATCAACTAGCCACGGCTTCTTTTATATCTCCGGGCACTGTTCCAGAGATTAGTTGAGTTTTCTGTAACAATCAAGAAATGGAAATATCCAGACAGCTATCTGTCTCTTTCTTTATCTGTTTATGCAAGCTTTCATCTCCGCGTTGTACTATCTGTCTCTTCGTGAACGACGGCCGCTCCTGGCGCAAAACTCCGATCGGCGATATTGCTCCCACCCCAAGGCTGGTCGTTTCAAACCGCACCATCGTAGCGGGCCACACGATCAAGGTATACCACCCACATTTTTCCTCGGGGCACCTTCTAGTTGTTTTAGACCACGACACAAATACCCTTTACCCCCCGATACGGTCCTTGCCGTGGCTGTTGACGTTTCGGGCAGCGTCCCTTGGTCCGGGTACAACCAGACTAGGTCACCTTGCTGGATCCCTTGGCTATTGGCTTGCCTGTCATAACGGGTCTTCAAGCTGTCGCTCACAATCTGGATGTTCTGACAAGCCATCTCATGCCTCTCGTGGAGATGGTCCACTAGGTACTCCACATTCTCGGTTGCTGGCTGTTTCGCTAACGGAGGGCTCCCAAAAGCCAGGTCACAAAGGAGGCGTAACTCTCGGCCGAAAATTAAGCTGGCTGGCGTCATCCCAGTGGTGTTTTGTGTTGACGAGCGGTAGACTAGCAAGAACAGTGGCTCCTTGACATCCCAATCTCGCTGATGGTTGGGAACGACCTTCCTCAGATGTTCTTTTAGGATCGTGATTTACTTCTCTACCATGCCGTTCAATTTCGGATGCAGGCGTGTTGTGCGGGTCTTGTTCACCCCAAGTTAGCTCGGTTTTCTCCACGGCAAACACTTGGCCATGTTGGGTCTGATGATGGTCACGGTTTTCCCGGTGTCCACAGCACGCCGCACGGCCTCTCCTACACCCAACCTTCCGCGATCAGGCTGCCATCCATACGGCGGCTGACGGCGCGCAATTTCACTCGAGGAAATGGTGGTGATGGCACCAACGTGCCCCTCGCCACGACAGTCTTTACTCGTTTTCTGGCTGCTCTTAATCTTGTTGTGGGCATTCTCTCTCCAGGTGTCTCGGCTAACCACAGCCCCAACACACGCCACTAGGTCTTCGCCGGCGTTCCTCGGCTGGGCTTTGGTCTCCAGTGTAGCGTATATCCCTTGTATTCGAAGTTAGTGTAGCCGTCACCTTGGCCGCCTCCATCCTAAATGCGGCCGCTAATGCCTCGTTGATGGTCTTGTAGCTGCCGAACATTAGACGTTGACGTATCTCAACGTCTCGTACCCCGTCAACGATGTTGTGGGCGGCTTCGCGGAATACGAACTCTGGTGGGATTTCGAATAAAGCTTCACTGCCCAGCTGCCCAATTGCCAGGATGAACTCCTGCAGCGTCTCCCCTGACTGCTGCGATATAGATTTCAGCTGGCTGCAGCAGATGGCGGCTAAGCGGTGGTTTCCAAAGCGGTTTTCCAGGGCTTTCCAGATGTCTTTGGGCGCCACCGCTGGCTGAGCCTCGTTCAGAACCACTGTGGCCCGTCCTTAGAGCCTGGTTATTAGCTGTGCGGCCTCTTCCTCTGGTGACCACCTGTTGTGCTTCGAATTGGCGGCGGACGACTTCGAACGTTGCCATGCCGCGGTATTTTGGCGGATTGACTCACGCAGATGTTGTGTCGTATCCCAGCCTTTAAATCCTTCATCCTTCGACCGACGATGTCCTCCACCATGTCGTTCATGGACTTGATGTTGCTGTCGGCCTTTCCCTCTAGGTCGTTAACGCGACTCGCCCGGTCTTCGACGCGCTCGCCCAAATGCGTGACGACCTCATTCACGCCGACCAACTGCTCCTCAAATTTGGAGGCGAGGGCCTGGCTTACAGCTTTCATTTCTGTGGCTACTTCGGCCTTTATTTCGGTCATCTTTGCGTACAGGTTATTAGCCGTTTGCCTCTTTGCGGCCAGGCTTTCTTTCGCTGTCTTCATTTATGTTAGCTCCGCGGCCAGGCTGTTATTCGCCGCTTTCATTTCCGTGGCAAATTCGGCCTTCATCTTAGTCATCTTTTCTAAAATCTTTTCCAATGCAGCTTCCATTGTAGTATGTTCCACTCCCTGACACCAATTGAGACTTTATGGTTCCGTAAACTTAAAAGTCCAAGTTGCAGGAATTCAAAATACTCTTTATTTCCGTAGAAACACACTGTTCGTAAACCCTTAGCAGCAAGTCGGCGTAACATAAACCAACACAATCTCTCGTCATTTTTGCACAACTAAATAAACAAAAGAGTTCACTTTCAGATCACAGCTGCACGTGCAAAATTATCAGTTCCGATTACGACTGCCCCGATAAACTAGCCACGGCCTCTTTTATATCTCCACTCACTGTTCCAGAAAATAGTGGAACCTTTTATAACAATCAAGAAAGTGAACCGTATAGTCAGCTGTCTGTTTCTTTCTTTATCTGTTTCGGCAAGCTCTTATCTCCGCGGTGCACTACCTGTCTCTTTGTGCACGCCGGCCACGCCCGTCGCAGTAATACGATCGGCGACACTATGGTTCAGCAACAGAGGCCACATACGGCATCAAATTAATATGGCCTTACTTGACAGCATACAGTCGACAAGCTCAAGAATTGGAGGACGTGAAAGCGAGATTCCTGAAATGAGTTCCCTCTCTATCAAAATTCGCAAGAAGCGGCTATGCTTACAAACTAGCGCAAGAGCCCTTCTTCATCGAAGATATAAGACACGCCTTCGGACTACCGGAAACATGAGCACATGCAATGATCCTAAAGGAGAGACGGAAGAAAGCTGCCGACATTCCGGTCGAAACAATGGAGACCGAGGCAATGAAGACAGAAACTTGGAAGAGTCCACGCTTCGAGCTTCCACATCTATACACGCGTACTGCTGCCCATGGTTTGCATGAGAAAATCTGTCAAAACGGCTCATTCCACAAACCCAAGGAGGATATGTCTGTAAGAACCAAAACAAGCCACGCCCCAAGAATCATTTAGTGAAATGTGAAAGCATAACTCTACCACTAAGTATGTTAATGAAAGCCTGGTAAGAAACCAATTGTACACACTGTGCTTAACAAATTCCTTTTATAAAAGCTTTTCTATTTTTAGAATTTTCAAATAAAGTTTTCACTAGTTTTAATTGTAGTCAAAAGTTCGTTGGCACTCGCTCCGTTGATACTCGCTCCCTAAAGCCAAACTGCGTTTTATTCACACCAATCATTTTTCTAAATTCTTGAATTATATTATAATTTAACTGTCCAAAACATTTATCCATTATGTTTATTAAGCAAACTGGTATATATAAGTTTGGTTGCTTAGGATCCTTATCCTTTCAGTTTTTAAGTTGTACCACTCCTGTTACATTCCATATATTGGAAAGATCATAGAAAATCTCTAAATAACTTACGTATATGGGCCATAATTTCATCTCTTACTTATATAAAACCACACTACTAATTTGACCTGACCCGACCGGTCCTTCTCTTTTTGATTTTTAGATATATGAAATATCTGTTAAATCTAAAATCTGTTAGCCCAATTAGAAAAATAACGTTCATATTATTATAACCATTCCTCATTTCTGATCCTTTCCTTATATTTTCATCTTCGTCATCTTCACCTCAATCATCAGATAATGAGAGCCAAATAATAATTACATTAATTGTTGCCAATTGTTAATTATACTTCCATATTCTCGTACAAGTATTTCTGATATTCTTATGCTTTCTTTCACAATTTTATACGGTAAGCTTAAAACACTTTTATTTAACTTATCTTCAACAAATATTTGCAAAAGCTTTTTCCGCGAACCTTCAATTAAAATGTTATATCTTTCCTTAGCATCTCGGTATTTTTGCAAATAATCATTTTCCCTTTCCAAAACTTCAGCACTTTTCTGATATATTCTGCGTAGTTTTGTTGCTAATGCTCTGGCCCTCTATCATTTGCTCATCCAAATTTCTTCAGAAATTTTTGATCATTTTAGGAACCATTTTATTTGACACACATTTATTTGCCAGCCTTGAGAATGTTGTATCTTCATTTATTAACTATTCTTGGTAATTAAAAGTTAAAGTTTTAAACACTGCTCTCATTTTGCGATAAGTTTCTTACTTGAAAGTTAATAAAATTTCATCACCGTTTCATCTTTCATATCTATTCTAATCGTGCTGAAATTAAGGTATAGTTATAATAATATGATCGCTTGTATTCAGATCTTGAGCCGCGTTCTTCTGCCTCAGTAGCGTAATTGGCAGGGTGTCTGCCACACTTTCAAGAGGTACCGAGTTCGAATGTTGACCAGCGTGAGTTAACTGGATAATATCTCTTCCGTAGTTGTCCCTTATCCTGAAAGACGAATGTCGAGTGACTAAGCTCTATGAACCGTTGGCTCATTTGAGCATCATTTCGCCAATTTCAAGCATCCAGTATGACTTAACGTGGGAGGTCGCCAATTAAAATAAATGACCCACATTCCAGTTGCCTATATTATTCTTTCATTGTTGAACGTAAAGTAATATGTATATTTACTTACCTTACCGCTCTATTTTGAAAAGTGTGGGTATATTATTTGGTTTAATTATAGTAAGTCCAGGCTCAGCTGTCATTAACGACTGCATTTCACCTTTCTGCCCGCCTCGGTAGCGTAGATGGTATCATGTCTGCCTCACGCTCAAGAAGTCCTGAGTTCGAATTTCGGTCAGGGTGAGTTACATGGATAAGGATTTTTCGGGGTTTTCCTTTGTCCTGAAAGACGAATGTCGGGTAACTCTAAGCTCCATGGACTCCGGAAGCATTGAGCAGCATCATTTCGTCCATTTCATTCATCGTCCGATATGACTAAATGTTGGAGGACGTAAATTAAAAAAATTCACCTTCATGATCCTTTCCTTTGTAAAAAAAAAAATAAAAAAAAACTTATTTTGCGTTGCAGTTGGCCAAATGTATTATATACATAGGTATGTATTACATACATGCATTACATTTGAATTTCTTTACATTTTAATATAAATCGTTCTATGGATATACTATGATGGAGGTAGTATTTAAAAATTAAATTTTCCATATTTATGTGCAGTTCTTAAACAATTTATGTTTTTTTTCACAAATTTTTATATATTTGCAATGTATTAATGAATTACTGTGGTAGTCATTGTATTAGGTATATCAACAAAAATTGTGTAGCGAAAAATGGCATTTTTCGAATGTGACATTTATTGTATAGGGTTCTTATAGGTAGACAATATTAATATACAGGACTTCAAAATTTGTCCACAGCTTGCACATGACAATAATGCCCCTTTGTCCATTTCGCTGTATAATTCTAACATATTGGACCAACAACCGTGGTATTCATGTCTGTCAACATGACTTAAAATAATGACAAAGTAGCAACAATGAACCAATGTTAAGTTACCAATGGAGACAGAATCTCGGAAATGGCTTAAGCAACGAAGTAAGTGAAGTAGATAGAAGAATAAGTGTTTTTAAGAACAGATTAAACAAAAGTCATGATATAAAACCAGATGAGTACCAAACATAAGATTTTAACGTTTTCCAATGTGTAGACTTCAATACACGTGATAAACAGTTAACATTTCATATTACCCTAAAATCTTCGGATTTTATTAAAATCCCTGCATTCCTTCGTACTTTGTAAGATTTTAGATTAATTTCCTTTAAAACAATTTCTGCCAGCAATAAAGCTACATTTTCTATATGGATAGTTTTCTTGAGACACGTTCAGAATCTCTGGGCCACACTTTTTAAAGAATGAGAAAACGTACCATTTCCTATATGTGACGTCACGTGCAAAATGAAACAGCTTCTATGCTTGAAGAGTTTTACTTTCATGAAATAATGCTATTGGGAGGCAAGGATTAATGAACCACTGAGTTGTTCTTTCAAATTATAATGGTTCCTGAATTATCATAATCTATAATTTGCATATAATTTGTTGTATATCATTTGAAATTTTATAATGTAACAGTATTCTTGTGTTCGGAGGAATTATAAATATATAAAAAACTGTATGTAGTTGTGTGATTGGCCTAAGTAGTAGCGGTGTGACGTCGTATGACGTGATGTGGTGACGTGCGAGTGGATCGGCCAATCACAAAATAAAGCAAAAGTAACTATAGTGACAAGAAAATCAATAATCTTGAAAAAAAGTGTTAGAATCTTGAGTCTTGTTTGAGAACGATGAGAGATGTTGCGGTGATTATAATTGTAAAGGAAAGTTAATAACATTCAAGAAGTGTTATTCGATATTTGTAATAGAAACGAGTGAATCGTAGTTCATATTATACAATTAAATAATATATTATAAAATTGGACTCATATAAATTTTATTTCTGTCACCAAAAATCCGCATCCACACCTGAGAAAAGGTCTCATGACTCTTATTTGATCAAAACTCGACATGGATCTTATAAAAAGTTGGCGTGCTTCCTATCGGCTGTGAGTGTAGAACAAATAGATTCCGGTTACAATAATTAAATGTGGACAAAAATATAAACAGTATATATACAAATATAATATTTCGCAATATTTCTCTTCAACTATACTACTAAATAAAGAGACCAAAATGTGTAAGTTAATCCCAAAAACGAATAAACTGATTTCGATTTTTGTTTCACCATTAAATATCCAATTTGTCACAGATTTGGTATATAATTTATCAACAATGTAAATACTGATGTTGGCGATGGGTTACGAACCCCTTTTTCATATTCATGTCACGAAATTTTTATCTCATTTCATTGAACTTAAATTTCAGATGTTACTTTTAGTAGTGTTTAATAAAGGGCCGTAAACTGACCTTCTTCTAAAATTGCCTTCTCTTTCTTTCCTTTAAGATTTAGTGCCTCTGAAATTATGTATTTTCCGTGAAATTATATCGAATGCAAATATTGGTCTACTTACTGCATGTATTCCAGAAAGTAAAATGTCAACCCTATTCTTATTTACATCAAACCCCGTACTTACAGAATGTACTATCTATAATTGCAATGTCGAGTAAGAGAGCTAGTCCTGATCACCTTCTAGATCTTGTACTCCATGCTCGTCCTGACACAAACGTCAGGTCGTAAAACGCCCACAGTTATGTTTAGAATGCGTTTTTCATCTTGATAAACGAGTGTAATGGACGACGGATGGGTCAGTCGATACTGCAGTGTGATATGCTCTCTACGACAGTAGTCAGGATGAAGATTTGCAAGAGGAGACGTGAAGGGCACAACACGGTGTTCGTGTCAGGTGACAATTTCCAACCTCGGAATGTCTTAATAGATAACTTGAAGCCCGTCCTTTGCGAGATGAAGTTGATCGGAGCGTTGCCCATACAGTTCCTTGCTGGAGGTAGGTAAAATAACAAAGTTGAGAGATCGATCGACTTAAGTAAGTTTAATTTACAGCTCATTAAAACTAATCGGAGACCAGCCTGGAATTAGGGCGTGACCCACACATTTCTTACATTGTTGTAGATAAAGATAATAACATCACTACTCCACTCTGTTATGGTTGTGCTGCTAGAATTGTTACCGTAGCTTCATCTTTGTTAGTAGAAACCTTTCAGATAATGCACTGATTATTCTTGTAAGCAGAGAGGGAAGTGCTCATTCTGTAACGAACATTGTTAAAGAAGGCAAACATTTTACCAAATTAGGAGTCGTTTTCACATTCAGATCTGCAGGAAAACATCGGGCAGCTAAAAAACCGTGCTACCAACTTAGACAATTTTCAAAAGTGTGTTTCACGTGGAAAAATTTATTATTTATATGACAAGGGTGAATATCCAACTGCCAAAAGGCTGACAAATTAAATGAGGGGGGAAAATAGAATACCTATACAGATTCTGTAACTTCTATGCATAATATTCTGAATACTCTTTGGTTCAAATATAGGAGAACCAACGATGGTCTCAAATTTCTGCTTGAAAGAAGCAATATTGTTGCTGCAAGACTAAAATTTGTGCGCACAGTGCATAACACTATTACAAGAGATTCATGGTATGAAAATGCTTCATAAATACACATTCATATCTTCCTGTTTATTAAGCATTTTCATGAAACAAAATTTGGTTTAAAGTCCATTTCAGACAGTATACAAATATGGCATCACTAAAATAGAAGCTATACTTACAAATCTTTGAAATGTCACTATTTTTTCGCTGTAGCAAGCATCTTATTTCGTAAAAAGCATCTAATTTGAATCATTTGGTTTTGTGTGCACATGAACGATAGCTATGTAAGCGAACTGTTCTTTAGTTCAAGGTTTTAAGGTTCAGATTGTGCAATAATCATTGTGTATGTTCTCACACACATGCTGAAATATTAAGCGAACTTCTCAGTCAGCACTGTATCACTGTACATCTCAGCATCTGTATGATGCATGCTAGGTTGAGACAAAGACAGATATACCTTCTCTGTCGCCCACTTGCCCTGGAGCTTTCAACATCAGCACTGTAGGATAACCGTATTGGCTCAGCCCATGTTCCTTCTTATTTTGTGACTACTCTAAATGGAAACTCCCCGGCAGGCTAGTACAACGGACGTCCCACCCTTCTGTGGTTTGGAAACAGCCCCACCACGAGACCGACAACCGTCCTGCCGAAGGAGGAAGCTTTGTATCAGAGCGTAACATCCAGCCATGCAGCGCCGAGACACTCACCAATACTTCTACCCTGAAAGAGACCACCAGATGAGAGATGACGGGAAATGATAATGGAGGGACAGGAAATTTGCGGGTCGTAATTAACCTACCCTGCTTTTCCCTGGCGACCCGGGAAAGCCCCAAAAAGAACCCATGGGTGAGGTAGGTGGCCCACGGTAATTGAACCTTGACCTCCCGAATGTGAGCTACAGACCAAAGCGCCTGAGTCTTTCCTTCACTTACAGCACAGTAACTTGTTTCCTCTTCGTTTATGAACATAAACTCGGCCGTTATGAATAAAACAGCAATGTACATTTGCTTAAAGTGATCTAGAATCAATTACATTCTTCCTTTATTTAGAATACAAGGGCGTTACGAGATTATGAACATCTTTTGGAGTAAGCTAATTGGTAGGCATTTGGAAGTGAAAACCAACTGGTAGCAAGCTAGCTCTACCTAAACTACCGAAGTGATACCTTCTGCAAGTTTCACAATATCCCACGTTACGGAACACTCTCAAAGTTTCCAGAAACTGTAATAAGCGAACACTCTAGCAAGTTGAGTAAACCTCGCAAAGTTAGTGAATGAACGAGTTACCAGTCCGTTTCCAGTAAGAAAAAGAGCCCTGCTTTCCGATTGAGTTTGCACCACCTCGGTGACGTTACCGACGGTTATTCCTGTCACAGGTTAGAGAAATCCTGGGTTCCACTCCCCAGCTAGCGATATATCTGTAAGTAGAAGTTACGTCGTTCCGAGTATTTGTTTACGACACCAGGAAAGTAAAATGACAATTCGAACAAGCTCACGTTAGTGAAGTGGTAGAGTGAGACAAGCGAAGATTCATTGAAAGTTGAACTTGGTTTTAAGCGACAGTGAGTGCAGTGGCAGTTTAAAAATTGGGCGAAGTACCAACATTTTAAAATTCTTATTACTACCTGAGAGTCCATTACAGAGTGACAACCAACTTGTTGTACTGAGATATCAGTGACTTCCCTGTGTATCGTCTATAAAACGAGTAACAAGTGGTAATGCGTGTGGTAACACGAAGTCGCTTTTGGGAAAGGATTGTCGAGATATCTGTAATTGTTTTAAAGCACAAACGACTTCCTTCCTTCTCCCTCTTGCTTACAGATGAGAGAAACGTTGTTGCATTACAAAGCTATAATACATTACAGGTAATGGAGTTGACTGGACATGCTTAATTGAGACATTAATTACACCGTCCAGAGAAATGACTAATTGAATGTTTTAACTTCAACGATTTCATTATTTTTAACTGAAGTTAAATAACTGCTTATTCTGGACCACCTGTTGAGTATAAATAAGGCAATTAAGTAAAAGGGGTTTTCTTGGAATTATGAATGGAACATTAAGTTTAGTAAACAACCCAATTAGAACAACGGAGTCAAACTTAACAACAGGAACTTATTTCAGATTATCTAGAGTTAAGTAAGACAAAACAAGGATCACTTGACAAGCAGATAAAATACCGGTCCGACTGCTATTTGGAGACGTAAAAAGAATGTATATAGTTCAGCCTGCATTTGAGACTAAGTTCACAACAAGTTTTCGCAGCAGTAAAGTGGAACTAATTCCTATCACACGATTTACTTCACGGAAAGAACATAATTTGAAGCCTGTTATTGGCTAAACTTGTGTATTAATCGATTACTACTGGATGGAGTCAGAGTAGCAACAATCTCTACTCCAGCCAATGAAGGATGAGGACCGTGCGTATAGACCAGTGATAGTTAACCTTGATTTCTTCCCTCCTGGCTTTAATGAACAGTAATTCCTATGGCTAGTACTTATTACTGCCATGCAACTGTAACCAGCTAAACTTTTGTTGAGCAGGTAGAATTTTAATTTATGTATATGTTTTAAAATGTGTGCAGCTAGCTTTCATTGTGGCTCAAATCTAGAAGAGAATAAAGTGTAATTCAATTAAGTCATTTATTGGCTGCCTTTTTCTGTTACTTATTCTCTCACAGTGCTAGTGATGGACACAAAAACATGTTTTATCCAAATGTAAACCTCCTAAGCATCACTGCATGTATCTGCACTTTGTGACAGTAGCAATGGGCCCTGCGAAGTATAGATCTGTGCACATGCTCACAACATTGGCTTACAAGACATCAGTAATGGAACTAAACACTGGATAAGTTAATCGATGAAATTAATAATTTCTTCACACTAGCCATATATAAGCCAAGGTTTTGGATAGATAAGAGTCAACATGAAGAATTCATTACCATGACAAGCATTTGAACCACGGATCTCCTGGTTTCGGTCCAGTCGCTCTTACCCATTGAGCTACCATGGCCAACGTGTCGTCCTGACATTAAATTCTCCAGTTGACTCATATATGTTTTCCCGGTAAAACACTAGGGGCTCTCGTATTCCAGAAAATCCGTTTGTGGCGACTTACTATTTTAAGTACTTGAGTACCAGGTTTAATCGTTAAACTACTATTTAAGTTAATCGATGGAAATTACCTTATCATTTCTTCACACTAGCGGTATATAGGCTACGGTTTGGGTCAGATAGAGTCAAACTGAAAAATTCCATGTCATGGGCGACATTTCATCCACGGATCTCCTGGTTTCCGTCCAGTCGCACTTAACCATTGAGCTACCATTGGATACTTTGCACACACTTTGTTTACATCTCAGAATTTGATACACTAAGGAATGCAGGTTTGATATTAACGTTTAAGGTCTCTAAGTGCTGAAATAAGTGACGAATGACAAGCACATGTTCGTTGCAGTGCTATGAATGTTATCGCATCGAGGGAATTAAGGTTCAAACGTTGCCGCTATAACAATATGCGTTTTCCTTTTCTCTCTCGTAAAGTGTGTAGTTGAGTAGTTACAATGTTAGAATATCAGCCCTAACACCATCTTTTGGACGCGTTGTATTAATTTCATATTTTCAAGAAAAAGAAAAAGGTTTATTTTTGTGTTTGTTTACCTATATTAAGGTTTAGTGTTGCCTGTAATAGCCCAGAAGTGATGGGCAATATGAAGCGAGAGGAGACAGAGGTGGCCGTCATAAGAAGCCATGACAGTGCAGAGGGCAGGTTATCTGCAATTGACGAGCTGGCAGGCCAGTGCAAACTTCATCCCAACCAACGTAGTCCTGTAAAGGCGCACCGGGCTGGCTCGCAGACCGCCGACGGTCCTGCCGGAGAAGTGTTTACCAGGAGCATATCACCCTGCCATGTACCGCCGAGACACCCTTCGACATTTCTTCCCTGAAAGAGACCACCAGATATGAGATGATGTGAAATGATAATGAAGACCAAATGGAGGTACAGGAAAATCGGTGAAAATCCCCGAAAAAACGGCCATGGAAATAGAACCTGGACTCGTGAATGTGAGCCACAAACACTTGGTCTTTGAAAGAAACTGAACTTAAATACCACTTTGATTTTTAACCTACTTTTTGTTTTGAGTTATGCAGTTCACAGGCGCACACGCATGGCCACCACACACACACATACACACATAACTTTTTATAAAAGAGGTTTCTTTGAGTAAAGTGAGGCCTACAGATGTAGGTATAGGTACTTCCTGTGAAATCGCGACATTAAATTTTTAGATGGAAGACCTACAATGGTTACTGTATGTAGCAGAGAAAGTAAAACACATGTTTTAAAAATGTCAGTTCTCAAACATATTAACTATTGTGCAGATGTCGCGGTGCAGTTCAGACTACGCTCCTTGGCGATGACTTACTCTCTAGTTATATATCTGGTCGCGATGGCGCTGCTGTGGCTGCAAGTTGGAAGTGACGCCATTGACCTCATGTCCGGCGGGGATTCCTTTGACTATTCGGTGACGCACATGTTCCGTACCTTGAGAGTGCTGCCCATCACCCTGTTACCTCTGATACAGTGGCGAGAGATCTGTGCCATCGTAAGATACATCAACAAGTGGCAAGACTTCCAGGTGAGACCCTGTAAGTCAAAACGAGTATTTACATATAATGGCCTGAGTCCGAGTGTGCGTGTGTGTGGTGCGTGCGTGTTTGTCTGTGTGTGTATGTGTGTGAAAATGATGACAATCCAAAAGTTAACCAAATAGTATACGAGCGAACATCACTGTTGAGACAGGATATTTATGTAGATGTTAGAAACAGAGTATAAAGAGAGGAAGTCAATTTACATATAGAGGGCCGTAGTGGAGGGGGAACGCGGATGTACGCCGTCCCTCCACTATTTTTCGGAGGGGGACGCAGTCCCCTTACTAATAATATTTAAACTGTTTTTTAATTTATTATCTTTCTTAAAGCATTCAAAATACTGCCTGATTTACAGTAATAGCAATAGTAATTTATTTCCTTTTACATCAACAAATGGAAATACAAAATCAAGATTACCATTATTAAAATCCATACTGAAATATGCCATATATTCCTAAATCCTGAAAATCATATCATGTTATGTTGCCCACCATTGAATAGTAATTCAGTCCCCATACACCTAACCCTAGGTTTTTGTGTAATGGAGGCCCTCTGCTCCTTTTTACACTTTCTGCCATTTCACCTAACTCACTCTACATTTTTCTCTTAATTGTTCTTAGCCATCTCTCTTTAACTTTCCCTAAATAATTCCCTATATTTCTCCTGTTCTTTTCTCCTTTTACTGACAACATTTTTCTAATTACCACTTCACCCCCCAAATTGTCCCATTTATGTAGCCAAGCCTGCTCTCTCCATATCTTTGTTTGACTACAATTTAATATACAATGGAAATCTGCATTCTGTTCTCCACACAATGGACATTTATCTAGCTCCCTCTCTTGAACTATACCTTTCAAGTTTCTCACTCCTGTTCTCGCCCAAGCAAAACCTTCTCGCCCTAACTTACTACATATATCTATTTATCCTTCCCTCCCCCACGTTGTTTTTATTTCTCTATATAACCTCAGTGAGCTTTTGTCACTTGTATTGGCAAAAATGTCTTGTCTATCAATATCTTCTAATCTTAGCTTAACTTCTTTCCAGAAGCCTCTATACCCATACTCTGCATTTATCCAAGAATGACCCATACTTATCTGCTTCAACAAGTCATACATTTTATGTGCCCAAGACCCATCCCAGTTACTTCTATTTTGAAGATTTACAGTAACAAATTACAATAATAATAAGTCGACATTAATTTTAATACATTTTGCAATATACGTCGTAATTTCAAGATGCCGTATTAAATTAGAGCTACATACTATTTGCAGTAGCGTTTAGTCTGATTGACCAGTTCAGCGAGAGAACGTTTTCTGCATTCATGCTTGGGGTTGGGACTTCACAAACATCGCAATAAAAGAGAACAATATACACGAGGCGCGTAAAGTGTGCTATGTACATGTCGAAGTTAATGTTATTTGAGCGTACTCCTCTTGCATCGTGCAAAAGTTTCTACGATCAATACGTGAGATTTCAGGAACCCTTGAATTCACTTGTCAGTCAAATGTTAACAGATCCGGAGAGTAGTTCTATGTTGTTTCCATCTGGAATGGTACAAGTTTCTTTAAGGGAATTCAGCACCTACATTGGTTAAAAATATTGGAAAAAAATGTTTTTGTTTTTGAGCTAGTAAAATACTTTGAACCTTATAGTATCATAATCCAACTAAATTTATGAGTTTCATGCATTTAAATACCCTCACATGACAAATTAAATGCCCATGCGCACGTGCATGCCGGTCCTTGGATTCACAGAATTCTGTCGTTGGAGTTCGATTGAATGTACTAAATTAATACATTTGAAATTAACTGGCAAAGTTTCTGGTGGAATTTTGTGTGCTGGTATAATGCTTATTTCTTACAATATGTGGCATTATGGAAACAAAACACTGGCTACAAACATTGAAAGCAAATAATAATGTTTATTTTTTTGTTTTTTGTGTGAGTTTCTAACTTGGTCGTGATTTTCTTGTGTTTCTCGTTAAACTACATACTGTTTATATATAATTGATGAGCTTTAGTGTGCCATTTAACATTTATATAGGTATTTTATACATCAAAGCGTGCTATAACTGTTATATGGGTTATAGGTAAAACATTCTTTGAAACGATTGACCTTGTGTTGACTGTGTACATAGTTAGGATCATGAATAGGCTAAACGATACATGGGAAGAAACACCTACAGGTAACACAACAATGGGAACATACTTGATGCCTGATTTGGCAAGAACACTAATGCCTGTGTACCAAAGGCTGGCATCAGATGAAATTCTAAGGAGATGTACATTGGGTGAGACACAAAATGCAAATTAAAGTTTACATAACATTACATGACATAATTGCCCAAAGGAAATATTTGTTTCAAAGAAGAGACTTCAGGTTTCTGTGACATCAACCATCAGTGAACTCAATTTTGGTTATTCTGCCTTACTCAAGCTGCAGTCAGACATAATGGACATAGATTTCACCAGCATCTCTAAAAATTAGCCAAGGGAAGGACCAATTACGCTTACTTCATTCAGCAATTTCTGCGAAAGTAACTTCTAAAGCATCCAGAAGGAAACTGAAGTTGAAGAACACAGCTGCAGAAGAGAGAAGGAAGAGGCAAGAGGGTCCAACTTATCTATATGGAGGGTTTTAGTCTGCTTCAAGGCATGTAGCTGAGAAGGAGAATGTTTTGGATCTTAAAATTTGATTTACTCAGTTATAGTTTTTTCAACATTTTTTGTCATTCATAATGTTCCACACGATGCAGTTTCGATGCAGTCCCTCTAAACTTTTCAGCACCTGTTCTTATAAAGCAAACAAAGGTTTCTATCATATGAATTTTTAATATTCGTTATATTTTTAAAGTTATTTATATAAAAATTCAGCGGTTTAATCATTTTTTAGCTTTTTTGTTTGCTCCATACCTAATTTTTCCCCCTCTGTAACTAAAGGCAGTATAAGAAATTCATATGATAGATCTCTTCTTTATAACCATCTGAATACTTTTAGAAACAGAAAAATTTAAATTTTGAAAATTTTCAACACCTGGAGCGGTTTGAATTTTGCCCAAATTTTTAAATTCACAAACTAATTACTCAAAAACTATTGAAAAAATAGAAACCAAATTTTTAATTCTGTGTCCACTATGCATCAGAACTAAGCGGTAAACATTTCAGCAAGATTGGTTAAAAATTGCTGGATTTGGGGTTTTCACTGCTACATCCCCTTAAAGTGCTGTAAGCTATTGCTTAAATATAGAATATTATTTGTGCCATGTCTTTTTAAATTATGAAACGTACTATAGTCGATTATTTTACTAAACCTAAATCCACTATTTCCTCTGTCACTGAATGATCTCCAAGTGCTTCTAAAATTAGTAAAACGGACAATGAAATTGAAACCAGTGAAATAAATTCTAGTCATTTGGAGTTCCAAAACTCGCCCGCTTATCTTGTATGTTGGAGTGACAGTACGTGGAGTGAATTCAAGACAAAGTATGAGTGGTTAGGCTCCAAGATAGGCAAATTGGGGTGCTCATTTTGTAAAACGTGCAATATTTTAAAGTAAAGAAATCACAGTGAAAGTATCTTTCTGAGGAACGGAGTGGAGTTCTGGTGGGTCCAAGTGGAGGAACTAAAGAAATCCAAATAACATCTCTAAGGAAAAAATCCACAAATATAGTAATTCTCAAGCTCATGTAGCAGCATGCATACAAAAGAAAGAAAAACCAGTAAATGTTCTACAAAACCTTGTGATTGAACAGCAGAAGCATATTTTCGACAGTAAGAGGGGAGTGTTTCACACTGCATATTTTTAGCGAAATATAACTAAGCTTCTGAGTTTGCAAATTGAAAATGGACAGGACATGGGCAAAACACTACACAGCAAATTCAGTTTTGTCAACGTCATAGTTTTCATTGCAGAAACTATGAGAAAAAATCTTTGTTCTTCTATAATATCCAACCGATCCAAAGTTTTTGTATTCATAGATGACTTTACATCTGTGGTTTTGCATACAGTTTTAATAGTGTATATTTGATCAGAAATTAGTAGCGGAAACATACACACATTTTTCTTGGATGCGATCGAACTTAAAAAATCAGACGCAGAAACAGTAGAAGCTGAACATTAGAAATATCTTCAGTTTCTTCAAGTTATCTAAGTGATAATTTGATTTGTGTATATAGTGAAGGAGCAAGTGCAATGCTAGGTAGAAGTACTGGTGTTCTGGTTACACTTAAAAGGAAATACAATAAGGTTTTTAAATGGCATTGCTTGTGTCACAGAACTGAATTAGGATTTGCTGGTGCAAAAGATGTTCCTGGTGTGACACACGTTGTCAAATGTTTTGATAAGCTGTATACATTGTAGCACCAGTCTCCGAAAAGTCAACATGAACTGTCAGCTGTTGCACAAGAGGTAGGCGCTGAGCTGATGAAACATTCTAAAGTATTTTCAGTGCAATGGGTGTCCTCAAGTTTAGGAGCAGTCAAAGCAGTTTGGAAGTCTTACCAAGCATTAAATACTCATTTTAACGCATGTTCAACTGATATGACCTCAAAATAAAATTCAACGTAAGAATTTAAAGGATTGCAGAAAACACTATCAAGTCCCGAGCTTGTATTCAGAATTGCACTACTGGCTGACGTTCTTGAAGAAATTGGTATCCTGTCTCAACACCGACAAAAAGACAGCGCTAATACACCTTCTTCATATAGAGCAATCACAAGATCAATAAAAGCTATTGAACAACTGAAGGAAAGTGCAGGAGTTGACTTGAAGAAATCAGAAAACTCTACTTTAGAAGGCCGTTTCAAAGACGTTATGCTGGCTCCCAGAAGAGAATCAAGCAGAGTATCTACCCAAATGACAATGCATGAGAATTAACTTGGCACGTTTTGCACTATCCTTAATGGTCAGTCCCTTTAAAGCGCTATTGTATTCCCTAATTACCTGCTGTGGTATGAGGTTAAGCACAAGCAGGCATCAGTGGTGTTGACAATGAAGTATTGGTTGCTAACGTTTGGAAATGTGAAAATTGTTTTTAGAATTTGAGAATTTTGTCATTATTTTAAAAATAGTGTTGAGGATAGTGTTCGTGTCTGTGTTAAGTCTAGGAGGCGTGGGGGAAAGGGAAAAGCTAAAAGATAGAGTGCAGGGAAATTGTGATCAATGTCCATAAATCTTTTTACAGATCAATGTGAGGCTCTAAAATGCAGAAAGCCAACAATATCTTTGTCACGCAAAATGAAATTTAAATTTGTAAAGAACTCACGTGAAGGAAAATCTCTGACAAAACCGCCAGATGTTGTGCAAATGGATTCGCGTTTCTAAAAAAAATGAAAGAGATAAGGGTTTCCGGTGCATCTATTATTTAGTTAGATGTCACGTGAATCAATATAAATTATACATAAACTAAGTGTGGAAAATTGAGAGGACGATTTTGAATTTCTACTACGCATCCCAATAGGCAAAAGCCAGCGCAGGGAGTTCGACGGGTTTCATTCCCAACACTCTTCTGAGTTTTAAATCAAAATCAGCCAAAGACTATCATGAACAAATAGATAGTGAAACATTTAAAAATTGGTTTACTAATCAGTTAGTACCCAACATTTACCCCAATAGTTCTGTAGTAATAGACGACACATCTTATCACTACTCGAATCAACAAGGCTCCGATATCATCATCACTTAAATCAGAAATGCAGTCATGGTTTCGTGGCAATAATATTGAATTTGATGCACATTCCACCAAAGCTGTACTATACGTACTAATAAAGCTGAAAAATGCGATCTCAAAATTTATGAAACAGATCGTATAGCATAAATACACGACCACACTGTAACACGACTACCCCCGTATCACCGTAACTTAATGCTATAGAACTTACATGGGCACAGATAAAACTGATGTTCAAAAACACACCATATCATTAAAAATAGTGACGTAAAAGTTTTGTATGATAGTGTAGAATGTAAAGTGTTCGAACAAATCTGGCGGGGACCTTCTGTACATGTTGAAAAGATTGGGCAGCTTTATTGTGAGAAAGATGGATTAATAGAGGAAATTAGTGATAGGTTCATAATTAATTTTGAAGATGATTCAGATAGGAAATGTCAGGAAAATTTTGAAATATCTGAAAATGAAGAAGGGGAACAGTAATCAAATTTGCAGGAAGAAGAATGATCATCCGCCACTGATGTGTCTGCCCTGCCTGGTAGGCCATAAAACAGGGACGGATTAGAAAGAGATAGCGAGTGCGTGTATCTTTCTAAAAATCAGGAATCTCGTGCACTATTATAGGAAACAACTTTTCCAAAGTCTTAGTGACAATTTGAAAAGTAGGTTAATGTCCAACGATGAGGATTTCATACCCTTCAAGAAAAACTTCATGTTCTGGACAGCAAGAAGTGGCCTTATGACATTGCCAGCCTATGGCTAGAAGGAGAAGAATATGTAAAGAGGATTTGTGAACGCTTTGCTCTTTCCTTTCCAAATTCAAGAGAGAGTTACAGAGATTCATAGACAACAGCGGAGAGAGTATTCCTGATGAACTGATACCAGTTTTTGTTTGCATTGATACACTCCCCGTGGGCACGTCTGACTGTGAAAGAGGCTTCAGTATGATAAACTGAATTATGGCATCTTTGAGGAACTCTCTTTCTGTATGCCATCTTTGATGTTTATTACTATTAACGGACTTCCGGTACATACGTGGAACACAGAGGATTACATAAAAGAATGGATAAGAAGTCATAGGCATGCTGAGGACAACCAAAGCAGGAAGGCGAACTCTGCAAGTGTAGCATTCTGATCGGTTCTCCGGTGAGTCCCCCCCCCCCACTTTTATTCTCAGAAATACAGTCCTGTATATATACACCAGGTTAGTCAGCCGCGCCTTATTTTCTAGGAAGGTAGTCCACCCATCAAAGGGCATGTGTGCCTTAGTCCAGTTTTGCGCTTACTAAACTGTATTGCTTGACGTTCTTAGAGAGAAGAATACGCAAAATTAAGAGGAATGGTGGTTTAAGGGACAAAACGTACTGGCCACTAAAGTACACCTCAAAACATACAACTCTTTTACTGAGATCGGATTGCGGTTTCCAGACGATTTTACAAACTTTTTATTAGGGTATACATTACAAAGTAATTCAGCAACCGCCTCGGAAAAATGGACCTATCATATGAGTACATTAACAACGTCAAATCTGGTCACGAAAGCCAACAACGCGGCTGGGGGATGCCGAATGCTGACCACATCTTCTCAGTGTATCAGTTGGATGAGCGCCCCCCTCTACCTTCTGTATGTGGGCGTGGGGCCGACAGTGGGGTTGGTAGGTCCAGGCCCTATATGAGATGTCGCACCCTGGATTATGTTATGTTACTTAACAACGTCAGCTAAAAAGAAACTGGCGGGTTCTTGTACTTAGAGCAGGGGCCAAAGAGCCAAAAATTAGAAAAAAATTTGAGATACGCCTAATCCATCATGGACCCGTATCAGTGAAAATGGACTTATTATTAAACAGCAGTTTATTTACATTTTTGCGTAAACTACGTCTCGTGCATCTCAATTAACCTGCATAAGAGCTTTTGCCATTTAAGTGATAATATTAAAACGCCTAGCAGATGATTGAAACTGTCTTAAAAGGCTAAATCAAGCACAAAAACTCGCGAGGTGGCAATGGCATAGCGCCAGGCATACAAGTCGTACTACTGAACGCAGAACGTGCCTTCAGGTAAATATCGAAATAGCTGAATGGGATGCTGACGTTTCATCTGTCCTAAACCCCAATAACACAGGTTCAAATTTCAGCATTGTAAATAGTTTTTTTTATGTTCGTGGGAACTTGGAAACCGAATTCACAATAATCTAGTTATAAAGTCCCCAAGGGCGTATATTACCCAAGAAGGTCATCGGTTCGAGCACTTGCTTCGTTAGAGCAGTCGTGTCCCAGAAATAGAAAAATGGTAGCCCGCCTCGGTAGCGTGGTGGTAGCATGTCTGCCTCACGTTCAAGAGGTCCCGAGTTCGAATCTCGGTCAGGGTGTGTTACCTGTATAAGGCTTTTTCCAGGGCTTTCCCTTATCCTGAAAGACAAATGTCTGGTAACTCTAAGCTCCAAGGACCCCGGACGCACTGAGCATCATTTCACCCATTTCATTCATCGTCCGATATGACTAAATGTTGGAGGACGTAAATTACAATCAGAAATATATAAAAAGGGTCATTCCAGCGCAATAAAGCATACCAATTCGAAATGGCATTGTTAATAGAACACAAATTATACGTCTGCAAAATTGTGTTTAACCTCTATGTTAAACTCTGATACTCTAATTTCCTTGTTTTCTGTGTTCAAATGTGTACAAATGATACTTATTTCAATTGCACCTACCCATAGGTGTGTTTAAATAACTCTCTACTTGTAGTTTAGCAATAAAGAGACATCAAACAGTACCATAAAACATAAACAAAACAATGAAAATTACAAATAACAGTTTTCAGAATAATTGAAAATGTTGAGTATTACACGGTAAACAAATTGGTATATCTGCATTGAGGATTCAAACCACCTTCACAGCAGACAGATAACATCGCAGTTTTGCGCTCGTTCTAGCAGAGCTACCTAGTAACGTGTGAGATAAACATTCCATTTAACACATCTGGTTCCAGTGAACATTTGCAGACCAGCAAACCTCAGCTGTATATTTACGAATATATTACAGGCGATGCGATAACATCTATATTGGTACTAATTTCATGGAGTGTTTAACATTCATCTTAAATACGCGGGTAGAACCTAGTAATGAGGTCGATGTCTTTATGTTGGAATATAAGATGCGGTTTGCATAAAACTCGAGAATAAGGGACAGCTGACTCACCTTTTATATAAACAAACTTTCTTCTTATGAACTTCAAATATTGCTTATATATTATGAAAATTGTGTTGCAAGAAGCATTCCTTTTTCCTTTGTAAACCAGCTTACGTTTTCGTTTTAAATGGCATAATCCGTGAAGACGTGACATATATGTGCCTGTTGATACCGAAATTATGGTTTGCCAGAAGCAGTCATGATAGATGTCAAAGGAATGTTGGTGCTTTGTCAAGACCAGGGCAAGGCCAGTTCAGTTGGGGAAAGTGTCTAACAAAGCCGTGTAAGAAGCCGTGTCCTTAGAAGATTTCTAAAGGAATTGTCACTTGTCGTGTATGAATAGGGAATTCTTTGGATCGTGTACAATGGCGACCAAAACAGCCACAAAGGGACTTTGTTTGAAAAGGGAATTTGGAGAGTGAAAGTTAGAGATATATACACGCGCAGCTGTGGTTAGAGCACTCTTCGGCGTAAGGCCGATGGAGACAGTTCGCGGCTAGGAAGCCATTATAAACAGTCTTCGGCGTGCAGCTAAGAGAGGAGTCTGAGACGTGAAGCCTATTAGAGCGGTCAACTTGTTCTGTCTTGAATATTTGCCGGGTCATAAAAATTTATCGACTAATAAACAATTAGCATTCAATAATTCTAAACCGAGATCGGTAACCCTCGGTCGACAACTTCCACTTGGATATTTGAAAAGAAGAAGCAGTGAATAAATAATTTGGAGACGGGCATTCCAGTGTTGTGAAAATCTCCTTCTCACACCCATCCACGCATACCCTGAGAGAAACCTCATTGCTCGCCAATCATATTTGTCATCGTTCACCAATTATATTTGCTTCAAACTGGCGCACAACGTGGAGCTTTGGTAACCCTTTCCCATCATCATCATATTTGCATCAAATTGGCGTTCCAACGTGGAACTTGTGTACACCCATAAAATTTATGGTACCAAACTGGCGCGCCAACGTGGAACTTGTGTACACCCTTGTTATAATATTTGCTTTAAACTGGCGCGCCAACGTGGAGCTCGATACGAGAAGGAGTTTCAACCCGACGACGAGGTTCAACAGGAGAAGGAGGTTCAACCTGAGAGGAGGTTCAACCGAGAACGAGTTTCAACCCGACAACGAGGTGCAACAGGAGGAGGTTCAACACGAGGACGTTTGACAAGTAGCTCTACAGCAGTCCTAAGTGAAAAGAAGAAAGGAGGCCAACATCATTAGAGACATCAGGAGTCAGTAAAAGCAATCAAAGGTACCGAGTGTAAAATTATATACTAGACTATGGTGAATTTATTTGAGAAGTGAAAAACAACATTTTAAGTAAAAAAATTTGTAGAAAACATGGAAGTTCAAGAGGTTTATAGTAATAGCAGTAAGCAGAGAGTAATGGAAGTAGCAGAGTGTGGTATAACTGTTCCAAATAGTGTAGAAATGGAAGCAAGTATGTTCGAGGAAGTTAGAGGAATGTTCGAAAGTTTAAGGAAAATGATAGGTGATAGGTATCAAAGTTTAAGTGAAAAGATAGGTAATAATCATCAAAGTTTGAGTGGGGAAATAGACAGTAGCAATCAAACGTTTCAGCAGATAGGAGAAAAGATAGATGATAATGTTGAGAAGTTAGAGGTAGGAGAAGTAGAACTAGGAAAGAAGACAGAGAACGAACAAGCGTTAGAGAATGTCAGGAAAGATAGTCAAGGAAGAGAGAATGTAAGAGAAGAATCTGGTCAGGTAACAGACAATGTAGGAAAAGATGTTAGTGAGGAGACAGAGAATGCTGAAAATGAAGTTTTGAATGTAGTTAATGGAAGGTCAGATATTGAAAACAGAAAACTTGGGGAAAAAATAGTACAGAAATTAGGCAAAGATAGAGAAATGGCTAGAAAAATGTTAGAAGAAACTAGGAGTAGATTAGAAGTATCAGAATGGGAAAATAGAAAACAGACGAGGAATTTGGAGAAAACCGCCAGTGAAATTAGTAAGGCAACAATAGAGATCATGGCGACGAAAGAAACATTGAAAAGCATTCAAAATCCAGGGATAAACGAAAGAGAAATATTAAAATATTTCGGGCAAAAATGTATAGGTTAAGTATAAACAGTGTCGTGACAGTGCAGTGAAACTTAAAACTAACAAGTGAAAAAAATATAGTAATGAAAATCAGAACACTTAAAGACTTTTGAAAATAATATTTATATAGAATCATAAAGAAGTATTCGGAAATGTATGGAAAAAATTAACCAGTTTAAAAAAAAATCAGAACAATGACAGACTTTTGAAAAGAATATTTATATAGAATCCAGAAGACGAACGCAGAAATGTTGTATACAAATCTAATATTATTAATGTACAATTGGTTTCAACATGGGAGTGTATCTGTTTGAATTGTTTCAAGTGTAACAATAATATGAATTCTTTAAAGTAGATCAGATGGAAAAAAAATGTAGATTGAAATATTTTCTGAGTAATATTTAAAAGTTGAAAATTGCAGATCAGAATGTTGGTAAATTTTAAATGAACTGTTGTTATGTAACCATGTGAATAATTTTTAGGAAATGTCATGTAAAAATTAATGTTGTGAAAAGAAATTGTAAAATGAATTGGAAGTTGCTGACAAAGGTCTAATATTTTGCGTTATATTCGGGCAAGACATATGTATTATTTCATTATGGGATAATAAATTAATATCTATGGGGGCATTTGATACCGAAATTACAGTTTGCCAGAAGCAGTCATGATAGATGTCAAAGGAATGTTTGTTCTTTGTCAAGACCAGGGCAAGGCCAGTTCAGTTGGGGAAAGTGTCTAACAAAGCCGTGTAAGAAACCGTGTCCTTAGAAGATTTCTAAAGGAATTGTCACTTGTCGTGTATGAATAGGGAATTCTTTGGATCGTGTACAATGGCGACCAAAACAGCCACAAAGGGACTTTGTTTGAAAAAGGAATTTGGAGAGTGAAAGTTAGAGATATATACACGCGCAGCTGTGGTTAGAGCACTCTTCGGCGTAAGGCCGATGGAGACAGTTCGCGGCTAGGAAGCCATTATAAACAGTCTTCGGCGTGCAGCTAAGAGAGGAGTCTGAAACGTGAAGCCTATTAGAGCGGTCAACTTGTCCTGTCTTGAATATTTGTCGGGTCATAAAAATTTATCGAGTAATAAACGATTAGCATTCAATAATCCTAAACCGAGATTGGTAACCCTCGGTCGACAACTTCCACTTGGATATTTGAAAAGAAGCAGTGAATAAATAATTTGGAGACGGGCATTCCAGTGTTGTGAAAATCTCCTTCTCACACCCATCCACGCATACCCTGAGAGAAACCTCATTGCTCGCCAATCATATTTGTCATCGTTCACCAGTTATATTTGCTTCAAACTGGCGCACAACGTGGAGCTTTGGTAACCCTTGCCCACCATCATCATATTTGCATCAAATTGGCGTTCCAGCGTGGAACTTGTGTACACCCATAAACTTTATTTTATCACTGTAAAACTTTGCAAGTATACTTCTTTATTCAGCTGTTAGATGTAAACATTCAGCACACATTGTGGAATGCTTTGTGTTTTGGAAACTGCATATATAAATGGATAATTTGAGCATCGGAGCAGTGAAAGCTATGCTTCTTTATTACGTCCTCTATGCTTACTTGTAGCACGTAGAATAACCAATTCGGTAAAAAAGTAGGTATCGAGTTTTCATAAAAATATATATTTTGAGACTCCCTGAATCCCTTTAAACGCATCTTTTGAAATTATGCACAGTAGAACTCAAAAATCTAAATTTAATTTAATACCCAACTTTGTGTTTAAGCTTTCTGTGGCTCTGACACGAAAATTACCAATAACACATTCCACACGTTTTATAGAAAATGTCTGGAATATATTGACTTTTTCCAAATAGTCGCCACGATTTCCACCCAACATAGTATATTAAGATGTTTTAATTATTAGCGAGATATATGTGTTGAATTTCCTGGGAAAAGCATCTGATTCATCTTCATATTAAATTGATATTGTGTAGTTGGTAAAACGTAAGAGATAGGCAGAAAGGTACACCCATTAGGTCACAAAATTTATTTCAAATAAGTATTTGTGGAATGAACCATTTTCAATGTTTTCTTCGTTACACACATGAATTTTAAAATACCTATTTTCTTCTTAAATCAGATGTAGTTACTCGTATTTCTCTGACACATGCACAGTGTATGGGATTTCAAACCAACCACAATACGAATAGCTGTTTAATAATCTCGTCCCCATATCTACTGTATACTTCAACGAAATGGTAGATGTTATTTGAAGGGATAAATGGATTAACAGTACTTAGCTATAATAATAATATTACTTCTAAAATAGTTTGTAAAAGAGTGAGTAGAGAAAACAATAAATGTCAATGCATTATTGCAGGTGCTGTACCGGAGAGTTGTAGGGTCGACCCTACCTCTAAACCTACGCCAAAGAGCAGCTTGGCTGAGTGCGAGTCTTGCGACAGTTCCCTTGCTATTGCAGGTGGCGTACGCGTGCATGGACGGGAGACCGTTCACAATAGCAACAGCTTTGGGTGACCTCCTGTCGATGTACCGGGTTCTAGTTAAATCCTGTCCAGTTCTGTTGTGGTATTTACTATGTTTAGCCCTAGTCAACACGGGGCGCGAACTACTGGCAGCCTTCAGAAAATCTACGCTTGTGAGTACCTATTGCACATATGAACTCATAACTTAGTTAAGGGTCCCCAATTCCTTAACTAACTCATTACAGGTGTACGCAGAGTTGTGATAGCTCATGAGTCTCAGGCCTTCCTCCAGATTCCGTAAACCGTAATATCGGAGCACTAGAGCATTATTCTTGTTTTCTGTAACTGTTGCATACCTAAAGGTGTAGTGTATCACATTGTACTTCTTAATGAGCAGGTAACATAGAGGAGTTCATTGATGATGAAAGGCTCTGTAATACATTGAAACACAATGCCCAAATTTTGTAAACATGAAGCCTTCTGTGCAACTTAAATCACTATAGATGCTCGAAGTGGTTGGTAAGAGCAGTCGAGCGCAGCCGCTGTTTGACAACAGTATCACAGTCTACCATCAGCATTCAAACACAGTGGATGTTTCTGAGCAGTGTCACAAAAGTATCCATTAATTATTAGAAGTCAAATGCAAAAGATGCCTTAGAACACTGTTACAAGCAACGTGCACCACACAGTGGATGTCTCTGAACAACACCACAATTGAGTGAGCAACCCTCAGAAGAAGCACACAGTGCACGCCTCCGAGCGCTGTCACAACACCTGCTCATCAGTCAAAGACAGTAACTGTGTCTGAACAGGTTACGAAAAACCTCCTCTCCATCAGAGACAAACACAGTGGATGCCTCTGAACTGCAATATAAACAACATGCTCATCATCAGTAATGCAAAATAGTTATTGCCTCTGAACACTGTCACAAACAACTTACTCAAGCAATCAAATACAGTGGATGTCTCTGAATACTGATACAAACAATTTGCTCAACTTAACCAGCCAAACACGGTGGATACCTCTGAACATAATATTGTTTAAATGAAAACAAGAGTTTTCAGCATAGTTAATGAGGTTGACTTCAATATTGTGTGCATTTTCAGTGACAACAGAGAACGTGGTATTGAAAATGGGATGTTTGATTTTTAGAACCAAGCGTGTTTGGAGAATTTTCATGACGCAATCTCACAAAGTTAAAACAATATAAACAAACAAAGAATTCAGACTCAAACATCCATACCACCGAGGAAGTGCGAACAGCTAAGTCCTCGACCAACATCCTCCCTGGATATTAAAAGTGAACCAGAAGTCAAACATAAATTCTGAAAATCTGAAGCTATAAGAAGTTTAGAGTTTACAGATCATACAAGGACTACAAAAACTGACCTTATTGAAAATGAAAAAGCAGCAGCAGGGAAAGCCCGTAAAGTTAAGAAGAAACTTTCCTTTGAGAAAGAGGAAAACTGCAAGGAATTCCAACAGTGCTACAAGGTAGGGGAAAACTGGGTGCAGTTTCTCTGTTCTGCAAACTGGCACGTTAATTGTATAGAAACCTGACTTGATTCTTATTTCGTGTTTCATCATTTATGAGTGACGATTGTGACTAAACATTTTGGTATCCGTTTGGTCCAGAGTATCTGCTTTCCCCAGGAGATGGGGCAAATGGACATTGTAACATGCTTGAACTAATATCTTATTCAGTTTTTGTGAGATAAAGAACAAAATTAATCTATCAGTTTGAAAGAATATTCAGTAGTACTTTTATTAAAACAAACTTGTGATTGAGCAACAAATAGTGTTGCCTGCATTTTGAAAGCATCCTTGACTTTCCGCTGCTTGCTTTTGCCATAACTTTCAGTTGACAGCCTTTATATTTACATTGTAACTTTTACATCAGTCTTAATTCCTTCCCGAATGAAAAACATTTCGTTAAACAAACGTAATATTTATAGGATATATTTACAAATAGACATTCAATCAGCATTTGATTCAACACCTAGGGAAGAAATTGGAGACCTCTAAAGAACAAAAAGTACCTATGAATTTTATTGAAGCAATACAATCAGTTTATCACGAACCAAAAGTGTTAATAAGATTAGATGGACAAGAATCAGAACCATTTCTGATGAATAGAGAAGTTAAACAACGAGATAGCCTCAGGCCGCTCTTATTTATTATTGTGATGAATGAAATATGGCAAATTTGCAAAAGAAGAACATGAAGAACTATGATAGGATATAGAAATTTAAGACCAGTTTGGGCATAATCGTTGATATATGCTGATGACATCATATTAATAGCAAATAGTAACAATAATTTACAATTAGCGCTAAATGAATGCAAAGAAGAATTAACTAGAAAAGGTTTAGAATTAAACATACCCAAAAGTAAAACCATGTATATAGGAAGGAAAGAAGAAGAAGAAGTTAAAATTAAATGTAATGATGAAATCTTAGAACAGGTAGACAGTTATGAATATCTGGGTACAATTATAAATAAGGATGAAAAAATAGGGCAGGAAATTTTAAACAGAATGAGAAAGGCCAATTTGGTCTACTATCAGATTAATAATACTATTGTGGGAAAAAAGTAAATAACAAAAGATACAAAAATTATAGTATTTAAAACAATAATATTGCCCATTCTATTATATGGAGCAGAGAGCTGGACTCTCCTACAGAAACAAGCAATGGAAAAAAGACAACTTAAATGGTATGGACATGTACTCCGCATGTCAGAAGAAAGAAAACCTAAACAATATTTAGAAGCAAGACCAGAAGGTAAAAGAATTAGGGGAACGCCACGCATGTTGTATCAGGAATACATTGAGAAGTTGGGGAAGGATAGAGGGAAAACCATGACAGAAATGAAGAGAATGATGATGGACCGAGAAAAGTGGAGGAAACGGGTAGAAGAGGCTTGTACTCCACGCTTGACAGCACAAAGGAGTTAAAGAAAGAAGAAGAAGAAGATATTCAATTGAAAATTTTGAATGGTTCCAAGAGAGTTTAAGCGCAGATGTTCTACTCCCATCAGTCCTGGACCCGTAGGACCAAGGACCGGGGCCTCCTACCCGGGAGTTCTATGAGAGTGTTGGACGATCCAGGCTGCCCTTCCCTTTGGAATCTCATTACATGTATCGATAAAGAAATGCACTTCTCGGCCAAACTTTTACACGCCACTCTCTTACGAGATCGGATACCTTTGCATCCTCGTTGCTGCAAGTGTCGTCAGAGAAAGTATTGCTTAATCTATAACGCTAGAAGACTTTCGAGGTAATAGTGGTCGCCTATGTGCTAGACTTTAAGAGCCAAACTTGTAGCCTATAGAGGGAAGCCATTCACGTCTAACAGTGTAGGTACAGACGGTAATTGTCCCAATAATGTTTATTTGCAGGAGGCCGAGATGGTATCCCGGTACCGCGGTATATGGTTGGAACTCAGCATACTGACTCAGGAGTTTGGCAACGCCTTTTGTTACACGGCTGGCTATTTCATACTTCATCTGTTCCTGCTGCTAACCGTAGCCACCTATGATCTGCTAGCCAGGTTGTTCCAGCTACAGTCGACAATGTTAGAATTTACTGATATATTCTATCTCACTGTCCTCGTCTTCAGCATCTCCGTGCAGCTGTTCCTGGTGTGTAACGAAGCCTGTCGCGTTCAAAATCAGGTCAGCGCTTTAGAAAGTTTTATTTACCTTCGTATCAAATGAAAACATTCTGACATTCATATGACTTTCTTTACCTCTATAGCTATTATTTTGAAGACAGTCATTGATAAAACATTATTCCTTTTCCAAGGATATCATTTTGTTTGTCTTTCAGATTCACGGGGATTTTAGAGGTACATTACTATCTATACAAACTTCGGTAACTTGTACCAGAGATCTACAGAATGAGGTAGGTCAGTATAACTAAATGTTAGTAAATGTAATAAGTCACTTAACAGTAATAATCATATTTGGCTTTCTTTTCTACAGATATCCATATTCTTGCAGACAGTGCAAACGAGTCCAGCAGCTATAAGCCTTGGGGGCTACGTCACTGTTGACAGAGTTCTCCTAGTATCAGTATGTGATTTCTCATAATAAACTTAAAATTAAGATTATATATTTGATTAATATTTTACATATTTTAAAAACTATATCTAGTTTCTCTAGAAGCTACTTATTCTAGGCATACAGAAGAAGTACAAATGTCTCGAGGTCAACCCGAAATTCCGAAGACTCCAGCCTCTATCAGCCCGGGAGCGATGGAAAACTCCGGGGGTGTTTCTTTGGGGCAATACCTTGAGCATTCCATTTGTAGATTATGGAGCATTATGGTGGACAAACGACAGCGACATCTCGCGCATTGAAACGTACGAAATATCTATAATTCCTACCCTAACACAGAAGGAAAAGATGAACTGAAAGAACTAGAGGAGGCTACGGGCCGCAGGCGTACAAAGACGTACGGAAGTACCTTCCAGTTCCTGATCGAAAAACTCCTACCGTTTGGGCTACCTAGGGAGCACGATGAACGATCCGTCCACGAAGCAGTTATCTAATATCAACAAGAGGCACTACTTACTTTTAGTAAGCATCAGCGCTATTTTCTTGGCCCTCCACCATATCCCACGAAACCTAAAAATATACCGTAAAAGATCGGAAGGAAGCAGAATAAACGGAAAATTGTGGATAAGAAATCGTTGTAGATGTAAAACCACCACTGCATCCGCATAAACCAGCGAACCCCATAAAAACGCTGAAGTCAGCGAGGGCGATCGTTTGGAGGCAATCCTGGGACCTTCCAAAGTGTTATTGCTGAAGCGTGAGTGCTCTGGTAGTAGTGACAAACGTACACCCCAGATTTATTTCTTAGGGATAATTAATGTCCTTATCCACCATCACCACCATAATCACCCTCAGGATCACCACTATCTCACCTGGCTAAATTTTCACCATTATCACCAACATCACCATCATCAGCTCACCAGCCACCATCAGCATCACCAGCATAGTCACTTTCACCGTCACGATCATCTCACCGGCATAATTATCACCACCGTAACCACCATTACCATCATCACCATAATCAATATCATCACCAACACCATCTCAACCACATTATCACCATCACCACCATCACCATCACTGCCACCAGCGCCATAAACACTAAACAACCCCATCACCGCCACACCATTTCTCCCATTAACTCCCAAATCATGTCGCTGCCATCACCACCATCAATGACGCCAACACCACCACTATCGCCAATACGACAGCACCGTCACTACCAATACCCGAACACCATTGTTTCTATGGACATTACTATCACCGCCAGTACCATTAACACCATTAGTACCACCACAAACTCCAAAACTACCCTCACCACCTCTATCACCATTCCCGCCACTACAACCACAACAACTATCACCATAGGCACTAACACCATCACCGCCACAATTACCACCATCGCCGCTAACACTACCACCATTAACACCACTAGCACCTACACAATCACTACCAACATTACGACTACCAGTCTCCAATTACCACCCCCATTACTGGATCAGCACACCATGACCGCTACCATCGCCGCCATCACTACCACTGTTGCAATCATCACCATTGCTACATCGCCACCACTTTCAACATTACCACCGTCACTACCAAGACCACTATCACTATCGACTCCTATACTAGTACCATAGCTGCTATCACTACCACTATACCTCCATCACCACCACCTACACCTCCATTACCCTCGTCAACATTACCACTTAACTCTACACCACCACTACTACATCACCACAATCGCCACCATAAATTTCACCATTGCTACCATTACTGCATTACCATGCCATCACCAACACGACCATCGCTGCCACCACTAAGACAATCACGAACAACAACACATCCACCATCATTGCATCATAATTTTCACAATTACCACCACCACCACCACCACCACCACCAATACAAGCACCACCATCACCACCAGCCTTGATCATCACACCAACTGCTACTGCTACTACCACCATTAATACCACAACTACGGCCACTAGCACCATCACCAATAATATAACCTCCAACCGTATCATCATCACCATTACTATCACCACACCATTAACATAGTAGCTAGTTCTCTCAGGGAGGTGATCAAATTTAAAGCTACGGTAAACCTTTCAAGTATAGCACTAACAATAAACAACTGTGCGCAAAGGTAGGGATCATAATGTATCAGTACCCAAGAACTAAATCCAACACACTTTTCTGAACAGTGGCTACACAGCAAACGAAGCGCATAGAAAGAGAATAAAGCATTTTGCCTATACATTTGTTACAGAAACACTTGTCTTTCGTGTATATCCCTATATAATTCTTAAGCAGTTAATCATTGCACTTTTTTGATCCATATTTATACGCAAATAAGGAGTAGATCTCCTAAACTTAAGATTTGTGCTTTCTTCTTACGTTTACGCAGAGAATGGCTAATTCGTAAAAGGCTTACCGAATTCATATTACGCAAGTGGAGAAGAGAATACTGTGACTTCATGGGTCGTAGAACTAAAAGTCCAATTTGCTGAAATTTGAAATGTTCTTTATTTGCGTAGAAACACACTTCGTAGCATCAGAATTACATCACATAGCACAATGTGCAACACTAAAGTCGACGACAATAACAAACAGCGCTCTGATTACTTCTCTTTACAACTCTCCTGTTACAAAATCTGTTCTCGTTGCAACAACACTCTCAGCTGTTTTCTGCTTACGACTGAATCTTGGCGACTCGTCGCCTTCTTAAATAACATTGATAAATACGAGACTCTTCCGGAACAATAAAGAAACGGAATATTCTATCATCCTCCACAAGCGTAAATTGATCTATGCCGGCAAGTCCTTTATCTCAGCCATCTTTGTTTGCCGGCTCTTTATGTACACTAGTCATGCTATCGAAGATAACGGCTTCGCGACACTGCTCCCTACGCACGGCTGGTCGTCCCGAACAGCTCCATCGTAGCGGGCCAGACGATCCAGGTGTACCACTAACATCTTTCCTCGGGGCACCTACTGGATGCGATATATCGCGTCGTTTATCCTCTTCACCACCCGCTACGGTCCTTGCTATGTCTGTTAAAGTATCGGGCAGCGTACCTTGGTCTGGGTAGGGCGGTACATACAACCAGACTAGGTCACCCTGCTGGAACCATTGGCTGTTGGCTTGCCTGTCGTATCGGGTCTTCATGCGGTCGCTCGCCTTCTGGATGTTCTGGCAAGCCATTTCATGTGCCTCATGGAGATGGTCCACCAGGTTCTCCACATAATCGGTAGCTGGCTGTTTTGCGTCCGGGGGGCTTCCAAAAGCCAGATCACAGGGGAGGTGTAACTCTCGGCGGAACATTAAGCTGCCTGGCGTTATCTCAGTGATGTCGTGTGTTGACGAGTGATAGGCCAGCAAGAACAGGGGCACCTTGACGCCCCAGTTTCGCTGATGGCCGGCCACGACCTTCCTCCGGTCCTCTTCTAAGCTCTTAATGTACCTCTCCACTATGCCGTCCGACAGTGTATATAGGGGTGTGGTGCGGGTCTCGTTAACACAAAGCTTTTCTAGTGCCTCCATCATCACGTTGGATTCAAAATTGATGCCCTGGTCACTGTGGAGCTCTAACGGCACCCCAAATTGGCAGAACGCTTGCTCCACGAGACAGTTTGTGATGGCCTTTGCTTCCTGGTTCGGAATGGCATACATCTCCGGCCACATAGTGAAGTAATCCACAACCACCATCAGGTACTTTTTGTCTCGGTCGGACACTGAAAATGGTTCAGCTATATCGACGGCGATCCTTTCGAATGGCGCTCCGACGTTGTCCTGCTGCATGCGACCCCGGCTCCTAGTCTGGGGGTCGCGAATTGCTGCGCACACGTTACATTGATAGCACCATCTCTCAGAAACTCCTCGGAGCCTCAGCCAGTAATAGCGCTGCCGAAGTTTGTCGATCGTACGGTTTGTTCCCAGGTGTCCTCCTGAAGTACAGGCGTGCACTTCCTCCAAGATCTCCGGGACCTTATTTCGGGGAGCTAGCAATTGTTCTCTCTGTGTCTTCCCATCAGGCGATTCCCATACTCGGAAGAGCACGGCCTCTCTTGTCTTCAGTGAGTCCCATTGGACCCAGTACGACTTGTAGGTGGCGCTCCTCGGTGCGGTGTACTCCCAGGTTGGTCTTGTCTCTGCCCCCACTTCCCTCAAGAGTGGCTTCAAGTCGGCGTCTGCAAGCTGCTCCCCCCTCAGGCCTGAGCTATCCCAGCCATCCGCAGGCACTGCCGTGACCACTCTGAGAGCTGCGGCACGCTCTTTCTCTTCCACTCTTGTGCACTGGCCACACTACTCTGGGAAGGGTCTTTTGGACATGGCGTCTGTGTTACCGTGGCTTTTGCCTCTACGATGTTCAGAGGTGAAGTCGTACTCCTGTAGCCTCTGTACCCAATGTGCTGTCTGGCCTTCCAGGTTTCTAAAGCTCAGTAGCCAGGTTAGGGTGGATTGGTCAGTCCTCAGGTGGAATGGCTGACCATACAGGTACTTGTGGAAGTGCTCCAGTGTCTTTAATATCACCAGTAACTCCCGCCGGGTGACGCAGTAGTTCTCTGCCTTGGATACCGTCTTGCTGTAGTAGACTATCACTCACTCCTGGCTGTCCTGGACTTTGGATAGGACGCCTTCAATACAGTGTTCACTGGCGCCGGTGTCTACAAGGAAGGTGCCGCCTGGTTGTAGAAATCCCGGAATAGGTGCACTACACAGAGTCTTCTTTAGCTGCTGGAAAGCGTCTTCGG
This sequence comes from Mantis religiosa, assembly GCA_030765055.1. Classification (NCBI taxonomy): domain Eukaryota; kingdom Metazoa; phylum Arthropoda; class Insecta; order Mantodea; family Mantidae; genus Mantis; species Mantis religiosa. The sequence continues at coordinate 236,629,918 of CM060950.1, forward strand.
TGTCATCCGTCCACACATAAGGTCGGTGTTCCTCTGTCAGGCGGGTGAGGAGCTTGGCGATGTTGGAGAACCCCTATTAGAAGTGGTGGTAATAACTGCACAGCCCTAGGAAACTGAGCAATTCCCTCTTATCCTTTGGAGGAGGCCAATCTCTCACGGCCTGTGTCTTCTCCGGGTATGTGGCCACTCCGGTTGGAGAGATTATGTGGCCCAAGTAGTTCACTTCCTTGCGGAAGAGCTGGCACTTCTTTGCATTTAGCTTAAGTTTGGTCGCCTGTAACCTCTGTAGCACCTTGCTCGGGTTTTCCAGATGGACCTCGAATGTCTTGACGACGATGATGAAGTGATCCAGATATAGCAGGCAGGCGTCATATGTCAGCCCTCTCATTGCTGAGTCCATTAGTCGTTTGAAGGTGGCTGGTACGTTGCAGAGGCCAAAGGGCATAACTGTGAACTGCCAATGCCCTTAGCCTGTCGAGAATGAAGTCTTTTCCTTGTCTCTCAGGTCTAGAGCTACCTGCCAGTAACCCGACTTCAGATATAGGTTGGAGAACCACTGTGCACCAGCAAGCGTGTACAGGGTGCGTCAATCCGGTGTAAGGGGAAGCAATCCTTCCTGGTGTCAACATTCAGCTTCCTGTAGTCTACACAGAAGCGTTGCTGCCGTTCTTCTTCTTCTCCAAATCTACAGGGGAACTCCAAGTGCTGTCAGACTCTTCAATCACACCCCTGGATTTCATGTCATCTAGCATATCCCGTACAGCCGTTTGTTTTGTCAGCGGAACTCATCTAAGTCGCTGTCGAATAGGCCGGGCATCTCTGGTGTCCATGCGGTGAAGCACTTTATCCGTGCGGCTGTAGTCACTGTTGTCTTGGCTACGGGTTCAGGACTAATGGGAGTAGAACCTCTGGGCTAAACTGTTGTCTTGGCTGTAGACGCGTTGGTATCGCCACAGCAGTTGTCGAACTTTCTCCAGTTTTTCTGTCAGGTGGTCGGCCGCCTTCTCCAATAAGCCTTCCAGCTGGGCGCCAGGTTTTGCATCGGCACCGGCTCCTGTGTCTTGTTTATTTCTGTCACACTGGCCACGGGTTAACGCGTCCCCAACTCCGTCCCAGCCCGGATGTCGTTATCGGTGTCTGTCAGGTTGAGCCAACTCCGTCCCAGCCCGGATGTCGTTATCGGTTTCAGTCAGGTTGAGCAGCCACTCTACACGGCAACAACGTTCTGGCTACATATAGTCCGTGCACAGGCACCTTCTGGTCCAGGATCATGTTCTTCACCCGCTTGGCTTGCAGTCCCGCCCTCACCACCACCTCGCTTCTCGTGGGGACAACCACGTTTTCCTTTAGGATGACCCTGCAGATTCCCTGGCACTCTTCGGGCTGCCGGAGTATCTCTTCTCCATGGAGCCGCAGGACCTTCTTTCTGACATCGACCGTCGCCTCCTGGCTCCTGAGGGCATCCAATCCAACATCACCTTCTCATCCACCTTCGCGACGAACACCACAGACGCACAGCACTCCGTCCCAAGGCGAACTTTAGTAAGGCCTCCTTCTCCACAGACAAGGTGTAACCCAATGCCGTTACTAGATGGTGTGGTCGGGTCGGTTTTCTCGACGGCTTACCCTTGGCTATGTCAGATCTGATGACGGTCACGGCTTCCCCGGTGTCTACGAGCACGCGGCACGGATTGCCTGTCACCCAACCGTCCTTGATGAGGCTGTCATCCATCCTTTGGCTGACAGCGCAAAGTGTCACTCGAGGGGATAGTGGTGATGGCGCCAACGTGCTCCTCGCCACGCCGGGCCTTACTCGCTCTTCCGGCTGCTCTTCCTGGTGTCAACCATCTTCGCGGTCATCGTAGCGGCCAAGTTGATATTTTCAGCTTCCGTCTTCGTTGTTAATTCGTCCTTCAACTCGTCCATCTTCTTGTTGATGTCATTATCCCACTCCTCACACCAATTGTGACCTCGTGGGTTCGTAGAATTAAAATTCCAATTTGAAGAAACTCGAAATGTTCGGTATATGCGTAGAAACACACTTCGTAGCAGCAGAATTACATCACATATCACAATCTACAACACCAAGTCCGATTAAAATATCATACAGCGTTGTGATTACATCTATTTACAACTCTCCTGTTACAATACCTGTTGTCGTTACAACAACACTCTCAGCTGTTTTCTGCTTACGACTGACTCTTGCCGACTCGTCGCCTTCTTAAATAACTTGTTAAAAATAGAGACTGTTCCAGAACAATAAATAAACCGAATATTCAATCACTTTCCAGAAGCGTAGCTTAATCTATGCCGGCAATTCCTTTATCTCAGCTATCTTTATTTGCCGGCTCTTTGTGTTCACTAGCCGTGCTATCGTAGATAACGGCTTCGCGTCAATACACTAAACATTTTCAGTGAACTCCTCCTACCTTTCGTACCATACTTCTCTTTTAACAGCGGTCTGCTGGACTGCTGGAAAAACTGGTAGTGTTATTAGAGAACAGTTATTTCATTACAATAACTATGGACAATGAACGGTGAATATAATGTGGTAGAACATGACTTTCCAATAGCTTTTCGGCTGTAAACCAGTGATTAGTGACTGGTTCCTCACTTCTCAATACAGCATACTTAGTCCTATTTGTATGTGCCTATCATTCCCATGAGGTACTGACGCTAAGCCGTGACAGGCACTAACTGTCACAAATATGGATTGGGCTTTTACCCATCAGCTCCCTCTGGAGCAAGGTCACCAAACTTTGTAGCCTTAGTGCCTTAGTGCCAGTTGCTTCCAGGTGCCAAAACCCATTTGATTTTCCTCCAATTATCTACTAGTGTAGGACCCAAGTATGCACCATGAGCAGGCGTACGCTTGCTATATTCACTAGTTCATTTACTGTTGTGTTGCTACTACCGTATCACTTGATGGAATTTTGTGGTCAAAGAAGGATATATTGGTTGAACGCTCTCTATTGCTAACAGAAGGCGCTAGGAGTGCTTTCGAAAGTGCAGTAATAAGTAAGTATTTCCGAATAAGCCCGTTTGTTCATTGAAGCTCTGATATATTCCCCTCGCATCGAGATGGCAGTAACTGGAGCATAAAACGGCGTAGCGGCAGAACCAGGTGCCAGTCTGCTTATGGAATGTGAGTGAAGCGATATTGTATGTTGTGAAATAAATCAGTGCATAACACCGTTTCAAGCCATCTTAGAACCGAAAGGGTCAAACCTTTTCAGTACTTTCCGTCTATCGTCTTTCTTTCCTGAGACTAAATATCACAACAATTCGAAAACGAGACAGCATGTCCACAAGACCTGAGCCAAGGGTGAGGACACTTTGACCAGTGCCCATGGTCTAAATGAGCTTAAGGAAGGTTCGGTCCCCTGTAGACTGCCTCAGGGTAAACGTGTCGACCTCAAAACCTAATGACGGTCAATACTCCTTTACCATCACCAACCCTCTTTCGTTAGAGATAGCTGTCACCAACAAAGGAGGAACCCACTGAGGAAGGCAGTGGTCCCTCAGGGAGTCCTAGTCTCAGTAGAATCTGCATCAGTTGTCCCAAACAATCAGTCCTATCCTCTTTTGCCATAGTCAGAGAAACAGTCCGGCCTTGACAACATTATGGTTGTTAAAGCGTGGAAACGGTCAAACTCATCATTCACCAACCCGAGTCATACAACACAGCCACCATGTTCACAGGGTGTATCATGACCTCCTCCGAAGGGTGGGTAAGGCTACCACCAATAGTCACCGACATTTTCAAAATCACGTTGCTGTCATCTGTCCATTGGCAGTAAAGTTCACAAAAGATTTCGAGGTCAAGAGAGAGCCCCGAAAATACATATCAACATTTTTAACCCGAGGACTTCGAGTACAGAAGCTGTTTTAATGAGATACAATTCCCTTTCTATTCGTACTCACGCAAAAGACTAAATGTGGAGCGAGGGTGCTAAGGGATGTCGACTCCGCAAGCCCACCAGCAGAGGTAAAAGTCACACTGCAAAAGGAATACGGCATCACAGCTTCGTCAGTGGCACAGCTGCGGAAAACAGTGTGCATGGAGGGAGGCCCTATTGTATTCGTAATGCCTCTCTACCCGATCGCTGTTGACGAGGATCCTGGAAAGGCAGTACAACCCATTCATCTGTTTGAGTGCTCTACTACATCGTCGTGAAAGTCGAACGCTTTTATCACCAGGATAGACCAGTCGACTGTCATAGATACATGGATTTCCACCACTCTAGAATGGTGTGTAGGCTCAAGCTAACATAAATTCGATGTGCTGGTCTTCATTTTCTGCGAGAGTGTGACAAGGCTCCAGAGGAGAGGATATCGCAAACTGCCACCAGGACGTCAGGGTCTACAGGGGCTGGTGGCAAGGCAGTGGTTCATAGAGAGCCTTCGCAAGGGCGTCACAGGTATGACTTGGAGTCTGCTTTGTGATAGTCCTTACCAGGGTGCAGTAAAGTATACAGTAAAGGGAATAAGCCACTGACGCAAACCGTAAAGAACAACAGGCGAAGCACCAAACAACAAAGTAAGAAAAAGAAGAGAAAGAATATAAGAAAGGACCTTGAATTAAAGATACACGAGGCCCGCCACAGACTGTGTAGCTCCTCTCAATTGGCCCCGCTCAAGAAAGTGGAGCCAAGAGCAATGCACGCCGGTCTGGAGACGTCTCCGGCTACAAAAGCGGTGCCATCAATTCAAATCACCCTCTTTACTTCACTTTCGGCCTTTGGGGACATACTTTGCCGTTGTACTTTAAGTCCTCTAACCTTAATTAATATTTGACGATAAATGAAACTGGCGAAATGATACTCAAATGAGTCCTGGTCCCATACAGCATAGAGTTATCCGACATTCATCCTTCAGGATTTGGGGAAACCCCGGAAAAAGCTTGTCGAGGTAAATCACCCTGACTGAGATGCGAATTCGGCATTTCTTGAACGTGAGGCAGACACGATACCATCTATGCTACCGAGGTAGGCTTTTGGGGACATCATCACAGAAAAATATATAGATGAATTCTGAGCCTTATGCCTGTGTTTCGGTAACCTGCTAAAACGAACTTTCCGCCCACTCAGAAATTGAAAATTACAGGTGTCTGACCAGGCACTTGCTGCCCTTGAAAAACACACTATTCCCTAAAAAGGCTGTTGAAACTGTTCCTGAGCTCCATCCGGTAATGTAATCTTGGTTAGTCCATGGCCACTGCGTGCCGTGTTCTGGAACGCAAACGGAGTGAAGGAGCAACATCTGGTGTGCTTGAGTTTGCACTGTCCTACGGCATTGACATCCTGATGATCTGTGAAATGCACCTATAAGCTGGTATTCACTACGCCCTGCCAAGTTACTTAGCATTCGGTCTGATCGCATCGGCCACAGGGCGGGAGTAGGTGCAGCTATGCTCATAAAGAATATAATATTGTGGCTCTGCATTGCATCTGCATCAAAAGTAGCAGTTAACGAAGCCCCTGCACCAGATGCGGTGTTCGAAATATACCACTGAACGTTACTATGGGGTTGCCGACAAATGGAAAACCGCAATATTGTAGCTCAGAGGAATGCTCTTCCTAAAGGCTAGACTGAGTGGGTGGTGAAGGATTAGCTTCATAAGGTGATACGTAGTTCTGGCTTAACTAATGTTTGTTCTACATAAATAAAGCTCCTAATATACATAAAAATAGAACAAAGTTTAGCTTTTGGTTACACCATGACGAAGGTTCCTAGCGTCTCAAGTACCATTCTCGCAAATAATAGACGTGGACGTCAAACAGATGAGTGTCGCAGAAGTTTCCTAGCACGTGCAAGACTGTTCCCACTTAAGCCAAATTTCGGGGATTTAAACAATAAAGTTCTATCGAACAAGGTGGCTGATTAAAGCCGTGGTCAGTTCACGTCAATTAAGCTGACAACACGTGTATGACAAGTGAGCATGGCTTGTATGTATCCTAACAGGCATTCACCTGCCTGAGCTTTATTTATTTTCCTTTTGAATATCTTAATTTTAAGGTTATATCTTTTATAAATGTACAAAACATTATCGGCACAATATCACACACGGCTTCTCCCTGCGCTACAAAATTTGGAGGCACCCACTATTCGATATGCCATCGGTGGACTTGACACACTGCTGAGAGCAACATATGACCCACTAGATCATCGCTTCGATATGGCAGATTACATCACACTAATGAACCTACACCTAGTGATTTGCATTGCAGGCGACCTCAACGCGATACATGGGCTCTGTGACAGTAGCAAGAGTAACCAGAAGGGACGCAGGCTCTGTGGTCTCAAAGCGGAGACCCAATTCTCATAGCCAATGGACCGAGAGGCAAAAAGATTCACCCGGACCGTAGTAGATCGGATATAACAGACACCATGATCACTAAAACGTGACATTTCTCTGAGACCTTACGGCCGTTAACGTGCTGGTCTCTGACCATGACTCAGACCTGGTTGATTCAGACATGCTTATACCAGCACTGATAAGCCCGGATAGGGAAATAGAAGTTGGCTGGGAAGCAGCAATCGTAGAGCTGCTCCAAATCATCGAACCACTCCCATTTATCGATGTTGGTTATGGTGGCGAGAATTTTCTCCCAACACATCCGGAAAGTGGTGAGTGTACACTGTTATTGCATCCCTACCACCCAAAACAACCCAAGAACCATCCATAGTAAGACTGAAAACGAAAGCTGCGATCCAGAAGCCATCCCTGTATATGAATAGGATACCAAGAGGTTCAAGTCCCTGGGAAGGCGACTGCTTCGTGCACGTCGAAATATCACCTGAGATGAACAATGTGTTCCTCAACGGCTGCGGAATCTGGGGATCGGCGCAACCAACCACCATTCGCAGACTGCAGAACCAGACGCCAAGAATGGTCTATGATACTCAGCGTAGAGGGATCTCACATCCTGCGTGACAACTCCGGATGTACATACCTTATAAAAATGGTGTGAGAGATATCTCGCACCATCCACAATGAACTTGCATCCCACTCCAACTGGGCTGTGAATACTCTTGGTCACTACGACCATAAACCTCCTGGTAGGGAGAAGAACTACCGATTCACCATGGAGGCCACAAGCAATCGTGCGTGAGCAGGGCCTAGCCTCTCAGCTGCAAACCTGGCCCAGGAACAGAAATGACACTGGTAACAGAAGAATCAACTCAGATATATATCTCTGGTCTATCGGCGGACTGCTTCCGGCTAACTACAAGCGGACGGCCGTTGCTGCATTGCGAGTAGTCACCACATGGACATGTGACTACACCTGCGGCCAAAGTGCCGGGAAGGCTAGAGAAATCTATGACTACAAGCAAAGGCTTGATACAAAAGACATACCTTCTAAAGTGCACAGACACAGCAAAGTAAGCGGCTAGGTACTGGGGTGTAAAGCACTCCGTTCAGGTGAACTTGAGCGGCCCAGTCTTGATTTCTGGAGTGCTGGACCAACGCCCATGCTTAACATTATTTTAAATTGGCTTGTTGTCCCTGTGTGTGGCTTACTAGTATGAACAAGAAGACCAAAATAGTGAATGCAGAAAATTCAAAGATTAATCGAAGTATCAATATTCTGTGATTCAATCTAGCAATTAGACGCTATGTTTGATTTGCAAAGAAACCACAGCTGTTCTCAAAGTATAACATCGAACGTCTTTATGAAACGCAACATTTTCAAAATTACTCAAAATCTACAGCAAGTTCTCGGACAGAAAATTCAGCAATTTTAAAGTGAAAATTGAAATCAAAGCAAACTCTCTCAACGATAGTCAAAAGCAACTGCAACTAGTGCAAGCTTTCATGTGACTCTTGAAATCCTAGAAAGTGAGAAACCATTCACCGATGGAGAATTGACGAAAGAATTAGTAATTGCAGTAGCCCAAGAAATGATCCCCGAAAACGTAAATTTACTTAAAACTGTGAGTATTTAGCAAACACATCGGCTCGGAGATTAAGAGACATTACACTAAAATATAGGATCACAAAAAAATGGACATTAGCTGTCGCTGGCCGGACTGATTACAATGGTGGGCCGTAATTTGGAGAGTTCTGCCCTATAGTCCAAACTGAAAGTAAAGGATCCTACTCGCAATAATATAATAAAGTTAACCGAGCGTGTTGGTGCCACGGTGACGTGTGTAACTCCGAATTATATCAAGTCAACCGCATACACCTACCCTTCACCACTTAAATACAGTAGCGTTGTAAACGGGCAGTCACTTTTTTCAGCTTCTATGGTTTTCTTAAGTCAAGAAATACTGTCTTGAAGCAAAATAAGCATCCAGCGTACTTTATGTAATCGTGGAGCACAAAGACATTTTAAAATGCCCATTTCTACCTTATTAAGGTAGCGCTATGACAGGTAGGTACTGCAATGCCGTATGGGATGTTATAAGTATCCCACACTCAATTTATACACAGCTAGAGTAATAAGATTAGCTTGTTAAAAATGGCTTGCTAAAAATATACAAGGACCTGAAAAGAGGATTTTCAATAAAGTTATGTCTGAAATTATTTTATTCCAAAAAACAAAACAGCGAAAGTTCTGGGAGCGGATAAATGAAAGTAGTGTCGTGGCAACAGGCATAAAAGTTTCCGCACAAGTAGAAAACAGACTGCGGCTATTGTTTCACGGTAATAAAGGGCTTGCATAAGGAGTTAACAATAGCTCGGCTAGTGTACACAAAGAGACGGCAAATGAACATAGCTGAGAAAAAAGACTTACCGAAACAAATAAACTGTGATAAATGGAAATTTCTGGTAACATCTGGATTATTTCGGGTTCTTTGTTGTTCTGGAAATCTTTCGAATTACGAATGAGGCATTTAAGGAAGTGACGAGTTGAAACAGTAGTAATTGTGTAACAATAGTGTTGAGAGCTGATCAGAACGTTGTAGACAGTGTGTATGTGACGTAATGTCGTTGCGTGAGAATTGAACAGTGTATTCCTACACAAATAAAGAACGATTTTTGTTTTCTGCAAATTGGTCTTTAATTCTACGAACCCACAAAGTCACAGTACTGGAAGGTACCCTAAAATTATCTGTCTGTTCCATGAAGAATTAGAAGTACCACTGCCTGGCCATAAGGCCTCTGTGTTGTGAAGCTGCCATTTGTCTCTGACATTAAGTACAGATGCAGTTGTCTAGCGCTAAGCCGTTTGCGGACAAATTTAATGCAGAAGCTGGCATCTGTCCGTCAGATATAGGAGAAGAAATATAGCTGCCTAGCACTTAGTTATCTCTGGAGATATAACGAAATAAGATGCTTTGATACTGGGATGTGACGTAGTAAGTTAACTGCTGTTCCATTTCTATATATGAATTATATTTGAAGTGCTAAGTCCATGCAACTTACAAATTCCCCTAACACAATAAATTTACCAGAGATAATGGATTCTTTGTTATCAAATGTCTAACTGGCTTAAAAGGAAAAATGAAATTTTGCACATAATGAAAACAATAAACTGGCCTTTATATATAAGCAGTAAGTGCTAATTACACATAACGTTATATATAAACTACTCAGTACTAAATATACTGGTCAGAAACTGCTATTAGCATTGTACATTTTACAATAATTTGAGTTACTTAACTGATCACTAGTAGTCATTCAGTTTATTGAATTTCAGTAAATATGTCATCTGAACACTCACATTATAACCTCTAGATATTCGGCTGCTACTACAAGCCTGAATTTAGAATATTTACTGCCAAAACTTTAACGATGATTTAGACCAGGCCCAGAGGTTAGAATGGTGCTCTTCCCCACTTGCCCTGCAAGACGTCCGCTCCAGTCTTCCTGACGCTTTAGTACACCGCTGTCCCACGATGGTCTTTGGCAAGGCCCTATTCCGGCAGATAGGATCACATGAGGAATGGGTCATCACAGGTCTCTCATCTGTTGTACAGCTGGTGAATGCTCCAATATACAGAACTGAGGTGCTGGTAACGTAGACCTGTCAGGAAGGATGTCATTCTTGTTGAAGATGTAGTAAAAGGTTCATGGACATTTACACATCGAACCACCGGTTATCTCCTAACAGATCTTCGCGATATCACTAATTATTTAAAGCGACGTAATTGAAATAGCTGCCACTGTGTTTTTACGGTCTAATTTAATTAAGCTATTATTCCGCCTTTAACTGCAGTACCCTTATGGGCGGCCCTTTACAATTCCATTCCATTTCGATCCTACCCTTCTCCTACGGAGGATTTTCGCTCTCCAAGTAGAGCCAGACTCCTTTCGAGGTTCACTGGAACTGTGGATCCCAGAGAATATCCAGAATGAGTGATCAGTCTGATACTTGATACGAGAGTGAAGAAGTGAAAGTTATGAAACAGCAGTGCAATGGATCAACATAATGGTAATTATGGAACATTAGTATAATGGATGGCGGAGGAAACCAACGAACTCGCTCAGACGTCACTTTGTGAACCAAAAATCCCACGTGTGGTCCCTGGCCACTTTGTGACAAGCGAGTAATCTAACCACCGCCGTGATCATCGGCTATAACATGTTCGCTCGTATGCAGTAGTTTTCTTAGCGAGATCACACTTGCGCGCGCGCGCGCGCACACACACACAGGCACACGCACACACACACACACACACACACACACACTGATTCACACTTCCAGATTTAGAGAGTATAGAAGATATTCTTAGTGTGAGAAAAATAGCTGACCCGTCCCAGCCGGAAACCAAACCCCAGACCCCTCGCTAAGCAGCAAGTTGCTCTTCCGTCTGAAGTATGCCACCAGCACTTGCAGCATATTGTTTAACGAATATGGGGAAGAAGACTGGCATTCGTAAACCCATCATGGTAATCCACTAAAAGTCCAAGTTCTGAGTTCGTAGTCAATGGAGGTCGGAGGCACGTACGAGCGTCAGAGGCTACCGCGGGTCTACCTGGATCGGTATACATATACATATTTGATCTAGTTGTGGGTAAAATTAATCAATGTTCGTAAAGGAATTGTTATTTAACCACTGACTAAAGTTAAATATGCTCTAAAAAGCATTTCGTATATAACACCATCACCAAAGTAGATACACTCAATGTGTCCAACAAAATGTTATAGGTACCTCACTCCATATACTAGTACAACATTCTCTGCCACAGATCAATAAAACCAACAAATGTTTATTGTTATCTAAATAAATAGCTCAAAGGTTGCCTTCTGACAATACAATCAACAACAACATTAAATGATTAAAGATGTTTTACACGAAAGTTAAAACATGATCTTCTCTGTTTCAGCTTGTTTCAAATCTGGTGACCTACCTTGTTGTACTTCTGCAGTTCAAATTATCATCTATTTCAGAAAATGACAATTTCAAAAACGCCCCACAGCCAACTGTTGAATTAAAAGAAAACGCAAGTATCACCTGAGTGTTAAGGTGTTGGAGTGTTTGACTTGAAACGTCTTGCTTAACGTTTGTGGAGAAACTCTGATCTCTGAAAATTAGCTATTGCATATGCTTTAAATTTTGGAATTATTTGTTAAAACTTTTTATATAAAGGAAATATAAATGACACTGCAAATAGAGCCATAATGCATTTAAATAATATAAATGTATATATTAGTTGTGTTTCACAACTTACAGCTTAGTACTTATTTCTGACAGTTGTATTTCCTATCCCTTTTCTTTACCATTCATCTGTATTACTATAGTTTGCATTACTTACTATAGCTTGATGATGATGATGATGATGATGTTGTTGATGATGATGATGACGATGATGATGATGATGATGTTTTATAAATAAGGGTGCTCAACTCCGTGGTGATCAGCGGCCTTTCAGAAACTGTATTTTATTTTTTTATTTCTATACATTTACTTTACTTTACTTTCTAAAACTGCACTTTCTATAACCTTAGCTTTACTTTAATTTTACTTTGGCTTTGCTCTGGCTGCGCCTTGTCTTTGCTTTGGCACTACTCTGACTCCGCTTTGGCTTTGCTTTGGCGTTCCTCTGGCTCCGCTCTGGATGCGCTCTGGCTTCCCTCCGGCTTCGATCCTATCTCACTCTAACTTCACTCTAAATTCACTCTAACTTCACTCTAAATTCACTCTAACTTGACTCTGGCTTGGCTCTGGCTAGGTCCCGCTCTGGCTTCGCTCTGGCCTCACTGCAACTTCATTCCTTAGCTTAACTTTGGCTTAGCTCTGGCTACACTCTAGCTTCGCATTGGCTAGGCTGCGGTCAGCGCTCCGGTCTCGTTCTGGCTTGGCACTTGCTGAGCTCTGGCTTCACTCTAACCTCACTCTAACTTTATTCTAAGTTCAGTCTAACTTAGCTCTGGCTTGGCTCTGGCTTTGCTCTCGCTAGGATCCAGTACTCCTTCGGTACCGCTCTGGCCTCACTCTAACTTCATTCCTTAACGTACCTCTGACTTGGCTCTGGCTTCGCTCCGGCTTGGCTCTGGCTAGGTTCCGGCCGGCCTCCGGTCCCGATCTGGCTTTGCTCTGGCCTCACTATAACTTCATTCTTTAACTTATCTCTGGCTTAGCTCTGACTTCACTCCGGCTAGGCTCCGGTCACCGCTCCGGTCCCTCTGTGGCTTGGCACTGGCTTCGCTCTAGCTTCGCTCCGACTTCACTCTAACCTCACTCTAACTTCATTCTGTAACCTAACTCTCAGATGGCTCTAGCTTGGCTCTGACTTCACTCTGGCTAGGCTCAGGTCACCACTCCGGTCCCGTTCTGGCTTCCCGTCTCTGGCTCCACTCTTGCCTCGCTCAGGCTGCTCTCCGGCTCTGCTCTGGCTTTACTTTGACTTTGCTTTGGCTTCGCTTTGACTATAATTTAACTTTAATTTAATTTATTTTTATGTAAGCGTCAAACACAGATGTGGACCTTCTTTGGACGTTTGGCATTAGCTCTCTCACCACTCAGAGGCACCCAATCTACAGATTTGGCTCGCGACTCCGTGATCGCCAATTCCCGTACCTACCGCAGTAGGCCCCTGGGAGGATTTACTATAGTTTAGTAACACAGAAAGTAAAAATGTAATTTTGAAAACTACATATCAAAAGCAGTGTAAATGTGACTTTTTGGGTTAGTAAAATTAAAAGTCTAGTTTGCAGAAGTTCAAACTGCTCTTTGTTTCAGTAGAAAGACTTTGTACAGCCCTTACAGGATCTAAAAATGACGTGTCATACAAATACGCAACTCCAAGGTGTCTCATTGCTTCAACACACGTAAACAAAGGATTCACTTTCAAATCACAACGGCGCTGCACACACACACACACACACACACACACACACACACACACACACACACACACACACACACACACAAACACACACACACACACACGATTGTCGGTTCTCCACCCTCTAGCCTCTTGTCACTGCACAGCTTCAACTCCGTTCACTGACTAGCCGGCTCCAGAGAGGTCCACAGGTCCAGAGTCGGGCAGGGCTATTTTTCTTTTTCCCCGTCCGGGTGTCTTATGCCGCAGTACCTTGGAAGGTGCTTGAGCATTTCCGCTGTGACACGGTCCTGCCCAGGGGCTTTGTTGGTCCTTAGAGAGTTAAGCGTGGTTGCTAAATCTCTAGGGGTAACTATGGGAATATGGAACTCCTCGTGGTCCGGGGGCGGAGCTTCCAGGAAGTCCTCCACCTCTCGTTCCACGAGGTCAGTATGGTTGGCTGGAACTGGGCCTACAGATAGTCTGCTAGCACATATGCTTTTTCTCTCGACTCGTAGACGAGTCGACCTCTAGGGCTATGTAGGGGATGCTGGTGTACTGTTCTGTCTTTCCGCAGGCTACGGACTATTCGCCACGGTTTTCTCTCCTGGAGATTGGTTTGCCTTAACATGTTTTCCCAGGCCTCTTTGCGCTGTGCTCTTAGGAGTCGTCTTGCCAGGGATTTGAACCTCTGGTGTACTTCTCCTATCCTGGGATGGCGAAATCTCTGCCATAGCTTTCTTACGGCGTTTTTAGCCCTTATAAGTTGTTTGATGGGTCCTGGGATATAGCCGGCTCCAGCTCAGCTGCATTTATATACGAGCCACTGTTACTCGAAGCCTGGCGAAGTTTCTTGAAACCTACCGAACTAGTACGATCTTTCGTGACGTAGCGAGAATACCATGGAACTGTCTGTCTCTTTCTTCCTCAGTTGCTCTCTCTCTCTCTCTCTCTCTCTCTCTCTCTCTCTCTCTCTCTGGGCAAGGCTTGGGCGGTACCTGTCCCTTTCACTCCCCGCTTCTCTCTCGCGGTGTTTGTCTACGCAGTAACGAAACAATGGCTCGCGACAATATCTTAGAAAGATTGGTCCCACAAGAAATCTTATAAGCATGATTTCTGCACTTCAAGAGATTCATTTCTCCAGTAGTAAGTTTTTGCCTGTTGTTTATGGTTTACTAGTTGTACAAAATTAAACAATGAGAGAAGGCTGTGGACTGCATACGGAGTGTAACTAAAGGTTTAGTTTTAAGTTTTGAGTGGTATTTTTCCTGAATACTGGCAGTAACTGAGGATTTCATCACAAGTGGAAGTAGTACTCTAGCCATCTTAGCTCTGTGAGTAAATATAGCTATTTCCTTTACTTATATAACTTGTTAAACGAAATTTTATTTATTTATAATTACGGCATAGCCAAGAAAAGCTACCCATTGCTGATATTTCAGCAGTCAACTGTTTGAGCCGCAGTATGGCTAACAGTTTGTAAAATCAGGTCTGCCACCCAACTACTGAAAACCAAAACACGATGAACAAAAGCAACACTACTACCGCACGCAGTAATTCTTCAATTGCTCAATCTATGCCAAATAAAGAACAAGCTTTAATTACTGAAGTTAATTACAGTTTATCACACAAAGAATATGTATTAGCTCTAGGCAAATTAGTTAACCCCACAAGTATTAGATTCGTATCACGTATTTCTACTAACAACCGAGTTTGCATCTAGTGGACAAAGAAAACCGTGATGGAAGACATAACCTCAAGATTTTCAAAGATCAAAATTAATGGCATGTCCTTGGAAATCAGACATTTCCTAACTACAAATAAATTGTTTATAATATCTAATGTGTGCCCGATGATTCCAAAAAATGTGATTGAGGAAAATCTTTTGAATAAAGGTATTGAAACAGCTTCTACAATTTCCTACATCAGAGCAGGGATATCTATACCAGGCTATACCCATATAATGAGCTTTCGCCGTCATGTCTATGTAAAACCTGATGTTTTTGATAAATTTACTGAAACCATGTCCATTGAATTTGAAGGCATCGCATATTGGATTTACTTTTCATCAGATGCCCCAACCTACTTCTTTTACAAAATGGAAGGACATTTTACGAAGCAATGCAAGTCGTCCTTGGAATCTCCTACTGACCAATAAATTCAAAAACACAAAAACACGGAAAGCACAAGGAATGTAATTGCTAAAACAAATTTGAGTAGTATCGAACCAAAGAATGTTACAACGCAACAGCCAGTCATTCAAGATTTTAATGGTCATTTAACTGAAGAAAATAAAAAACCCCAATGACTGAATGCATAACAATGTCAGAATTGGAAATCTCAAAAGAATCCAATCCCTATGGAGGCAGCCCAGATTAATGTAATAAAGAAAAGGAATACAAGGATACTCCTCTTAAAAGACCTATTTCTACTTCAAGTCGACACTCAGAAAGTGAGCAACAATATCTCTCAGACTCATCGGTAGAAAACAATGAATATCAGTCAAGTAATATGAAAGCAAAGAAGATCCAACATACACATGAGAAAACAAAAACAGACTCTACAGCAACGCAAGACAGTCAGCTCTCTCGCGTTTGAATATTAATGGAAGAAAGCCCAGAAAATTACAATTTGGACTTCCAACAGCTCGAGAGTTTTGTAGAAAACACAAAATGAACGTCAGCTATAGTGGTCATAGCTCTTAATTATACAGATAACCTGGAAAGTCTCTTGAACGCTATTAAAAGTATCCATCCATCACTGACAAATAAAGGAATTAAAAATCGGTTCACACGTATTGAAAAGAAGCTAGGTCTAAAATTTAATAAATTTAAAATACCAGAGGTTCTTGGAAGTTAATTTAATTCTATCTAGTCCGTTGTTTGTCTTCTTATTTAGCTCTTATATATCTCACAAAAATGGGATGTGCAATATTACAATGGAATCGCCGAGGTTTTATAGTGCAACATGAGTATTTGATTATTTTGATTAAAATTCACAAGCCAAGTGTGATTTTTGTTGCAGGAAACCAACTTTAGCGACCAATTCATACCAAACATACATGGATATTCAATTTATTATAAGAACAGAGCAATAGCAATTCACGCTAGTGATGGAGTAGCTACCATCATCAAAGATAACATAATTTATAAAGAAATTCCATTAAATCTCCCCTTGAAGCAGTAGCAGTAAAAGTAATAATGCCAACTTCTTTCTGTATATGTAACCTATACTTACCTAGCAGTTATAAGCTTAAACTAGAATACCTTCAAAATATAATTAACCAACTACCCAATCCTTTCTTACTTCTGGGTAGCTTTAATAGTCATAACATACTATGGGGTTGTAAGAAATCTGCCAAAGAGCCAAACTTATTGAATCTATATTATTAGAGCAAAACTTAATATTACTTAATTATTCTCAAGCTACTCACTTTGACCTGGCTCACGACTCCTTTAGCAGTATTGACTCGTCAATAACCTCTCCCAACAATTCACATCTATTTAGCTGGCCAGTTTATAATGTCCCTTATGGCAGCACTCATTTTCCGATCATTATTAGCATGGGCAATGAAACTTCTGAATTCATAAAACAGCCAATGTGTATAATTTGAAAAGCTGCTTGGGCGAAGTTTAAAGCCCTAATTAACCAATTAACGTCATCTTTACTATTGATTCAAGAACTCAAACATAAACAATGTTCTCAAACATTTCACAGAAATTATAATAGAAGTCGCTAAAATCACCATCCCAAAAACATGTATAGGCCTGCTTCACAAACGAAGGGTTACATGATTAAACGATGAATGCAAAAATACAATTCAGAACAAAAATAAAGCATATTTTAGATTTAAAGACACCCATCTACCGAAAACAAAATTCAATATAAAAAATTGCGAGCTATCGCACGCAGAACAACAAAAGAAAGCAGACACAAATCATGGTGAGATTTTGTATCCTCAATAAATCGTCAAGCACCTCTAGAACAAATTTGGGGAAAAATACTAATAAATGAACCCAACAAAACATCTACGATACCATTCCTACGAAATAAAGCATCAGACGAAATGGTGTGTGATAATAAAAAAATATCAGCCAGTTTAAGTGATACATTTTCGGCCATTTCCAGTGATTCAAATTGCAATCCCAAATTCCTTAAATTTAAACAAAGATTTTAAAGTGAAGCCATGAATATAGATCTCCCCCTTCTCCACTGACCAACGGGACTATTAGAGTGACATAACAATAGAAGAAATTACGGATACACTAAGTAAATGTAAATCTAAATCTTGTGGACCTGATGGAATATCTTATGAAATGTTGAAACATCTTCCAAACAATTGTATTCTATACTTAAAAGACCTATACAATTTTATATGGAACAGCAAAGAATTTCCTACTTGGAGAAAAGCAACGGTAATTCCCATTCTTAAACCCAATGGTGACCCTTCTAAACCAGAGAGCTATCGTCCAATTACTCTAATTTGTACTTTGAGTAAAGTATTGGAAAAACTAATAAGTAAACGATTTCGATGGACTCTTGAAACAAACAAAGGAATAACAAAGGTCAATATGGATTTCGACAAGGGCATTCAACAATGGGCAGTCTCATTACTATTGAAAAATAAATTATAAAAGGTTTTAAAAATTCCCAGGACTGTGTAATGATCAGCTTAGCTATCGGAAAAGCGTACGACATGGTTTGGAAAAAAAGAGTCCTAAAAACTCTATCTCAAAACCAGATCAATGGAAAAATGCTTATGTATGTGAGCAATTTCCTAAAAGGAAGAAAATTTCAAGTGCTGGCCAACGGAAGTTACTCTGAAATTCAGGATATTCAAAATGGAGTGCCTCAAGGATCTTCGCTCAGTGTTTTGCTTTCCCTTGTAGTTATCAATGACATTACATCTCATATAAAGCTACCAGTCAAAGCTAATTTATTCGCCGACAATTTAACAATCTACTGCAAGGGAAAAAATCAAACTACTACCCAAGAAATTCTTCAAACTACAATAAATGCATTAAATGAATGGTCAGATTTAACCGGATTCAAGTTCTCACAAGAAATCAAAATGCATATTGTTCTCTAAAAGAAAAACAATCACTGAGTAGCATAAGATCTATGTGGGAGGTAATATTATTGAAGTTGTTAAGACCCTGAAACTCTTGGGATTGCTTTTGGACAATAAGCTGACATGGATTCCCGATATTAAAAATTTAAAATCAGACTGTATCAGGAGATTACAATCCTAAAGGTTTTAGCAGCAAAAAACTAGGGTGCACACTCAAACGTTTTATCATCTACTTACAAAACTATTATCAGATGTAAACTAGACTATACAGCTATAGTATAAAACTCAGCCTCCTACTGCTCTCAAAATGCTCGATTCAATACAAACTACAGCTCTACGGCTTATTTTAGGAGCTTTCTGCACAAGTCCTTCTTTGAGTCTTCAAATAGAGACACAAGAACCCCCAATAGAAATGAGAAGAATTCCACTAAGTTGAATATATGCGTTCAAACAAGCTTCTGTTCAGCAAACCAAAATATTGGAGCAAATTTTTAAGAAATGTTTTAATACTCCGACAAATCGACATCATTGCCATACCACTATCTATGAAAGAGTATCTACTTATCTTCATTGCCTTAACTTTAAAGAACCTACAATTTCGGCAAGTAAAGTATTTCACCAAACACCGCCCCGTGTAATTTACGTCCTCCAACATTTAATCATATCGACGATGAATGAATTGGGTGAAATGATGCTCAATGCGTCCGGGGTCCATGGAGCTTAGAGTTACGCAACATTCGTATTTCAAGATAAAGGAAAACTCCGGAGAAACCGTATCCAGGTAACTCACCCTGACCGAGATTCGAACTCGGGACCTCTTGAACGTGAGGCAGACATGCTACCATCTACACTACCGAGGCGGGCATTTTGAAATATGTAGAGGAATAAGTGCTTAAAGAATATTTTGTACACTTGCATCCATTAATGCCGTCAATGTGTATAACAAGGGGATATGTTCACCTGTTTACATTTTGGCTGTGTTTGTAGTTCCAAATTATATAGTCTTTTCCCATCCCCACAGTTTTATTCTTACCCAGTGCACCTCCGCATTACACCTTTGTAAACCCTTCATTTTTAATTTTAAGTTACTTACTTGAAAGTTGGTACATATGAATAAAAATGACTTCGCAAAGGCCCTAATATTTTTTTTTTTTTTTTGAAAATACAGTTAAAGTTTTGATTAAGCGAAAAAAATTCATTCTTAAAAAAAACTCTTCTTTCTGCATTCATATGTTACACAGAGATGATAGCGACATTTTCTGCTAAAGTGAATTATAACTTTATTCAAACTAGTTTGGCGTTTATTTAGTTGGTAAAAAATTCCTTTATTTCACAAAAAATTAATTTTCTGTGAACTAAACGAAGTAATGATAAAATAAGTATTCTAAATTTTAGTGTGTTTGAGATTATGTATTCCCAGTAGAACCTGGTTTATGCCCGCTTTGGTAGCATGTTGGTAGTGTCTGCCTCACGTTCAAGAGGTCCCAATTTCGAATCTCAGTCAAAGTGAGTTCCCAGGATAAGGACTTATTCGGGGTTTTCCCTTATCCTGAAACACGAAAGTCGGGTATCTCTAAGCTCATGACCTTCGGCTCATTTGAGCATCATTTCAAGTATTCCATTCATCGTCCGATATGACTTAAAGTTTGAAGAAGTACATTACCAAAAAAAATATTCACTTGTATATTCACTTTTTATCTCCTGGACATACAGAGAGTACGGAATTAAAGGACGTCACCTAGACAACCAGTTTAAAAGCATTTGATTATCACTTAGTCTACTGTATTCCCATATTCGTTTGTACCTTCATTTCTTCATATCTTGGACATACAGAGAGTACGGATTACAAAGACATCACCTGGACAACAGGTTTTAAAACATTAGACTATCACTTAGTCTACTGAATTCCCATATTCGTTTGTACCTTCATATTGTTAATGCACTACCCTACCACTTAGTCTACTGTAATCCCATAGTCCCTTGTATCTTAATCTGTTTATCTCTTGGACATACAAATAGAATGGAATTACAAAGACGTCACTAGACACAGTTTTAAAACATCTATCACTTACTCCACTGTATTCCCATATTCACTTGTCCATTTAGTTATTATCTCTCGGTCATTCAAAGAGGACGGAATTACATACACGTCACCTAGACAAGCAGTTTTAAAATACTTGACAGTCACTTAAAGTCTACTGTATTCCCATATTCATTTTACCTTCATTTTTTATCTCTTGGACATACAAATAGAATGGAATAAAAAAGATGTCCCTTACACACAGTTTTAAAACTTTTGGCTATCACTTAGCCTACTGTATTCCCATATTCCCTTGCACCAGCATTTATTTTATCTCTTGGACATACAAAGAGAACGTATTACAAATACGTGACCTGCAAAACCAGATTTAAAACATTTGGCTATCACATAAATTCCACTCTATTCCCATATTGTTTTCACCTTCATTTTTAACCTCTTGGACATACAAAGATAACGGTATTTCAAACAAGTCACGTAGACATCCAGTTTTAAAAAATTTGACTATCACTTAGGGTACTGTATTTCCTTGTAACTACAATAAAGTAATGTTCATTTTGAGGTATATTGAGGAACAAGTGCTTTAACAATATTTTGTATACTTGCATCCATTAACGCCATCAACGTGTATAGAAGGGGATATGTTCATCTGTTTACATTTTGACTGTGTTTGCAGTTCCAAATTAAATTGTCTTTTCCCACACCCACAACTTTATGCTTCCCCAGTCCACCTCCGCATTTCACCTTTTTAAACCCTTCATTCTTAATTTTAAGTTTATACTTAAAAGCTGATACATATAAATAAAAATGACTTTGCAAAAGCCCTAATATTTGTTTGGAAAATACAGATAATATTTTGATTAAGCGAAAAAACATTATTTCTTAACAAAAAATTTCTTTGTGCATTCATATGTTTCACAGAGATGTAGTGAGATTTTCTGCTAAATGAATTATAACTTTATTCAAATTAGTTTGTCGTTTATTTAGTTTGTGTTAAAATTCTTTTATTTCAGAAAAAATTAATTTTCTTTGAACTAAAAGAAGTAATGATAAAATATGTTTTCAAAATTTTAGTATGTTTGAGATTACGTACTCCCAGTAGAACCTCGTATAATCCCGCTTTGGTAGCATGGTGGTAGTGTCTGCCTCACGTCCAAGAGGTCCCAATTTCGAATCTCAGTCAGGGTGAGTTACCTGTATAAGGTTTCCTCCGGGGTTTTCCCTTATCCTGAAAGACGAATTTCGGATATCTCTAAGCTCTATGGACTTTGGGCTTGTTTGAGTATCATTTCACATATTCCATTCATCGCCCGATATGACTTAATGTTGGAACAAGTAACTTACTAAAAAAATCACTTGTACCTTCACTTTTTATATCTTGGACATACAGAGATTACGGAATTACAAAGGCATCACCTAGACAACCAGTTTTAAAACATTAGATTGTCACTTAGTCTACTGTATTCCCATATTCTCTTATACCTCTTTTTTATCTCTTGGATATACAGAGAGTAAGAAATTAAAAAGACGCCACCTAGACAACCCGTTTTAAAGCATTTGAATATATGTTAGTCTACTGTATTCCAACATTCACTTGCACCTTCCTTTTTTATCTTTTGGACATACAGAGAGGAAGAAATTAAAAAGACGTCACCTAGACAACCCTTTTTAAAGCATTTGACTATCATTAGGCTACTGTATTCTCATATTCCCTTGTACCCTTACTTTTCACATCTTGGACATACAAAGATTACGGAATTTCAAAGACATCTCCTAGACAACCAGTTTTAAAACTTTAGACTGTCACTTAGTCTACTGTATTCCGATATTCCCTTGAATCTTTGTTTTAGTGCACTACACTGCCACTTAGTCTACTGTATTCCCATAGTCCCTTGTACCTTCATCTGTATATCTCTTGGACATACAAATAGAATGGAATTACAAAGATGTCACTTACACGCAGTTTTTATACTTTTGACTATCACTTACCTTACTGCATTTCCATATTCCCTGGGACTTTCAATTTTTGTCTTTTGGACATAAAAGAGAACGGAATTACAAAGACGTCACGTAGAGAGCCAGACATAAAACATTTGACTATAACTTAGTGTACAGTATCCCCATATTCCCTTGTACATTAATTTTTTATCTCTTGGACATACAAAGAGAAAGAGTTAAAAAGCTGTCACCCGGACTACCAAATTTAACAAAAGGCTATCACAAAAGTCTACTCTATTCCCATATTATTTGCGGCTTCATTTTTTATCTCTTGGACATAGAAAGAGAACGGAGTTTCAAACAGGTCACGTAGACAACCAGTTTTAAAACATTTGACTATCAGTTAGTCTACTGTATTCCCATAATCCCTTGTACCTTTTTTGCACTACACTACCATTTAGTCTACTGTATTCCAGTAGGCCCTTGTACCTTCAGTTTTTATCTCTTGGACGTACAAAGAGTAAGGAATTACAAAGACTTCAGTTAGACAACCAGTTTTAAAACATTGGGCTATTACTTAGTCTACTGTATTCTCATATTCCCTTGTACCTTCATTTTTTATATCTTGGAAATACAGAGAGCACGGAATTACAAAAACGGCACCTAAATATCCAGTTTTAAAGCATTAGACTATCACTTAATCTACTGTATTCTCATAAACCCTTGTACCTTCAATTTTTTATATCTTGGACATACAGAGGTTACGGAATTACAAAGACAGCACCTAGAGAACCAGTTTTAAACCCCTAAACTGTCACTTACTCTACTGTATTCCCATATACCCTTGTACCTTTTTTGTGCACTACACTACTACTTTGTCTATTTATTCCCATAGTCCCTTGTACCTTCATCATTTTATCTCTTGGACGTACAAATAGAATGGAATTACAAAGATCTCACCTAGGCCCAGTTTTAAAACATTTGAATATCACTTAATCCACTGAATTCCCATATTCACTTGTACCTTCATTTTTTACCTCTTGGACATACAAAGAGGACGGAATTACAAAGACGTCACTTAGACAACCAGTTTTAAAATATTTGTCTATCTCTTAAAGTAGACTGTATTCCCATATTCCTTTGTACCCTCATTTTTTTTATTTCTTGGACATACAAATAGATGGGAATTACAAAGATGTCACTTAGACACAGTTTTAAAACATTTGACTATCACTTAGCTTACTGTATTCCCATATTTCCTTGAACCTTCACTTTTTGTCTCTTGGACATACTAAGAGAACGGAATTACAAAAGACATCACAAAGACATCCAGATTTAAAACATTTGCTATCACTTAGTCTACTGCATTCTCCTATTCCTTTGCCCCTTAATTTTTCTATCTCTTGGACATACTAAGAGATCGAATTACAAACACGTCGCCTGGACAACCAGATTTAAAACATTTGGCTATCACATAAAGTCTACTCTATTCCCATATTATTTGAACCTTCATTTTTTATCTCTTGGACATAGAAAGGGAACGGAATTTCAAATACGTCACGTAGACAACGAATGAAAATCATTATACTATCACTTAGGATACTGCATTTCCTTGTAACTACAATAAAGTAATGTTTATTTTGAGGTATGTAGAGGAATGAGTGCTTTAAGAATATTTTGTACACTTCCATTCATTAGTGCCGTCAATATGTATAGCAAGGGGATACGTTCATCTGTTTACATTCTGGCTGTGTTTGCAGTTCCAAATTAAATTGTCTTTTCCTATACCCACAATTTTATTCTTCCCCAGTACACCTCCGCATTACGGCTTTGTAAACCCTTCATATTTAGTTTTAAGTTATTTACTTGAAAGGTGGTACCTTTGAATAAAAATGACTTTGCAAAGGCCCTAATATTTTTGTGGAAAATACAGTTAGAGTTTGGATTAAGCGAAGAAAATTCTTTCTTAGAAACCTCTTCTTTGTTCATTCATCTGTTTCACAGAGATGATAGTGATATTTTCTGCTAAAGTGAATTATAACTATTCAAATTAGTTTGGAATTTACTTATTTGGTTTGAATTTCCTTTACTTCAGAAAAAATAATTTTCTGTGTACTAAATGAAGTAATGATAAAATATGTATTCGAAATTTTATTATGTTTGAGATTATGTATTCCCAGTAGAACCTCGTTTATGCCCGCTTTGGTAGCATGGTGGTAGTGCCTGCCTCACGTTCAAGAGTTCCCGATTTCGAATCTCAGTCAGGGTGAGTTACCTGGACAAAGTTTTTTTACGGGGTTTCCCTTATCCTGTAAGACGAATGTCGGGAGTCTCTAAGCTCTATGGACCTTGGGCTCATTTGAGCATCATTTCACGTATTCCATTCATCGTCCGATATAACTTAATGTTGGAAGAAGTAAATTACAAAAGAAAAAAAATAATAAATAAAAAGATATTCACTTGTACCTTCACTTTGTATCTCTTGGACATACAGAGAGTACAGAATTACAAAGACCTCACCTAGACAACCAGTTTTAAAACATTAGACTATCACTTAGTCTACCCTATTCCAATATTCCCTTGTACCTTCAGTTTTTATCTCTTGGACATACAAACAGTACGGATTTACAAAGACGTCGTCTAGATAAACAGTTTTAAAGCATTTGACTATCACTAATTCTACTGTATTCCCATATTCCCTTGTACCCCTTGTACCCTTTACTCATTTCAGCATCATTTCATTCATTGTCCGATATATCTTAACGTTGGAGGTTTTCCCTTTTCCTGAAAAGTGATTGCCTGTTAACTCTAAGCTCTATGTACCCTGTACTCATTTGAACATTATTTCATTCATTGTCCGATATGACTTAACGTTAGGGGTTTTCCCTTATCCTGAAAGATGAATGCCTGGTAACTCTAAGCTCTATGTACCCTGTACTCATTTGAACATTATTTCATTCATTGTCCGATATGACTTAACGTTGGAGGTTTTGCTTTATCCTGAAAGAATAAATGCCTGGTAACTCTAAGCTCTATGTACCCTGTCCTCATTTGAACATTATTTCATTCATCGTCCGATATGACTTAACGTTGGAGGACGCAAAACTACAAAAAAAGCCTTGTTTATTCCCATCAACTGAGACCAGGTCCGATCCTACAATGAAAATCTGGGTTATCCAGGAAATAACAAAAGTAAATCGCGCCACCTGTGTGCATGTAGAGACGGCATGTATCTAACCAAGTGTACGAACTATATGCTTCTACTTTCCTTGGCTTAATCCAGGTTTGTAGAGATGGCATTAGCGACCGTTGTTATGTATTGACTCTTGACATTGCATTCTCTTTGCATTCCCATCTCCCTATAAGGAGATATCTAGTAAAACAAGTGCTCATCTAGGTTATACGAAGTTTGTAGCTTATTGAAGAATGTCGAGCGAAAACCATGTGCATGTTTTACTGCCAGTTCCCACGTTACATAGTTCGTTAAATGTTACATACCGAGACATAAATGATTACATATTTCACCTCGCAATACCTGTGTAGTACCTCACTGTTGTAGCCCATTATCTTTCCACGAACAATTGCAGCATTTTGTGTTTGTTTCCCTTATTATTTGCTGTAGAGGCAATTCAGGAACTGTTAGTACATTTCCAAGAAGAGTTTCACAAACAATTAACCTTAAGAACGTAAATAATAAAATGTGGCACTTGGCTCACTTTAATTAAACGAGTAGATATAAAAATACCTACCTCACGAATACTGGAAACAACTGAATGAGAACCCTTTGAGTGATTAAAGTTTGTTTACTGAATTGGTGAGGGGTGATACCAGTTTTCCTCGATAGTCGATTCCATTATTTCCACTTCTAGTTTCAATACAAAACAGAATGTTGGTAGAACTGTGTAATGCCAATAAAATTAAATTAGTGCACATATGTTAATGAGACAAAAGTTAAAACCATTAATGTTCTTATTTTTAAACTCTAAGTTAGACATATAAAAGCAAAACAGTCCACTTTTATACGTTTATGTTCAAAAATACTAGCATTTTCACTCTTTCGTGGTCAAGTCAACTTCTTTTCTGTCACATGTGAGTCGTGCTGTAATAAATAGTCTTTCAGAGTAAACTGTTGCAGGTGGAATACACAAATATTTAGTTTTGTAGATGTTGAATTTGTTTTCCAGTAATCCAGTATACTAGAAAGAGGAGATGACAAATCGTCTTTGAGATATGTAGTGATTTCTCCTTGGGAACTGTTAACTGACAGTTGACACACGATTATTTTCTTGTATAACGTTACTGGAAAGACACAACATTCCTGACAATTTCTCGAGATTTGCAATGTTCTACTTGAGACAATAATATTCTGTGGCTTTCCAAATAATTAGAAAAAAGGGCCAATTTTATGTAAATCACTGTTTTCTTTACGTAGCTTTATCGCTTTTTTATATTTTCAAAACCTCTTCATTCTGAATGAGTTTTGTATAAATGGTAAACTGTAAGAGATAGACAAAATATTACTACACAACAAATGTACATCTTGTTAAAATACATTTCGGTGATAACCCTGATTATTTTCTGACTTTTCCAACACTTTTGCACTTTCTTATCTCTTGGCCATACAAAGGGAACGACATTTCAAATACTTCACCTAGGCAACCAGTTTTAAAACATTTGACTGTCACTTAAAGTATACTGTATTCCCATATCCCCTTGTACCCTCATTGTTTTATCTCTTGAACACACAAAGAGAAAGAAATTTCAAACGCGTCACCTAGACAACCAGTTTTAAATCATTTGACTATCACTTAAAGTCTACTGTATTCCCATATTCCCTCTTACCTTCATTTTCTATCTCTTAGACATACAAAGAGAACGGAATTTCAAAGACGTCACCTAGACAACCAGTTCTAAACCATTTGACTGTCACTTAGTCCACCGTATTCCCACATTCCATTGTAAAGTCGCGCTGTTATCTTTGTTAATAGAAACCTCTCAGGTAACGCACTTATTATTCTTGTAAGAGTGAGAGGGGAACTGACGCGCCTCCCGGACGTGTGCTAAACACAAATGAACGCTTCACTTCAGCCAGTGGAATTCGCAGGATTCACAAATGGCAGATGTTTACTCCACGTGGAGTAATCAGTGCGTTATGCGAGAGGTTTCTATTATGAAATATAAATCCATGGTAACCGTTCCAACAGCGCGTCTATGCCTTCATTGTTTACCTCTTGGATACACACAGATAACGGAATTTCAAATACGTCACCTAGAAAACTAGTTTTAAAACATTTGACTATCACTTAAAGTCCACTGTATTCACATATTCATTTGTACCTTTATTTTTTTATCTCTTGAGGACACAAAGAGAACGGAATTTCAAATACATCAACTAGACAACCAGTTTTGAAACATTTGACTATCACTTAAAGTCTACTGTATTCACATATTCACTTGTACCTTTATTTTTTTATCTCTTGAAGACACAAAGAGAACGGAATTTTAAATTGGTCATCTAGACAAAAAGTTTTAAAGCATTTGACCATCACTTGAAGTCCACTGTATTCTCATTTTCCCTTGTACCTTCACTTTTTTATCTCTAGAACATACTGTGACTTTGAGGGTTCGTGAAATATAAAGACCAATTGCACCACTCAAAAATGTTCTTTATTTCCACCGAATTACAATCGGAACACTTGCCGATTACACAAAATTACATAATGCACACAATTACAATTCACCAGTTCGTCTGACGCAGGTCCACTCTGCACTCGCAATTACACGCAACTCCTCCGATGCACATACACAGTCTTCCGCTCCGTTCCCTCACTGGGCGATCCTCACGGCTGCTCGCCAAGACTTGACTGACACGCCAACTACAGGCCATATATAGGGAAGATCGCCGTTTCTGGAATCTTCGCGGCACGCACAATTATCTCGAGGTTTTGAGACGTCTGGTGGGAGGGGAAAGAGACAGTACAGGACTCCCGCCGTTTTCATAATTATCCCTTCAGTTAGTGACACGAGACAAATGCGTAGGCGTTGGCTGCATGCTTCTCCTCTGGCCCTACTGCCGGCCGGTTCTATAGGGAGTTCGGGTGACACTGCTCCTTCCTCACAGCTGGTCGTCCCAAACAGCACCATCGTAGCGTACCAGTCGATCCAGGTGTACCACTAACATCTTCCCTCTGGGAACGCTCTGGATTCGGTAGACCACGTCGTTAATCCTCTTCACCACCCGGTACGGTCCTGGCCATGACTGCTGGAGCTTCGGCAGCGTCCCTTGGTCCGTGTAGGGCGGTACAACCAGACCAGGTCACCTTGGTGGAAACCTTGGCTGTTGGCTTGCCTGAGCTAGTAGTTGGTGTGCTGGATCACCGGCGGTCCTACCAAGGTTTCTTGGTAGCTGGTTCATTAAGGACGGGCGCGTAAGTGGCGTATCCACTTCCGTCCCGTCTGCCATCTGCAGGCGGGGGGAGGCAGTTTGTAAAATAGGTACTGGCCTACGGTAAATATACCCGAGAGGCCCGGGTTCTGGTCCTACTGGTCCAGGACTAATGGGAGTAGATCCTCGCATTATTTAGAATGTTGGCTTGCCTGTCATATCGGGTCTTCGTGCGGTCGCTCGCCTTCTGGATGTTCTGGCGAGCCATCTCGTGCATGCCGTGGAGATGGTAGCACCATGTTCTGCACATACTCGGTCGCTGGCTGTTTCGCTTCCGGAGGGCTTGCAAAAGCCAGTTCACAAGGGAGGCGTAACTCTCGGCCAAACATTAAGCTGGCTGGCAACATCCCAGTTGTGTCGTGTGTAGACGAGCAGTAGGCCAGCAAGAACAGTGGCACCTTGACGTCCCAGTCTCGCTGATGGCTGGCCACGACCTCCCTAAGGTGGTCCTCAAAGGTCTTGATGTACATTTCGACCATGCCATCCGACTGGGGATGTAGAGGCGTCGTGCGGGTATTGTTCATTTCAAGCCTTTGTAGTGCCACCTTCGTTAGATTGGACTCAAAGTTGGTACCCTGGTCACTGTGTAGCTGTAACGGCACCCCAAATCAACAGAACACTTGCTCCACGAGGCAGTCTGTCATTGTCTTTGCCTCCTGTTTGGGATGGCATACACCTCCGGCCACTTGGTGAAGTAGTCCACGACCACCATTAGGTAATTGTTGCCTCGGTCGGAAACTGAGAACGGTCAAGCAATATCAACGGCTATCCGTTCAAATTTCGCTCCGACGTTGTACTGCTGCATGCGACCCCGGCTCCTAGTCTGTGGGCCGCGACTAACCGCGCACACGTGACACTGACGGCTCCATCTCTCAACATCTGCTCGGAGCCTGAGCCAGTGGTAGCGCTGCCGTAGTTTGTTAATCGTTCGGTTCGCTCCCAGGTGTCCTCCTGAAGTACCGGCGGGCACTTCCTCCAAGTCTTCCGGGACCTTACTCCGGGGAAGTACCAACTGTTCTCTCTGCGTCTTCCCATCGGGTGACTCCAATTCCCAGAACAGCTGTGGTCTTCAACGAGTCCCATTGGGCACAGTACGACTTGTAGGTGGCACTACTCGGTGCGATGTCCTCCCAGGTTGGTCTCGTTCCTGCCTCCACTTCCCTCAAGAGTGATCCCAAGTCTGCGTATGCCAGCTGCTCCCTCCTCAGGCCTGCGCTATCCCAGCCATCCGCAGGCACTGCCGTGTTTACTCGGACTGCTGCGGCGCGCCCCTTCTCTTCCACTCTTGTGTACTGGCCCATCTCTTCTGGACAGGGTCTTCGGTACATGCCGTCAGCGTTACCGTGGTTCTTCCCTCTACGATATTCCGAGGTGAAGTCGTGCTCCTGCAGCCTCTGGACCCAACGTGCTGTCTGTCCTTCCAGGTTCCTAAAGCTGAATAGCCGGGTTAGGGCGGAATGGTCAGTCCTCAGGTGGAATGGCTGACCGTACAGTTACAGCCTTGTGGAAGTGCTCCAAGGTCTTTACTACCGCCAGTAACTCTCGTCGGGTGACGCAGTAGTTCCTCTCTGCCTTGGATAGCGTCTTGCTTTAGTAGGCTATCACCCGCTCATGGCCGTCCTGGATCTGCGATAGGACACCATGGCTTCCCTCAACTCCGTCCGGAGACGTACCCGATTCCCACGGCTATCGGGAACCACTGCCCCCTCGAGACCAACCCAACCCGAACAACTCCCATAGGGAGGGGCTCGAATGTTCGGCCTGAGGTTCCTCTAGTAAAGTCAGAGGTACCACGAGTGTTAAGGGTTCGCAGCGACCGCACTACGGCAGCTGAAGGGGGCGGATCCCCTACCCTACGGATAAGGGAAACACCGGCAAAGGCGTTATCGCCACAACCGGGTTTAAATGTCGGGAGCTCTTGAATACGATGCTCACGCTACCATCTACGCCACAGAGCCGGGAGCATTGGTCAGTTGATTGTAAAGTTCAGTTATCTCTATTTATGAAACTTTAAATCTTGTTACCCTCACGTGATTTTCTCTACTTCAGTAAAAATATTTTGGCAAACACTTATTGCTCCATTTCATGATAAGCATTAACTTATTCGTAATCAAGTAGTAGGTACAAGAGAATATAATAATATAGTAGACTGTAAGTGATAGAAGCTTTAAAACTGGTTGTCTTTGTAAGTCAGTTCTTCTTATATACCCAAGAGATGAAAAAATGAAGGTCCAAGGGAATATGGAAGTACAGTATACTTTAAGTGATTGTCAGATGTTTTGAAACTGGCTGTCTAGGTGACGTCTTTGAAATTCCGTTCTCTTTTTATGTCCAAGAGATCAAAAAACGAAGGTAGCAGAGAATATGGAAATACGGTATACTTTAAGTGATAGTCAAATGTTCTAAAACTGGTTGTCTAGGTGACGTCTTTGAAATTCCGTTCTCTTTGTATTTCCAAGAGATAATAAAATCAAGGTACAATGGAATATTGGAATGCAGCAGATTTTAAGCGATAGTCAAGTGTTTTAAACTGGTTGTCTAGTTGACGTCTTTGTAGTTTCGTTCTCTTTGTATTTCCAAGAGATAAAAGATGAAGGTACAAGAGAATACGGGAGTATAGTAGACTTTAAGTGATTGTCAAATGTTTTAAAACAGTTGTCTATGTGACTTCTTTGAAATACCGTTCTCTTTGTATGTCCAAATTCTCCATATGGAAAAATTGTGTAGTTTGTGGAAAGCTGTAGAGATTCCTCTCCCTTAACGTTACTTTACATAAATTTGGCTTTATGATTACGGACCGTGAGAGAGTTAATAACTCGTTTTGGTCGTAGCTGTTGCGGAAAAGGTTCCAACAACCAGAACAAGGAAACAACATTGCTGTTCGTCCCAGCATTATAATAATTTCATTCGTTAACGTCTAGTTACAGTTGTAAATGAGAATTGTGTGTTTCCGTTTTGTCTTTTAATTAATTAACGATTATCTCTCTCATTTTCATGGCTGTGTCTACTTAATGAACGACAATACAAGAAACAGACGGAACATTTAATGTAAAATTAGACATTCATTAGCTCTAATCCAATTTCATTTCCTGCTGCTCCCTTAAGTTTATGGTTCGTGCAGTCGATCATTATCACTGAAGGTGATAGCAGACAACTGTAGAAATTAACTCAGTGCTAAAGTTATACTCTGGTTTATAGGATATTTTCAGAATGTTGTAATATTTACTGAAATATTCCCATATACTACTCTTCATAGATTAAATTCCATGCAAAATCTTAAATTAGTGTGATCCATTTAAACCTGAACCACTTCTATGGCCCATAACATTTGAACCAATAATAGGACACACGTGCAAATTTGGGAGAATATAATAGACACTTGGGAGATTACATTACACTACGTATTTACGAGGGCCGTTCAATAAAGAATTATCAGAATATTTTTAGAACGTACCTTTACTCATCCTCATAATTTTGAATGTACTTCTCAAAATAGTCTCCCCTGAATGCGATGCACTTGTCCCAGCGTTTCTGCCAGTCTTCAAAGACATGCTGGAACCATTTTTGAGGTATACTTCAAACTCGTCTCCGCAGCCTTCACCACTGCTTCTGATGATGGATAATGTTTCCCACGAAGGCGTTTCTTCAAGTTACGGAATATAAAAAAGTATCATGGGGCTAAATACGGACTGTAGGGAGGGTGAGGGATGCACTTCACGTTGATTTTTGCAAGACATTCAGCAGGAACAGTGGCAGTATGCGGCCGCGCATTATCGTGGTGCAGCATCCAACTTACTTCACGGAAATGTGGTATTTTGCGCCTGATATGGACTTGGAATGTTTTCAGGACATCCATGTAGTATTGTCCAGTTACTGATGTGTGTGCAGGTACAACATGCTGATAAACCATTCCATAAATATCAAAGAATGAGATGACCATAACTTTCCCAGCATAAGCAACCACTTTTGCTTTTTGGAGGTTGGTGATGGAGATTTCCACATTGAAGTTTTACTGTCTGTTCTTAAGATCAAAATGATGTAGGCAAGTTTTATCAAATCTTTTTCTAGTGTCAACTTTAGCTGCATGCAGAAATACATGCGAATGTCTTTTATTCGGGAATCAATAGTCTTGGAACCCATCGTGCACAAATACGTCTCATGTGTAATGTTTCTGTCACCAACGTGTGGATGGCACCCAATGAAATGTTCAGTATTTCAGAAAGTGTTCTTAGGTAATTCGTCCATCCTTTCTCATAATGGCAGCAGCAGTGCTGATGTTTTCTTTCATATGATCAAGTGATTGGCGCACCGGGTCCACCTTCCTATAAAATTGTCTCCCCTCTTTAAAAATTTTGAACCGCCTTGGAGCTGTGCTGTAGGGAAGAACGGACTTTCCATCGGCCTCCTGTAACGTTGTATAGACCTCAACTGAAATTTTCTTGAGACGAAGGCAGAATTTCAATGCCGCATATTGTTCCTCGCTTATTACCTCCATTGCAGCGCGGTAGGTGATGAACATGTCTGAACTTGTCTGGTTCTCACAGGTGGGAAACATGTGTACCAACAATGGAACTACTACATTAAGCTAACAGAATATAAGACTGAATTTTAATGTGAAAAATTATGACCGTAAACAATTTTGATCATTCTTTATTGAACAACCCTCGTACATCACAGAAGATGTTGGAAGTGCCCTCCACCAGCATCTATACAAGTTTTCACTCGTCTCACTAAATTCTCTGTAGTTTTATGGAGAGTTTCCTCACCAATGTTACTTACTTCGTTTCAAATGGATTCCTTGAGAACATCAGTTGCAAATGGCATATACATGTACACTATTTTTTAGATCCTCCAAAAGAAAAAATCCGGTGAGGTTAGGTCAGGGGTTCTGGGGGGCCACAGGCCGTTTGAGATTATTCGATTATATAAGAATCTGCTGCTTACAAGTTCCATGATGTCATTAGATGACAGGTTATGACACGTTGCGCCATCTTCCTGGAAACAACCTTGTCTCGGTTCTATATTATCTCCTTAAAACTTAAGAGAATATGGTGAGACGAGTGCAAACATGTATAGATGCTGGTGGAGAACACTGGTAACATTTTCTCTTAAATGTAAATAGTATAATGTAATTTCCGAATTGTGTGTTATATTCTCCCAAAGTTACACATGTGTCCCATTCTTGGTTCAAAATTTATTGCCTATTGAAGCGGTTCAGGTATATGTGGATCCCACTATATAAGTCGATGTACCTGTAATTTAGAAAATAATTATTTTGCTGTTTAACGCTGCTGAAATATTCAAGACCTCCCTGTTCTAATTTCCATTAGGGTGAGCAGTATTTTCCAGGGTTTTCCCTTACCTTGAAAGATGAATGCCCAGTACGTCTAAGTTATATGTACCCTGTACTCAATTGAACATCATTTCATTCATCGTCCGATATGACTTAACTTTGGAGGTTTTCTCTTATCCTGAAACATGAATGTCTGGTAACTCTAAGCTCTATGTACCCTGCACTCATTTGAACATCATTTCATGCATATTTTGTTACCACCTCGTGTAGCCTAAATGGTAGAATCTGCCTCAAGTTCAAGAGGTCCCGAGTTCGAATCTCGGTCAGTGTGAGTTTCCTGTATAAGCTTTTTCCGGGCTTTTCCCTTATCCTGGTAGACGAATGTCGGGTAAATCTAAGCTCCAAGCACCACGGACTTATTTGAGCATCACTTCACCCATTCTCATTCATCCTCCGATATGACTTAACGTTGGATGACGTAAATTGAAAAAAATTATCGTCTGATATGACTTTACCTTTGAGATTCTTTCTTATCCTGAAGAATGAATGTGTGTTAACTCTAAGCTCTATGTACTCTGTATTCTTTTGAACATTTTATTAATCGTACAATATGACTTTACGATGGAGTATATTTTGAGAATTCTACCAATTCTTGTGTGAGAATAATTTTGATTTCGAATGTAATCTTTAGGGTTACCGGTTATACCCACAAGCCATGCGGGGAAGCCGGTATCGCTTTAGGTGGAGTTCGTTAGGACGATGGTCTCCAAAGACTTATTCATGTCGCTCTGATTCGTTGGCAAAAGATTGCAAAACTTCTTGGCCCGGCACCTAACCACATCCTCCATACAGGGGAGAATTAAGGCCTCATTGAGTAGTCTCACGGGAAAGCGTCTGCATACAGAAAGGTAATCCGAAGTCATCTATTCTGCAACGGCTGCAAGAGCAGGGAGTTTGAATCAGCATTCGTGACGCAGACTTCGCACGGATAACAGGAAGCACTAAAGCCTTGAGAAGGCGCAGCTATAGAGGGACAGGAATCGTGGACCTCAACATTGGGTATAACGAAGCCGAAGCTCCTTATACCCAGTGCCACAGATCCTGGATGAGCTCTCCGGGATCGGCTCGTCCTTACGTCTTTTCTGTGTTTCAAATCACATTGAAGAAATTTTAAAGGACTATGTAAATAACAATGCATTACTGTAAGTATAAGAAATTGATTACGACCAATAATGAACACTTAATGTATGGAAATCACCTATGAAACTAATAGAACGCATCCGTGACGTCAACGTGCTGAGAGCCAGCAAGCTCGGTAATCAGTTATTGAGCATATATACAAACTTCCCCACTTGCCTCCCCGTTAAGCTCCGTAGATTTTCGCACAAATGCGTGCTGCAGCTCGGTGTTGCGCGGTGATCATTCGCTGTACGGTGAAGCAGGGCCACCAACACTCATAGTTATAGCTGTAGAACTTGAATATGCATTGAAAATCGTTTAACAAGCCATCATTGCCTTATATTTTAGTTCTAGAAACTAATTCCATCCTTACCCAAACAGTTCCAATACCTAATGGTTATTAAATCACAGGGCAGATTGTTTGTGATGCACCTTTCAAGTTGGCACGATACTCTATTCCCGCGACCATAACGAGAATCCTCCATAAAAAATGTATGTGAAGCTCACATTGTATCCAAGTATTTATTTGTGTAATGTTATTTAGTGGCTGATATCAGTTTCTTTATCTTGTGTGTTAGAGTGTGAAATGTGCTACAGATTCACCTTATTCAGTGTATGAGTAATTTAATATTACGAAAACTTTAACCAATGAATAATGAACACGGTTAATGAACTTCTGAAAAGTGCCCTTTCACGGCGAGCATTAGAAGAAACGTTTGGTATAAAAATGTTAGGGCGAGCAATACCCGATCTAAAAATTGAGCAAAAGGCGAAAGGAAGTAGAAATTCTGATTATATCATGGACTTCATTTTTCAAAACTTTTTTCCGTAGCACGCTGTTATTTTTCGGCACGAGCCGCCACTGGTGCTCCCTAAAAGTTAGACCCTTGTCCAGTTTAGCTATCAACTATTTAACGGAATTCGTTCACCGTATCCTTCGTCTAGAATTGGTAAATGTGGGGAGATTGGCGGGAAAGCGGCGCTTGGTAAGCACTTCATCCCATTAAATGTAGGTAGATCTTGAATTTGGTGCAAATGTTCTTGGAAGTCCTCTTCATTCTAAATGACTTTTGCGTAACTAGTGAACAAAAAAGAGATAAGTAAAATTTTATTCCACATATACTAAGATATTGCTAAAGTAATTATTTATTATTTTTCATTTTATGTTGTTTTGATTGATTTGTTTATTTTCTTTATTTTTCATAAGCAGAGTGAATAATTTTCGAGACACTCATTCTTTTCTGCTTCCATTTTAATAGTTTTTGAAATTCATATTGTGACTTTGTGAGTTCGTGAAATTAAAAGTCCAGTTGCACAACTCAAAAATATTCTTTATTTCCACGAAATTACAGTCGGAACACTTGCCGATTACACATAACTACGTAATGCACACAACTACATCACACCAGTTCGTCTGTCACAGGTCCAATGCACGCTCAAAGTTACGTACAACTCCTCTGATGCACGTTCAGAGTCTTCCGGTCCATTAAGTCACTAGGCGCTCCACTAGCTACTCGCCAAGAACTGCACTCACTCGTCAACTGCAGCCCCTTTTATAGGAATATAGCTGTTTCTCGAAGTCTCGCGATTCGGTGCATCATCCTGCAGGTTCTAAACGTCAAGGAGGGGGAAAGAGATGGTTAACGATGTTTTTCAAACCATCCCCCTCATTACCGCTACAAGACATGGGCAAGCATAGCCGAATGCTTCACGTCTGCTGCTACCCTGCTGCCAGCCGGATCTATCAGGAGTTCCAACGTTCGGGTGACACTGCTCCCTTCTCAAAGCTGGTCGTCCCGAACAGCACCATCGTAGCGTGCCAGGCGATCCAGGTGTACAACCAACATGTTCCCTCGGGGAACCTTCTGGATGCGCTAGACCACGACGTTATTCCTCTTCACCACCCGGTACGGTCCTTGCCATGGCTGCTGGAGCTTCGGGCAGCGTCCCTTGGTCCGGGTAGGGTGGTACAACCAGACCATTTCACCTTGCTGGAACCTTCGGCTGTTGGCTTGCCTGTCATACCTGGTCTTCATGCGGTCGCTCACTTTCTGGATGTTCTGGCAAGCCATCTCGTGCACGTAAAGGAGATGGTCCACCAGGTTTTCCACATACTCGGTCGCTGGCTGTTTCGCTTCCCAAGCGCTTCCAAAAGCCAGGTCACAAGGGAGGCGTAACTCTCGGCCGAACATTAACCTGGCTTGCGACATCCCCGTGGTGCAGTGTGTTGAGTGGTAGGCCAGCAAGAACACTGGCACCTTGACGTCCCAGTCTCGCTGATAGCTGGCCACGACCTTCCTCGGGTGTTCGTCTAAGGTCTTGATGTATCTTTCGACCATGCCATCCGACTGGGGATTTAGAGGTGTCGTGCAGGTCTTGTTCACCCCAAGCCTTTGTAGTGCCTCCTTTATGAAGTTGGACTCAAAATTGGTGCCCTGGTTACTGTGCAGCTCTAACGGTACCCCAAATCGACAGAGCACTTGCTCTACGAGGCAGTCTGTGATTATCCTTACCTCTTGGTTCGGGATGGCATATACCTCCGGCCACTTGGTGAAGTAGTCCACGACCACCATTAGGTACTTGTTGCCTCGGTCGGAAACTGGGAATGGTCCAGCAATGTCAACGTCGATCCGTTCGAATGGCGCTCCAACATTGTACAACAGCATGGGACCCCGGCTCCTAGTCTTGGGACCGCGACTCGCCGCGCACACGTGACACTGACGGCACCATCTCTCAGCGTCTGCCGTTTTTCTTCAATCGTTCGGTTTGCTCCCAGGTGTCCTCCTGAAGTACCGGCGTGCACTTCCTCCAAGACTTCCGGGATCTTACTCCGTGGAAGTACTAATTGTTTTCTCTGCGTCTTCCCAACAAGCCATTCCCATACCCGGAACTGCACGCCCTCTATGGTCTTCAACGAGTACCATTGGGCCCAATACGACTTATAGGTGGCGCTCCTGGGTGCGATGTCCTCCCAGGTTGGCCTTGTCCCTGCCTCCACTTCCATCAAGAGTGGCCCAAAGTCTGCGTCCGCCAGGTGCTCCCTCCTTAGGCCTGCGCTATCCCAGCCGTCCGCAGGCACTGCCGCGACTACTCGGAGTGCTGCGATACGCTCCTTCTCTTCTATTCATGTGCATTGGCCGCACTCTTCTGGACAGGGTCTTCGGGATATAGCGTCTGCGTTACATTGGCCCTTCCCTCTGCGATGTTCCGAGGTGAAGTCGTACTCCAGCAGCCTCTGGACCCAACGTGCTGTCTGGCCTTCCAGGTTCCTAAAGCTCATTAGCCAGGTTAGGGCGGAATGGTGAGTCCTCAGGTGGAATGGCTGACGGTACAGGTACTTTCGGAAGTGCTCCAAGGTCTTTACTATCGCCAGTAACTCTCGTCGGGTAACGCAGTAGTTCTTTTCTGCCTTGGATAGCGTCTTGCTTCAGTAGGCCATCACCCACTCATGGCCATCCTGGATCTGCGATAGGACGCCTAAAATGCAATTGTCGCTGGCGTCGGTGTCCACAATAAAGGCGCCACCCGGTTGTGGGAAACCCAAAATTGGAGTACTGCACAGAGTCGTCTTCAGGTGCTGGAAAGCGTCTTCGACGTCCTCCGTCCACACATAAGGCCGGTGTTTCTCTGTCAGGCAGGTGAGGGGTTTGGCGGTGTTGGAAAACCCCTTTATGAAGCGTCGGTAATAACTGCACAGCCCCAGTAAACTGCGCAACTCTTTCTTATCCTTTGGGCGAGGCCAATTTCTCACAGCCTGTGTCTTCTCCGGGTCTGTGGCCACTCCGGTTGCTGAGACTATGTGGCCCAATTAGTTAGCTTCCTTGCGGAAGAGCTGGCACTTCTTC
Organism: Mantis religiosa; assembly: GCA_030765055.1. Classification (NCBI taxonomy): domain Eukaryota; kingdom Metazoa; phylum Arthropoda; class Insecta; order Mantodea; family Mantidae; genus Mantis; species Mantis religiosa. Next base: position 236,668,949 of record CM060950.1, read on the forward strand.
GCGTTCAGCTTCAAGTTGGTCGCCTGCAGTCTCTGTAGCACCTTACTCAGATTCTCGAGATGTTCTTCAAAAGTCTTCCCGACGATGACAATGTCGTCCAGATATAGCAGGCAGGCGTCATAAGTCAGTCCTCTCATCACTGTCTCCATGAGACTTTGGAAGGTAGCTGGTGCGTTGCAGAGACCAAAGGGGTTAACTGTGAACTGCCAGAGCCCTTGGCCTGTCAAGAATACGGTCTTCTCCTTGTCTCTCGGATCTAGAGCTACCTGCCAGTAGCCTAACTTCAGGTCAAGGTTCGAGAATCACTGTGCACCAGCTAACGTGTCCAGAGTGACTTCATTCCGGAGTAAGGGGAAACAGTCCTTTCGGGTGATAGCGTTCAGCTTCCTGTGGTCTACGCAGAAGCGTAGCTCGCCGTTCTTCTTTGTCACCAATACTGCAGGGGAACAACAAGGGCTGCCAGACACTTCAATCACTCCCCTGAATCTCATGTCCTCCAGCATGTCTTATACCGCCCCTTGCTTCGCCAGCGGAACGCGTTTAGGTGGTTGCCGAATAGGCCGGGCGTCCCCGGTGTCGATGCAGTGAAGCACTTTGTCCGTGCGGCCGTGGTCGCTGTCACCTCAGCTGAAGATGCGCTGGTATCGCCTCAGCAGTTGTCGAACTTTCTCCAGTTGTTCTGCAGTCAGCTGGTCGGCCGCAATCTCCAGTAAGCCTTCTAGCCGGGGCCCCATGTGTTACATCGGCACCGGATCCTGTGTCATGTCGATTGCTGTTACGCTGAACACGGGCTCACACGTTCCCAACTCCGTACCGACCTGGACGTCGTGATCGGTGTCCGTTGGATTTAGCAGTCTCACTGGCACCTCCTTTCGGCACGGCAGCAATGGTCTGGCTACACACAGACCGCGTACAGGCTTCCTCTGGTCCAGCATCATGTTCCTGGTTCTCTAGCCTACCGTTCGCGCCGTCACCATCACCTCCCTCCTCGCGGGGACAACCACGGCTGCGTTCAAGATGACCCTGCAGATTCCAAGGCGCTCTTTCGGTTGACGGAGTATAACATCTTGTCCGTTGAGCCGCAGAACCTTCCTGCTGACGTCGAACGTCGCCTCGTGGCTCCTGAGGGCATCCAGTCCCAGAATCACCTCCGCAGCCAACTTCGCGACAAACACCCACAGACATACGACACTCCGTCCAAAGGTCAACTTCAATGGGCCCTCCTTCTGCACAGGCAAGGTGTCGTCCAATGCCGTGACAAGCTGGTATGGTCGACTCGGCTTCCTCGTCGGCAAACCCTTCGCCACGTCAGGTCTGATGATAGTGACGGCCGCCCCGGTGTCCACCAGCACGCGGCACTGCTTTCCTCTTACCCAGCCATCCGCGATGAGGCTGTCTTCCATGCGCCGGCTGGCGGCGCGCAGTGTAACTCGAGGAGATGGTGTGGTCGGCGCCGACGTGCTCCTCGCCACACCGGGCCATACTCGTTCTTCCGGCTGCTCTTCCTGTTGTCGGCAGTCTCTCTCCAGGTGTCCGGGTTGTCCACACCCCCAACACAGGCCACTAGGAGTTCGCCGGCGTCCCTCGGCTGGTCTTCTGTCTCTGGTGTAGCGGACACTCTTCGTTCTCCACGTCGAGATAGCTGTTACCTTGGCCGCCTGCATTATTAATGTTGCCGTTAGCGCCTCTTGGATGGTTTTATAGTCGCCGAGCATTAGGGGCTGACGAATCTCCGTGTCTCGTATCCCGTCAATGAATGTGTAGGCAGCTTTCGGGGATACGAACTCTGGTGGGAGGTGGACTGTGGCCTTGCTAGCCAGTTGTTCAACTGCCAGGGCGAGCTCCTGCAGTGCCTCCCCTGGCTGCTATGACCTTGCCTTTAGCTGGCTGCGGTACGATGCGGCTAAGCGGTGGTTTCCAAAACGGTTCTCCAGGGCCTCCCAGATATCCTTGGGATTTGCCGCCGTCTGGGCCGCGTTTAGGACTTCTACGGCCCGTCCCTGGAGGCTGGTTATTAGCTGCGTGGTCTTTTCCTCCGGTGACCACTTATTATGCCTGGCCACCATGTCGAACTGGCGGCGGAAGACCTCAAACGTTGACGCGCCGTCATATTTCGGAGGTTTGACGCGCGCCGATATTGTGTCGCGTCCCGGTGCGTCTGCCTTCAAATCCTTCAACCTCCTGCCGACGACGTCCTCCACCATGGCGTTCAGGGACTTGGCGTTACTGTCGGCCTTTTCCTCTATGTCATTGAAGCGGTTTGCTAGGTCCTCGACGCGCTCTTCCACTTGGCCTATCCGCATCCCAGCTCCGTCACGTCATCCCTCACGCCGGCCAAACGTTCTTCAAATTTGGCGGCGAGAGCCTGGTTCACCGCTTTAATTTCCGTGGTCAATTCGGTCTTTATTTCCTTCAGTTCAACGGCCAGGTTCTTGTTTGCCGTTTCCGTCTTCGCTGTTAGGTTGTAATTCGCTGTCTTTATTTCTGTCAGTTCGGCCTTCATTTCCATCATCTTCTCCAAAATCTTTTCCAATGCAGCTTCCATGGTGGTAATATCCCGCTCCGTGACACCAGTTGTGACTTTGTGGGTTCGTGAAATTAAAATTCTAATTTCGCAACTCAAAAATGTTCTTTATTTCCACCGAATTACAGTCGGAACACTTGCCGATTACACAGAATTACGTAATGCACACAATTACAATTCACCAGTTCGTGTGTCACAGGTCCACTGCACGCTCACAGTTACGTACAACTCCTCTGATGCACGTTCAGAGTCTTCCGGTCCGTTAGCTCACTCGGCGCTCCTTACGCTGCTCGCCAAGGACTGAGCTCATTCTCCAACTGCAGCCCCTTTTATAAGAGTATCGCTGTTTCCTGAAGTCTCGCGATTCGGTGAATCATCCTGCAGGTTCTAGACGTCAGGGAGGGGGAAAGAGATGGCTAACGATGTTTTTCCAACCATCCCCCGCGTTACCGCTACAAGACAGATGGGTAGGCGTGGCCGAATGCTTCCCGTCTGCTGCTACCCTGCTGCCGGCCGGTTCTATTGGGAATTCCGACGTTCGGGTGACAATATACTTTTTCCGCCCACCTCTGTGGTGTGAGGGTGACTTTCTTGCCTTAAATTCAAAAGATACCGAGTTCAAATCTCGGTTAAGTTGAGTTTTCTGGATAGGGTTGCCTTTATGGGGTAAGATACATGTTGGTTTACTCTAAGTTCTATGGGCCCTGGTCTCGTTTGAGCTTCATTCCTTCCATTTCATTCATCGTCCGATATGACTTAAAGTTGGGGAAAGCTAATAAAAAAAACGAGAGTTGTTAGATTTTAACTTCCAGAAAGTTCAGGGTTGATGCAAATTGGTTTGATACAAGCTAGGGTAGAGCCCGGTAGAGCACTTTTATCCTCAGGGTATGGGTGGATATGTATGGGAGTAAGGATGGTTCTAATGACACTGCAATGCAAGTTTCTGACTGGTTTAATGACAGCTTCTTTTTATCATCACATCAAACTCGAAGTTGCTCACCAAGGGTTACCAATATATCACTGTTTAGAGTTACCGTATGTAGAATGCTTATTAATCGATTACACTTAATTCGTTATTTACGTAGGAACTGACAGATAACTTTTCTCTCCGGTTCTGGTCTGCCTTCGCCGAAGACCCAATCAGGTGTCTTTTACTGGACCGCCACCCCCGTTCTGTCTTCCTCACTACAGCTGCGTCTGACTTTCAACTCTCGAAACCTCTGTATTCACACCAAAACTCCTTTTGTGACTATTTTGTCCATTGTGATTATTAGTCTTGGTCATGCCATTATTAAGGGTCCGAACAATGCCTTTTCAAACGGAGTCAAGTGTTACCCACTGAGAATTCCTGCTAAGAACCTTCTTTCTTCCGTCTCTTTTGTTAAAACTATTCAATCCAATGCACCTGCACGTGTTGTAACAAAGATGCAGTATTCCTTTGAAATCCATTACGATTCTTTACTCATTGCATCCCTTAATTTCGGTATCACGGTATACATCTGAGAATTAAAAAGAGAAAATTTAGAGGTTTACACAGCGTTCCTTTAAGTACAAATAAGTGGTAGTTGTAAAAAGGCAATTAAACGACCCAGTATAATACATCACGTGTTAAACTGTTTTCTGTTTACTCAGGTATTACTTAAATCATTACTATCTATGTATATTCCTTGCCATAAGTTGTAACAGCCTTTTATTTTTATATTCCATGTAATGCAACTATTATTTTTGTTCTCTGGAGTAACGGCACCGTCTTCTTTCTTAACAATGCAAACAAGTTAATTTTCTAACTAGGGGCTTCATTAATCTTAATACCTCTGCAAAACGACAAAATGGGCTTAACTGGAAGGAACTGCGTCCTTAAAATTGTTTGTGTATATTAATTACCTTCCTGTACTTTTTGATGTCTGGTTCGTATTTGGGAGCCAGCAGGAACATTCAGTGATGGGACACACATCGTCATAAATGCCTCCCATATACTGAAACTTTGAGTCGCATCACGAAGTTGGCCGCTTGCTGGACCAGTTTCATCCTAAAAGCTTTAACGTCTAGAATCGGCGTTCTTTGCAGAATACCTTTGACCACTGTGCCGACTGGTTGATCATTCAAAGAGGTAAGTAGTACATAAGATATATGCAAATACATTTGTGTATGTAAAACACATAAAAGAATTCCCGCAATATGATTCAGTTAAAAGGAACGTTAAATACAAAATTATCTATCCACAGCAGTACTAAATGAAAAGCAATATATTTTGGTTATGAAGTCAATATTTCTGCATAAAAATTATTGTAACTCCGAAATTATATTAAATTCGAATGATTCAATATAGCAACTGTAGCTAGTATATCACCTTCATCTTTAGCATTCTAAAACTTTAGGTAATACTGTTTATTTAATACTGTTTATTTCACTATATTTTAAAAAATTGCATTTAATTTCGTATAGTTATAAGCTCAGAGCTATGCAGCGATTTGTAAACTCTAAATATTATTTAATGAAATTACTTAATTGAATTGAAGCTGCTTTATAGCCGCAGGTGCCTCAGAAGTAATTGGGCTTCAAATGACAATTAAACAAATTTTGTGAGTGGCTTTTCCTTATTTTTAATTTTATGTCCTCCAACGTTGAGTCATATTGGATGATGAATGAAATGGGAAAATGATGCAGAAATGAGCCCAGGGTCCATAGAGCTTAGAGTTACCGACATTCGTCTTTAAAGATAATAGGAAACTTCGGAAAAACATTATCCAGATAACTCAACCTGACCAAGGTTCAAACTCGGGACCTCTTGGACGTGGGACAGACCCGCTGCCGTCTATGCTACGGAGGTGGGCTGAGTGGCTTTTAAGATTACCCGGTACACATAAATAAATTTTCTCCGTTTATAATGTTAGTATACATTTATAGGCAAAGCAGTAGATGTAAGACACAATCAGATTTTCCTGAAAAAAATTATGTGTGCTTGTAGAAGCTCTTTTATAATAACTGGATTTTTATAAATGTATTTCAGGTGTTTGAAGAGGAAAGAGGCCCAGTTCCACAAAAGGGAACAGCTAGGATGTAGGTACTTACACATTTATCTACCTCAGCATTTCTCAATAATGATGACTGGCAGTCCTATGAAACAGGTCAACAAACTGCGGCATGCCATAGCAGGTAACGTTCATTTATCCTCCTATGGTCTGACGTATGTGTGACCTATGTACAAAAAACCTCAAGACACACAATATATGAGTTTACACTAGGTAATATGTTCCAAAGGAAATGCCATGCATATCTGTGTTATAGATGGGAAATGTAAACACATTTCGTGCAGGTAGCCCAGAAGACAAAATTAAATATAATGTCCATTTTTTTAGGTAAATTGATGGAAATAATGATTTCTTCCACACTAGCCATGTGTAGGCTAAGATTTGGATGAGTAGACTCAGACTGAAAAATTCAATGCCATAGCCAGGATTTGAACCACGCATCTCCCGCTCTCCGTGCGGTTGCTCTAAACCACTGCACTACTATGGCCAACATGCCAACATGTCATTAAATTCTCCAACTGACTCGTATGTTTCCCGGTAGACCACAAGGGGTTCACATATGCTATGAGACATACACCTTTTTATATGGCATTGAATTTGTCAGTCTGGCTCTACTCATCATAATATCCATTACCAACACTGAGCCAACCAACACCCTAACAGTCATATGTCACACTATCCCCGTCTCCTCTCTCCCAGATATTTGCATCAAGATTGTAGTTGCCTGGCTATAGCAATGATATAACCCATGTTAGACCTATTCACGGCAAAGGGAAGTCATTTTACCCCAATGGGACTAAATTATTCCAATTATTAGAAGGAAAACATTTAGGAAATACCAACTGTCATATGAAACAGAAAATTGGAGTGGCTGTAGTCCAATTACATGTGTTTTAGACTACAATATAATAAATACATTATATTCATGGACGATCGTACAGTAAAGTTCAAAGCACTCCATGTATCCCAACAAAAGCATCACACCACAAATTTCTGTGTATTTTTCTTCCAGGTATCTGATGCTATGGTCATTATATTTTTCCTAAAATAAATTAAGGTATAATTTAAGACTGATTAAAAATAAAAAATCCCTTATCCTTTGTATTCTTATAATTATTATTACACAGTAATTGTGGTATTATATTTTAAAGGATATTATCATATTTTAAAACACTTTAATTTGTTAGTTTACAAATTATAAGCTACCTTAATAAATATGTTATAAAAGTTCATATCAACATCTTCAATAGTTTAACAGAAATCTATCCTTTAAAAATGAAGGTAAATGTTGTGGGAGATCAAGATTAAAGGTCAGGTCCATTTTCCAGGATGGTCAAGGCACTTCTTTTTCGAGAAGATTACTTAAGTTTTCTCCGACAGTTATACATGTTTGTGTCATGACATAGAATACTTTTAATACTAACTAGATAACAGTGTAAATGTTACTTGGGTTCAACACCAGACTATAATGGTTCTGTCTGAGGCATGGTAGGAGCAGCTAAGTTATCAATCCAAGATTCATAGGATTAGTTCGTCCTAAGATATTTGGTATGTTACAAGGAAGCTGTAGTAAAGGATGTGGTAGACTTACCTAAATTTGTGTTTGACAAACATGCAGTCATCAATATCCTAACACATAGACTGATTAACGTACCGATGAAAGAAAAGGAAAACAGGTCCAAATATACAAAAATAATAGAAATGGTGATAAATGTTTTCATTAAAAAAACTGGTAGACAAGAAAAAGCAAAAAAATACTGGTAGACAAGCAGTCAGGATGCATGACTTTCAAAGCAAGGGAAGCGCCAAGTAATAATTTCCATTAAAATAAGAGAGAATAATAACTAAAATAACTAAAACTACTCTTCAGTACTCTCTCAATTGTACATTCACATGTAGGCCCTTCTTGCATTAGAAGATTTGTCATAATACAAGCAGACAGGTACCTGCTTCCCCTCTTCATTCATGTGTTCCAATTTTCCTACACCTGGCCCACACCACGTAAACTGTTAGCCTAAACTGGAGAAAGTATCAAATTCACACACTTTTTGTAATAACCTAAAACTTCATAAGAATTTTCTATTTGTCATCACTAAATACCAATCTACATAAAATACAGTTGCTAATGGTATTAAAATATATTTACAGTTGTATTTAAAAGTTCCACATAAAACAAAAATATATACTTTTCTTCACACGCTACAGAGACTTCACGTGACAAAATCTGTCAGTGCTTCATATCAAAGAGTGACGAATGCTTCTGGAAATCTACGAAGCACTGTATTCAAGGTTACGAGTGCATAAATATAGACATATTCACTATTGAATGAGCTCGGGGAAGTGGGATTCTAAACAGCTGTCAAATTGTTTGCAACATTGTGGATGGCTGTGAATAAATTTTGAAAATGTATCCAAAGTAAATAAAATATTATTTGGCATGAATTTGCTTGTTTTCCCCCTGAAATTCTTGGTGAAACGGCGAGCCCAGGATTTCAATGTATGCCTAACCACTTGTGAGGTTCTATTTTGGATGGGTAAGCTAGTTAATTTCTTAGTTGTTGAACTTTGCATATAAATCCTAATTGAGATTTCAAATTGAAGGTAGAAATATGGTGTTTTATACATTTTTATTCTCTGGAAGTCTCCAGAGTTTTTCATATGTTAAAAGGGCTTGCATTTCTACATCTGTCATTATAAGTCAATTACATGTAAATCCTAGTAAGGACACTGTAGGAGTAGTTTTAGTCGCCCCAGTTATTAATCTAAAAGTTGGATATTGTGTGTGCTCATGTATCATGGAAGTTGATAGTGATGATGCCATCAGTGCTCCTCCACAGTAGTTAAAAACTAGTCATTTAAATGTATTATATGTAGTCCTTAACATTGATGTTGAACAACTTTATTTCTTTCCTGCAGTACCTTTTAATATTTTAAAATATCATGATAGCTTTTATGTAAGACCTGAAGTTTTCCTGGCTACAAAAATCTTCAACTTGGTAGCTTTATCTTTGAATTCTTCAAAACGTCTTTCCAGTTTAATTATTATTATGACTTAAGGTAACCATGAGTTAAATACGTAAAATATGAAGGTATTTACAATGAAGCAAACAAATATAATACTTTGTAACCTAAAACTTCACTTATCTTATAAGAAATGATGATAATTCTTATAAAATCTCCAGGATCGCAATTTCATGTATATTCATACACATCTTCAGCTGGAAAAACAAAGCTGTCGTCATCATTACTAAACATTAGATGTTTGTATGTTCTTTTTAGTACTACCAAAATCTGAAAATAAAACAAATTTAGAAAAAGCATTGCCTGCCGGTATTTCAAAATTCATTATGCAATGTTTGTTTTTTAAAATAAATATCTTTCCCAAACCATTAAACCTATCGGACCATTTAATTGTTTTAATAATTTAACTTCTGGATTTATTTCATGGTTAAATGCTCAAAAATGATCTGCTATGACCCATTTATCAGTTTCTTTATACTTGATGTTAGAAAAATGTTCTTTCATTCTGGTTTCTAAATTACGTTTTGTCTTTCCAATATAAACTTTATCACAATTGAAACAATGGAACTGATAAATACCATATTTTTTATTATTAGGAATTTTATCTTTTATAGAGAAAAACAATTAAATGGTCCGATAGATTTAATGGTTTGGGAAAATATATTTATTTTGAAAAACAAACATCATGTAATGAATTTTGAAATACCGGCAGGTAATTCTGTTTTTAAATTTGTTTTATTTTCAGATTTTGGTTGTACTAATAAGAACATATCAACATCTAATGTTTAATAACGATGATGACAACTTTGTTTTTCCAGCTGAAGATGTGTATGAATGTACATGAATTTGCAATTCTGGAGAATTTATAAGAATTATCATTTCTTATAAGATAAGTGAAGTTTTAAGTTACAAATTATTATATTTGTGCATAACCTTGAGTTTTTTATCTTTTAAGGAAAAGAGCTGATAGTTTGTCACAGTGTTTACTTTCACAATGCGTTTAGAACACTATTAAATGTATTCACACAAGTTTGAACATTTATCCTTAGAATTTCAAGCCTGTTTGATTCCAGTGATTTCCAAATTACTAAATTATCTGCATAGATGTAGTGTTGATGCCTGTTTGGTGGAGCTGTTATGAGAAAATTATTGACATAGATACTCAATAGAGTGGTGCTAATTACTGTACCCTCAGATAAACTATTTGGCTTTTTATTTTAATCTTGATAATGTCATACAAATATAAATATTTGAAACAAAAAACTTCACTTATCTTAAGAAAATGATGTCAATTTTTCTTATTATTTGAATTAGTTGAAATCAATTTCACGAACCCTTGCTCGTGTCCTCAGTCAACAATTTGTCGTCTAAGGGTTCGTGGAATTGATTTCAACCAATAAGAAAAATTGAAATAGTTTTTTTAAGATAAGGGAAGCTTTTTGTTACAAATATTTATATTTATATAATACTTATTGCTTCACTCTAACTAGCTTCGCTATCTATGTAATTGATAATGTTAGTCCGAGATATAGTGTTGTAACTGCTCCAGCAAACATTGACTCAATTGTGACAGCAGTAGGAATGGTTGGTTAATGTCCTAATGATTTCCTCAAACTGATATAATGGATCTGTAGACCAATGACAGGTGTGACCTCTCCACTATATGAGGAACCGTTCTACTGTTTACAGTTCAAATCTACTCGATAGACATTCTGTCTCCTTATGCAAAGCAAAACAAAGGTTGTTAAATTAATCACATACTCCAATAGGATTTGAAATCAATGACATCTTAGTAGAACTAATAGGAAATTTAACTTTTGGACCTTCAAATAGACAGATATTTAGATTAGGGAGCTCACATGAATTTTATCTTAAACTTCCTTCTGCCTGTTAATACTATTCTTACATTTAAGTTCTATAGGTAGAAATCAATTAGTTAATTAAACATATTTTAACTCTATTGTGGAATATTATTTTGGGGCAATTCAGTAAAATGTAAACAATATTCCTTGTGTAAAGGAAGGCTTTAAGAATCATTTTCAACACCAACAGCAGACATTCTTGCAATGACTTTTTAAAAGACTGAAGATAATAGCTCCAAATTACATGTATGTTTTCTCAATATTAAAATTCTTTGTGAGTAATTCAGCCACATATATGCAAACAGTGAAATTCATGAGATAAAGACTAGACAGAGCTTAACATCCATTTTCCTAAATCAAAACTCTGTTGCTCCTCCTAATCATCTGAATGGAAAGGCTGACACTTTCCATAGCATTAAAATTGCTCTTAAAAGTGCCTATGCTCAAATTGTCTTGTTCTATAAAGCACTGGCTTACTGACAAATATCTTGATAGCACTCAGCAAGTAGAATCTAGCAGCTTTTAGTGCAAATCTTTGCCAAATATATTTGATGCCTGCACTAAATTATTTAAATTTACATGTAGTGAAGAACTGACAATTTATTGAGAAATTAACAGGAGATCCATTGTTCAAATCTCGGCTATGGCATTGAATTTTTTCAGTCTGACTCATCATCCAAACCTTAGCCTACTTACGGCTAGTCTGAAAGAAATGATTATTTCCAATATATGCTAAATTTTGGAATTCAAATAAAACAAAATTGGGACATAGTGGCTGTAAAAGCCTAGTAAAAGCTTTGAACTAAAGTTATGACATTGCATTTGACAAATTATATTTAAATATACATATTTTTCTAATCCTCTAACTGCACAGAAGTATTTTATTTTATTTCTGGAGATAATTACAGAATTATCCCTGTTTTTTCACATATTCTGTGCATATGTTCATATTCAGATATAATGCTGATGGACATCTTCAACTTTTGCAGGTCTTCATTACTGCAAACTAACAGAATTACATCATGTTCCAACGTCTGTGATTTGCTTTTTCAGTCAACTGGCAGAGCTGATGGACATATGAATTGTAGGTTTCCTAAGTTACAGCCTACAATAAAAGGTAAACTGCATGCTATATACAATAGAAATAATGTATAACGAATAATGCTTACTAATAATTTATGATTTTCTTTCATTGAAGTGTTGAAAGCAGTGTTGTTGTAATAAATTAAGTTTAAGGATGAGTCGTTTAATAAAACAAAACAACACTTACTTTTAGATATCCACTAAGATGTTTCGGAAGCAACTTTCCCCCATTGTCAACTGGACATCGACTCCGAGATGTTCCGGGAAATTTAAAAGTAAGTGCTGTTTAGTGTCATTAATCGACTCACCCTTAAATTTAATAAATTATATGACTGACTATTTTAGTTAATTGATGGAAACTAATCATTTCTTCACACTAGCTGTATATCGGCTAAGTTTTTCGATACATAAAATCAACATGAAAAATTCAGTTAAAATGAATTAAATTAAATTTAATTTAATTTTTCATGTTGACTCTATCTATTAAAAACCTTAGCTTGTATATGGCTACCGTAAAGAAATAATTAATTTCCATCAATTAACTAAAATCATAAGAGTTAAATGATGAAGCCTGGGACTAAAGTACTTACGCTAGTAAGTCACCACAAACGGTGTATCTCGGATGCGAGAGCCCCTAGTGGTTTACTGGGGAAATATACGAATGAAATGGAGAATTTTGTGTCAGGACGGCATGTTGGTGATGGTAGCTCAATGGGTTAGAGCGACTGGATGGAAACCAGTAAATCCGTGGTTCAAATCCCGGCCATGGCATTGAATTCTTCATATTGACTCTATCTATGACTGGCATGTGACAAGCTTACATTAACAGAACAGGTCTGTCGGAATTTGGAATTTATCGGTCAGTAAGATCAGTAATAATCCACTTTTGTGTCAGTATTCAAACAAACTAATTATCTAATAGAATAAGCAGTAAGCTGTCAGTCTTGCACTAGTAAAGTTAATCCATGGAACTTAATCGTTTCCTCACACTAGCCATGTATAGACTAAGGTTATAGATAGATAGAGTCAAACTGAAAAATTCAATGCCAAGGCTGGGATTTGAAGCACGAATCTCCTTGTTTCAATCCAGTCACTCTTACCCATTGAGCTACCATAGCCAACATGCTGTCCTGACATTAAATTCTCCAATTGACTCATACATATTGTGAATTTGTGGGCTCATGAAATGAAAAGTCCACTCAAAAATGTTCTTTATTTCCACCTTATTCCAATTACAGTTTAATGTACACAACTACAATTTAATTTACACCATTCAACCTTGCCAGTTCGTCTTTACACGTCCGCTCAACTCAACTACACGTCCGCCCGGCTCACGGTCACTCACTCAACTCACTACACGTCCGCACGCCGCGACGTCCTCCACTCCACTAACCGTCACCTCGCTTGTATCGATCGCCCCCATACCTCCCGATTCTTCCATTATGGAGGGGAACTCATTCTGGAGCCTTCGAGCACCTTCGCGCGGTAGGAGGAGGTGCCACCCCTTGCGTCCCCCCCGCCACCACCGCCAGTCCGCATTATCGATCGGCAACGCGAGTTCGCCATCTGCGTCACAATATTTTCCGAGTAAACCACCGCAGGCTCTCATATTCGAAACACACCATTTGTGGTGTGTTACAATTGTAAGTACCTGAGTCCCAGGCTTCATCGTTAAACTCTTTTTATTTAAGTTAATCCATGGAAATTATTAATTTATTTAAAGTAGCCACGTACAGGCTAAGGTTTTGGATAGATGGAGTCAAAATGAAAAATTCAATGCCATGGCTGGGATATGAACTATGGACCTCCTGGTCTTTTGTCTCGGCTCTTACCCATTGAGCTACCATGTCCAATGTGCCATCCTGACATTAAATTCTTCAATTGACTCATACATATTTTCCCAGTGCCTTAGTACTTACAATTACAGTGGGCATGTGTGCAAAGCAACCGCTGAGTTACATAAAAGAGGGAATTCATAACTAATGGCAGATACTTGCTTTCTGGTCATCTACAGTGAGTGGTGCAACTACATTGATGGCAATGCATTCAGAAGTTGCTCCTAAGTTACATTGCTGTATGCATCCTCGGGTTCTACTCTATGGGCTGGGACTTGCCCACGGAAACACTAACATTAGCAATGCTATCTCTGAACACCTTCTGGTAGCCTCAGGAAATATTTTGTCTCAGCTGTTCAATTTTTCCTTTAGATCCAAGATGCCTTCCCAAAAAACTTGCTTGTACTTCCTCCAGGAATTTGGCAACCTACTCCAAGAAAGGATCTTGGTCTCATTATCTGAGTGACTGCCAAAATATTATTACTCTGGTCTTTACTTTCAGCGAGTCCCATTGAGCTCATTAGAACATACCCACAAATCCAGAATGAAAAACCTCTGAGCTGTACCTAGGTACTGCTACTGTTTATCTGCGGAGCAGTCCTAAGTCAATATCTGCAAGCTGCCTCCTCCTCAAACATGTAGTATCCCTGCATTTCATAAAGGGAGAAAGTACATTAATGTGTATCGGGTAATCTCAAAAACAATTCAACACATTTTAATAATTCACATTAAATGCACAATTCTAGGTTCTAGTTAATGAAAGATTTAAAAGGGTATTCCATAACTCCATGGTTATATTGTGACCACATTACATAAAGAGATTTATAAGATAAAACAAATAATATTGCATACTAAAATTTTGAAATACAAAGGATGAATGTTACACATTAGCTACTGTTGCTATATTTAGTATTTACAAGTTTATGTACAATTGGAATTACAGTAAATTTTATCCAGAAACATTATTGAAATATACTGTTTTACATTTAGTGCTGTAGATAGGTCATTTAATATACCATGTGTCTTTCTAACTTAATTAAACTTTATACAGCCCAGGATTATGTGTTTCATTGATATACAAAGGTATTAGTGTATATCTTCTATAGTGCATAAGTTACTGATTTATATGGCAAAGTACATGAGCACTGAATAGTCAGATGAGCACCTGATCTCTTATGTGTGTTTAGAGGAATTTTGTGACAGTGACGTAAAAATTAATTGTAAAACTATTTGTAGTTGGTTTATTAACACTCATCACTTACTTTTCTTGCATTATAGAGGGACTAGTTTCAAAGGCTATCGCTTCCATTTTCAACCTCTCTCCAACTATCATCTTTTGGTGGTGGAACTATGAACTTCCTTATCAAATTATCTATTGGTGGGATTTCAAAGTTCATTATGCGGTCCTTAGTTTTGCATATGAATATGTTCTCCCATGTTAGTTTACTTTGGGTTATCAGTCCTCTTAATCATTTTGGATCTGGATCATCAGAATGAAACAAGAAGAAAAGTCAGCAGTAGCATTTCACTTTTGGGATGAAAATCATTACATTGATTCAAATCCAAAATTATTAAAGGAAGTGATAAACCAAAATAAACTAAGTGGGAGAACATATTCATATGGAAAAATAAGGATCGCATAATGAACTTTGAAATCCCATTAGTGGATAAATTGACAAAGAAGTTCATAGTTCCACCACCAGATGGAGGAGAGCAGACAACAACAGATGCTAGTTGGAGAGAGGTTGAAAATGGAGGTGATAGCATTTGAAACTAGTCCCTCAATAATGCAAGAAAAGTAAGTGATGATGTCAATAAAGCAACTACAAATAGTTTTACCTGATCTCTTGTTTGCAATTAAAGTTGCTGATGTAGGATTATATTATAACAGTGTGAAAAATATTATTTCCATTACAGATTCATTCTTTTCTATGATCACCCAGTCTGCACATCGGCCAAAGGCATACTGCAAAGAACACTGATTCCAGATATTTGAGCTTTATAGAAGAGGGATCTGGTGCAGCAAAATGCGAGCCTCATGATGCGACTTAAAGTTTCAGTCTATGGGATGCATATATGGAGATCTGTGTCTAGTTGTCGAATGTTCTCCCATGGATCCTGAAGATGAGGCAGGCATAGATTGGGGCAGAAAGTTCATTCTATGTATACAAAGAATTTTAAAGATGCAATTCCTTCCAGTTCAATCACTTTTGTTGCTTTTGTAAAGGCATTCATTAAGTGTAATGAAGGCCCAAGTTTGTAAATTAACTTGTTTGCATTATTGACAAAGAATAGGGTTTTGCTACCTCACAGAATATAAATAGTTGGTATACTTTATAAAGTACAAAAATGATAGTCTATTACACCTTATAGTAACAAATGTACATAGGTGATCATGATATAACACTTGAGGAAAGAGGATATACCTAGGGAAGGGCAATCAATCCCATGATGTATTTGCTTGTTTAATCGTCTTTTATTACATACTGCAGATGTTTATAAAAGGCACACAGCTGAAACCTTTGAATAACCTTATTCTTATTCTATAGTTGTACATCCTAAAGTTTCTATGCACCAAAATGTTGCAACAATCCTCATACAATTAGATGTAGAGACAATATATTGTTAATAATAAAAAGCCTGATGTGTTGCCCTGACATGACTATTTCTATCCTTATTCAAATTATCCTTTTAAACACTTAGGAGTCGCCAGTGTACCTCAACTTAAACAAAAGTAAAAATAAAGATAAGAATTTCAAATTGGAGAAATAACTCTGAAAACAAGCTATATCTTGGAAATAGCTCTCTATTCAAATATAGTACTTTGCGTAAATTCTCTGTTAACAAGGTTTACATCTTTTGTGTAGTAAAGTTTTGTAATTCTCTTAGGGTTTGCTAGTCATACAAAAGCCATTCAGAAGCAACATGACTTCTAAGGACCTTCCCAATAATGTTAAGATACAAAGTTTTTTAACATGAAAATATATTCAGTATAGTTTATTTCAATAAAAATGATCAAAGCCATTTTTGGGAAAAGCAAAACCTCTAAAAATATTCCACGTAAAGTGTGGTCTGGGGAAATGTCCTTAGGAAGCTCTGGGTTATATACTTTCAAAATATAATTCCAACATTTTTTTGTTACTGTAACAACAAATTGATTGGTACAGAAACACACTGGACAAGTTTGGTTTTGGAGTATTGTTATTAAGATAAAACTAGGATCTTATGTTATGATACTGAAAAAAAAGAATGTAACTGGTTCAGTGGATCTTTCAAACAGAACTTAAGCTTACAAAGATGCTAAGTTTTCGCAGCCGTGGCACAAAGATGTTTGATAGTGCTCTTTCTTGGCTCTAAAATGGGTATGTTGTTATTATAGCATTAAAAGATGGATGTGCCCTTGCTGCTGTTCAATATACAAATGCCTTTTTGTTGCAAATGAAAATAGGTGTGAACTTTACATCATGACAATGCATCATACCATACGGAAAAATTAACAATTGTTTTTATCAATAACCTACAACACTAAACAACATATTTCGCTTAATCCCTTATTTGATTTGTAGAATCCTCAAGGACCGTTTCTGTAAAGTATCTATACATCATCAGCTGGCAGATTGAGTAGCCTTATGGTTAGTTCCGGAAAATGAAGGATAGCTTGCTATCTTATTGCAATCCACTGGGGGACAACAAAAAGTTCTTGATGACATCTATTGATGGGATCTCAAAATTGATGATGCAATCTCTATTCTTCAATGTTAATATTTTCTTCCAAGCCATTAAATCTATTGGTCCATTCAATTGTTTTAATATTTTAAATTATGGATTTATTTTATCATTAGATGACCAAAATTGTGCAGCAACTGCTGACTTATCTGTCTGTTTATATCTAATATATCTTAAATGTTCCTTCGCTCTAGTTTCTAAACTACGTTTGGTACTAACAATGTAAATCTGGTCACTGGATAAATGCCAGATTTTATATTATCTGAAATGTTGTCCTTTCTAGAAATATGTAGTAGATTTTATTTTGAAGTACCAATATAATAGTAACTTTTTTTTTTAAATTCTGAAAAAATGTATTTGCCCAAGGATGATTGGTAAATTTTTTTAAATTATAAACATCTTTTACTTCTTCACTTTTTTACCTTTGTTTTTATTTCTTCAAAATCACAATTGAATATCTGGATATCCTAGGTTAATACGGTGAATCCTTCACCTTTTTTGCAGATCTATCAGTTTGTAATTCTTTTTGTTTCCAATTATTAAAAATTAAATGCATGGAATCACCCTTTTATCATCAGATGAAGTGGTTAAACATTATATAACATTTTTAACTACAGAATGCCAAACTGCTGGACTTAAATAATGATTTCTTAAATCAACTATTTGTTTTTGGTTTATGCTGTTCACTGACATCCCTAGGCCTTGTAGAGAAGCGCTCCTCACTTTCTTGACCTATTTTGAAATCAGGGGACCACATTTTGTATCATAAAAGGAATATTAATAAAACTATTTGTATTGGTTTGACATCCCTGTTACTAAATTCCTCGATTCACCATACTCAAATTGTATATTTATAACAAAACATTGAAATTTTATTTTTGAAGGAATGGGCTACCTTTTCTACCTACTATGTACATGTTATCACATGTTATGTTATTACTGTACTTAAATTACTAGGGTAAGTAAAATTATGAGAAATGTGGTACATTAAATCTGCATTGTCTATCCACTAACTTTTATGTTGGTATCTCTTTCTCAAATTAATGCTGTGAAGCATACTTTAGTTTTTCAAGATAAACGACAGATGTAAAATTCCTAGCACTTTGAACATGTCAAAAACTCTTGATACTCCTAGATAATAAAAAATTGCTATATCGTCACATATATCTACCCTGATTTTGAAAACTGAATTGGGCAGTTTTCTTGGATCTCTTAACCATATATACAGCTGCGTTAGATACAATCACTAACACGATCTGCTGGATACAAGAAGACCACAATTATTGGAGCAGATGGGATTGGGATACGGTATGGAGGGGATTTGGCAGTTTGGCCAGTTTCATCTATTGTACCTATAGCCCAAGTGGGGCATCTCCAGGAGGAAAAAGAGGGCGGCCGATTTAAGGAGTCACGACAGTGAGGAGGGTAGGTCCCGTCCTATTCACCATCAGAATTGTCATGCTACCCGCCCTTGTCCGGAAAGGACCCACCAGGTCGGCCCGGGGAGAGGAAACTATCTTGCCGAAGGAAGAAGTGTTTACCAGGTGCATGTCATCCTGCCATGCAGCGCCGAGACTCCCGCCGACACTAATACCCTGAAAGAAAGCAGTAGAAGAGAGATGACGTGAAATGATAGTGGAGATGAAAGTAGGGACAGATAATTTCAACCTACCCAGCATTCGCCTGGTGACTCTGGAAAACCTCCGGAAAGCTTATGGGTCAGGCAGGCCGGCCGCGGGAATCGAATCTGCTCCTCCCGAATGCGGGCCACAGACGAAACCACCTTGGCCATCCCGCTCAGCATAAAGCCACAATAATGCCACTGTGTTTTTAAATATACGAACAATTGCTTGATTATTTACTGTGTTCCAGTGTAATTTAAAAAATTCACATTTTACCTGCGGGAATAATGACAATTACATGTGCCACTTTATATGCCCGCAATATTCGTCGTTTCATCGAATGACACCCTACTTTTTTAATTTGCTAGCTGGTTTCTTAAATTATTTAATATTCTCTTTAACAAATTGGCATATAAGAGCACCGAAGGTTAGATTCGAACGCCACCATCCGGTGTCTGTATTTCTCCAGAAATTCTCGAATGTCATGTTAGAAGCAATCATTATGAGTATAAAAAATCTTGGTTGTTTACGTGGTAATGTATTAGGTGAATCTGGCGATTTTTAGTGTTTATTCTTGGAGTACCTAAATAGCTGTTTCTTTTCGTTTTATGTCGTGCGTGATTCAAAATCCTCTCTGTATCATCCAGTATGAAACATATTAACATTTGGTCACGGTATGTTGGCACTGCTGGTTCCATGCATCAATTGCATTCCGTGCAGCTTAGAAGTTCTTGCCACTGGCAAAACGTTTATATATAAGGGATATTTTATTTCAAAAATTGGTGCAAGTTAAACTATATTAGACGTGTTTTGCAAGTTGTGTGACATATACCCAACTTAAACAATTGAGGACCTTGTTAATTTGTCGGCAGAATGTACCGGTGCTTCAGAGCCAAGTATTATTGCCGCTCGCAGTGAGGTTCTGAAAACAGGCCAGGTTTCTACTCCAGGAAGACATCGGGAAAGAAAGAAGCCAGTTGTGGATGGTGAGTATGATGAATTTGTTGAAAGTGCTATTCGTCACAAAGCTAATAGCTTCTTTGAAAGAAATGAGCCACCTCAACTACATAGATGCTTTAAGAAGTAAACAATAATCCCGAATTGCTAGCTCTAGAAAACGAGCTTCTACACCATTCTTTGCGACCTAGGATTTGAATTTGTAAACATAAACAGAAATATAATATAATTGCTGATCGTGAAGTTATATTGCTATGGCTAGGGAGTTATCAAAGAAACATATTCGTAAGTGGAAGCTGTTTAAGGAATTCGTGCATTGTCAGGTTGCAATTAATTAGTAAAATATTATTTTTTCAGTTATATGCCAGTAGAGCTTTCAATCATTGACAAACTGGCTACACGCACTTATTTAGTACTGTTGATCCGCAGAAAGAGTCGTATTTTTAACTTATAAATGTTGCGAGGTTAAGTAAAGAAATCAAATATTTTAAGTAATAGTAAGCATTTAATCAAGGTTTAGGGTACAAGAAGAAAAACATATTATGCAGTGGACACACCTTTGCATTTAATCTTAATGCAAAAGTGGTACCGCATAAGGTACCCAAAATATCGAACGTCAAAGCAAACCTTTGCATAGAAGTTCGTTCACAGCACACATGTTTGCCACGTGGGAATAAAATAGCGTGAATGTATTCTCCAATCTCAGTGGTCGGCGCAGTAATATAACTTCCCGCTTTGTTTCATCGCCCTATAAAATAAGGACGACCACAGTATAGGAACATATAGGCATACTAACACAGCATTGTACGGGAGAGACTGTTTACCCCTAAAGGGCAGCGGTCTAACCATGGCATACGTAAGGAGCGCCGGAACAGAGCTGACGAAGGATGTCCAGCAGCTACTTGCAAGAGGTTGCATGCGGCACTTTTCAGGTTTCAGTTTTGGGCGTTGCGGTTCTACTCCGCAGCAGATTTTTGGTATACATGATTCATATACAGAAGACATTATACCATCAAATTTTCAGGTACGTAGCGGTGTAAATACAGTGATAGCTCACTTTTAAGTGCCATCACATGTTTATTGATCAGAAATAACGTATTCAAGTGCTTACGAACTCAGGAGAGCGTTTTCCTTGTGATTACCTACAGCAGTTAAAATCGCCTTTCTTTAACCATTATTTCCTGTTATCGTTTTCGTTTTATGTGACAGACATGGTGGGCGTGTATTGGTGTATGGTTTTCTAACTATGCAAAACTCACCCAGAATGAAAAGGACTTCAGACTCTTTTCAGAAAATTCAATGTATAGATTGTCACGAAAAAAAATTATTAAACAAAACTATTTTAATCAAACTTGTTTGAGGTATGTATGCGGAAATTGAATATAAACGAAACATTCTCCATTTACATTAGGTACGATACTTCTGTGCCGGTGAATGCTGGATTACCAGTAGTTATCCGGATAGTGAGCGAGCATCAATATTTACGCATGCGCTGTGAATCAGTAAGTTCAGTGTAACACATAAGCATTAGTCCGAGTTAAAATTATCTTTGCCAGCCTCCACTTCGGTGTTCTGTGGCCACCGGCCGGTGTCTTATCCCCCTTCTTTGTTTTGTTTAGTTGTAACAATATATATTCACGTCCTCCAACGTTAACTAATTCGGACCAGAATGAAATGACTGAACTGCTGCTCAGATTACTCCTGTTCATCTTTCGGGTCAAGGAAAACACCGCAAAAAATCCATATGTAGATAACTCACCCTAATCAAGATTCGCACTCGGGACCACTTGAACGCAAAGCAGACAACCACCATCTACCCCAGAGAGGGACTAGCGGTCTGTTTGTGCCATGCCGAACTTTCTGAGCATAAATGAGTTCCTAGGTATATCTTTCTATATTAAACATGGGTAACGAAGTTGTTGGTCTTCTCCAAACTATTCAGAGCTTCTACATTTCTACATTAAAATACATGTTTAAGAAAGTGTCATCACAAATTAAATATATATCCTAAATATTCTGCGATTGTCATAACATTTATTTAATATAAATTCTTTCGGAGTGATTTGAAGGATTATTCCTTGTTGCTTAAATTTTCTAGTGCATGTTTTCTAAAATAGGATGTCGTAATTTCTTTTTTCTCTAAATATCTAAGGAATGCAAAAGGAACTGAATTTAAAAGGCGTTACACAATGACTACTTTTAAGAGATTTGACAACATATTTTAAAGTTAACTGAATTCTCATGCTGTCTTAAACGTCCAATAAAATTGCTAAATAAGTAATTTCGGCAAATATTTATCTCGAACAACACAAAGTGAACAGAGGAATAAGCTTCCCTACGAATATGTGTACAAGATTAGAGACTGGAGAAAATTATGTGAGTGTTACGGTAAGATTTCTAATGTAACTAGTCTTTCCTACTTTATTTATTTTAGTTTATTTATTCATCATATAGACCTCCCTGCTAATGAGGTTGATTACAGCTTGAGTATAGAGGAACTGATGCAAAACTTTCTGACTATAGGAATGTTAGAAAGTTTGACATCCAGAGAATTTGGTACATATATCTTTAGATATAGAACAATGGAGTTAACAGCGCCTTCCGTGAAAACCTAGAATTTAGGTATTCATAGGTTTGACAAGTCCATAACAATCTGGAGCAGTTGATAAAAGTCAATAAACGAACAAATATGACACAAGGTCTTCTGTGCCTAAAAATGTTTTCTGGTATATTACGCCAAGGCCATCTGTGAATGTTCCTTACAGAAAAGTAAAGCAGGCTTATAGATTTGTATTCTGCCTGGTGCAGGAAATATTTATATTCCGTGGAGTAACAACACCTTCAATTTCAACACTGTAAACAAGTTAGTTTTCAAATTTAAACGTTTGAAGTCTTTAGTTGATGCTGTTACTGAAACCGAAAAAGCATATTTAACCAGAAGGAACACGACATTCACAAATAATTTTTGGTTGATTCATTTGCAGCCTCTGTCCACACCTGCCTTAACTCTGGGACCTTGTAGAAATATTTAACGGAAAGACAAAGCATTACAAATGCAGCCCATACATTGAAAATGTTCATCAAACGGCGACTGGACATGTTTCTGGAACATTTCCTCCTCTGTAAACCTTTTATATCTGATATTGGTGTCTGTTGAACGTCCTTTGGTCCAGAAAGAAAGGAATACAATGACAAGGTATGTATCTCTGTAGACAAATTAATATTGTGATTGTAAAAAGTCAAGTACTTGGTACTATTGTAAAGAAGAGAATCTTATAACAGCTCATACACTTACCACACTGCTATATACTTACAAAAAGTAAGCTTCCTGCATGTGGTACATGATAATGTTCGTAACAGTGAAATACGTAATCCTCGTTCAAGGTGAGCTTTTTCCGGGATTTTCCCTTATCCTGAAAGACGAATGTCGGGTGACGCTAAGCTCTATGGACCCTGGGCTCATTTGAGCATCATTTCAGTCATTCCATTCATCGTCCGATATGACTTAACGTTGGAGGACGTAAATTAAAACAACAAAGAATACGTCATCATAGATTGTTCGCAATACATTGCATAGTAAATAGCCTACACACAGCACTAAATAAATAAAACTACATTTCGGCAGTGAAGACAGTGCATATAAACATTCTTGTATACGATTTACTGTGATTCTGAACTTATCTCAATTTCTAATTATTAAACATCTCAATGTATATAATGTATTCAGTTAACCAATATATATTTAAAATTTTAAGATATAATACTGTTTAGTGGTCCATAGACTTCTGTAACCACAAGTACCTATGACATAAAATCTTTCATATTTTATGAGTGAATCAAATCTGTTAGAAGGCTATTTATAGCTCCAAGTACATCAGAATGAATTAATATTTTAATGGTGAACAAATTATCAGTATCTTTTGAGTGATTTTTTAGTTATCCAATGTACACAAACTTTCTTCCTTTATAATATTGGTAATACATTTTCTTGTAGATTCAACAGGAATAGTGAATACAATATCCTTAAGTTTTAAAATATTTATACAATAAAATTTTAGTGTTATAATTCTCTTGTAATAATAAGAGACTTTATTAATACATTTCAGGTTTAAACGGAAGGTTAAATGTTTCCGTGGTAGAGGACGGAGGAGATTCTGTTCCAAAGGAAGCGACTACGTGGGCACAGTTCAGCCGTTTTGCAAGATCTCTCACTACCTGGCTGTTTTATGAGAGGAGTCAGCAATGATGGAGCACACCGAAGTGGGTAATGTCATACAGTTATTCAACTGTTTATTTTGTTTTTAAGTGTTAACAGCTAATTCTTAGTAATGACAACAAGCTAGTAACACAGCTAGCAAGACAGGCAGACAAATACTAGAAGTGCAGCACTTCTGAGAAAAACTGTTATATGCACAGGGACCTGTGATAAAATGAAATTCTAATAGGTATCCTGGCTGGCCCTACAGCACAGTCGGTAGAGCAGTTATATGCCGTACAAGAGTTCCCAGGTTTTATTCCAGGCTGAGGATAGGGAACTTTTCTCTTCCTAAGATAATTCTTTATCTTCCCCAAATTGTGAGAGTACCTGTGCGTGTGTGTGTGTGTGTGTGTGTGTGTGTGTGTGTGTGTGTGTGTGTGTGTGTGTGTGTGTGTGTGTGTGTGTGTGATCTGTGCACAAAGAAAACAGAAAGGCACAGAGCCTGCTATATATGAGTTAACAACATTGCTTATATTTTTTTTTTCAATTTACGCCCTCCAACTTTTCTTAAGTCATATCGGACGATAAATGGAATGGATGAAATGATGCTCAAATGAACCCAGGGTCCATATGACTTAGAGTTACCCAACATTCGTCTTTCAGGATAAGGGAAGTCCAAGTCCAAGTCCAAGTCGTGTACTGACAGGCTGTTAACAGCCAGAAGGTTTTTGCTGCGTACCCACCCAGGTTTTGGGTCTGACCGCAGGTTGTTAATTGTGGTATTTGTAGGATGATATGGTATTTTTTATGTTGAAGAAAATTTTGTTGAGGTAGCTTTTTGCTCCTCTTTAATTTTGTGTAGGATGCCAAACCGCTTTTTTTGTTTACACCCTGGTGTTTTATTAATCTAAAATGGGGTAAATTTAGTAGCCAAACAGCTCTTTTGGAGATTTGTAATTTAGCTTATGCTGCTGTAAGGATTAACTCCTTTGTTACCTCGGATGCCCGCAAGCCATACGGGGTACCCGGTAAAGCCTGAAACGGCGTCTCGCAGCGTCGTAGTCTCCTAGAGACCGAACCAGGGCGCTTCTATGAGCAGGAATTTTATCGTAAAATTTTGTCGCCCGGCGTCTAATTTCGTCCTCCACGTATGGGAGAAGGGAAGCTTCGTGAAGTAACCTCACGGGAAAAGAACGGCCCACAGATTAGATGGATCGTAGTCCTCTGTTCTGTGCACGCTGAAGGTATGCTATCCAGCTATCGGCAGCCATGCCCCAGATTTCACAGGCGTACAACATAAGTGGGATTATCAGCGCTCGAAAGAGGTGTAGCTTTAAGCGGACTGGCATCGAGCGCGAACCCAGCATTGGGTACAGAGAGGCAATAGCCCCCTGCAACCCGTTTCGATAGTTCCCTGATGTGTCCGCGGAAAGTTAGGCCTCTATCAAGTTGAACGCCCAGGTACTTGATGGAATTAGTCCACTCTATCCTTCGGCCCCTGAAGTGGAAGTTTGGTCGGTCAGCGGGGGTGTGGCGCTTCGTAAAAAGAATGGCGTGGCTTTTGTCCGGATTTACGGACATCCGCCAACGCCTGCACCATTCTTGTGTGAGACGGAGGTGTCTCTGAATTGGGTTGAAGGCTCTGAGTATATGTCTGTTTTTGCAGAACAACAACACGTCGTCAGCGTATTGTGCCATTTCGACCTGTGGTTGAGTTGGAAAATCTGCCATGAAAACACTAAATAGTGTGGGGGATAGTAAAGAGCCTTCGGGGACTCCGCCTCTCACGGGTCTCAGTGTAGATGTTTTCCCCGCTACTGTGACTTTAAATGATCTGTGCCTGAGAAAGCTGTGTATGATGTTGATTAGCTGTGTAGGTAGCCCCAGTTGGATAAGTTTGAAGATCAGACCGGCATGCCATGTCGTGGAGAAGGCCTTTTCGACATCCAAAGATACCACTGCCGTGAAGGCGCGTTCCTGGAAACCCAGGGCCGCTGTCTCCACCACACGTAGCAGCTGTTGGGTAGTCGAGTGCCCAGGACGAAATCCGAACTGGTGGTCAGGAATAGCTTGAACATCTCCCAAGATGGGAGTAATTCGGGTTAGGATTAACCTCTCGAATACCTTCGAGAGGGTAGAAAGGAGGCTTATGGATCGGTAGCTGGAAGGATGTACAGGATCCTTCCCAGGCTTCAATATACATATCACCCGAGCCTCTCTCCACTCGCGAGGAAAGTGCCCCAAGGTGATGCACATATTGAAGACCCTGGTTAGGAAAAGAACGGCATTGAAAGGAAGGTGACGAAGCATAAGGGGTGTCAGCCCGTCCGGCCCCGCCACCTTGTTTGGTTTGAGGAGTTGGAGTACGCCCTGGACTTCACTAGGGCGAATGACGGGAAGTCGTTCCGCGTCCTCGGGAGGACGTCGAAAAAATCGGCGTACCTCCCTACGAACGCGTTCGGAAAAGATGTCGTTATGGGGGTCCTCTCTCGGACATAGAGTGCGTTCAAGATAGTCAGCGAACGCATTTGCTTTGGCTTGGGGTTCATAGGCGAGACCTTGGGTGCCATGGATCGGTGAGGTGTATTGACCTTTGCGATTCCTGAGGGTTCTGGCGATACGCCACACGTCGCCATTTTCAACGCGCAGTCTGGCCATTGTGTCCTCCCACGCTTGCACCTTGTGCTCACGCAGTCGGACCCTGACCAGTCGACGTAAACGTCGCAAGAGCGCGCGATTATGTGGCGTGCGGTGTCGCTGGTACAGTCTCCGTGCCGCCCAGGAGCGGCGGATAAGAAGGGTGATGTCTAAAGGAAGAACGTCTGGATGAAGAGGTGCAGGTCCGTGAACTGTTAGATTTTTGGCAGTTCGCGTCAGGATAGAAGTGAAGGATGAGATTGCCCTCTCAATGTCCGGGATGTTTGTAACTTTTGGGTTCGGTGGAATGGAAGTGCGGAGGCAGCTCCTTACGCCTTCCCAATCGACTTCTCGCGTTTGAAGCGAGGTGTCATGACTGGCAACCCTAGTGTTGATTTCTGTCAGCACCGGATTATGGTCAGAATGAAGTGCGTTTAGTGACGTAAGAGTGAGATGAAATGGAAAAAGCTTTGTGATTGCGAAGTCAATCACTGATGGCAGTCCTCCACCTCGCGGGTAGTGCGTTGGTTGCCAGGGACTCTGCACTTGAAGCTGTGGGTCTCCAACTATTAGGCGAATGATTTGATTGCCTCTTGCATCTGCCCGACGACCACAATGCCAACGCTGATGTTTTGCATTGAAGTCCCCGGCCATGATAGCACTTGGGTGTAAGTTTAGGATAGATATATAGTCGTTTGGAACGAACTGCCGGTTGGGGGGGTGATACACAGAGACCACCAATACCTCAGTTCCGCCAAGGTCAAGACAGATTGCCGTGGCCTCTAGGGTTTGAAGAGGAGGGAGCTGGATGGGTTTGTGGACTACATTTTGCCGGACAAGTACCGCTGTACCACCGCCAGGGCGGCCTTGGCGATCCGTGCGATGGCAAATGTAGCCCGGGATGCGGAAACGGGTGTCTGGACGGAGATGCGTTTCGCTGACTAGGATGACGTCTAGGGCATTTGCTCGAGCGAACTGCAATAGCTCGCCCCCCTGATCAACCAGGCCACACGCATTCCAGAATGCGAAGCGAAAAGAGGTACGAAACCTAGTTCGATTCGCCATTCTGTGATTGCTGGATACCAGTTGACAGTAGGGCAAGTTCCTCCATTGCAGCCAGCATCTTTCTTGCCGGGTCTGTGGCACAGAAGAACTTCACTAAAATCTCACAGATCTTTTGTCCATGTGATTGCAGCAAATTCTGCAACCACCTAAACATCTCCGTGAGATCCAGGGAAGCCGTTAGTTGTGTGGAGCTCATGGTAGAGGGCGCTATGTTGGTGTTGTCTGGGGAGGATGACCTAAGGGGAGCAGGCCTACCTCGAGCCCTTTCGTCCCTCAACTGTCTAGGGGGCATAGGTTCGCTATGCGCAACCACCACAGTTGGGTTCTCGGGTTGGCGAGATAGTCTCCTCTCATTGAGGTCTGGTTTGGAAGCTGCGCTTCTTGGGGCTGGGGCCCGTGTCTGTTTGTGTTTCTGTGTGGGTGCCGGTGTTTTCCCACGAGACTGTTTTGGGGTGTCAGAGGATCTTTGCACAACTTCAGCAAAAGATGGGCGCCGTTCAACCTGCTGACGATCTTCATTTGGTGGCTGCCTGTTAGATGTCGTAGCCTTGGAGATTGAGGAAGGGAGAGCCCTGGTCTCTTCCCTGGCTGGCGCTGTTTGAAGTGACCTTTCGTGTGCCGATCTTCTGGCAGCTATAACCGCCTTCCTTGTTGGGCATCCGCCATAGCAGGCAATATGCGCACCTTTGCAGTTTGCGCAAGTGGGCGCATCGGTAAGCGACCTCGGACACGCCTCCTTGTCATGAGGTCCTCCACACCGCAGGCAACGCTGCATTCTGCGGCAAAACCTGCTCTAGTGGTTAAACCCCAGACAATGGTGGCACTGAGGAGGGCCGCCAGAACTCCTGACGGCCTCGACCTTTACCCGGAGGTAACAAATAGTTTTTATACTATCTATCTTTGCCTCCGGGTCGTTGGACCGCTCTACTATCACTAGATAGAGAGGGATGGGGATGGGGCCAGGCTGACCTTGCGGTCCTGGCTTGGTCAGCTGCCTGACCAAGCGCGGTGTTATACCCTGTCGGGTGAGGTCATCTCTGATCTCGCTTACCGGTGTATCCACTGGTAATCCTCTGATCACCCTTTTTAAGTCTCGTGCCTTGTCCAGGCCGAAGGTAAAGTAGGGGATCTTCTTCCCCTCGAGTGCCCTGAGGAGCAGCTGGTAGTCCTCCATGTTTGTCGCCTTGAAAACAAAGCGGCTCTTCCTCCTCGCCACCTCGCATTTATTCGAGAGGGACGGCATTACTTCCTTTAGGAAGCCTACCGACCCCCGGAAATGATCCACGATGATGGGAGGAATATGCCGCTTAGGTGGGGTTTGCTGGCTGGTAGCATCAGTCTTCAGGACGTTTGACTGTCCCTTCTTCCTCCTTGAGGTTACCTGTTGGAATTCCGCCTCATCGACGTCTGTTGAGACGTCCGAGGAGCTGGTCTGGAAGTCCTCTTCCTCCATCCTGGAGGACGAATTCTCTGGAGCCGCAGCTCCATGGAAATATTCTCCTTCTGAATCTGAGGAGTCGTTTGATGATGAATTTTGGCCTGAACGAGAATTTTTATCCCGGGAAGGGCCCTGGTTGGTGGCCTGTTCGGCTATAGCCAAACGTTTTGCAGCGCCATTTCCGCCTTCTTTGCGTTGTCGGCGCTGCCTTTTGGTTCCTGTAGCAGTGGTTTTTACCCTGTCTACAGGGTGAGTCACACCAGTGCTGGTGCTTGGTTTGGCATCCTGTGATGGATGTTCCGATGAGGGATGGGTGGTGGGATAGTCAGAACCCTCACCTGGTGTGGGCATTTTGCCCTGCACCAAGGTGCAGTTTACAGCTAACCTTAGGCTATTAACTTACCTGGCAGTACAGGCTGCAAAACTGCGTGAAACACAGAGGGCCGGACAATTAAGCGCCTTTAAAACCACCTTTCGGTGTTGGCTGTGGCCTTGTGTTTCCCTGTCTGCTCTGATGGTGTGTTTTCTATTAGGTTGTCGCTCGCTCGCACGCTGTTGCTGCTGCTCTCTTCTGGAGATTTGCAAATTGCCGGGAGCTTCCCGAGGGTCCCTCCCGATGGCGGCAAATGCAGACTCCAAATCTCTGGATGCGCTGGCAACTCTCGCAGGCGATGTTTCCTCTTCGGCGTCTCGAAGCGGAATCCCGAGTCCGGAAATCGAGCCAGGATAAGGAAACCCTGAAAAAAAAAAAACCTTATCCGGGTAACTCACCCTGACCGAGATTCGAACTCAGGACCGCTTGAACGTGAGGCAGACTCGCTACCACCACGCTACCGAGGCGGGCCCATTGCTTATAGGCAATATGTTCCAAAGGAGAGGAAATCAATATGAAAACTAAAGGTGGGTAATGCAAAGTTATAACGGTAGACCAACTAGCCCTGAAGAAACGAAGAACAAACACAACCTCAAATATGAAACTCGCATATTAATTATTATTGGTGAACTGAAAGAAAACGAAATACAAAAACCCAAAAGGTCTGACAAACTAGCTATTCTTTCTTTTTTGTGTGTTAACAGATCTGCAAAATTTAAATGTGTTTAGTAATTAAAAATAAGTAACTATGATAAAGCTAGAAACAGTATGTACAATTTCAGCTTTATTAAGGCTTGATACAAAAGTGTGTTTTTCATATGACATATATGTTATACCTGTGGCATTGCCGGTAGTTGTAAAATAAATATTGACCAAGGTATTATAGCCTAACCTTTGGGCTTAACCTCTATATTTGTAGTTTTTAAATGCTTGTGAAACAGTTTTTTGTTTTGCAGTGCAATAAATCTTGACCCAGATATTATGGCCTGTTCTTTGGGTTTTACATCTTCTTGTTTCTGTTTGGGCTTAACTACAATGCCCACGAAAGTAACATAAACAATTCCTTCTCATATATGATATTCATATATCTTTGTAATAGAATCCATTGTAAGCTCTGTCTGTGATAGGTTTCTTGTACTCAATAACCGTAGTTACCATGATTTCAATCAAGAAACAAAATGGAAGCAAAGTTAATGTCCTGCTGGCAGCTTGTCGTAGTATCTCAGTGGTTAGAGCAACCAGACTGAGACTCAGAGGTCCTGGATCAGATCTCGGATATGGCATTGAACTTCCCAGTCTGACTTACATTTCCAAAGCGGAAGTAATGTTTGCTAAACAAAGAAAGGCAAATAAACACATACTTTAAGATCGAGCATGCTATTTAATATTCTCTTCTGTTTAAAGATTTACAGAAAGTATTTTGTGCAGCAATTTGATGTAATATTAATAAACTTAAAAATTGTTTAATTTAATATGAATACAGCTAACTGTATCCAAGCTAATTGAAATACAAAATACATTAATGACACTAAATTATTAGTTTTATCCTTCAGAGAAATTTTCATAATTGTATATCTGAATACCTGCCTCTCGTTGTATGTGTCCAGAAAACATGTTAGATTGAACATTACAAAATGTACAAAGAATCCTGAAATAACTTACTACAGAATACATCCATTTTGTGAAACACAAAAAACTGACCGCTAGTGACTAAAACTCTTGGGGGCTGTATGCATTAATTACAATTACTTACACTGAAGTTCCATGAATGATAATAATGTAACAAAAGAATACAATAACCACCTATAGCTACAATAGGAATGCATTCGAGAAAAGCTAAACTTAAGAGATCTAGGTCTAACCCAATGGTCTAGACTGGTCCATGAGCATGGAAAGGAACTATTTTTATAGGAGGCTTGTGCTAAAATGTTTACCCTGGCATATACACACAGCTGGAAAGGACTTCCCAAAAAATAGAAAGAGGAAGGAGGAATGGCTCAATTTTTATAAAATGGAGGCTATGATACACAGATCCTAGATACTACCATCTCTCCTCATTTACCTAATCTAGGCGAAGGATAGGATGGATGAATTCCACAATGCGACAACAGTGTATTTAGAAGAAGGTAGAACGGTTAGTGCCGAATGATGCACAATCATTTGTTTGCCGGAACTCTTTGGTGAAGTAAGGTAAACCAGAAAGAACCATAGGATCGTTCTTCATCAAGACAATAGGAGCGCACACAAGTCTCGTCTAGCAACAGAATTTGAAGGCTCAAAAAATCGAATTAATGGGTCATCTGCCATATAGTCCAGATTTGGCACCCAGTGACTTGTTTAGGTTCCCGAACATCAAGAATAAATTTCGTGGACAATGATTTTCGTCGGCAGCAGAAGCCGTTGATGCCCTCAAAAACCACGTTTTGGTGGTGTCTCAAGACGACTGGAATAAATGCGTTGACATGGCCTACAAAATGACGCAGCATCTGGTGTTTGAAATCATTAAATTTAAACTAATGCAGATATCTGAATAATAATTTCTCCGGACACCCTTAAATGTTTGCTGCATACAATTACACGCACTTTAAAAAATCGGTTTTTTAGAAATTTTATCTGTACCTACCCCCTTAATATTTAGTTTTGCGTATTACCGAAATTAAATAATTTAACAGGCATAATTAAGTACATTTAAGTTATAAATTCGTGTGCTTCCTTATACATATCATTACAACCGTTCAATATATGTACCAATTTGGAAACACCACACCTGAAGTATAATAAAATTCATTCTTTAATAGTGGCGTGAATGTTCCAAACTGCCGATAATATTGAAAAACTAACGCTTATATATTTTTGGAAATGAAGATGAACACTATGCCCCGAAAGTGTTAATGTGGATTCTCACCTCTACAGAAGAACGGTGTGATGGCCGAGACCTACAGCAGCACTGACGAACATATAAATTTCTTAATTCATATTTGTATGTATGTATTTCTTACGTATAAACTAACAAAGGTACACATCAAAACTAATAGATACTAGTTCAAAAGCAAAGGCACACACAACATACTTTTACGTTCTCTACTATGCAAGGCCGTATTCCTAACAAAAAATTGTTGTGCAACTAAACAATTTTTCCAGACCGATCAGAATTCTGCGCTTGTAGATTCACCTTCCTGCTTTGATTGTCCTCAGCATGCATACGACTGTTTATCCATTCCTTTATGTAATCCACTGGGTTCCACATATGAAGTTTTGTTAATAGTCATAGACATTATTTGAATGTGTATACAGTTTGTATTTTTGCAGTATTTTGAATCTTAAATTAAGAAAGGTAATGAATTAAAAGAAAGTATAAATAATATTATTAGTAAGGGGCCTGCCTCCCCCTCCCAAAAATAGTGGGGAGAGGGCGTACATCAAAGTTCCCCCTCCACTACGGCCCTGCTATTATGTATAGTAAGTATTGCATTCCACTCGAAAGTTCGATATCCACTTTTCTCTAGAAATAAATGTGTTTCGATCTTCAGAATTAAAACAACGTAATTAGAAATAATGTCCACGCGCACGCACGTATGAGTGAGCGTGTATGTGTATTGTGACCTTCTGGGTTCGTGAAATTAAAAGTCCAGGTTACAAACACCAACAACTGCACTTTATTTCCTTAGAAACACATTTTGTCAACTTTTACAGTCGCAGGATTACGTCACAGACACAATACTACTTGCGAGGTCAATGATCACAACACAGCTCACCCAGCTGTTCACACACGCGTGTTCAATAACGACTGACTGACTGACTGACTGACTGACTGACTGACTGACTGACTGACTGACTGACTGACTGACTGACTGACTGACTGACTGACTGACTGACTGACTGACTGACTGACTGACTGACTGACTGACTGACTGACTGACTGACTGACTGACTGACTGACTGACTGACTGACCGACCGACCGACCGACCGACCGACCGACCGACCGACCGACCGACCGACCGACCGACCGACCGACTGACTGACTGACTGACTGACTGACTGACTGACTGACTGACTGACTGACTGACTGACTGACTGACTGACTGACTGACTGTGGCGGGCAGCCTCTCACTTTTTATAGATTACTCACTCTCCGGAATGATCTCAAACAATTAAGACGTTGTTAAAAGAAAGACAAACTCTCTAGAACTCCGTCTCCTTCCCAACACCGTTTCGGCGAGCTTTTATCTGCGGACTCCACTGCCCTTCTCTTTGAACTTGTCGCCCGCGCCGCCTCAAATCAACAATGGGCTCGCCACACCTCTCCCTCCTCAAGGCTGGTCGTCCCGAACAGCACTATCGTAACCGGCTAGACGATCCAGCTGTCCGCCAACATCTTTCCTCGGGTCACCTTCTGGATGCGGTAGCCCACGTCGTTAATCCTCTTTATCACCCGGTACGGTCCATGTCACGGCTGCTGAAGCTTCGGGCAGCATCTAGTGGTCCGGTTAGGGCTGCACAACCAGACCAGGTCTCCTTGCTGGAATCATTGTCTGTTGGCTTGCCTGTCGTATCGGGACTTCATGCGGTCAATCGCCTTCTGGATGTTCTGACGAGCCATCTCGTGCATGTCGTGGAGACCGTCTACCAAGTTCTCCACATACTCGGTTGCTGGCTGTTTCGCTTCCGGGGGCCTTCCAAAAGCCAGGTCACAAGGGATACGTAACTCTCGGCTGAACATTAAGCTGGCTGGCATCATCCCAGTGGTGTCGTGTGTTGACGAGCGGTAAGCCAGCAAGAACAGCGGCACCTTGACGTCCCAGTCTCGCTGATGGCTGGCCACAACCTTCCTCAGATGTTCTTCCAGAGTATTGACGTACATGTCGACCATGCAGTCCGACTGCGGGTGTAGGGGTGTTGTGCGGGTCTTGTTCACCCCAAGTCTTTCCAGTGCCTCCTTCATCAGGTTAGATTCAAAATTGGTGCCCTGGTCACTGTGGAGCTCTAACGGTACCCCAAATCGGCAGAACACTTTCTCCACGAGGCAGTCTGTGATGGTCTTTACCTCCTGGTTCGGAATTGCATGCACCTCCGACCACTTGGTGAAGTAGTCCCCGACCACCATCAGGTACTTATTGCCTAGGTCAGACACTGGGAATGGTCCAGCTACGTCAACAGCGATCCGTTCGAAAGGCGCTCCGACGTTGTACTGCTGCATGCGACCCCGGTTCCTAGTCTGGGACCCGTGACTCGCCGTGCATACGTGACATTGATGGCGCCATCTCTCAGCATCTGCTCGGAGGCGCGGCCAGTGGTAGCGCTGCTGTAGTTTGTCAATCGTTCGGTTCGCTTCCAGGTGTCCTCCTGAAGTACCGGCTTCGGGGAAGTACCAACTGCTCCCTCTGCGACTTTCCATCGGGTGATTCCCATACCCGGAACAGCACACCCTCGTAGGTCTTTAACGATTCCCATTGGGCCCAGTATGACTTGTACACAGCGCTTCTGGGGGCGATGTCCTCTCAGGTTGGTCTTATCCTTGCCTCCACTTCCTTCAAGAGTGGCCCCAAGTAGGCGTCCGCCAGCTGCTCCCTACTCAGGCCTGCGATATTCCAGCCATTCGCAGGCGCTGCCGTGACCACTCTGACAGCTGTGGCACACTCCTTCTCTTCCACTCTCGTGCACTGGCCTCACTCTTCTGGACAGGGTCTTCGGTACACGGTGTCTGCGTTGCCGTGGCTCTTCCCTCTACGATGTTCAGAGGTGCATTCTTATTCCTGCAGCCTTTGTACCTAATGTGCTCTCTGGCCTTCCAGGTTTCAAAGTCAGTACCAGGTTAGGGGGGAGTGGTCAGTCCTCAGGTGGAATGGCTGACCATACAGGTTCTTGTGGAGGTGCTCCAAACCCTTTACTACCGCCAGTAACTCTCCCCGGGTGACGCGGTAGTTCGTCTCTGTCTTGGACAGCATGTAACTGTAGTAAGCTATCATCCGCTCGTGGCCGTCCTGGACTTGGGATAGGACGCCTCCAATGCAATGGTTGCTGGCGTCAGTGTCCACATTGAAGGCGCCACCTGGTTGTGGGAATCCCAAAACAGCACCTCAGCTCAGTGTGTTCTTCAGCTCCTTGAAACAACATCGGCGTCCTCCATTCACACATACGGCCGGTGTTCTTCCGTCAGGCGGGTGAGGGGCTTGGTGATGTAGTAGAAGCCCTTTATAAAACGGCGGTAATAACTGCACAGCCCCAGGCAACTGCGCAATTCTCTCTGATCCTTTGGCCGAGGCCAACCTCTCACGGCCTGTGTCTTCTGCGGGTCTGTGGCCACTCCTGTTGGTGAGACTATGTGGCCCAAGTAGTTGACTTCTTTGCGAAAGAGCTGGCGCATCTTTGCGTTCAGTTTCAATTTGGTCGCCTGCAGTCTCTGTAGCACTTTGCTCAAGTTTTCGAGATGGTCTTTCACGATGATGATGTCCAGGTATAGCAGGCAGGTCTCATATGTGAATCCTCTCATCACTGACTCCATGAGACGTTTGGAGGTAGCTGGTGCGTTGCTTAGGCCAAAGGGAATAACTGTGTACTGCCAAAGCCCTTGGCCTGTCGAGAATGCGGTTTTCTCCTTGTCTCTTGGATCTAGAGCTACCTGACAGTAACCAGAGTTCAGGTCCAGGGCCGAGAACCACTTGCATCAGCCAGCGTGTCTAGGGTGTCATCAATCCGAGGTAAGGGAAAACAGTCCTTCCTGGTGACAGCGTTCAGCTTCCTGTAGTCCACGCGGAAGCGTAGCTCACCGTTCTTCTTAGTCACCAAGACTACAGGGGAACGCCAAGGGCTGTCAGACTCTTTAATCACTCCCCTGGATCTCATGTCCTCCAGCATGTCCCGTACCGCCGTTTGTTTCGCTAGCGGAACGCATCTAGGTGGTTGCCGAATAGGCCGTGCGTCTCCGGTGTCGATGTGGTGGAGCACTCGGTCCGTGCGGCAGTAGTCGTTGTCGCCTTGATTGAAGACGCGCTGGTATCGCCTCAGCAGTTGTCGAAATTTCTTCAGCTGTTCTGCGGTCAGGTGGTCGGTGGCCCTTTCAAATAAGCCTTCCAGCCGGGGCCCTAGGTGTTGCGTTGGAAGCGGCTCATTGGTCTGGTCGATAGGTATTACGCTGACCACGGGCTCGCAAGTCCCAAACTCTGTCCCGGCCTGGACGTCGTTATCGGTGTCTGTTGGGTTGTGCAGCCTCATGTTTATGCAACTAAATGTGTCAGGAAAGTAGTTTAAAAATTTTTGTAGTTGGATTTATGCCATTCTCTTTATATGTGTAAAATTGTACTTATAACTATTATGTCATATTAAATGCAATAGTGGTTCTGAACCGGAAGATATATGCTGTATATGGCGTCACTAACTAAATTGGGCCCTCCTTGATAGCGTAGTGGTAGAGTGTCTGCCTCACGTTCAAGAGGTCCCGAGTTCGAATCTCGGACAGGGTGAGTTATCTGGATAAGGTTTTTTCCGGGGTTTCCCTTATCCTGAAAGACGAATGTCGGGTAACTCTAAGCTCTACGGACCCCGGGCTCATTTGAACATCATTTCGCCCACTCCATTCATCGTCCGATATAACTTAACGCTGGAGGACGTAAAATTACGAAAAATAGTAATAATAATAACTAAATTGGCAAAAGCAATAAAAAGAAATATGAACGGCGAAAAATAATTGATAACGCAATCTTGGTTACGAACAAGAATAAACAAGAAAGGAGAAAATGATATAGAACGTGAACTCACAGATATACAAGGTATGTGATTTATTCAAAGTATATTTTATTCAAAAAGAATTATTATGAATCATGTCAGGTACAGAATTGTTATTTAATATCTAACGTGAATTAATAACAAGTAAAACTAATATATAAACGTTATGCTGGTATATCTGATATACATAATAATTTTATATCAGCAGTGAAAGTAAGTGCTGTTGTATGGTTAAATGTTATATCTATTGATATTTAATAATTACACATTATCGCCATTATTTAGTAATGAAACTTGTTTCACTAATTAACGAATATAAAATAATTTTAGTAGAAACCATTCAGTTCATTCAACATACCAAATTCTGTTGTTCTTCCGCATGCAAACCACCAAGACTGTTCAATGAAACATGGGAATAGAATCCCTTATTTAGTATGCAAACTTGAAAAGCTCCAAACTAACGGCAGTATAGAAAACGTTTCAAATATATTTATGGAAATTAAGTTTAGGCCGAAAATGTTAATTCAGATTTAGAGCTCTACCAAGGGACTGTGTGAGGGTTGAGCCCAACAGCAGCAAATGCTTAAGTCACATCACAAAAAGCGAAAAAAGTATTACCTAATAAATGTAAACTTTCTAACGTGTATACCTTTTGTTTCGATAATTTTTTTAAAGTTTTATGAACTCTGTATATTCCTACTCCATAGCAGTCTGTATATATTTCGTGTACATTAACTAACAGAGCGACGCATTAAACCTACTTCATGTGTTTGAAATTTCTGAAATAAAAGAACATTACAAACAAGTTTCGTGTTACAGTGTCTCTGTGTGTGTATGTCTGAATTCGTGAACATTATAACCCTAAAACTAAATGCCAGTCAAAAGCTCGTATTTAAGTTCAGCGTATTTCAGGGATTCGATACGAAAATATTCACATGAAACATTGTTTCCAAAAGAGAATGTTTCACATAAGATAATGTTTATCTCCATTAGAATGGAGCAGATAGAGAAATAAACATTTAAGGAAACGTTTGTTCTAGAATAGAGAGAGCCACGTGAGATTGCTCTGTACTGCTAGCTCCTTTGTGATGCTTAAGGCTCTCTGTGTTATGCTTTAGCAGCTTTGATAGCTTTTGACTATATTTGGAAATTTGCCTACGAAAATGTGTAGCGAAATTTGTGACAACCCCGTCTTTGGTTTGTAACAATAGTGATTTAATTTACTCATTTGCTTTAGGACCGTTTAGGACCTTACTCCTCTTGAAGTGGTGCCAGTTCAACGCAAATAAACCAGAGGGCGAGTCTGTCTCAACTGTCAGAGGACAGAAGGTAATGTCATTATATTCTAACACTTTTTATTCGAATATATCAAACAAGTTAAATAAAGTTAATAGTTTTTCTCTGATTAACGTAACTTTAACCTTTAGAATACATCATGTATGTACTTGGACACACATGATTCAATAAGTGGTGGACAATTGGCCGTAGTGACGTAGTCCCCTTCCTGCAATATCTGGCTTTTAGATCAAGGTTACTCCGTTTGTAAGATTACCTCATCCAGAATCGACTGGTCACAACAATAAAGTTCTGATGCATATACATTTCCTACCCATAGAAGTAAGTAGGTTAATGCTTGAGGTTAGCCACAAATGTGAGTTCACCTTCATGGATATAGTTTTAAGAATTGACCATCTAATTTCATGGTAATTGTTACTCAAATTAAGAACTAACTTTAAAGAAGTTTTAAAATATCCCAGTACAAAAGATAAGCTTATTGTTTATAATTCCAAAGTAGTATTTCTCGCTTCTGATTGTACTTCCTGTATCATACAGAGAATGTATTGCATTTTCTTTGGAGTTATAATAACCTGCAACGGGAGGTACAATCCACGTACGCAAATATTGTGTTTGATTACTGCAAAACATTCGTATTCCCACATATAGGTTATGTAAAACATTGTTTTAATACTCTACCACGTACATTTTGCATTTCACCCAAATATTCGATAGCCAGATTTAACTGGAAATGTAAGTTATAAGATACCTGTATCCGTTTTTTAGAAATAGACGCGTTCAAATATGTTAGTTATGTGTTACTAAAAGATATACATCCTCCCCAAAAAAGATGTGTTTAAATACTTAATTTGGCTCTCTTTTCAGCGTGTTCCACAGATGTAACACAAACATGCTAGAGAAGATGCACTACATCACACTACCGTTTAGAAGGAAGAAATGCCAAAGAATTTGATGGCTTCAATAATGACTGTAAGCAATTTCGATTAAAATACTAAACGTTTAAGATAAGTTCATGACAAAACAAAATCAAATTTTCTGTGAAGAATCTTTGAAGACCTCTTCTTTAAGAATGACTTTTACGTAGTTGATAAACCATAAGACATAGATAAACCCTCGCTACAAAAAATTTATGGATCACATTCAAGTACAACATTTATGTCAAAATTTATATTGAGAATGCTATTTCATAGATTTTCCTTGTTATGAGCTTGAATTTTCAAATAGACATTTTGGTTTAATAGCTGTGTGTTCCTTTATCACTTAATCATTCAAAGAAAATGGAATTACAGTGGTGTCACGTAGCCACCAAATATAAAAGAATATATTTAGCCCCTTTTTAAGCCTACCTTATTCTCTTATTTCCATGGTAAATTCAAGGAAAGTTTATTTCTAAAAATGTCTCTCTAAATGACAATGTAAAATATAGTAGAAATTTTGGTAAGAATAATTTGCTGAAGAACCGGAGCAGAAAATTGTGTGAATATAATGTTGTGTGTATACGTTTTTTTTTCCCTGTAGCTTTACTTATTCAAAATGTTCCACACAGTATAATACTTGTTAAATTTTCTTCATATTTTCTAGAGAAGCTCCAAAAAGCTGTAAGTATAAAAGCTAGTTTTCTCTTCTCCCATATCATTGTATAAATATTAATTAGAATATGCAGTTAATATTAAAATTTAGTAAAACATAGTTCTCGTTAAGGTTATAATCTGCTTAATAGAAAAGATACAGCATTAGCCAAATAACGGATGTTTCAAAATGTTTTCTTTACCGTTCTTTAGAATCAAAATATATATTTATGCTGGTAACATTTTAATTTTGTTCATCTTATGGAACAGAGCTTAAAACTGCTCTCAATATGTAAGTGAATTCTTGTATGCATTATTTGATGTGTTAATTTTGGCAAGGATTTAAAAACATGTGTTAATATAATTAGTAAGAATTTTTAAAAACTTCAACTATGCCTCCTATATAAGGAGATGTAACACTGCAATTTAGCACAAATCTCTCACAAATGACTTTTGAACTCCACAACTTTATAATATAAAATGAAAATAAAATATTGTGTTCACTAAATGTATGAGTAATGCCATTAAATTATGGCAGGTGTAAGATATGCGTATAAATAATTAATACGAGTACATAAAACAAGATTCACAATAATTTAATATTATTAGTGAAGGAAGTACTAAATAAACCTTGACATCATGTTACATTTTATAACTGTAGATATTTACTAATATAAATTTGATTTCCAGTAAATAAAGAAAGTTAGCCTTCGAATTACGATATCTAAGAAATTAATAGGAATAGCTTACTTCGTTTGAAAGTCTATGGTCTTCCGCATGCAGACCGCTGACACTGCTCAACAACTCACGAAGTACACAAGTAATACATATCATAAACAGCAATTTTCAGGTCATAACAAGATATTAAATTCGTTTTTACATATCTATCTGCCATACTTATGAAATTTTCCGAGTATTGTCATTAGAGAAAAATATTCATATATACCTAAAGTATGAAGTTATTAACAGTGAAGCAAACAAATGTATACAAATATAATAATGTGTAACTTAAAAGTTCACTTATAAGAAATGATGAAAGTTTTCTTATAAATTGTACAAGATCGCGATATAGTGAAAAAATCTCTCACATCATCAGCAAACAACCCTGTGTTCAAGGTCACGTTCAACAAAGATTACCATGTTTTCACCAGTACTACCAAAATCTGAAATGAAACAAATTTAAAATGAGAATCGACTGCAAGTATTTCAAAATTCATTACGCGATGTTTATTTTTGAAATAAATATATTTTCCCGAACCATCAAATCTATTGGACCATTTAATTATTTTAATAATTTAACTTCTGGATTTATTTCATGGTTAAATGACTAAAAATGATATGCTACGGCTGATTTATCAGTCTGTTTGTGCTTAATGTTACGAAAATGTTATTTCGTTCTGGTTTCCAAATTACGTTTTGACTTTACAATATAAGCTTTATCACAATTGAAACAATTAAATTGATAAATACCAGTTGTTTTATTTGGAAATTTATCTTTTAGAGAATGCAGTAAATTGAGGAACTAAAATTATACCAAACTCTTTAAAAATTGAAAGGGTAGAGCCAGACTGAAAAAATCAATGACATGGCCGGGATTTAAACCACGGATCTTCTGGTTTCCGTCCAGCCGCTCTAACCATTTGAGCTACTATGGCCAACGTGCCAACATGACATTAAGTTCTCCAACTGACTCGTGTTTCTCCTTAGTAGCTCAAATGGTTAGAGCGGCTGGACGGAAACCAGAAGATCCGTGGTTCAAATCCCGGCTATGATATTGAATTTTTCAGTCTGGCTGTACCCTTTCATAGTGCGTCCTACACAGGGCTAGTGCGAAAGAACAATTAATTTCTTTAAAAATTATTTGAAAATGTTTATTAACCCAAGGATGATAAGTATACTTTTTAAAATTATAATGTCTTTTACTTTTTAAGGGTAAAATTATTATTAACAGTTTTTTGATATTTAAATTTTTCAATTTTTTTTGTCTAAAGTCTTTATCAAAGCCATTAATTAAAGCAGCATTTATGCTTCTTTTTAGGAAAAGATATTTATTTAAAAAAATAAACATCGCGTAACTAACTTTGAAATACCGGCAGTCGATTCTGTTTTTAATTTGTTTCATTTTCAGATTTTGCTAGTACTGGCGAAAACATGGTAATCTTAGGTGAAGTGATCTTGACAACAGAGTTGTTGATGTGATGTGAGAGATTTTTTTCACGAAATCGCGATATTGATCAAGCTATAAGAAAACTTTATCGTTTCTTATAAGTTAAGTGAAGTTTTAAGTTACAAATTATTATATGTGTATATATTCATATATATTTGTGTAAATCCATTCAGTAATAAAGCCAAGAAAGTTGAGTCAGATTCTCTGGTCAGCTCTACATTTTTGATACCTCTGTCTCTACATATACTGGTCATTTAAATGATGCAGGTTGGATTTATCAGGGTTTGATATCTTAGAGCTATTACAAAGCGTCATTA
The DNA here is from genome assembly GCA_030765055.1 of Mantis religiosa. Lineage (NCBI taxonomy): Eukaryota > Metazoa > Arthropoda > Insecta > Mantodea > Mantidae > Mantis > Mantis religiosa. The sequence continues at coordinate 236,711,393 of CM060950.1, forward strand.
GCATCGTCATGTTTGTCATTCTATAACCATGAAACAGATAATAGACATAGCATACATTTTAGTTGATGAATTTGAGGGCGTATGAGTCCTTTTAAATATCGATTAAAGTAAAAGAGAATTAAGGACAGATCATATGATAAGTTTCCCAAAGTGTAATGTTTTGTCGGTCTGCTTCATATACCACAGAGTTGAAGATGTATATACAAGGGTTAGTGTGTGTGTTACGAGTTTCTGTGCTTTTCATTTTATTCATATAATGTACTTAAGTAATCAGAGAAACCTTTCTTATTCTCAGTGTACATATGCAGTGAACTAGCGCCTCCCATTCACCGTGATTAAATTGTAAATTGTTTGGGAACTCCGCCCATTTCTGCCGCTCACAGCTCTCTTGCAATTCCTTAATGTCATCTATTTCTCCGGCGTATATGCACGAAAGAACCAACTTGGGGACCAGTTGCTAAAGCTCCCTACTAATCTACCTCTAGCTTTTATTATTTTATATAGTGCGATCCACATAAACCTGAACCATTTCAATAAGCCACAACTTTTGAACCAATAATAGGACACACGTGCAACTTTGGGAGATAATAATACACAATTAGGAGATAACATTACACTATTTACATCTCAGAGAAAATTGTTGGAAGTGTCCTCTACCAGCATCTATACATGTTTGCACTCGTCTCACCATATTCTCTGAAGTTTTACAGAGAGTATCCTCACCAATGTTAGTTATTTTGGTTCGAATGGATACCTTGAGAACATCAATTGCCCGTGGCCTATTCTTTTACGCTCTATTTTTAAATCCCTCACAAGAAAAACTCCGGCAGGGTTAAGTCAGGGGATCTGAGGGGCCACAGAATTTTGAGATTATTCGAATATCAAAGAAACTCGCTACAAGTTCCATGGTGTCATTGGATGTACTGCACGATGCTCCATCTTGCTGGGAATAACCTTCTCTCAATTTGATATCATACAGCTGCTACACAAATGTATTGAAGATAGCCATATAAATGTCAGTGTCTACAGTCGTATCAAAGAAAATTAAGACATTTAAGACTGTCAACTGTCAACAACTGTCAGTGTTGTCAATTATCCCACAGCCACTGAGATTATTAAAACAAATTTCTACATTCTACAAGCTTTCAAAGGGAAATTATGACGAGTTGAAATGGTACAGCTTTATATGGATCGCACTGTACTATATTTTTATTCGTGCACTAAAAATTACCAATCAGATGAATCTTCAGTCTGTGTGTGTGTGCGTGTGTGTGTGTGCGTGTGTGTGTGTGTGTGTGTGTGTGTGTAGTTGAACCTGATATCAGGGGGAAGAGAAAGGGCTTCTTATAACTTAGAATTACTTACAAATGAGGTTTGGATCACGCATCAGTAATACACAAGGTCTGTTTGTATAAACCTTACAAAAAATAAACAAATATACGAAACAAACGTTATTTAGAAATTGGTTTGGCTTTACACTGTTTAGTAAATTTCGCTTGTTTCAATTTTGTTGCAATAAAAACCTGTTCTGGAGGTCCCGAATTCGAATCTGCGTTAGGGTGAATTCTCTGTGTAAGTGTTTTAGGGTTTTCTGTCACTGATAACTATACACATAGTGTATAAGCAATTCCCAAGTTGCAATTGGTTTTCTGCATAAGTGTCAGCTCTTCTATGTATTTTACCTTCTCATCCAGCGTATATCATTTCCCTTTTCTTTTCTCTATGGATGATTAAAAGGAACTGAAAGCTGTAAGGCAAAGCCACTGTTCAACAGTAAACGCCAGATACTGAAAATTATCTTTACTTTGCATTTATTGCTACGACACTGTTGGCCTCAAACGTATTAGAGAAGACGTCTTTGTTTTTGCGCCCGCTGACTTGCGACAGAAGCGATAAGGAATTGCATTTCGAGTTTAAGGTGCGTATGCTGTATCTCATTTAATTACGTAAACCTCAGTTGTATTTCACTGAAATTTAATACATATAACTACGAATTACATATAAATAAAGTTCTATTAACATTTTTCTACCGAGCGGGATAGCTCAGGCGGTTTTGTCTGTGGCCCGCATTCGGGAGGCCTGGGTTCAATTCCTGTTGCCAACCTACCTGATCCATGGGTTTTTCGGGGGTTTCCCAGGTCGCTAAGTGAAAACTGGGTAGGTTAGTTACATTTCTGACTTTCCCGTCCCTCCATTTCACCTCCATTATCGTTTCACATCATCTCTTATCTGGTGGTCTCTTTCAGGGTCCTTCGAGGACCGTTTTGGGATCACCTGAAACCTTTCTCCCTAAAACAAAAAGAAAGTAGAAGAGTTCTTGGGTGTGTATCCGAGGTAACATGTCAGACAACAATAAAACTTCAAACTAATTGGCGGATGAATACTAAACTTGATGTTCAACTTTACTGGATACGTGTGCATCAAGCTACGATCAATATAGAAGCCTTTCCTTATTTTCAATTTCTCTGACCATCAGTTCTTAATAAGTTTAAAAAATGTAAACCGTGAAGTTTCTGCGAATAGCCTGTGAAATCTTCCTCAATCTCAGGTAATTCTGTATATATTATAAACCGTAAAAAGTACACTAAAATATTTAAAACAAAAGTCGGTGTCACAGTTTTCTTAATTATTAGCTACGCAGTATTTCTGATTTCAGAGTAATTTATGGCTGTTGGTCTGAATTTTTAAATATTTGCAGTTTAGAGAACAAAAGTTCTTTTTCTCTTTGCTATAGAGTAAATCAAATTTTAAGAGCATTGTTTACGGACTTGCCTTTTAAGTTTTTACTTCCTTAAACTTTCTATATACTCCATGTAGCTAAACTGGAACTGGAAGTGAATGAACATTTGTAAACATTTATCTGGATTATGAAAAATTAGATAATATGAATTTTTAAGAATAGCTTGCAGAAGAGTGGGTAAAGAACTTTATGAGAATTTAATACTTTTCTTCTTTAATAGTACGTATACAAAAATGTTTATCTGTATATCCTCTGTATATTTTATTAAAATTCATTACTACGGTATGCTATACAATCACTAGGGCCCGGATTTCAATGACTTTACATCTTTTTCTTTTGGTAAGCCTAAATTAAAAGTGGGTTACATATAAATGTGTTTCATAGTAAAAGGCGTTAATTTAATCCCTTTTAGGGCATTTTTTGCATATTTTGTGAATGTTTGTGAGATAGGGCATTTTTTAGGTTTTTTATTGCATTTTGGGCATTTTTAATACTATTGGGTATTTTTTGTTATAATTAAGCATGTTAAAATATACTTTACCTTTTTATGTTTTCAAGAGCGAATCTTTACATTTAATTACTAAGCAAACTGTTTTACTTTGCCCCAAATAGCACTAGAGGTAAAATTACCTTGGGTTCCAGCAAACGGGACAAAGACTACATTCATCCACTTCTAAGGACCGCTAAGAGCTTGCGCAATACAAACTGTTTCAGTTACTTCACAAGTAGCAGGTAGCTGCATTCCTAAGTACAAGTATCAGGTGGCTGCATTCTAAGCAGAAGGGTCAAAGCTCATTGTGTCTGCAAATCCTTTCTGAATAGCAGTGCAGAGAGATGTCTTTTAAACAGTGTAAAGAACTGTGGTGTGAAGTTGACAAATCATCATGCCTAAACTAAAGCAAAACGTTGCAAATAAATTAAATGATTTTGTTAGACTTCATGGTGAAAAAGTTTTTTTCCACAGATGGGAATATACTTTTCTGCAAATTATGTGAAGTACGAGTGGCAGCTGAAAAGAAGTTTACTATAGACCAACATGTGAAGAGAAAAAAAAGACACATTCGAGGACTACGGCTGCTTGAAGCTAAAAGAACAACACACCAAATATTACTTGGTGAAGCTTGCTCTTCTTCAGGTTCACCTTTCATTGAAGAACTCTGTGAAGCATTCATTTGTGCTGATATTTCTTTGAACAAACTGAGTAATCCAAAGCTACGCGCTTTTTTAGAAAAGCATACTGGAAAGCCTATACCAGACTCTTCAACACTAAGGAAGAATTACGGGACTACCAGAAAGCAATACAGAAAATCAGACAAAAAGTGTCAGGGAAAAATATTTGGGTAAGCATAGATGAATGTACAGACTCACTAGGCCGTTATGTGGCAAATGTTGTGGTGGGCACAATGACAGAGGATGGTCCAGGAGAACAATTCCTAATAAATTATGAATAGTTGGAAAAATTTAATTTTTGAACAATTAGCAAAGTGTTTGACAGGTCTTTGGATTTAATATACCCCAATGGCATTCTACATGATAACGTACTCCTGTTGTTGACGGATGCTGCATCATATATTGTAAAAGCTGCTAATTCATTTCAAGCTCCAATTCCTGCAATTCCAATTGGTCCAATTCCTGCATGCCATTCTTTTTGATTTGTTCAAACACAATCCTTTAAGATTTGTTTAAAGTTTTCCTGAGAAAGATGAAGCCAACAGCTAAATCACCGTTGCTTCTGATTCTTCTTGGGCTTCATACCCACTGCAGAAACCTGGATATCATAAACCTCGCACGTGAGAACTATGATAGCATTTTCTGCCTGCCTCGTAATTCCTTACACAAGATGCAACCACTGGAAAAAACTTTCATGAGCCATTTGAAAACCTATTACTCTGAGCAGGTACACGTAGAGAAATGTACATCCAGTACTGAGTGCACATCGCCGAACTGTTTGGTAAGACCTAACTCAAGAAATAGGCATGTGAGATTGCAGTAATTGTGTTTAGGGTAACAAGAATATTTCCGTTGAAGCCTTGTATTTTTACACACGCAGATTTAATTGCCGGTAGTGATAGAATGATTAAGGATTTTCCCAATGATAGGAAAAATGAACCATCTACGGAGGCTATGGTTCCTAAACAGGAAAAATGCAAGGTCAAAGAAGAGGCGAAACTATCTTCTTCCATACTTAAGTTATATCTTGGCAAATCTCGCACGTTGCAAAAATAAAGAGGAGAGCAGACACCAGACGAAGCAGAAAAGTTTCCTCAGCAGTCGTAATCTCAGCTACGTGCAAGAGATATCTTAATGCATTGACAGCAGCAGCAAATAAACTGGAGGAGTAGTAGCAGAAATCACACAAAAAATATCGTGTATCATGTTAAAAGTTTTGCGTCACAGCTTTACTTTAAGTACATTAGATAGTGTATATCTACTCTCTATTGAGAACCATTTTCGAAACCTATTCATGTATTGTCCATGATTTTAATTTTTGGGTCTTTTTTGCTGTTGCAAATTTTATAAATAATTCGCAATATATAATAAATGAAACCTCCAATACCTCAATAACCCTTATGTTTGCATGAGCGAGCACGGGGTTAACTGTGCAAGACACCAAGACGGGGAGTGTTAACTGCAGCACTTAGGTAAAATAACATAAAATTGTTTTCAGTAGCCTATTTCTCCGTTCAACTTGAAGTAATTAATTCCCAAGCAACTGAGCAGTGAGATCAGTTATGTTTTTGTTAACGAACCTAAAGTTAGCTTCTAATTGTAACAAATTTCATGTCCTGTGTAGTTTATTTTTGATAGTAATATTTTCTAATAACACTTACTTTGTTCCTGGCGGACTGATATATGTGCTCTAAAACTATTCGGTTTTAATTTGAAATAATACAGGAATACATTTCTCCTAAGGTATATTGGTAAATAAATACTAAATTCACTACGCCAAACTTTAAACTTATAGAAGACCTCTTGTGTCTATACCCTTGAGGGATGCCCAGGTGTCGGAAAGTTGAGAGAAACCGAAGTGTAGCCAGATCTGAGTTGAATTGATAGCAGATGGCAGAATTCGTAACCGACATATTTTGAAGCTCCACTTTCATACAACCGACTCCCATACCCTTTGCGTACTTACAGATATCCTGGGAAGGGTCCGAAAGCGGGAGATATCACTTGATCCATCCATAAAATGACATATTATTTTGAAACCGTAAAAAGAAAATTTTTCTACAGTACCTTGTAACTACAATGTTTGTTTTCCTAATGACGTTGGAATACTTCCTGATCCACAATTGCAAGGAGTATGTAAAGCATTTTGTCTACTTAAAAAAGAATTTTAGTTGCCAAATATGGGAAAAGACATTTTATTTTTAAATATGTTTATTATACTTCAAAATACCTGCACTGACATATTTTAAAACTTATCTTGTAGTTGATTCTGCACTTCTTTTGACAATTATCCCGAATTTTCATCTTCTTCAGAGAAAACATTTGCGAATATTCCATAAAAATTTCCCTATTAATGAATATACGATAATGTAAAAACATATCCACACAATGATAACCCGGTGCAATTTAAAAACTAAGCATATTAACATTTATAAATTTTTGCCTTGCAGATTTCCTGAAGTAGCTGTAATCTGTACAGCTGGAGAAGAAGAGGTCCGCTGGTATCCTTGTTCTTGCCGCTCCCACTCCTGAATGCCTAACCAGCCTGTGGTACCCCTCCAGCAACTCCATTATTCAAAGGAATACAAATTAGGAGTGGAAGCTTGTGGCTCCTGAATACACACCGAGGTACGTTATAACAGATCAACTAACTCTAAAAAGTTGATAGTGATAATGAGGAAGGAGTAACATGAGACGTGACGCTCTTATCGACAGAGACCTCAAAGTGGCAGTAAACGCCAGCAGCATCATTATTGGCGGAGAAGTATTCACCCCTGAGTAGGACGAAAAGGAGAATTAGCGCAGGCCGTGAACACCACGAAAAATCAGCAAACACAGCGTTTGTGGAAGAAAGCCTAGAGAAATATGGCATGCGCGTTCAAAAGTGTGTCCTTCTAGTATCAACTACCAACCCTTGGCGCTAAAATCAGTACAACACCTGACCACTCCTGCAGTGCCTCTCAAAATATTCACATCAGGTTTACCGCTGCCAAAAGGACTTTTGCAGGATATAAGGGACAGAACAGCTAAGCTCATCCTCGTGCCTCAGCCATGCAATATACTTAAAAGGAAAACTTCTGCATATGCTACTGACATGGTGGCGAAATGGCATACTAGTAAATCCCTTTTTTTTCAACACTAAATCTAGAAGCACGTATTAATAGAGAAGTTCCAGAAGAGAGGAAATGTCCCTTTCCAGCTTTTTATATTGTCGAAGAAAGAAAATACCAGCAGAAAAAAATGACAAGGAGCTACATAAACAACTCCTGAACGAACTGTTTCCAAAGGAATCCAATATGGTTTATGATGCGGATAGATCTTATAATATATATTTGAACATACATGTTAATGGTAGTGACAATTCAAAAACAAAAGGTAAAGGAGAGCTTGAGACCTTTGTGGATTTTAGGGATTGCTTGCACAAAAAGAGCCATCCTCAAATCTTCTCAAATACATAATGAAGTTCCATTAGTTATTCAAAAAAGATGCAATACATCAGTTTTGACACAGACGTAACAATTTGGAAAGCACATGTCTCATGCTATGGAAAAATTAACGACAGAGAGCCTCTACGCATTTCCACTAGACTACTACACACATCAACGAACAGGACACCCACGATAGCTTTTTATAACTTTTCACATAATTAAATTAAGAGAGAAAGTATACAAATCTATATCCTCTTGCCTCATAGGTAACAAGGTGAAATAAATTAAATGTCATATGCTTACGAAACCAATTCCGTAATAGGAGAAAAGTCCAACTCTCTCGTAAGCTTAAAATTCAAAGGACCAGTACCACTCAAATTCATATGCTTCTTGATTTATTTTTGTACCTTATATATGTTTAAAGTGCATTTACGGCTGCACATAATGAGCATGACCATTACCATGGCATGGTGCAACTGTCCCCTAATCTCAAGAATACATAAACAAGGGAACCTTAACCTATGCTAAGCGATAATGATACTGCCATGAAAGGTAAGAAATTTTTGGAAGCCATGTGGAACTAAAGCATTAAACATTATTTTGTCTCAAGGTAATCCAGTAAAGAAACAAATATCAGAAGTACTAAATTCTTTACGATATATATGCAACAGAAGGCATATCGTTTGCTTGGTCACCTATATAAAATTACGTATACGATCACGATATTCGAAATGAAGTGATAGCTAAGTTTTCGGAGCTACAAAACCCACGGGTAGCAACTTTTGTAGAATTTCCGGAGAGTGGGTTCGTTCAGGTTTAACATGCTAACCCAAACATCCCAGAAATTATCCAATTAACAACAGTAAGAATATATATCTTCTCAACTAATATATCATTAGTTGTACAGCGGATGATTCTAAATGTTCAGACAGGGTCGAAACATACAAGAAGATAATATGAACAGGGGATACAAGAATTGGGCCACGTCTTCGGAACAAAGAACAAACTGCCGCGTTTTAAAACCTAATTACTAACAAGCAACCTAATTTTAAAGTGCATCAACGCATAAGAAGTCTGTATGACATTAGGATCTAGCACCAGTGAATTACATGGCATGAATGAAGAATGCACTGTGCGAAATTATCTTAGTGACATGTTCAAGTCATTTGTTTAGGAACATATATTGCATGTCAGTGAAGAAAATATACACCAATGGGCATGTTGCACAAAACGAGTATATTACATTTTCGAATTAATAGGACGTTCTTATATGGTTATTGTATAAAGTTATTGAATAAAGCAACGTGTAAAATAAGTTGTAATAAATGTACAGCGCTGGTTATCATTTTTAAGGCTGAGAAAATAATGTGTATTACATAATTTGCACCATGTAAATCTTAAATATATGGATTTGGGCATAGATAGGTGTACATTTCCCTCATTGTTGCAGTAGATACATTTTGACAATGAATTGTAATTTTAATGGTTACACCTTCTATGTAATATTTCCCAGTGTTACTTAGTTTTTAGTTCGTCCCTTTTTTGCCTTTTGTTTACTCCTTTTACATCAGCCCATTCACATTGGGTCAAGGTCAATGAATCCGTATTTTAAGACGTGGAAGAAGGTGCACTCTTAACAATTGTGAGAAACATGCCTGGATTGAATTGAAAGACCTTCTTCATCCAAAGTCAAGGGTGAAGTACTGTGCAACGAACTGCATAAGACATGGCCAGCGGGTAATGTAGTATAAGCAACTTAAATATCCAGACCCGCAATTCAGAAACACGAAATGCTGTTTCAGCAGGCGTACACCCGATGTCTTCAAGAACGGAATAGGAAACCAGCAGACATGGAATTCAAAACAGCTCACCTGCATCTCTGAATTGCATGGTGTAACATCTAAAATTGATATTGTTCCTTCCAAAATTTATTTATAATTTACTGAAAAATGATCCAGGTCGAAATTTAAATTCTGGGAAGTTATTTATAGGGAGAACTACTAAGATGCTGATATTATTATAGGACTGTCTATTGCAGTGAAATACACTTTTAATTATCGATTACTATAAAGAGGCAAGTAACCGCTACAAAGCATAGAAAAATAAACACCTGCCAGTTTGGTAACATCTACATCAACCCTACATTACAGTTTATGAAATTATCTCGTGAAGGGCAGCTCTTGATCCTATGCTAGAACACAATGGTAAACAAAGATATGTTGCTCAACAATATCACAATTATTAAGAGCTACAAATCTCCTTCATCTAGATGAACATGAATTCATCTTTCTGCATTATAGAGCACCTGTGTGCTATACATTAATTGTGCACTGATTTCTTAATCTAAAACTTCCAAATAGGAGTATCGAACGACGAGATTCGATTGACTGGAAACCAAGTTTTCCTCAAATTGGTATTGAAATGTTATTTAAAGATTCTCTTCGACCCCTTTACTTCTGAGTGTCACATTGTATATTTGTCGTCAAATGCGATTGAATTTTGCTAGGACGCCTCTTTACCAAAATTGAGGTTTTTGTGTTTTATAAATATAAAACGAAATCACTATCCTTTCGTTCAGGGTGAAACCATATTCAGTATTGTGCCTTTTTTAAATTTTGTTTCCTATCAAAGTATGTATACTGGTAGATAAATCAACATTTATGCACAGAATAATCCATAAGAACTGGACTAATACAAAAACAAACTGTGACAAAACCAGTTTTATGCAGTTTCCTTTTCTAAAACTCTTCTCCTAGCACCTATCTTATGTGCCCACTTTGTCAAACATGTAGTATATTTATAGATAGGTGCTTTAGCAAGTATCTGCACTCTGAGCTGTGCAAAAATGTGTTCTGGTGAAACGTCAATATGAAACGAGTACTAGGTGCAAACGCTGGTTAATATTCTTTTGTTTTTTGTCTAGATTATATCATACTTGAGTCACATTTCGTCACCACTCAATGTAACACACTAAGGTTTCTTCTTCTTTTTTTCAGAGACTTCTGTCTTGGGACGTTTTTTGGTATCTCCCTCTTCTTGTGAAGGGGATGCTGGACGTTTGACACCAGATTTTATCTCTCCCAGAGATGGCTGGAACTTCACTATCACTGCTGTCATGTTGTCGCAGCCAATGCCATCACCGAGTGTGTCTGGTGCCAGGCAGTGATCAAACAGCTCTTCACATATCTGTGATAACTTCAATTTTCCTTCCAAAACTCTCGGTCTTACAAAATCCACAACATCCTGGGTTGACATGAAGTTCCATATACCATCACAGGCTAAAACCATGAATTCATCTTCGACTGGATCAATCATCAATGTCCGAACATAAGGTAGGGCTGTGATCATCTGATCCTCAGGTGGAAAACCATCTCTTTGCTTGTACCCATGATCACCCAATGCTCTGGAGAGGTTGAGGGCACCATTTACTCTGCCATCGACATTCACCTTCCCTCCAGCCTTCACTGTCCTTTTCCTTTCAGCTTCGTCTTGTGGTTTGTGATCCAGGCTCATTTCAATAGACTGTCCTTTCCTGCAAACGATACATCTGGAATCTCCAGCATTGGCCACGTACAGTTCTCTTTCTTTTAGCAATGCCACAACAGCTGTGCAGTCACTATCCCAGCCAGGCTTTTCGGTCATTTTTAAAGCAAAGTCATCATCATCGTCCTCATCTTCATCATCTTCCTCCTCCTCCTCCTCCTCCTCCTCCTCCTCCTCCTCCTCCTCATCATCATCATCTTCATCTAGGGCAATATCTTCGTCTTTATTTTCCTCTCCTCCACCATCTTCCTCCTCCTCTTCATCATCACTGTTATCTGCTGCATCAAATGATTCATCACCTTCATCATTCGAGTCGCTATCGCTCTGTTCCTCTGATCCTAATAGACTATGATACAAAGTGCTAGCGTTGCGTAGACGTAATGAAGATCTTTTTTTCTCCACCTTTGGCTTAGATTCACTCCTTTTGCCCTTTCCTTTATTTTCTGCTTCTGCGATTTCTCCATTCTCGTGTGGCTTTGATGACTCATCCTTATTACAGCTGTTATCTTGTTCTTTCTCATCGTGCAACACTTCTCCATTTACTTCATTTTTCTTATCACTGTCACTTACTTTGGTTGACGCACTTGTATCATCTGTACACTCATCATGTGCCTCGGATTCACCATTGCTGGTATTAGCTTCTGTAGTATCACCACTGCCATTTCCTGTCATTTTGGACGAGGAAACACTGCTCTCGCATGATTTTCGAGCCCTAAGATATGGTGAAACAGGTGGTTTACTGTCTTCTTGTTTCAGCTTCCCAGTCTTTGGGTTAACATCGTTCTGGTATTTTGCCATCACTTGCTCTAGAGGCATTTTCGCTTCTTCATACAAATTTTTTAAATTTTCCTCTTCATCTTCATCTGAAGCAGAGTTTGGATCATCCTTTCTTGTGTTTGCAATCTGCCTGAGAACTTTTTTAACTTTTGGTGTAGTAAGTATGGCATCGAATCCCAAGAAGGCATCCTTGAGAGTTGAGTGTAGTCCCCCTTCTTGTACGCTTCACAGGTTTTCAGGTACTCTGGTAGATCTTCTGCACTGTATTCTGCTACTTCATGGCCACCATGACCATCGTAAACCGCAAAAAACGATGTTTCTGAATCATATTCCAGGATGCAGTTATGTGTGTCCTATTGTGTTTTTCGCCATCCTTGCATGGAACTGGCACCACAAATAACACGTGCTCCTTCTTCATCGGTGGATACTCTGTCTGTTATTGGTTCTGAGAGATAGCCCTCACTTTGGAAAAATAATTATTAAAAATAAATTGAAATAAAACACTAATGAAACTTGTACTGAACTACATTAACCTATTAAACTTAACACCGCTCAATTTCCGCCATGCTGCTGTTACGCCATGCCTTTGTAGGTTCGTAGAATTAAAAGTTCAACTTGCAGAAATTCAAAATGCTCTTTATTTCCATAGAAATACACTGTGTTCAAGTCTTACGTAACAGAATTACGTCACATACACAATCGCAAAATATATCAAGTTCGATGATCACAACAACAGGGTTCTGATTCCATCTGTTTACTACATCAGCTCTCGTTACATCTGTTTTCCAACAGTTTACGACTACTGCTCTGTTTACGACTGACTCTTGGCGAGTCGTCGCTGCCTTAAATACCTCATTGATAATTACAGAGAATTCTGGAATAAACAAGAATTCGACTGTTATCTGTCAATCAAGATATCACTAGAATTTTCTGGACGGGAAACTTTATCCGTGCCGGCAAGTCTTTATCACGCGCTATATTTGACTGCAGGCTCTTTGTGTACACAAGCCGCGCTTATCTCTCTGCAACGAACATTTTGTGCGCATCGTCGCGACAGTATTTTACGTCCGATAAATTTCATCGCTCTCCGCGGGATTTGAACCGGTGGCTTCCGGAGCCAAAGGTCAGCATATCACTCCTAGACCACGTGAGAGATATACCGAAATTAGTTAAGAAATGCCTAGCAATCTGACCTGCACAGAACGTAAAGCAGTGCAATGTCACATTTCTAACATATTCTCAAAATAATGTGTCAATTTAGGTGATTTGTTTATCTGTATTTACCTCCACAGGCTCAACAGAATCTGAGCCACTCTTTATAAAACCCTTTTAGAGTCTAGAAGCGGAATCGTGCAGAATCTTTCGGCTATCTGGCCATAGCTCTTCCTGTGCTTGAGAGAGAGCCAATTATCTCTGTTTACTTCCACAACTAAAATGAAGAGTTTAAAATCATTGATAAGTAATCCCCAATTTCATTTTGACTGCTCTGCACTAACTTCTGAATGATTGAGCCACTATATCACAATATACATCTATGTGTTTGATAAATGTCAATTGTAGGTTCATTCTGGATAATCAAGATCGATTGCAGCTACAAAATCTCTGTCCTCTGTTTGCTTAAACAGTTTATTACCATTATTTATGTATGCTTTTGGGAATAAAATAAAACAGATGTTTCTTAAAGTCTTTATGGCGCAGATCAAAATACTTTATGCTCTAGATGTTCCTAATTAAGTCGGTGTAAATACCTTTTACCTTTTCATTAGTTAATATAATTTATCTTACATGACTTGTAGTCCCAAATCCATCAAAAAGAGGAGAACTCTTAAACAAAGAATGATTCTTCAAGAACAGTTGAGATGTTTTGCAGGATAGCTCTATGATCCCACATGATAATTCTTATTTAATTTTAACTTGTAAGCAGGATGAATTCAATTTTTGGGTGTAATGCAATACCTCCTTTACCTACTATGTGCGTGGTAGAGAAAGTTAGAAACAAAGATGATAATTAAATAATATACAAAACAAAGCACTAAGCAATTAAAAAGCCCATCGGTTCTGGTAAGAAACAATAGAATTAAGCTTCTTGCTGTCCATTATGAATTATGCTAAGTAAATCTTCGGATTGTATTGGATCTAGCTCATTCAGTAGCTTTCATTGTCTAGTTCATCCTTTCAATGCTATTTCTTTGTCCGGTTGACTATATGGTTTATGTTGAATAACAATTTTAGTCGTATTTGCAACAGTAAACAAAAGAACAGAAACAAATTAGAAGAATAAATTTAATGTTGCTTTTATCTCTGCAAAATCTCTTAACTTATTTGCCCTCTTACATATTCTGTACATCTTCCAAATATATTACAGGAGGTATCAATTCAATCCAAATATATCTACACCTGATTTTTATCTGTATTTATTTATTTTATACAATTTAAAGTTCATCTTGCTACGAATTTTGGAGCTTCCTCTCCTATGCCTGACACCTTGTCTGGTCTCTCTTTGTTAATTGCTACACCTCACTTTCATATAACAATGTCGGAACAATGACAATTCGTCAAAAGCAAATTTGTGCACGATTTAAAGCGTTTGATACATACAAGTTTTATTGGAGCCAAAAGATTTGTTTACGGCACGGAATTGGCAAATGCTGTGATGTTTCCGAGCAACGCATGATGTTATTAAATAGATGCATTTTCAATTGCCATAAAATTAAAACTTGAAACTTTGCTCACAATAAATTTAAAAAAAAACGTATTTCTGCCAACATCTGAATATCAAAATTTTGGGTGGAATTTAGGTGAAAGCTAAAGGATTTATCTATTAAGAACATGTAAATAATTCGACAACTCTCCTGAAAAATTCAAAATAAGAAATCCAGAGTAATGGACATACACATTTCAGGCACTCTATCCTCTTTTGTGTACTGTAAATATCAATTGTTAACCATTGATATTTTGCAACTACATCTGTGTAATTAATTTCTTCATGAGCAATATAAAATTTGAAAACGTATCACAGATTTTGTATTAGTTACTATAGAGGTAAATAGCACAAACTCCTTACAAAGAATTTAACTATACTTTAAGAAAAATTGTAGGAAGGATCTATTTAATAGTGAAGGTACTATGACAGAAAGAAAGCACATATATTCAAGTGTGGCAGTTTTAGCATTACATGGTTTATGTGTACACAATTGTAAGCATATTATCTCTATGAATAAGTTAATTATTACCTGTAGAATTTTCAAAGTTTATTACACGATTGTTTGCAATAAGATATTATTTAGATTAGGAAGATTCAGTTATTTTGTTTGTCAACACAGAGATGAGATGCTCACCTGAAAAGTGTAAGAGGTACAAGTACTGTAAGCAAATAAATTTTCCCGTCAATTATTATAATATATTTGTCAAAGTTTATTGATTTACAGAATAAAATATTTAATAGTAAAAGATAACTTCTTGTATTTATTAACCCCTACAATATAATAAAACTCCTAGTTCTATGGATTGTGTCAGTACTCTGGAGGGAAAAATCGTCTCCATTCTCTATGCGTTTGCCTATAGAAACCTAGTTACCCAATGAGATGTATTTTAGAGGAAGTGAGCTGCTCAGCTGGAAACAGGTAGCACGCGTTTCAGGTAAATAACAATATTGTTGTGTCGAAGAGCTAAGTAGAACCTCGTTTATATCGTAATAATTCAAAAACTGAGAGCCGTATTCCATTTCTGTAATATTTATGTTAAAAATGCAACTTTGAAATTATATAAGTGAGTGATATTGTCACATGTTTGATTTTCGAGTGATTTAAATTATATTATTTTGAGAATATTATATTGGAGACACTGGATATCTAGTTGAATTTTCATTTTACAGTTTCTTAAAGCACAGAAGCCTTTTTAAATTGGTAAATAACAGGAAGAATGCGGTTTCCTGTCCTTTGGAAAATCTCGTGGAAATTACTGAGATGTCAGCTTCCCCTGGTGTATGTGCAGAGTTGCGCAGATCAAAATGTAGCTTTGCTCTTGCTCACGTCATATGGAATGTTCTGGAACAATGCAAATGCGCTCTGCTGATTTGCTGCTTCAAATTAAAATAAGGGCGATGTCAGGATATGTTTGGTATTACCGTCGTCATCTTGCAAAGCGCTTCCTGAAAAAAGGCTTAAAACCAAATAACGTGACGCGAGTGTCCACTCGGGGGCTCTCTTCTCTGTTTGGCACGTGGTTGTTTCGACCTTTCGGCTTGGGATCATGGACTGGACCACTCGCTTACGCATTCCTGATTTACATCTCCTAAGGTAAGATATACAAATTACTATTCAGTTCATCATATTAATGTTGTCACTATTTAGCTAACAAAGCCCCTCCATTTGTTAACCAAACATCGCACATTGGGGTTATTGTTAAGCCAAGCGTTTGTAATTGTTCTACCATCCTAAACTTCAACTTAGCTATTCCCTCTAGTCACCACGACTATAGTGCGTGACAATATTCCTGTAAGACAAATACTCACTAATTTTCTCTATAAACCTTCGATTTCAATAATTTCTATTATGAAAGTGAAACAGCGGGTAACTTGTGTCCTTGCAGTGATAGATGGTAGAGTGAAGGCTAATAAATATGCTAAAAAGTGTTAGGTAATATTTGGAATTTATCACAAGATAATATTTTTGTATGTAAATCTATCTTTAGTTACATTTGCAAAATCTTTTGTTCGATCCTGCTACACTTTGCTCTTCCGTGATGAGTTACAGCAATCTACAAATTCAACTTTTTTTTTTCTTTTGTAATTCTCCCGTTGCTTCAAGTCATGTCTCTATCTGTGGATGGTTATAACTACAGTGTAGAGAAGGTAATAAACGATTTAGTGAGAATAAAGTATAATAAAGCATGACTCAAAAGGTTGATAAATGTTGTAGCACTTAGGTATCGCCTTTTGAGCAGAACAGAGGACCACCATAGGTAGTTAGGAATAATGCATGATCAGGTAGGCTACCGCTCCCAATTTTTTAAATTTGTGTACTTTATTGAAATTACTCTACTTTTAAAAATACGAAAAGAATAAGATATTGTATCTTTCTAGCCCCATCACTCAACCGCTATAAGCAATAGCTTGCGTGTGATAGGAAACTACTTTTATTTTAAAACGACGATGGGTGTAAATATTAGTTTGCATATTAAGGTAGTGCAATTTATTTATTCATAGTTAAAGATGCAGACCCATCATCCATGGGAAAGGTTTGATGGGGCATATCCACACAAACTATTGTAGTTGTACTCGAACAGTTTGTTTCACTCCTAAGAATTTAACACCTAACTTTCAAGAAAATATCTCTACGTAAAAGCCCTCTACTGAAAATGTACTTTTGTTTTTTAGTTTCTCAAAGAGGCTGCAAAAGCTTTGATTTACATATCATGTTGTGCGGATTTAAATGACAAATAAAATGTAAGTCCTTGAAAACTTCCACGTATAGTCTCTAACCATCTCTTTATTCTAAATAAATTTTGTTTGACTTTTAGACCGTAGATGTGCAGAAAAACCACCATACAAAGAAACGACTCTTTCTTTGGTATTCTTTCTCTGTCGTTTAAATTGTCACATATTATATATCATAGTTGAGTGATGAGTCACTGTTACTTTTTCTCAACTCGTGGTCACGCATAAGAGTGATTTTAAAAGTCATCACATATCCACTCGATTATGAGTAAATAAAAACTCTGAATGTGGTATATTAGCTTTCGTATTTCCTATATCTTGTTATTTTTCAGTAAGGGATAACTGAGTTAGAATATATCAGTGCTCTCAGACTATTTACTATTTAAATAAGTGTCCTGATAATGAGAGTACCTCCAATAATTAACTTAATAAACACAGTTAAGCTAGATTCTCAGAGGCAATAAACGAACTATGAAGGTTTAAATTCTTTGTTTAGCTACCTTTTTGGTTGAGGTAAATAAGGGCACTCTTTGCCTTTTATCCTCGATTCATGCTCAAATGATTATACACTGTCGATTTTTAAAATTTTAATTTTGATACCTATTATGTGTTGTTGCTGTTTGAATGTGTATCTCCAGTGTAAATGTGTAGCTTCAGTTTTAATTAATTTCTACATTCTAAATCATAAAGAATCTGGTGTCGACCACAACTTTGAGATGGTTTCATAATGAGGATGGGTGTTATTACTTTTAGATATAGAGAAACCTCATTTCAATTAGCAGCATACATGATAAAAGGAGTAGTAAAATACCTCCGCTATTGACTCATTAAGAGCACTTCTTGTTTCGGTTTCACTTCACAAACTCCCTGCCTACTACATGTATTGCTTCGGCGGGTACTGGGATACAGGATGGAATCCTCACTGGTGCATTCACATGCAGCTCTGCCAAACGAAATTCGAGAATAAAGAACAACAGAATCAAGGCCCATGTTACATATAATCTCTATTGCTTAGTAAGTTAAATTTTAAATGCACTCATAGTATAAATTATCATGCATCACTTGCACCAAAGAAATTAAACATTACTTTTGTTTTATGAAAACATTCATGCTGTTTTAATTTATTGTAACCACAATCTCTCATAACTTGCAAACAACCTTAATGGCGCACAATGCACATCTATCAGACAACTGCAAGAAGTGGACGGTTACTCGAGGGTTCCCGTACATAAATTTCCAAAGAACACAAACCTCAATTTATTTAGTGTACTATTATCTAGAAATCGAGATGTAAAAGCTATTCCCAAACTTTTCTTATACCTTTGTTATAAAGTCATATTTGAGTACTCAAATTTTCTAGCATTTTTCCACTCCCAACCACATTGCTTTTCTGGATGTGTTAGAATTTTCTTTCCTTACGTATGGATTTTTATATGTCACTGCAAATTTAAGTTTGGTAATTTCATTTCTGCTTTTGCGTTTGTAGCTTTTGTTATACGTTATTAATTTTGGTCAGTTTCATGCGTCATTTGTTTCACCATCACAGTGCTATTAATTCGATATTTTACATTGGCAGCATCATCGTCGTTAATATTATTCACATATTCAATTCTCTTTTTTTTGATCCTTTCCGCCAATTTTGAATCACAACTATTTGTAAATAATAACAAAATGTTTATTGTGTATCTTATATGTATATTCAAATTCTCTCCTACCGTCCAAATTATACTGCCCACAATCTCCGTGTGCTATAAAACGACAGCCCTAAGAGGGCCAGGGCCTACCAACCCGACTGCCTGCCTCACGCCCACTTACGCACGGCAGAGGTAGGCGATCATCCATCCGACCGACACGGGGAGGAGATGTGGTCTGCATCTCGGCACCCTCAGCCGGAATGT
Organism: Mantis religiosa; assembly: GCA_030765055.1. Classification (NCBI taxonomy): domain Eukaryota; kingdom Metazoa; phylum Arthropoda; class Insecta; order Mantodea; family Mantidae; genus Mantis; species Mantis religiosa. The sequence continues at coordinate 236,730,386 of CM060950.1, forward strand.
TGGTTTTCGTGACCAGGGTCGCTTACCTATCATAAGCTCCTCACTTTCCTCACGATGCTGAGTGGGCACCGGTCCTATACCCAGGACCTAAAATCTGCACTACATAGGTGGGATCGAACCCGGGTCGCTTCCCGTGGCCAGGGACCAGGGCATGCTGCTTGAGCCCGCTACTCCACGGTGCCTCCGCGTCCTATACTCCAACAAAAAGCTAGAGAAACATGAGCAGCCATTACTGTTGCATTAATATCGGTTTAATTATTCTGCTGTGGTCTTTGAGTAGATGAATTCATTCGATCAGTGACCACGTTCACTCAAGCTTCTTCCATCTGCTATCTTATTAGTGAACTAACTTCCCACTTCTGGCTAACATTTCGCATAGGAGCATGACCTCAGTTGAATTTATACCTGGTTAAGTGCAGCATAGGAACTTAGGTGCAGTCAAGGCTAAACGTAATATGGCAAATTTTGAGAAAATTGTATTAGAGCTTTAATTCATGACATTTTCAGAGAAGTAGTATCAAAATTCTAACCACCTACTTAAAGATGAAATGAATCAAGTGATCTAACCAAAGAAGTTTTGGAGGTTTGCGACACAATTCTCCTAGGAATATAAACAAGGCTCCAATTTCTAAATAGCATAATAGTCTTGCAGACAGTTTCATGTTGATAAGTTTCATTTGCATGAAATAAATTTTCCCGAAATATATCTCAAGTAACTATTGACAGCATATACGTTCTTTGAATGTAACATTAAGAAGTGAATTTCAGCCGCTGTCGCTGGACTTATACGTTTTTTTTTTTCTTTTTTTAATACACAGACTAAAGTTATATGCGACACTTTCCAAGAAACAGCATATCGTGAAGTTGGTAATCATGATGCCACTGTCATCAACAGAGGTTGAAAAATGCTTTACAGCTCTGAAACGTGTAAAACCACATCCAATAAATACAGTGTATTAACAAAGACTGTATGCACTAGCTGTGGTTATGAAAACATATTTGCAGCAAGATTCCATATTTGAAAGAGAAAGTAACACAGCTGTTGCCAAAAGGTACATCAGAACTATTTCAGGATACGATTACCATTACTCCACGGTAGCGATAAAACACCTGAACTAGTTGAACTACGTTGGAGTACAGATGGTGGAACTATGTTATTTGTCAACCTTTGTTTTTTGAAATGGAAGAAATATTAAAATAGGGAAGAAAATATGTAGAAAATAAATGTTATCAGTTTATTAATTATAATCGCATAGAAATGGAATTGTTTCATTTATAATATATTTGCCGTTTTGTTCGCCAATGAGAATTAAAAAAAAGTATTTTGGGCCTTAATGTTTCTCATATTAACTGCAAATAAAGTGAGAAGCAAGTGAAATTTATAATCAATTACGAGCAACTCTTGTAGGAACTTTTGGAAGGAACTGGACTACAAAGTGAGTCTTATCCTTGATAACATTAATTCGCATTGGATGCAATAAATACTCAATTTTCTGTTGGGTATATCCAATATTTTTTCTTGTTCTACAGTAAGTAGGGAACGTATTGCATTTCCCAAAAGTATTTTAAGGTGTTCAATATACATATAAGCTTTTAGTTTCTCTCTGTCCAAAGAGGGGTGGATGTGTGGCAAGGCACAAAGATTTTGAGTAATATACCACTAACACACACCAAAATGTTTTATAATAAAATAGATCCATTAAAACATACAGTTTGTGACATTTGTTACGTAGAGTGAAGAATTTTGGAGATATTCGCTTTTATTTGTCTGAATTTACATATAATTACACCTTTCTGAAATTGGAAGTCATCATTTGCATTTATTTATTTTTAATCTGTATGCCAGGGAACTCAAAGGCCTCCATAACGACCGGTTTTAACAACTTGACTATCGCTGAAGGCCTACTGTATTCCCACATTTCCTTGCACCTACAACAAAATAAACCTATAAAATAAGTTCTCCAAAATATATCTCAATTAAAATTAGAAGATTGCGGTTGTAAAAGTAGTTTCCACAAGAATAGAGGATATGAAAATTACTGTATATCATATTGTTATCTCTAGCAATCCAATTAACCATCACAAGTTAAGTTATAATAAAGCAGTAATGTGCACACGCTGTACAGAGAGCAGTTTGTCAATCAATTGTCTATGCTATAAGTGGAGTTGGATGTTTGTCTATTTTCACACATCAGAATATATCAGTCACATTTTTTAGAACACAAAACACAGATGCAGGTGTAACTTAGGTGATGGAAAGCCTTATTGGAACACATCTTGTGGTAGAAACCATGGGTTGACAGTCCTGTAGTCACATGTCTTATTTCGTAATTCACTTGCGACCAGGATCTGCCTTGGTCGCGCAAGTTACATACAATCTCATTGGAGTATTTCTTTTCTTTTCTTATAGGTTTTGTAGGAATATCTTGTAGTGGTCCGTAGCTAGCAGCACCAGTGTATATCGCAAGTCTTCTATTAAGAACGTTTCCCTGTTAAGGTCATATGACAGTCGGCATAAGGAGAGGTAAAATACCTCCGCGGTTGAATCATTTAAGATGGCTACTCGTTTCGATTTCACTTCACAAAATATCTCTTTACCGCATTATGGCACTAAAGATGAATCGGCTTCACTAGTGCATACGCATAGAGGGGCGTCAAACGACATCAAAGAATAAATAACAACAGAATCAAGGCCTATGCTATTGATTAATAAACTTGAATTCTTAATTTACGCAGATAGAATTTACTATGTGTCAATTGCTCCAAAGAAATAAAATAGTTATTTTTTTATCAAAACTGTCATAATGTTTTAATTTACCGTAACCATAAGCCTCCATAACTTGCAACCAATCTTAGTAAAAAACCATGAACATCTACTATCACACACAACTGTATCAACTGGGTGGCTACTCGGGAATATTCGGTGATATATTTGTATCGTTTGTATGGTGCCTACAGTCCGGCCGCTGTATCTCCGGCTCTGACGTTTATGGCTGCAGGAGGTGGAGGAGGAAGGTTAATAGTACCAACGTATAATAATGAGTAATTGAAAACATTTCGTCAGAATTATCTTTATAATGAGAGTATAGGACTATATTAGCTTCAAAACATTGAAATCCAACTGGTAATATCATTATCATGCAAGATATTCTTTACAACATCACTCTATTCGAATATTTCGTTCACACCTTTTACCCACACTAACTGCTTCTAGTGGTAGTACTGGGAGTCTGTACATCCGGTGTGGTGGTCAGGAAGTTAAATTGTCTGCCAGCGAAAATCAGCGTTGTCGCTGCTAGGCGTGGCTTGGAAATCCAGCAAAAGGAAGCTGGCTTATTCGACGGCAGGAAAACCAGCCTAAGTAAAGTACTGAAAGAACTAGGTTTTCGATTAAACAATGTTTCTGGGTATAAAGCTGTAATGGAAAGAAGTGACATCGTTGCATGGAGAGGTAGATTTTTGCGGGAAATTCTAAAAAGCAATCCCGGAAAAGTTCACGAAATTGGCTTGATGAAACGTGGGTAAATGCAGCACACACTAAGACAAAGGCATGGAGAGATAACACTCTTGCAGGGACAATGAAAGTGCCAGTTGGGAAAGCAAGCAGACTGATTTTGCTCCATGCTGGTGGTGTACGTGATTTTATTCCAGGAGCAATGCTCTTATTTAAATCAAAGGGTACCGGTGATTATCACGAAGAAATGAATGAAAATACATTCAAGAAATGGTTCCAAAAATCTCTTCTGCCGAAGATCAGTCCCAATTCAATTATTGTTATAGACAATGCGCCATACCACTCAGTTCAATTAAACAAAGCACCGACAAGGTACGACAGGAAAAGTGTCATTTTGCAGTTGTTGGAGAACAACATACCTGGAGCGTCCGCAGAAATGACGAAAGCAGAACTCCTGCAAATTGTAAAACTTTACAAGCCACGTTTCTGCACTCCTGAAATAGACACTATTGCTGCTGCTCACGGTCACATTGTAATCAGGCTCCCTCCCTATCATTGTCGTTTCAATGCCATTGAAGTAATTTGGACACAAGTGAAAAGATATGTTGCAGAACATAACACAACATTCTGCATTTCTGATGTTGAATATTAGTGCAGCATGGTATTAAACAAGTGTCCCAGGATAAGTGGAAAAGTGCCGTGGTTCATACCTGAAAACTTTTAAGACAAACCAAGGAAAACCACGGCATAGTGGAAACACGTGTGGAGGAGCTAATAATCTCAGTCAGCCAAGATGACGTCAGCAGCGATTCCAGTGATGAAGCTGTGATGATGAATGAAGATGATGATAATTATGAGTATGATGATGAAGAAGAAGAAGAAGAAGAAGAAGTAGAAGAAGAAGATATGGATATTTACAAGGATTGCGGCGTCTTTTCACTGGACTGAATGTAAGTTGTTTAATTGCCAATTTCAGTAAACGTAGCTTCTTGTTATATCTTTTCCAGTAAATGGTAAATTGTATATTGTCTCCATATGCAACTATTCTGGGATCATGTATCTGCACATTGTCCACGTACATTTACGAAGTGACGATCTGAAAATGCGTGAAATATTTAAAATACACATGTTCCTCTGCTTAAAACTCCCGCTAACGAACTGCCAAAAGCGAGCTCCCCCCTCTTGAGAACTGTCAGAGCTGGAGATCCAGCGGCCGAACTGTAGCAGTGACTGCGAGACAACTCGTAAGATATTACATATGCAGGCTATAAATATGATTTTTTCATGTGTATTCTTTTTTCAAACAATTGTCAATTAAAGACATTTTCGATAGTACTAATTTAGCTCAGAACCGAGAATTAACGAGACAGGCTTATCACGTGAGTGCTCATACTGTGACCAACATTTTTAAAGAAGGCAAACAGTTCACCAAATTAGTAGAAGTTCCCATATTCAGATCTCCTGGAAGACATAGAGCAACATTCTAATACGTACTGGTATCTTCCGTATTTATTAACCATTTTAATGAAACAAACATTTGTTTAAAGTTTGTTACAGGCAGTATACAATTACGGCATCATTAAAGTAGAGACTATATTCGCAAATCGCTGAAATGTCAGTACTTTGTTTCACTGTTGCAAACGCCATTCTTTCGTGGAGCGCATTTAATTTGTGTCCTTTCGTTTTGTATGCATGTGAACAATGCCGCATAGGCGAACTGTTCTCACGTTCAAGGTCTTAAGCTTCAGTTTATGCCACCATGCGAAATCATTGTATGTTTTCACACACATCCGGAAATATTAAGCGAACTTTGCTGTCAGCATCTGTACATACGAGTACATCTCAGCTCGACAAAGACAGACACATCTGCTATCTCTGTCGCCCGCTGGTTGTAGACCTGACAGCGCAAAGAGAACGCGAACACTGCATTGGCTGTGTCCATGTTCATTCTTATTTTGTAGCTACTCTATCCATGCATCCCATATTGAAATGGCACAATGTTCTTGTCACCCTAAACATGCATTTTGTTTAAATGAAATATCCTTTGGGCATTTAGACCATATTTTCTGTTAAAAGGCTCACTGGCATTTTGAGTTTTCCTTGCATCACCTCTCAACAGTTCCTCATTTGCTAATCTCTCTGATATATAGGTATAAGCTTTAGAATTACTTGGGTTGTCAGTGAAGGTTTTATTGTTGAGTTATTCTGTGGAGCACTTACCTCACGTTTCCTCTGTCGTAGGAACACCAAGAATTTGAACTTCTAGGACATTTATGGTGTTGTGGAGTACTGTCTGTTGAGGTACAGTGATTTTTTGTTGTTGTAATTTACGTCCTCCAACGTTAAGTCATATCGGACGATGAATGGAATGGGTGGAATGACGCTCAAATGAGCCTAGGGTCCGGAAATCTTAGAGTTACCTGACGTTCGTCTTTAAGGATAAGGGAAAACCCCGGAAAAACCTCATACAGGTAACTCACCCTGACCGTGATTCGAACTCGGGACCTCTAGAACGTGAGGCAGACACTCTACCACTACGCTACCGAGGCGGGCTGAGCTACAGTAATATTTATAGTAGTTGAATATATTGCTGTTTTCATATGTTCTAAATTAGGGCAACTTTCTTTGATAGCTTTCCTATAATAATTAGTTAATTTTGCTATTTTATCTTCTTTCAAGCTTCCCAACTCCTGTCCACCTAAAGTGATTGCCTTTTTCTTCCATTCCTTTACCAAATTTCTTATTTCTGTTCCAAAGCTCTTAGCAACATGTTTCAAGCATACCTACTTTGTTTATCTCAGTATCACTATACACTGCCAAATCCTGTAAGTGCTTGGAATCTCCATGTAAAAAAAATTGTTGTGTATCACATTCTGCATGTAGTAATAGATCTCTTCCACAATATAGCTGCAGCTGTCACTTCCATAACACTTGAAGAAAAACTATAGTTAGCTTCACAGTTTTCAGTGTGTTGATGCTCTGTGGTCCATTTCTGATAAGCTTCATTTTTGAATCCTAATGATTTTTGTTTCTGTCCACAAAAACTACATATATAGCAACTCCTATGCCATATAAAGAAGAAAATCTCGTTTTTCCTTTCCAGTGGTTATCTTGCCTTCATGGCTAAGAAGTTCAGTTATATAGGGTAAGACAAAAATGCTATTTTCTAGAGGCAGAATGCACTGCACTATAATGTTCTGATTTTAGCACTATTAAAGCCTTAAGAGCTCTTATTTCTTACGTATCACATTAGTTGTAGATTCAACACTAAAAGAAGCACATACAACTAATAAAGCTCCGTAACAGCAAAAGGAAACTATATTTCACAGTATCAACAGAACCAGGTGTACGTACTTTCTTAACAGAAAACACAGAATAGGCGTTAAACTGTATTCATTTGCAACACACAATCTTATTGAGCAGTGTAGCCAATACAGGATATGCAAAACAAGACTTTCCTAACACTGAAGATCGCCAAATTAAAACTTAGCAAAGTATATGAGCTTAGAACTTCGAAAACACATGTTTCTGTGAAAGTGGCAGGTGTGAACCATGTGCAAATCTATTTAAAAGGTCGCAAGTCCATACTTATTTACAATTCAAAAACATAAAATTTAAATTTTTCAAAACTTTTGGTCAAATTTCACAGATTAGCCTTATTTTGCTTAGCAAACTGGTTTAAATTAATGTGACCCATGTGTTGTATAAAATATAATAGGATAAACATATTCATAATGTTCTTTATTTATAAGTGCTGGGTTGAAAGGCTTGCGAACTTCTTTTGTTGAACAGAGAAAACGTCATTAATATGTACAGTTTGTTAACAAAAGCATATTATATATTTTAGAGCTTGTTTTCCGTAATACTGCCAGAATAAACAAATCATTCGTATATAAGCATATATAACATTCGCATCTGTGATTCGTATATATATATATATATATATGTGTGTGTGTGTGTGTGTGTGTGTGTGTGTGTGTGTGTGTGTGTGTGTGTGTGTGTGTGTGTGTGTGTGTGTGTGTGTGTTTGTCTTTCTCTACTCATATACAAACAGTTTTTCACAATGCTTAATCCTCTGTTATCTAGTGGGAATATTCAGGCCGTGGTGTGTGTCTGGTTCGTTTCTCGTGACCGACGTTCTTGACCCACAGGTTGTTTGAAGGTTGATAAGCGAATTTTAGGAAAGATAATTACATTCCCCGGCTTTCACGTCTATCCTATTCCCCTCATTTCTCATTTTACTTCATCTTTCATCGAGGTCAGCTATTTAAGGGTTTTAAGTGTTGCAGGGAATTTTGAGGTGCATGGCAGGACATTTTCTCTGTGTAACTTTCATCCTTATTTTATGTTTTATTTATGCAACCAGGCGCTTTAGAGGAAAATGGTACAGGCGCTCATATTTCAGCTTAATGTCACGAAGTGGCCTTGAAGTCTGCGCACTCATACCCTTAAACTCCTTGTATATCTCACGATGTCGTGTTCAAAAGATTTCACGTGAACTCATGAGAATTCGGTCCCGTATCATGCAGACATTTTACGGAATAACATACCATTTATATGTTTTAGAAACAATCTCAAATTGAAAAGCATGAAAATCGTGTGTAACAAAAATTTTTGGTTACCTATTCAAGTAGTGGATGTTACTTTGTTGCTTTAAGTTAGATGTGCCTTGAAAAGTCAAATACCCTACCACTTTACCAGGTCCGAAGAAGTTCTAACGTTGCCGTTGTCTTTCGTAACATAAATTTAACACCTTCTACCACTTTCTCGCCATTTATAAAATGGTAGCGTAAGAGAAAGATGTTTCATTACACATGCCAATGAGCAGGTTGTGTTTTGCCAAGACTGCCTATAGATATCAGGCTCCATTATTCCTCTTGAAAGCATCTAAGCGTATAAGACAGGGAAATTCTTTCTATTGGATCAACGACAACCATGAAGCTGTTACATCGCATTACGATTCCAAAAATTGCTTTCTGTGAAGAACCAAAGTTTAGCATTAATTTAAAAGCAACATATTTTCTAGTTTGGCATCCTTATACGGCCATATTGTCCCCACATATTATTCAGTACACGTCTGAGTTCATAATCTGAGATGGCTTAATTATATTAAAGTACTGAGTCATCTAAATAAAGTACATTGTACCTGTTGATTGTATCTGCGTACGAAATAGAAAACATATTCTCTTACACGCAATCTAATGGGAGATCATAACACCTCCTCTGCTGCTGTATGCAAGTAGTACAGAAATTAAAAACAAAGTAGTTATAACACAATAGAATTCCTTTCCTGATACAATTTATTTATGTTTACAAGTACATTTGGTTGTTTTTCTTAACGCCTACGTTGCCCTATATACTAGGGCCGTTCAAAAATGATTGGCAATACAAGTTATCTTTTTGTTTACAGGAACCATTTAGTGAAGAAACTGATTCAGGTAATGGCGGGTATGCCCCGTCAATCCTTGTGCACTTGTTCCATCGTTCTGGCTCATTCGTATTCGTGTACCAAGCCATTCTTTGGAGCTATCCGAGCGCCACTGATTCACAACTACATTAAGTTCGTCATTTGTCGTGAAATTCTTCCCCCGCATGACCTCTTTCAACAATTCTAATAGGTCATTGTCACTAGCAGCCACGTCGGGTGAATATAGACAATGTGGCAGCACAGTAAACAACACTGAATGGATGGTGAACATGGTCTGGCTGACTGTTGGTGGTAGTATTGGTAGGGAGCCAATCCTGCTGCAGTATCCCTTCCTGATCCCAGAATACAGGTGCAATGTGTTTCGGAAGGAATTGTCCTGACCCTGACTTCTTGGGACGAGGGCTCGCAGCATACTTCCACTACATAGACTGCCGTTTCTTTTCCGGAGTCCCGTGGAGAAACCTTAACTCGTCAATGGTGAACAGTTTAGCAAGGAATTCCTCTGGATTTGCACTATACTGTTGCAGCAACTGGGGACACCTCCACTCGCTTCTGTTTCATCTCGTTGGTGAGGGTTTTGGCACTCATTGTGCACACACCTTTTTCATCATTATATCTTCATGGGTTATGGTGTGGTGGGTTCCCCCTGATATACCTGTTGCCTGCATTAATTCATCAAATATGATTCACCTTTTCTCCAAAATCAGCTGAATACCAATCTGGGTATTTTTTAGTTTGTGTGCAGTTGTTGGTCGCCCTGTGCCTCTGCGTTTTTCAGCACAGCCCCTGCCGTCTTTCAATTCGGACACCCAAGGAAACACAGACTCGCGACTTGGTGCAGACCCCAAAAACGGCAACTAACCTCTTGTCGATGACTGAAGCAGTCACTCCTTCCCTCCAGAGAAACCACACAGTCTACCTCTCCGTTTGGTTATCCGCCTCCATGTTGTTTCACTAATGTCCATAAGCGTACTCACAAGACGGTAAAATTGCTGTTCCAGTTTGCCATCTATAGGAAGTAGCAACATCATCTGGTGATAGTACACAGTACTATCGCCTATTTTTTATTATTTTATTAATTGTTGTCTTTTATACTTATTATTTAGGTAAAGGTAAGAGATTTTGTTGTTTATTCAGTATAGTAAGGATTTCCATTCATTGGGCCGAAAGGAGGGTGTCTAGGGGTAACGGAAAATTCTGTAGTGCCTGGGGTGTCTGAAAACAACAAATTATTTATTTTTCACTTCAATTACCAGTATAAGGGAGCTCAAATCGGGTCATGTAATGCTCCATGGAACCGCTAAGGTCAGAAGTGATTAGCCTCCAGAGTTCCTTTCTCAGGAAATCAAACCATTCTCTCTGTAATGCCATATTTCCAAGATTCTTCTGAATTATCCAATGCAAGGTTCCCATTACCAACCAGATCGCACATATTTGAAGACACGTGTTTTGAAAGCTGAATTCCAGCCGCTGGAGTCTCCTAAGATATTGTGGAGCCTCCACCGAGCACCATTTTACAGTAAAACCTCTCAGCACCATCCAGATATTATGCACCTGTTTGCAAGAGGCAATCCTATGATCCAAGGTATCCATTTGTGAACAGAATTGGCATATGTTAGATGTTGCGTGCCTTAGTCGCCATAATTTTTCCACTGTTGGTATAGTCTCGGTAAATATTTCGTATGCTGTTTCTTGCCAATCGTTAGGAAAACCTTTATTGAAGAGATTCTTCCATATATTTTTGCATTGGCTATTCTCCTTCTGTTCAATCCTGGTTGTACACTCAGATTTATTAAGGAGCTAATATTGTTTTCTCGTTTATTAAAAAACGGCGAGGTCATCACTGGTGTCCAACAGACTTCTGAGATGTTTCACAATGGGTTTAAATCCAGGATATACACTCTGAGGGTTATATAACTGTTGCTGCCAGAAACCCTCATCTAATTATGAACCATTACCACTAAGTGATCTGACAGCAGTTTTTCCTTATATGGCCATGCATTTCTTTGCGATGTCCACCAGTCCACATCCACCTTTGATTTGTGGCAATCGCAACTGTGATCCCACCCTGTCAGCTTTATCCGTCCATAAGAATTAACCAAACAGTTGCTCAAGTTTCTGTGCGTCACGTTTTGGAATTGGCGGTATCTGTGCTAAGTACCAAATTTGACTGAGAGCACAGATATATATGTATCAAATTCGCTGGATCAAATTCAGGTTCCGAGCCCTCTCCAACGAAAACGAATATCGCAAGTTGTTGAACTTCTCTCCCCAGTTGTAAACTATAGTGGCTTCCATATCTTGCATAAAGGTGATGCAAAGTGTCCTGGTGGTGGTGGTACATTGCATTCCCAGTGTTTGTACTGGTTCCAGCCACTGTCCAAGCAGTAACATATCCGATTTCTCTACGTTTAACTTTGCACCCGACATCCTTATATAGATCTCCAGTCCATTCTGCAGGGCTGCCATATCGTGTATGTTAGTCGCTTCAATGGTGACATCGTCCGCATAAGCAATGACTTAAAAGCGATCACTGTATATAGGAACTCCATGTAGAGTATCTTGCAGTCTTTGTAGCAGGGGATGTAATACTAGAGCAAAGAGCCCCATTTACAACGGGCGCCCTTGACGCATTGACGGGTCTATTCGTACCGGAAAGGATAGCCAGCCATTCCATAACACCCTGAATTGTGCTGTACCATAAAGTCCTTGAATAATTTTAATAACGTGGATCGGAAGGTTCGCCGGCTTTAAACATCGCCATAGATACAAATGTTGAATTCTATCAAATGCTTGTTGGAAATCCAGGCATATCAAAGTCGCCATTTGCTGTTCTCTTTGCAGGTGAATGAGGATATCGCCCAGTTCTCCCAGCGTAACAATGATATTTCGCTTCGAGACTGCTGCTTGATTACAAAGTAAAATATCTGTATACGCTCGTTTCCGCCTGTTTGCTATTACTTTGGTAAATGTTTTACTATCGCCATTTAACAATTTTATTGGGCGAAAATCCTTCATAGAAGTAAGCTGTGCTGTCTTTGGCAACAGCGTGATAATTCCATCAGCGAACGTTTCGGGAGACTGAGCTGTTTTTCCACAACTTCACCACAACTGCCATCCCTTCACGTTTTATAATGGGCCAACAGGTCCTAAAAATTCATAGAAAAGGTCATCAGGACATGGGGACGTATGTTTACTGGTTAGTTGTGTGGCTTCTAGTACTTCTTTTTCTGCAATGGTTCTAGTGAGTAGATCGGCAGATTCCTGCTAAACCCATTTGCAAACAGCGGCCGCTCCGCATACAGGGATGGGGTACCCTCACCTGATCCCTCGTGATGATCGGTGAAGTATAGATCTGGTGCCTATACATATATTTCCAGTGTTCACATCTTGAAGTGTACGTGGACATCGATCTTCACCCATACATCGAGACATATTTTAAACTGCTGCATTACAGGAATTATAGGGGGAGTGCCAATCATTATTGAACGAACTAAATAGTAAAGGCGGGCATTAAATACTACACATTGTTTTCCTTATAGGTATATATACAAATATATATTTTTATTTACGTCCTCCAACGTTAAGTCATATCGGACGATGAATGAAATGGGTGAAGTGATGCTCAAATTAGTCCTTATCCAGGTAACTCACCCTAAACGAGATTCGAACTTGGGACCTCTTGAAGTTGAGGCAGACATGGTACCAGCTACGCTACCGAGGTGGTCTAGATATAAGTATATACTTCATTAGAATTTCATAAAAGTATTAACGTTCGACAAAATTTCCAATGAACCGACTTTTGAAAATAATTGCGAATGTTTTTAATTATGTCAAAATTGCATATAGTTTATATTCAGGCACAATGATAATGGATTAACTAAAATGATAATGAAATATGGAGTAAAGGTTATGTAAGACTCAGCCGAGGCTTTCACTTAATTACCAGACCTTTCTCCAATGCTCCAAGACCACAAGCTTAGAACTTTTATAGTTAATTATTGCACGGAGGTTCCTGATGAACAATAAAATTTGAAATGCTCAGATTCATCTATAAACAGCCATAATGCGACATATATCACACCATTTCTGGATTGCAGACCTTCCTACACCAAACGTCCTTTCAATATTTAGAGCCTGAGCAAAGATCGAGTGCACATTGCATGAACCTGTCACCGGGTGCTTGAAACGATTTGAAGATAAATTGGAAAATTTAAATTTCTTCCAGCTCAATCTTCTTTTAAATGTAGTACATTGTTGCACTCTAAGGTCCTGAAACAGAGAGAGATTATGATATGAAAACTTCAGTGTGCAATGATGAGCCTTTATTCAATACATTGGTACAGAAAAGCGAAGCCTAAAAGGAGGGAAACGGAGAGGGTTACAGAGAAAGAGAGGGAGATGAAGAGAGAGGTAAATATTTCCAATATCACCTAATATTCTGCAAAGCACTTGCTTGAACAACTTTGAACCTCTTTTAATAACTTGTTTATTGCTGCGGAGCTATTCTTTAGCTACCTAACACTTATTATTACTTATCGCTTTTATTTCTACTATAGTTGCGTTGAATTAGATTTAATTATTGCTTTGCGTTATTATTTAGGTTTATTACATGTTCCTGCTTTTTCCAGTTTTGCATATTATTACTTGTATTAGAAGTATTTACCCTTTCAGCTGTTTATTTAACTCATTGCCTTGAGCAGTCCATCTGTTTTCATTCACTTCTATCTTATTTCTTTACTACTTCAAGGTTATTGTTTAATTGTACATAATATATTTTCGTAGTGCATTGGGCCTTATTTATTTGTGTTAGAATTATTTATGGTTATTATTTAGTTTTGATAATTATCCCTGCTTCTTAGAACTCTACTTTTGCCAATATTAATTGTTGGTGCGAGATTTGATTACTACTTTGCGGATCATATTTGGATCTATTAGCCTTCCTTTGTGCTTCTAGCTTTACGTCTGTTATTAAGTGTGTGAGTTTTTTTACATCTTCATCCTTAGCATTTAGTTGCTATATTTCCTTACTGAATTTATTATCATTATTATCATTATCATAATCATCATCATCATATCATCATCATTATTATCATCACCATTATTATTATTATTATTATTATTATTATTATTATTATTATTATTATTATTATTATTATTATTATTATTATTATTATTATTATTATTATTATTATTATTATTATTATTATTATTATTATTATTATTATTATTATTATTATTATTATTATTATTATTATTATTATTATTATTATTATTATTATTATTATTATTATTATTATTATTATTATTATTATTATTATTATTATTATTATTATTATTATTATTATTATTATTATTATTATTATTATTATTATTATTATTATTATTATTATTATTATTATTATTATTATTATTATTATTATTATTATTATTATTATTATTATTATTATTATTATTATTATTATTATTATTATTATTATTATTATTATTATTATTATTATTATTATTATTATTATTATTATTATTATTATTATTATTATTATTATTATTATTATTATTATTATTATTATTATTATTATTATTATTATTATTATTATTATTATTATTATTATTATTATTATTATTATTATTATTATTATTATTATTATTATTATTATTATTATTATTATTATTATTATTATTATTATTATTATTATTATTATTATTATTATTATTATTATTATTATTATTATTATTATTATTATTATTATTATTATTATTATTATTATTATTATTATTATTATTCTTATTATTATTATTATTATTATTATTATTATTATTATTATTATTATTATTATTATTATTATTATTATTATTATTATTATTATTATTATTATTATTATTATTATTATTATTATTATTATTATTATTATTATTATTATTATTATTATTATTATTATTATTATTATTATTATTATTATTATTATTATTATTATTATTATTATTATTATTATTATTATTATTATTATTATTATTATTATTATTATTATTATTATTATTATTATTATTATTATTATTATTATTATTATTATTATTATTATTATTATTATTATTATTATTATTATTATTATTATTATTATTATTATTATTATTATTATTATTATTATTATTATTATTATTATTATTATTATTATTATTATTATTATTATTATTATTATTATTATTATTATTATTATTATTATTATTATTATTATTATTATTATTATTATTATTATTATTATTATTATTATTATTATTACTATTATTACTATTATTATTACTATTATTACTATTATTATTACTATTATTACTATTATTATTATTATTACTATTACTATTACTATTATTACTATTACTATTACTATTATTACTATTACTATTATTATTATTATTATTATTATTATTATTATTATTATTATTATTATTATTATTATTATTATTATTATTATTATTATTATTATTATTATTATTATTATTATTATTATTATTATTATTATTATTATTATTATTATTATTATTATTATTATTATTATTATTATTATTATTATTATTATTATTATTATTATTATTATTATTATTATTATTATTATTATTATTATTATTATTATTATTATTATTATTATTATTATTATTATTATTATTATTATTATTATTATTATTATTATTATTATTATTATTATTATTATTATTATTATTATTATTATTATTATTATTATTATTATTATTATTATTATTATTATTCAGCTTTATGGTAGAAAACATGGTTGAGCAGTTTTTGCAACAAAATGTCAGCACCAAAGTGCAGATGATAAATTGCCTGAAACATAAAACGATCGTTTTTGTAGGCCGTTTTTTGTACATTGTTTGAATTTGAATTTTAGTTGTGACGGTGGCCCTCCGTGTTCTAGAACCAGTTAGCGTGCTAGCCGCTAGATCCCGAGGTTGCGTGTTTAATTCTGGTGATTAGTGAACAATTCGTTTCGGGGGAAAAACTCTTCTTTCGGACGGGAAATATAGTCGTTGGTCCCATGTCGTAGATTTACTGTACGAGAAAGAACCGTAAGCCTGATAAAGGAGGCTGAGAGATACAGGAGTTAAGAAACATTCATATTTAGGAACTCAATATAAATGTTCTTTCCATTTATATAAGCTTATGTTTCTGTATTATAAAAGCGTAGGTTTAACTTATTTTTTAACTTTGGTTATTTAGTAAAAAAGCACGTGAGGAAAGCAAACGCCTATTTCATCTGATTCTGGCTCGAATGTTACATCCAACGCCATGTTTCGTCTTTCCATTGAGACCAGATTAAAAGGTTGAAAATGGTCCCAACGGCTTCAGAAACTATTGCCTCAATGGTACAAAAATGTAGGTGACGAAGTTATAAAAACTATTTTTTTTTCAATTAGTTTAGGCGTCAATGTTACTAAATTCCTTCAATCACGTATAATAAAATTGTTTAAATACATTGTGGACATAAATGATATACTCATGTTTGAATTGATGTTGTTAGTATGGTTTATTTGTGTTAAAGAGGCCAATAAAAAGAAACTGTGTTGTAAGAAATATTGAAGAGAATGCTCAAACCATTAGACAGCTGGAAGGTGGAAGATTGTTATGAAATTTTATTGTTTGAAAATATCTTCAATTTCGGGAGCATTTCTCAAAGTTGCCAAATGACAAAACTATGAAGAAATCCAAATACAAAGGTTAAACGAAGCCATATACAATATAATTGTATGTAGAATTGGTGCTGCAGGCCCCCTATATTGTTAGTGTTTACTAGAATGCATTTCGTTGGGACCTTACTAACATCCTCAGCTACAGTTGTGTGAAGTGTCGACAGCGAAATGTGCTCTATGTAAACAGTAGCAATAAATGGATCATGAAGTACTATTTCAACTCATAATAATTATACTAATTTAGTGCTTCATCACATCTCAATCTACATTCTTTAAAAAAGCCGTATTTCTTTTGAATAACGAATTTTTGCACTTACAACCAATATCACATACTATCTGAGATAAAAGGAATTTATCTGAAATTGTTATGCTCCATTTTTAAATTAAAGCAGGATTATACTTTACCTCTTCTGAAACAACAGTACGTCGAAGCATGGACTAGATGAAATGAAAATTTCGGTGTCAGAAAATGTTTGTGATTGAAGAAAACAAGTAGAAGAAAGCTGTTTTTGCTTGCGGATTCTGCATTAAAAGTATAATTCAGGATCCTTGATTAGAATGTCTTCTAACTCCACACAGATAGTCTGAAAGGAAAACAACTCATCAATAACTAGTTTGGTATTTAAACAAATGTTCGTTTATAGGAAATGTTGTTCATACACACGCATAGACCATATAGACCTTATTTTTTTCTAAATATGCTATTTTTGGGATTCAGGGAGACACAAAAGTAGTATTTCCAGTGAAATATCGATATGAAGTTGGAGAGTGGAATGCATATAGTATGCTAAGAGAGAAGGCGAAAAGGTCTGTGTATTTGTGATCAGCAACGTTCAAAAACAAAGTCAGGTAAATAGCAAATCTGGGATATAATTTCATCAGCCACCAATGATGCAAGGTGATGATTTTCCAAACAGAAATCCCCGACAATGATTATTCCTTATAAGGAAAATTTGTTCGAAATTTTTATTTCTGCAGAAATAAATATCTAATAACTAAAGTAACATGATAAGTAATCGAACCTCTCAATTGTGCTATATTTACGTGTTTAATTTATAGTAAAGGGATGCTGAAACAAAAGACATTTAAATTATAGACTGCTGTAAATTGGATGGTAAATTGAATAAGCTTTACACAAAATAAGAGACGAAAAATGACAAATTAATACCTGTAAAAATATATAACTAATGATTAAGCTATTTAGACCAACGGCAATAAATATCTAAAAGTAAACCCCAAAATAAAAATAGATTTGACAGAAATTGTGTGTTTTACAGATGAGTAGTGCTCTCTTTCTGTAAAAAGGTTTACTGGAACTCTCGCTTGATAACACTGTACAACAAGTATAAAAATCTAAACCTACCAGACTCTACTCTCGGAAAATAACGGTATTACACTACAATCAAGCAGACGCTCAGAAGCGGACTACATCTTACCACAGCCTGCTTGCTTTATCTTTGCATTGCCGTTTTCTCATGTATAGGCTGCACTCTGTAGTCCTAATGGTTTTAAGGAACTGATAGGTGGCTGTAAGGCACTTTTAGGTGAACGAACGGAAGATGGCAGCACTAAACGAAGTGCACTAAGGCATTACTTCTGCATCAACTATTGTGAAAAAATGCAAACTCTTTCACTCAATTTGGGTGGTAATATCAATTTTAAATGTCATTGGAGTTTGTATCTAAGAGTTTAACGGAACGCGTTCCAGTGCATTCCGGATGAGAAGAAAGAAAGCCTTGTGATAACTATATTTCTTTTGCAATACATTTTTGTCTAGCTGTCATTGTTTCTCCAATTGTACAAAATTTATTCAGCATTACACGTACTTTTAACAGAAATTATGTAGTTTGGATTAGGAGCAGTTTCTTGAAAATTTTTAAACTTTCTGTTAATTTCATACATATGCAAATAGATACAGAACATTTTAATAACATTTTATATACAGGGGATTTCAAAACATATAGCCTGGTAAGATCTAAAACTACATTTTGGCTGTAATACAATATGATATCTCCCCACTTTAATTAGGAAGTAGACAAAGTAACCAGAATAAATGTACTCTCTGCTCAGCACCAGAAGGCAAGCTAGAGGAATGCATAATGATATAACTTGTGTTCGCCCCACGTTGTTTATGCCCGCCCTCCCAGATTCGTTTAAAGTACACAAGTGTTGTCGCATAACTCACCCATGCGTAATACCTACCACTATAGTTACTGCAACGTACATTGGATCTGGCAGCATGGATGAATCATATGTACTCTCATACACTCATTTCCTAGTAAACAGATCCACTAACAGAGCAGATAAAAAGTTCAAATTCGTCTCATTCGTCTTCTTCATTCGTCTCTTGCCATTTTGTGCTAGGTAGACAGCATATGATTCTATGAAAAGTAAAGCTGTTAGTGTAATTGAAACTAAAGCAAAATTACGCAATAAAACATATTGTCACTCCGGTGTTAGGTTGCTGCCTTGGAGAGATTGAGTATCAGTCAGACCATTCCACCAGCCTTGCCGTTTACTGGTGAGAGGGGAAAATAAATCAGAAAAAAAGGAACCGGAACTTTCCGGGACAGTCACTAGCTGCGGTCATGAAAGAAGAGGTAGCTCCTTCGTAGTGTACGCTGTAGGTTTTCCAGACCATTGGATTTCGTGTATTGTAGAAGTTTCCACTTAAAGAGTCTATATGCCAGCACTGCAGGTGCGAAGCTTAGGACTTAAGTTCAGGTCATTCATGAGAGCGGAGTAGTAATTAGTAGTTCTGCAAGGAGTTCAGTACAGTTTACTTGCTAATTGTGAGTTGAGCTGTGATAATTTGAGTTCAATTGTCAGGGTTGGTGAGCAGACCAGTATAAAATGAAAATATTCCCTTTGCACTAGAAGTATTCGAACAGCACTAGCTTGTACATGCATCATAGACATAAAGGAACATTAAGACGGCCATACTTACTCCGTGTATCTGTATTTGATTATAGGGCTTACAATTATAATAATAAATAATAAAGAGTTTGCTGAACTTCGTTTCTATTTTGTTTCTCCTTTTTTGTCCCAATGTGGACCAATCATAATTATTTTATATCAAAGTGGTTTAACTTATTTTCCATTTCTTTTGTTTAAAATTAGTAATTTGTAGTGCTACAGTTAAATATGTTGACAATGTTGTCCATGTATAATGGATGATTCGGGTTACTTATAATATCTAACGTAATCTCATTATTTTGGTTAATGAACACCTCCAATGGAAACCTTGCTGATTTTCCCTGTAGAATGTGAACTAGGTGAGTAGGTAATCCATTATTCTTGCTAAAATATGAAACATAATAATATACTAATCAGGGACAAGTATGCTTTCGTAACTTTACATTGTTGTGTGTATCATCTTGACAAGTACGTAATACATAGCTCAAGCTATTGGGCAGTGATTATGAACATAATGAAATAAATATAAGGGGTGTACCGTCATTGACATTTAGTGTAATTATGTTTATTGTTTCAATTTATGATCAGTTATTGTGCACTATTCTCTTTGAAAATTGCAACACCAAGAAGGAAACGCATGAATTCAATGAATTTAATACCACAGGTTAGGTAGATGACTAGTAGGAGATGATTCACTTTTCAAATCTGTACATGACCATTGAGTCCTAATAATCAGTATTTCGTGTGGCATACATATGCTGAAATTAGAGCTGCTATACCCCCGACATTGTATCAAAAAGTTCTTAATACGTTCCTGAGTAATTTCTTTCCAGGCAGTTTGTATTTAAGCCCACAATTCCGTGTCACTAGTTATTGGGGGACCATGACGCACCAGATGCCATCCAACATATCCCAGACATGTTCGGCTGGCGACATGTCAGGTGAACGTGCAGGACAGGGAAGTAATGGTACCTGATGCTCTTCGAAGTAGGCTTGTACACTCCTCGGAATATATGGCCGGGAATTGTTCTATTAAAATATGGCCTAAGGAGATGCCTGAAGAAGGGGGAGTACATCAGGCTCTACAACCTCCGTTAGGTATCCTTTGCTGTTCAAAGAGCCCTCGATTCGTAGGAGATGTGATCTGTGGTTGTAACCAATGGCTTCCCAAACCATTACACCTAGTGTTTGTCCTCTATGCTGCTCAACAATGCAGCCATCCCCCCCTCCCAGTGACGGTGTTCAGGTGCCCATTGCAGTCGGAGGAGCTTGTTGTTTCTGGACAAGCCGACGTAATGGCACACCTGCAACATCCAACCCACAGCAGACAGCGACGAACCGATTTTGCAGACAAGCCCACACCTGTTGCTGTGCTTCAGCGTCAAGCCAACATCGTGTATGCAGCTGTAAGGTCCATATAACGGACAAGTTGGCCTTCACCCCGTGATGTGGTCATTTTTTCGTGGTCCAGTGCACACTCTCCACTTCGTAAGACCTTCATCTATCCACTGCTTTCACCCACGCTTCACTGCCGTAGCACCATGCCCTGTACGAGACGAAATGTCATTGTGTGACAAACCCGCTTCTCGGAGACCGATTATTCTGCCCCTGTACTAATTCGGTGATATGCCTTTATGATTCCCTCTGACGTTGACGAGGCATACTGGCACTCACTTTATTGTTTCCACCTTGTTTGACAGCACTGCAGTGATTACACAGGGCGCAACACTGACCTTAACGGACTGACACGCGAGGGCTCTGCTAGGCCTACGTGTGTCCCATCTCTCTGCAAACCTAATTGCTTATTGCTTCCACACTCTTCTACACTTCCACCAAGTTTGGAATTATTCGGAGAGTTGCTTCTTGGTGTTGCATTGCTTATTGCTTCCACACTCTTCTACACTTCCACCAAGTTGGGAATTATTCGGATAGTTGCTTCTTGGTGTTGCATTTTTCACAAACAGCAGTGTATAACATACCCAAGTTCCTTTATAGGGTCCATAAGACAAACAATTTTGAGAAGAAATAGTACATTAATTTTGCTCATTTTTGTCTTTAATTTGCACGTAATATACTGAAATATTTTACTAGTCTACAGAGTATTCATACTAATTTTTATATTATAATGAAGTAGAAACTAAATAAGAAAAATTAATAAAATTAGTAGAATTACGTAATCTGCTACATTTACTAGTAGGCATCATGCAATATCTGATCCATAACATCGTATAAATAAAAATAGTTAGAATTATCTGAGTGAACACACTTTGGCCTTTGAATACCGAAATTTGTTTTTACTAGGGCCCGGATTTTTATGAAAAGACATATTTTTTCTGAGTAGCAACAGAAAATGCTTTTTGAAAACTAAGTGCATTCTGGAACAAATACGTTAGACATATAGGTTTTTGTAGGTCATAAAAATGAATTCTCCACATTTTTATAATAAAGTCATTTTTAACATTTAGATGCATTTTCCGGTCATTTTCTTTCTTTTCTCACGAATTTATTGGGCATTTTCATCTATAGCTCGTATTCGGGAGGCCCGGGTTCGCTTCCCGTGGTCGGCTTGACCCTAACCCATAGGCTTTTGGGGGATTTAAAATAATATGTGATTAAAAGTTCATTTATATCATCTTTCATGGAATAATAATTTTGTAGGTGTTGTAAACATGTAATTAACGCAGGTCAGCGTCCTAAGAATGCTGGTGAATTTATGGCGCATCAATTCGCGGAATCGCCCATTATATCATTAAGTACGTGTGGATTGCATCAGTCAGGATTTCAGGAGCTGGAAGTATCGCAGTAAGGAGAGTAGTTTGTGAAGTGTGTACATTTGTTGTGTTGTGAATTTCAAATGCCGAAACAAAAACGGTCAACTGCGTCCCGTTTGAAACAGTATGTTTCAGGCGGAAGCATGTTCTCTACTGATGGAACTGTATTGTTCTGTAAAGTGTGCGAAATTAAAGTCGCTGCAGACAATCGGTTCACCGTACAACATGTTGGGCGCGAAAATATTTGCGAGCTCCTCAAAATGTGAAAAAGACAGGCATTTCAGTTACTGTTAAAAGAAATAGCTTCGACGTTAAGTAACAATTCATCTTCCTTTTATAAAGTATTATGTGAAGTGTTTGTTAGGCAAATATTCTGCTAGGAAAATTTAATAATTCCAAATTACGAGATTTTCTTGAACGTCACACTGGTGATACAATTCCAGATGAATCAACTTTGCGTAAAAGTTACTCACAGAAATGTTATGAAGACACGTTAAACGGAATGCATGCATGTCTGAATGGGGAAAAATGTATCAAATGATGAGACAATTGATTCAAAGGGGCGTTATGTAGCCAATGTAGTGATAGGTAAGCTACAAGCTACTAATGCAGGACAAATGATTCTTCTGATCTCGGAGGGTATGGAAGCTGTTAACCACTGTCAGATGTGCAAACTGTTCGACAAATCCATGTGTTTATTGTGGCCTAATGAAATACAGCATGACAACGTGCTCCTCTTCCTTACAAACGCGGTGCCTTACATGGCAAAGGCGGCAAAATCGATCCAATCATTTTACAGTAAGATGGTGCATGTTACGTGTTTGGCCCATGCTTTACATCGAATTGCGGAACAGATCAGATCAATATTTCCAGAAGTAAAGAGTAAGTAAAAATAAAAGTAAAATAAAAAGTAATGTCCACAGTAAAGAAAATATTTTTGAAAGAGTCAACCCAAACTATGTATTTCAAAGAAAAGGCCCCTGAGATAACTTTGTACCCCCGAAACCAATTTTAACGCGCTGGGGTACATGGTTAACTGCATGTATATACTACTGTGACAATTTTCAAATAGTGAGAGAAGTAGTGGATAGCTTTGATAGGGTAAATTCTAAGGCAATTGAGAGCGCACAGGATCCCTTTTCAGATACTCAATTCCAAGGTAAATTAGCTTTCATGAATTCAGATACTACATTTTGACGGAAATCATAAACCACCTTGAAGAGAATGTCAATGCATTGGATAAGTCGATTGTGTTAGTAAAGGATTGCGGATGAGAGGATTTTTTGTTGTTGTAATTTACGTCCTCCAAAGTTAAGTCATAATGGACGATGAATGGAATAGGGGAAATGATACTCAAATGAGCCCAGGGTCCATAGAGCTGAGAGTTACCCGACATTCGTCTTTCAGGATAAGGGAAAACCCCGGAAAACTTTATCCGGGTAACTCACCCTGAATGAAATTCGAACTCGGGACATCTTAAACGTGAGGCAGACACGCTACCACCACACTACCGAAGCGGGCTAGGATGAGAGGATACAAACTGTAAAAGGTGAGGTTGGGGACAAAATTAGACAAAAACTAAAATTTGTGCTGGACAAAAATAAAGGATATCAAACAGTTTATCAGATTGCCGATATTTTGTGAGAAGAAAACATCAGAACTGACATTTTTGAACAGAATTTAGCAGGAGGTGACATGGTGATTTTTAAATATGCAGCTATTACATCTGTGGGAGTGGAGAGAAGCGTCTCAAACTACAAAACAGTTTTAGCTGACAACCGCCGTTCCTTTACTTCAGATAACTTGAAGATGACTATTGTGGTGTACTGCGACGCTTAGTATGCTAAGTTTTGGCTAATGGGTACAGTAACGTATTTTTTCATATTTTATAAAATTTAAAATTGCCTGATGAATTTTTATTTATATATTATTTAGTAGCAATAATTGCATTATTTATTAAGAAAGTTAATTTTAAAATGTGGTTATTCGAACCATATATTCATGATTTGTCTGTGACAGTTATTAATTTATTATTATTTATTTTGTCAGGCCATTTTTTACATTGTATCTGCATTTTTTATATTTTAAGGGCATTTTATAGCTCATTTTCAGAGAATGTTTAGGACAACACCTTCCGGGCCCTAGTTATTACATAGTTTGTAGGTAAATATTCTGGCATGAGTCATTTCGTTTCAGGCGTATCTCGTTGGATGATTCACTTTTACTGTGTGATTTACTTGAGCGTAAACATGAATAACCTATGCATCATTGTGTAGTTGCTTCTTCTTCTCTCGGTATAGGACATAATCCTGTACATTTATGGGCCTCTACCCCTTGTACCATTTAGGCGTCGAGCCACAACTATGTATCAGAGAGAGAAATCCAGGGACGAGTGATAACCTGGAACCGGAATCGGAGTGACGGAGTTCGCCGCCCTTGTAGCCGTAATTGTTATTATTTATATTTCTAGCGTCCGCCGCATAGATGGTCGCGGGTTCGAGTCCAGCTTGGACATGGATGTTTATGAGTAGAAATAGAGAGAGCCGACAAAATAGACGGAAACAATAAAAATAAAATAAAATAAAGAAAAAAAGGAAGTAGATGAACGGAATTAGGGCGAAATGGATGAAAGGGAATATGATGATGGAACAATCGGTGCAATGATGGCAGGGGAAACCAGAGGTCCAGGAAACCCACCCCAACGCCGTGTTGCCCGCTAAATATTTCACTTTGCAGCAGCGTGCAATCGAACCCAGGCTGCCTATGTGAAAGTCAAGTGGTTTAATCGCTCGGCCACGGCGCGCCCTCATTGTCGAGCTTGAAATTCTAAATAATGACACATTATTTTTGTTAACTGCTTCAAAATTATTACTGAATTTATATATTAATTTTCCGTGTTGCTTCCAGCTATGTGTGTATTATTCATCACTTGTACTACACTTTTACTGCATTACAGGTACTAATTTGATTATTCATTAAATTCACGGCTGTTATTTAGTGTAGTTATTGTATTTTCTTGCTGCATCCAGCATTAATTGTTGTTTAGCAGTATTACATTTCTTTATAATTCGCAGTTATTTACTTATAGTGCATTTCATTATTGTTTACACTGTTCATTGTTTACTGCCATATAGAACATTTGTTTTGCAACTTTATTCACTCAACTGTAACAGACATCCTAATTACCAACTACTTTCGTGTTTGCTATTTACCCATTATTTTTTCTGTTGTACAGGTCATACCTGACATTGTATATTAATACTGTCTGATAGGCATTTAAGGACTATAGCACGAATTACTATATTATTTTTTAAAGTAACACTAGAATGCTAGGAGATATCAATTTAATGTCTAAAGTACATAAAACCTGTAAATTTTGTTGGAAACATTAACATAACACACTTTGCATTTTGAGATTTTATTCACTTTATGTGCTCACTATACTTTCCAGAACTGAATCACTTCCTGAAATTCAGTTGTCATCCGTTAGGACATGTAACTCAAATACTTTTATGTAAAACAATGTTTAATTTTACCTACTGGACAAGCTAAATACATTTTATATGATATCAAGGTCAAGCAAAATTGATATAAACAGTCACAAATTTTAACAGCGATACATGTTAAAAATAATACAATTAGTCATATGAGATACTCTGTACCTCACATAGCTCTAATACTTTTCAATGTAATTTGCCTCCACTTGAAGGCATTATCAAAAAGTTGTCAACCGACTTGAAAATTTGCTGCTCATGCAGATGATTGTTCTCTGGAGACGAGACATATGGAGGGAATTCAATTAGGCTGAGTAAAATCGACACTAGATATCTCTTCTCTGGGGAACAATCATCCTCATGAGCAGCAAAGTTTGAACCAGTTAAAAAGTTCTTGATAGTGCCTTCAAGTGGAAGTGGAAACTGAGAAATTGTGGTAACAGGCAGAACAATATGAAATATTGCAGAACCAATGAATAATCTTCATGATAACTCGATTATACAAAAGTGACTGTAATATTAAATATAATATATTTTATTGAGTCAAATTCACTACTTTAAGGTGAACTGGTACAGCAGAAATGTCAGGCATTTTAGTGTTAAAACATGTGATTTTTAAAACAATCTTCAAGGAAATAAACATCACTGAAATATCTAGCATCAAATTTCATGTTTTTCAAACATGGAAGGTAGAGTATACAGTGGAACATCTAAAGGGAAACAGAGCCCTATTCAGTAAATGTCATAATCTGGTAAATGCAAAATAATATATATTCCTTTTGGAACCGATTCATTTCATGTTTGATTTTGACATTTCGGAAATAGTGACCTATCTGTAAAACAATGACAGAAGTAATGGAATGATTTATGAGTAGCATTACTGAAGAACACCTAGGAACTACTTATGCAGAAAAAGGATATAACTGAATGGAACTAAGCTTTATTGACTGCTTCAGCCCCCAAAATAAACATTTCGCTACTTTTCATTTTTAACAACTTTGTATTCTCTCATCTTTTGGTACATTAGGTCTAGGATTACTACGGAGGAATTTCGGCACTGCGACCGTCTATTGTACCTATGCCCCAACGCGGGGAATCTATGGGAGGAAGGATGAAGCGAGAGGAGACGCCGAGGGAGCCACGATAGTGCAAAGGGCAGCCGTCCTACACTTTACTCAGAAGGAAGCCTGCCCCGGTAGGCCAGGACAACGGAAGACCCCCCGCCAATGTGGTTCGGAGCGCTCCCAGCGGTAACCGGTAACTAAAATACCGCAGGAGGAAGTGATTCACTCAGAGCATATCATCCTGCCATGCACCACCAAGAAACCCGCCGTCACTTCTACCCTGAAAGAGACCAGCAGATGAGAGATGATATGAAAATGGAGATGAAATGTAGGGATAGGAAATTCGGGGGATGTGATTAACCTACCCAGCATTCACTTGGCGACCCGTGAGAACCCCCGAAAAACCCATGGATCAAGTATGTCGGCCACGGGTATCGAACCAGAGCCTCTTCAATGCGGGCCACAGAATAAAATGCCTGAGATATCGCTCTTGGTTATTGGTACATTTCCACGAATTTATCTTCTGAAAAAGAAAAGTTTAAAGCTATTTAGCATTATGCTCTCATTTTAATTTTTACACGAAGATTTTGGGCGGAAACTTTTCTTTATGTAACACAATTATCTTATAATTTAACATTTTCTTCAGTGAGTAAAAGCTATAGAGAGACTGAAACTATTAGCAAAATTATTTCTAGGAAAGAGGTATATTATTAGTACCCACCATAAAGTGTTGCACCCCCAGGTTCACATAATTTCTCACAGAATTATTAAACCGACCTCAATCTATAAACTAAGTGGATTAGGAATTATAAAAGGTGTCTGTCATGTGTAAAATATATTATAAATGTGAATGAACAATCATCAACATGCTAGGCCTAATTTTTCCAAAAGTAGTTCATTGATATATTCCATAAATTACAAGTGCTGAATAGATTTTGCTTACCAACTCCTTGGTATATCAAGTCGGATGAATTTTAAATTTTCCAAGTCATCTCCGAACCGTTTCAATCATCCGGTGAACCCATACTACAGTGTAATGGACACTCATCTTCCGTTTTATATATTCAACAAGGATGTTTGGAGTACGTAGGGCTGCTTTCCTTAAATTGGTGAATATGTCGTATCATAACTGTTTACTGATTTCTTTGTACATTTCAGATTTTATTGTTCTTCAGGTCCATCCATGCAAGAGTTAACTTAAAAAGTTCTAAGCTTGTAGTTCTGGACCATTGGCGAAAATTCTGGTAATTACAGGAATGCTACGGCTGTGAATTATATGTCCTTTTCTCCAGATTTTGACATTTTCCTAACTCCATTTTCATTGCACTTGAATGTAGACTATATGTAATTTTGTGCTAACTTTAAACATTGGCAATTATTCGCCAAAACTCGCTTCCTTGAAGGTTTTTAGAACGTTAATACTTTCATGAAATTCCAATGAAGTATATACTTATAAACAATTGCAAATATAAACAGAAATAATGAAAATAAAAGAGAGAGGAAATATAACCGTACTTTTTTTGTCTAATAGGTACTTATGTAGTATACAAAGGAGGTAATGCATTCACCCATACATTTGAGTACGAGGTTTAACATAAATACATGTTTTAATACCCACCGAATTAAAAATAAAAGTTATTGTTTTAGATAAATGATTCTTTTCGTGTGTGTGCTAACAGGAAAACTCACAAACGAAAAGTTTTTTTCAATATTTTTCAATCATGCGACTCATTGGTTTCCTAGAGTACTACCAAATTCCAAAATACTCTTTACATGGAAAATGTAGCAAAATTTTGAATTTTTCAAACGGGTTCTAGGGCTTTCTCTGTAAATGGAAATTCTTTAAAATATTTACATGCCATATAAAATGTATATGGTGGATTTGCAGGAAATAGTTCGTGAAGCCGTCTTCGTTTTATATAAAATTTGCATAAGTGTTAAATTGTATTAGGCAAACAAAATATTAGCCATAAAAGTTATCTAGATGTAGTTGAAGCTTACAGTTATCTATTCAGATTTAGTAAAACATTAAAGAAGAAAGGATATTACAGAACACTGATAAAAATGTATTCCATCTAGCAGGAGACTTATTGGTCGTCGATTTATTCAACAGCAGGACAATAATCCGAAACATGCTTCTAAGTTGTGCACAGAGTATGTCATTAGAAAAGAATAATGAGGAAAACTGGAAAATATGATTTGGCCAAGTCAATCAGCTGATTTTAGTCCCATTGAACTCTTGTGGGACGAACTTGACAGGAAAGTAAGAAAACTGGGATAATCTAATATTTAACAGCTGTGGAATAATTTACAGACTTGCTGGACTGCAATATCTGCAGAAACACTACATAACCTTTTCTAAAGAATGTCAAGAGTTTGTGCAGCGGTTCTTAGGACAAAGGGCGGATAGTTTCAAGAGGCTAAAATCTAACCCATATTGTAATGTACTTATTACCAGAGAGTGAGAAAATATTATTTTTATTTCTCTTTTTAACTTTTACGAAGTGTTTTTACATTAAAATAAAGAATTTAAATTTTGCATTTTTTTATTGGTATTGTATTTCTATGTCAACTAAAATATAGATATATCCTAAATCTTCCATGTTGTCCTTTTCATAATTGTTGGCCTATGCTTCGCCGGTAAACCGTAAGGGATATACAAAATCTTACCGCATAGGAATAAATATCTGGTTAAAACCCAGACATTTTTTAAAATACATATTTTGTGGAGTACACCACCTCCAAACTTATCACTTTATTTAATTTTCTAACACATATACTCTCTTTAAATAGAAAATCTTTATTTTTATATAGTGAACAAGTAGAGAGCCCCTAATGTCAAAAGCAACAGACAATGACTGACTCCTAGAAGATTTGACTACCATTAAACATACTGTAATCCCCTACTCTCATTGTACCCATAAGGGAAAATGTTTAACTCCATTAATCTGAAGCAGATAAAATAGTAAACGTTTTAGACAACGGTTTGTACAAGAATGAGTAGACAAAGTCACCCGAGTGCAACATATATTTTCTGTTATTTATTGACCATGAAAGGAAGAATAGAATGTCAAAGTTATTACAGAGTGACGGGTTTTTAGGAGATTTAAGTATCGTTAAAACCTGCACATTACCACTATACGCATAGGGAAATGTTTAGTACAACTACTTCTAGACACGTTTACCTGAAGTAACGTGAAGCAGATAGAATAACAAATACAGGGTGTCCATAAAGTCTTTCCGACATTACACATTTCTATTAACTGAAAACTATGATAGTTAAACCTGCGTGGTTTGAGGCAGAAGAAAGACAAACTCTCAAGGTTTGTAACATACTGTCGCGGACACATTATTTACTATATGCGGCGACGCTCATAAACAGATAGTCCAAGGCAGACATAAAGAGCCTGCAGATAAAGATAATGTGGAGATAAAGGGCTTGCCGGCACAGATAACTTGAGACGTCTTGAACATTCCTGTTTCATATAGTGATAGAACATTCCATTTCTTGTTTGCTAAAAAACAGTCTAGAATCCTGGATGGTCGTGTATAAAAAGAAGCCGTTTCTAGTTTATCGAGTCAGTCGTAAAGAGGAGTAAACAGCTGTAAAGTTTGTAACGAGAGTTAAAGTTGTAAACAGAGTCGTAATCAGAGACTGTAATCAGAACTGAATTGTGTGAACGCTATTGCTGTGGTCATCGAACTTTGTAGATTGTAACTGTGTATGTGACGTAATACTGCTACTGAAGGATCGAACAGAGTGTATTTCTACGCAAATAAAGAATATTTTGAATTTCTGAAAGTTGGACTTTTAATTCTACGAACCCACAAATCACAATATACTGTCAGTACACTTCCACATGTGCGCCGTTTGTCACCCTCAAAACATCCAAGCGATATTGAACTTCTCACCATACATTCTGCAGCATTTCGAGGGTGATGATACCAACAGCATCAGTTAGCCTTCTCAAAGTACATATTAGGTACACGTGTTGCATACACCCTGTCCTCTACATAACCCAAGGGTAAAAGTCTAGGTGTGTTATTTTTGGGGATCGTGGTGGCCAGGGTGTTCGACAATCGCACCCAATCTCTACATTCTCGTGTAACATCTCCATTGGCTGCAGGTCATTAAGTTGAGGTGCAACTTAGAGCTGTAACACATCCAGGTACATGTTAGCTGTTAGTGAGTTCTCAATAAACAGTGAGGGACCAATGACTCTGTCATGCATTAAGCAGCGCCAGACAAAAAGGTTTGTTCTATTGTCCTTGTGTTTCACGACGATATGATGGCTTTTGTGAGTCCCATATTCTTACAATGTACCGGTTGATCTTCCCAGAGGTACATATGAATAGTACACTCGTCTGGGGAACAGACACGCTGCAGGTACTCTGCAAAATGTCGAGTGCAAAAGCAGTACGGCAAGGGTGGTAATTTGGCTTCAGAGCTTATGTTATCTGAACTATATGATCATACAGATTAAGTCGCTTATGTAATACTTTATGCACTCTGGACAGTGGAATTCCGAGATAACGAGATGTACGACGAGTAGAACTAGAGGACCTTCTTCGAAATGCTTGCTGCACAATCTCAACGCTTGCTTCTGTTGCGGATGGACGTCCTGACCCTGGACGGGAAATAAAATGAAATGTTTAGTGTTTAACGCCCGCTATTACTACATACGGCACCGCAGGCGGTGACACTGATGGTACATGAGATGAAGATGGAGCACCGGTGAAATGAGATGGCGGGGGAAACCGGAGGTCCCGGAGAAAATCCGCCCAGCGCCGTGTTGACCCTGGACGGGAGGTAAGACTTCCAGTCTCCTTACACTTTGTGTACCAACCAACCACAGATTTGTAATCTCAAATGGTGCTCGTCCATATTCCCTTCTAAACCTCTTCTGGACAGTAATAGGTGACTGTGTCTCATTGTACTATAAAACATATTGTGCTTCCTCTGGTTTCACGACATGTTAGATTATACCAGAAAAAAAGAACAATAGCTAAAACAAACCTTAAAGAGCTGTTCTGTCTTCTGCCACAAGCCACACACCTCAAACTGTAATAGTTTTCTTTCTATAGGGATTTGTAATGTTGGAAATACTGATGGACACCCTATATTTAAAAAAAATAGTTTTTAAAGGAATGAGCAGAGAAAATCATGTGAATACAAACATGGAATAACGTCCTTTTTATATTGTCACCCAATTATCGAAAGGCACGGTTCAACTGACAGCTCAGTGGGGGACAGGAGGCATTCAGGCCACGTCTACCCATTTATCTGAGTAGCGCTAACTGAGGGGATGGTTGGAAAAGCATCACTAGCCATCCCTTTATCCTCCCCTGACGTCTGGAACAATCGGGATGACGTTCCGTGCCGCGAAGCTTCCAGAAACAGCGATCTTCTTATATCAGGGCTGCAGTGGACAAGTCAGTTCAGCTCCTGGCGAGCAGCCGTGAGGAACACCGTGCTAGCGAATGGACTGGAAGACTGTGAACGTGTAACAGAGGAGTTGTGCGTAATTGTGACCGTGGAGTGGACCTGTGACAGACGAACTGATGGGCTGCAATTGTGTGTGCTACGTAATTCTATGTAATCGGCAAGTGTTCCAACTGTAGTTCGGTGGAAATAAAGAACAGTTTGAGTTTGTGTAATTGGACTTTTAATTTCACAAACCCACAAAGTCACAACTGGTGTCAGGAAGCGGGACGACAACATCACCGAATATTACAACCATGGACGCGGCATTGGAAGAGATTTTGGAGAAGATGATGGAAATGAAGGCCGAACTGACCTCGAAAATGAAGACGGCGATTGACAACCTCGCTGAAAAACAGAAGCGGCAAAGAACAGCCTGGCCGGAAAGCTGGAGACCACAAATAACAACTTGGCAGCGGAACTGAAAGAAGTGAAGGCCGAACTAACCACAGAAATGAGAGCAGCGAAAGACAGTCTGGCCACAGAAATGAAAGTGGCGAACCAGGTTCTCGCCGCCAAATATGAAGAACAGTTGGCCGACTGAGGGATGACGTGACGGAGCTGGGCAAGCGAATGGGCCAAGTGGACGAGCGCGTCAAAGACCTGGCGAACCGCTTCAATGACATAGAGGAAAAGGCCAACAGTAACGCCAAATCCCTGAACGCCATGGCGGAAGGCGTCGAAGACCTTGCGCACCGCGTAAACAACCTGGAGGGAAAGGCCGACAGCAACACAAAGTCCCTGAACGCCATGGTAGAAGACATCGTCGGCAGGAGGTTGAAAGACTTGAAGGTCGACTCGCCGGGACGCGACACAACATCGGTGCGCGTCAAACCTCCAAAATACGACGTCGCGTCAACGTTCGAAATCTTCAGCCGCCAGTTAGACACGGTGGCCAGGCATAACAAGTGGTCACCGGAGGAAGAGGCCGCACCGCAAATAGCCAGCCTCCAGGGATGTGCCGCGGAAGTCCTCAACGCGGTCCAGACAGTGGCGGCTCCCAAGGATATCTGGGAGACCCTGGAGAACCATTTCGGGAACCACTGCCTAGCCGCAGCCTACCGCAGTCAGCTGAAGACAAGGTTGCAGTAGCCAGGGGAGACGCTGCAGGTGTTCGCCCTGGCGATTGAGCAGCTGGCTAGAGAGACCTTGGTTGGCCTTCCGCTGGAGTTCGTATCCCGGGAAGCCGCCTACGCGTCTGTCGACGGGGTACAAGACACTGGGATACGTCAGCGCCGAATGCTCAGCGACTACACAACCATCAAACAGGCGCTGACGGCAGCATTAAGGATGGAGGCGGACAAGGTGACGGTTACCCCGATGA
This sequence comes from Mantis religiosa, assembly GCA_030765055.1. Classification (NCBI taxonomy): domain Eukaryota; kingdom Metazoa; phylum Arthropoda; class Insecta; order Mantodea; family Mantidae; genus Mantis; species Mantis religiosa. The sequence continues at coordinate 236,764,017 of CM060950.1, forward strand.
CGAGAACGAGGAGTGTCCGCTAAACCGGAGACAAAAGACCAGCCAATGGACGCTGGCGAAGGCCTAGTGGCCTATGTTGCGGCTGTGGACAGCCGTGACACCTAGAGAGAGACTGCCCACACCAGGGAGAGCAGCCGGGAAACAAGTAAGGGCCGTTGCGGCGAGAGGAACGCCGGTGCCATCACTAACATCCCCTCGAGCGACACTGCGCGCCGTCATCCGGCAGATAGATGACAGCCTCATCGCGGATCGTTGCATTAGAGGGACGCCGTGCCGCGTGCTGGTGGACACCGGGGCAGCCGTGACCAACACCAGACCTGACATAGCCATCCAGGAAGCCGGCTGACCATACCAGCTGATGACGGCACTGGGCGGCATTTTGCCTGTGGAGAAGGAGGTCCTGCTGAAGCTGACCTTGGGATGGAGTGCCATGCGTCCGTGGGTGTTCGCCGCGAAGGTGGCTGAGGAGGTAGTTCTCGCACTGGATGCCCTCAGGAGCCATGAGGCGACAGTCGACGTTGGCAGGAAAGTCCTGCGGCTCAACGTAGAAGTGTTTTATACTCAGTCAACCCGAAGAGCACCTTGGAATCTGCAGGGTCGTCTTGAACGAATACATGGTTGTCCCCGCGAGGAGCGAAGGGGTGGTGACGGCACGACTGGAAAGCCAGAGGACCAGATACATGATGCTGGAGCAGAAGAAGCCTGTACACGGACTATATGTAGCCAGGGCATTGCTGCCGTGCCAAGAGGAGGTGCCAGTGAGACTGCAAAATCCAACGGACACCGATTACGACATCCAGGCTGGGATGGATTTGGGAACGTGCGAGCCTGTGTAAAGCGGAACAGTAATCGACAAGACACAGGAGCTGGTGCCGACGCAACACTTGGGGCCAACGCTTCATAAGGGGGTTCTTCAATATCGCCAAGCCCCTTACCCGCCTGACAGAAGAACATCGAGCTTAGGTGTGGACGGAGGATGCCGAAGACGCTTTCCAGCGCCTGAAGAAGATACTGTGCCGTGCTCCTATTCTGGGATTTCCACAACAAGGCGGCGTTTTCATTGTAGACACCCACGCCAGCGACCACTGTATTGGAGGCGTCTTATCCCAAGTCCAGGACAGCCACGAGCTTGTGATAGCCTACTATAGCAAGACGCTTTCCAAGGCAGAAAAGAACTACTGCGTCACCCGGCAAGAATTATTGCCGGTAGTAAAGCCCTTGGAGCACTTCCACAAGTACCTGTACGGTCAGCCATTCCACCTGAGGACTGACCATTCCGCTCTAACCTGGCTATTGAGCTTTGAGAACCTGTAAGGCCTATCAGCACATTGGTTCCAAAGGCTGCAGGAGTACGACTTCACCTCGGAACATCGCAGAGGGAAGAGCCATAGTAACGCAGACGCTAAGTTCCGAAGACCCTGTCCAGAAGAGTGCGGCCAGTGCACAAGAGTTGAAGAGTAGGAGCGTGCCGCCATATTTCGAGTAGTCACGGCAGTGCCTATGGATGGCTGGGATAGGGCAGAGCTGAGGAGGGAGCAGCTGGCGGACGTAGACTTGGGGCCACCTTTGAGTTTAATGGAGGCAGGGACAATACCAACCTGGGAGGATATCGTAACGTGGAGCGCCACCGACAAGTCGTACTGGGCCCAATGGGACTCGTTGAAGACCAGAGAGGGCGTGCTGTTCCGGGTATGGGAATCACCCGTTGGGAAGACGCAGATAGAACAGTTTGTACTTCCCTGGAGTAGGGTCCCGGAAGTTTAGGAGGAAGTGCACGCCGGTACTTCAGGAAGACACCTGGGAGCGAACCGAACGATTGACAAACTACGACAGCGCTACTACTGGCTGAGACTCCCAGTAGACGCTGAGAGATGGTGTCGTCAGTGTCACCTGTGCGCGACGATTTGCGGCCACAAGACTAGGAGCCGGGTTCGCATGCAGCAGTACACAGTCGGTGCGCTATTCGAGCGGATCGCTGTCGACATAGCTGGAGCATTCCCAGTGTCCGACCAAGGCAACAATTACTTGATGGTGGCCGTGGACTGCTTCACCAGGTGGCCGGAGGTGTATGCCATCCCAAACCAGGAGGCAAAGACTATCACAGACTGCGTAGTGGAGCAAGTGTTCTGCCGATGTGGGGTGCCGTTGGAGCTCCACAGCGACCAGGGCAGCAATTTTGAATCCAACCTGATGAAGAAGGCACTAGAAAGTCTTGGGGTTAACAAGACCCGCAGAACACCTCTACATCCCGAGTCGGATGGCATGGTCGAAAGATACATCAAGACCTTACAGAAACACCTGAGGAAGGTCGTGGCCAGCCATCAGGAGACTGGGACGTCAAGGTGCCACTGTTCCTGCTGGCCTAACGCTCGTCAACACACGACACCACATGGTTGACGCCAGCCATATTAATGTTCGGCCGAGAGTTACTCCTACCTTGTGACCTGGCTTCTGGAAGCCCTCCGGAAGTGAAACAGCCAGCGAACGAGAATATGGAGAACCTGGTGTACCACCTCCATGACATGAACGAGATGGCTCGCCAGAACATCCAGAAGGCAGCGACCGCATGAAGATCCGATACGACATGCAAGCCAACAGCCAAGGATGCCAGCAAGGAGACCTGGTTTGGTTGTATCGCCCTACACGGACCAAGGGACGCTTCCCCAAGCTTCAGCTACCATGGCAAGGACCGTACCGAGTGGTGAAGAGGATTAACGACGTGGTCTACCGCATGCAGAAGGGTTCTTGAGGAAATATGTTGCTGGTACACCTGGATCGCCTGGCCCGCTACTATGGTGCTGTTCAGGACAACCAGGTATGAGGAGGGTGCAGTGTCACACAATTATCGGAAGGTACGGCCAACTGACAGCTGAGTGGGGGACAGGAGGCATTTAGCCAACGCCTACCCATTTATCTGTGTAGCGCTAACTGAGGGGGTGGTTGGAAAAGCATCACTAGGCGTCTCTTTCCCCTCCCCCAGATGTCTGGAACCATCGGGACAACGTTCCGGGCCTCGAAGCTTCCAGAATCAGTGATCTTCTCATGTAAGTACTGCAGTGGACGAGACAGTTCCGTTCTTAGCGACCAGCCGTGAGGAGCGCCGTCCTAGCGAACGGAATGGAAGACTGTGTACTTGTAAAAGAGGCGTTGTACGTAATTGTGAGTGTAGAGTGGACCTGTGACAGACGAACTGATGAACTGTAATTGCGTGTCCTACGTAAATCTATGTAATCGGCAAGTGTTCCAACTGTAATTCGATGCAAATAAAGAACTGTTTGAGTTTGTGCAATTGGAATTTTAATTTCACGATCCTACAAAGTCACAATATTTTAGAACTACTAGCGGAAACGAAAACTTGGAAGTCCGGAATTCACTGTATAGTCTATTTTAAAATTAGGCTTCAACGCAACTAAGATGTTCACATTGATAAAGAGAATTTAGCATGGGATTATTCAATATGTGGATCCTGATGTTTCAAATTGGCTAATGGTAGATTGCTGCTAGATGGAAGCGGGGTAGCAATGCATGCTATTTCAGCCAAAGTAGCGTATGGCAGTAGGATGGATTGGGAGTTACAGTGTGTTCTCAGAACTATCTGATTTGTATTTGTGCTATTGTGTAAAGAACGAAGGACATGGTTAACTTTCAGAGACATTAGGCACGGGCTTTTGTCAAAAGACAGCCAAATATTAGAGAATGGATTCTTTAATTAACGGAGTGCAAATAAACTGGTACAGGATTAACTACGCAGGTAAATATTTCGAAATTTTATTAATATGATAAACGGATTTTTTGTGCGGAATTCAAAAATAATTCCCATTTTCTCCCATCTGTTTTTAAAACAATACATAAATAACTGAAATAAAAGTAGAGCGTTTTGAAACGTAATAATTATCACTTTTTATAAGAATGTTGGATGCAAAACCAGACCATAACTATAACTTGTTATTTGCCACTAATTAATCATTAATTGGTAAAAATGATAAGAACATTCAAAATCTTATCTCAATATTGCACTTCAAATGTTTATCCTCCTTGAACTTTCGCAATTATATTGAAAAATAACTTTATTTGTAGCCAAAAGATTGTGAAATAACATGTTGTATTTGGATATTGATTAAAACCAATCTGCCATAAGGAAAAGATTGTGTTGCATTACTTTTGGAACGCCCCTCTTATTAAATGAATATCAGGAAAATACATTTGTATGGAAATGGGAAAGAAGTAGTAATTGTTGATTTGAATCAGAAAAGAGGTCCTAGACAATGACGTAAATTGTGTCCTATTTTGTTTATTCTATTTGTAGATGATATCATCCGTAATCTAAGTTCAGCGAATGCCATTTATGGATAACATGGAAGTTCAAGGCTTACGGTATACAGATGATTAAATGGCTGTGTCAGACACAGAAATTTTTTTGACTCATGCTGTAAATGAGAGAGAGAGAGAGAGAGAGAGAGAGAGAGAGAGAGAGAGAGAGAGAGAGAGAGAGAGAGAGAGAGAGAGAGAGAGAGAGAGAGAGAGAGAGAGAGAGAGAGAGAGAGAGAGAGAGAGAGAGAGAGAGAGAGAGAGAGAGAGAGAGAGAGAGAGAGAGAGAGAGAGAGAGAGAGAGAGAGAGAGAGAGAGAGAGAGATTGTTACTTCTGAGGTCTTAAACTGAATCAAAAGAAAACTGAAATGATAGTATATAAAAAAGGAAACAAATTGCAAAATATGAAAATTGGTTTATGGGAGCCAAAGAAATTAAAGAGTGCAGGAGAACATTTGTTTGCAAATCAAACGCAGCAGCGAAGGGGATTGGAAGCAATAGAGAAGGTGAGTGGTAACTAAAAATGCGTATATACAATACCAATGGCGAATATAAGTTAGTTTAAATGGCTGTACTCAGCCCTAATTGAGATGAAGAAAGGGTATTTAGTGTAATTGTGGGAGGAGTTTGAAAATGGATGGGTGAAATTGCATCTTGTATTACGAGCATGCTGCCAAAGTGCGGGCGCTGCGGACCCCTAGCACTCGTGGTACCTCTGACGTTACTAGAGGAACCTCGGGCCGAACAGCCGAGCCCCTCCTTCGGGAGTTGTTCGGATTGGGATGGACTCGAGGGGGCAGTGTGTTCCCGAAACCCGTGGGAATCGGGTACGTCTTCGGACGGGGTTGAGGGAAGCCATTAAGTCTCCCGGGTACTAGCCTGCAAAGCTAGTAGTAGGTGTGCTAGATCACCAGGCGGCCCCACCGAGGTTTTTCGGTAGTCTTCACCCTGAGTGTTGACGCGCGTAAGTGGCGTATCCACTTCCATCCCGTCTTGAGTCCATAGGACCAGATGGGGGGGGGGCTTGTTAGTCTCTAGGTCTTGCCCTATGGAAAGCACCTCGGAGGACGCCGAGCGCCCTTTGGGACAGCTCGGATACTCCCTGGTTGAAGGAGGCCCGGGTCTTGTTCCTACGGGTTCAAGGCTAATGGGAGTAGAGCCTCTGGACTCAACGTGTATTACGAGCATATTGAAAATTTACGTTGGGAATACCCCAGAATTCAGTTAATGTAACGGTACTTTTATGAATGGGAACATTCCTTTTTCTGTCATTTAGTCCTCCAACGTTAAGCCATATTGGATGATGAATGGAATGGGTGAAACGATGCTCAAATGACCCCGAGGTCCATAGTGCTTATAGGTACCCGGCATTCGTCTTTCAGTATATGGGAAAACTCCGGAAAAGACTTATCCATGTAACTTACCCTGACCGAGATTCGAACTTGGGACCTCTTGAACGTGAGGCAGACATGCTACCACCACGCCACTAAGGCGGGCGGGAACATGTGGTATGAAAGGAATGGCGATGGGAATAGTGCTTAGATACTGGTAGAGGTCACTGCAGTTAACGGAAGATAGTCTGATAGAATCTTGCCTCGATTTTCATGAAAAGCATCCCAATCAGTACGTCTTTTTGAAAAGAGTAAAGGAAAAGTTGGATGAATAGACATAATAAGGAGTATGGAAGGAAAAGTGTACTAGATTTCTGGACATGGATCGTCAAGCAATGTATACTGAAGTGGAAGAGATAACGACACTGCTTTCTATGATATTTGGAGCAGAATGAAGATTAGAAAAGTCTTTTGAAATCTGTAATATAAGGGAAAGAGAAGCGATAGTGTGGTACCGATAAGGGGTAAAGGCTATAGAAGATCGAAGAGACACTGTACTGCAGTTTGGTTTCCGATATTTGGGGACAAGGAAGAGAGACAGCATATTATGTGTGAGTGCAGCGGCACAGATGAAAGGAGAAATAAATTGTTAGAGATAAATGCCCAAGCAATTCAAATATTGTAGCAATAAAGAAAATGGAAATGGGAGGAACAGTGATTGGGGGAGTGCAATGTAAAATTTAGAGCTTAGGGTATACTTAAAGAAAGCTGTGTAAGAATTGTAATTGTAAGAATTGACATCTGATGTATAAATGGCTAGGGCTAATCCCAGTGGACAACATTATGGAAAAGCTCAATACTAAATAGAGTAATTTAAATTAAATATGCACTACATTTGTCAGAAGTATATCTTAAGCCAATGGTGATTTAGTCCTTAAAGATAATTTCGAAAATAGCGACTTTTTTGGAAGGTGTAAATAAAATGATATAGAAATAATGGAATTTCTAGCACTGATTAATTGAAAAAAACTAAACACAAATTTGTAATTTCAGAGTCGTATTACCATGTTGCTTTGTACCCCATTATAACGCTTTACAAAGTGCTTAAGAAGAAAAAAAATCCCAATTTTCGTTTCACAATCACCTAATAGTCATTTTTCGTTGAGACATCTTAGTCTCCGTGCATGCGATATCAGCCTAAACTATTTAAAAGGATATACGTACTTATATACAAACTGCTGGTAAAATCATAAGTTTAGGTAACCTGTACTGCAGCTTCTGAAAAATGTTACATTATTTCGTAAGGGACCCTATGTTGAACCTTTCGCAAGTTGATAGATGCTTTAGCGTTTTGTTAGATCTGTAAGCTTTTATCGGAGAAAAGATTTGCTTGCTAAACAAATATTAATAATGAAGAAGTCTTATGGATGCTATATGAATATTTCTGCGATGCTGTATATATCAACCCTAATCCAGCGCCTTGATACTCTGTTTATTTCTTCTTGCGTTCCTAAGGGAGCACTGATTAACATAGACACTGACCTATAAGTTGCATTACACTTAAGTGTTTACAAGGATTTGCGAAATAGAATGATTAAGATATTGTTTAATACTCATACGACACGGTTTAACTCTTTTTTTGTTGAAAATCGTTTTGGAAGCGCTTGATTGTGGAGTGATGTTTTAAATTACTTCAAGTCTAAAATATTAAATTAGTAAACTAAAAACCTTAAATATATTTATTGTGTTTACATAATGAATTTAGGAAATGAACGAATTACTAAGGGTAGAGCGTAACACCACATACCGACAATGTTGATTTTACCATTAACAAGGAGCACTTTTCACAAAACTGTGTAAGCTACATTAGTTATGAAAGTTTTCGTATAGTATCAATTGTTTTTGCTAATACCTCTAGAAAATATAGAATACAGGATGTCCTGCCTAACTCTGAGACCTCAGATATCTCCGAAATGAAACAAAATATGAAAATTCCAGATGGTCAGGAATGTACATATGTCAGGGGCTCACAAAATGAGTAGGTATGCACAATAAGAAAGGTAAACAAGTAACACTTACAACACTAAGTTCCGTTTTTTTAATGGAACATGTATGCTTATTGAAGTAAAATGAAAACTAGAGCTACAATTAGTGATAACACACTTTGTTTTACGTTTTTTAAAACCTCATACGTTCGGAAATATGTGGCTGTTAGAGGATGGCAGTAGCGCCACAGTTTGTGACGTAATCCAATCCATGTACTACTGTGCTGAGGAGTTACTTGCCTGTAGCCTGCTGTAAACAAACCGATATCACCTCGGCACGTTCTAGCTTCGGTGTACCAGTCTCTCCTGATCTAGTCTGCTATCATACTGTAACGTAATTCACGTGCGTTACGGATATTGCTTTCCATATTGACACATTAAAATGCGTTTTCGTATGGCGTGTAACAGTTTCCGTCATCTAGTACGAGGGTAGTCTGAAATGTTTCCGAACTATACTGGTCGCCAAACTAGAATGTGTTTGACAGTTAGTAACCACGTGGAATAACGGTCTAAACAAATGGGAGGGGATGAGTACGTCATAACGGTTGCCATAGTAACGATTAAAATGACCAATTAGAGTCGAGACGTTTCCATGACAACGTTAGACGCTAAACCTTGGTTGCCGATATTCTAACACGTGCTTAGCATGTTTTGCGTGCGAGCGAGCTACGCAAAAGCTGCAGTAATCATAATACCTTGGTGTTTGTTTCTCTTGACGATAACGCTGCATAAACAGAATGCGCTGATCTGTGGTCTTGACGTATGCAACAGTTAGAGATCCTGTACTGGCAAGTTACTTTGCATTTTATTTGTGGCAATTTGCCTTGGTTTACGTGTGCCTGAGTCCGTGTATCTGAGAACGTGTTGTGATCATTTGCAATTGTGTTTAATGACTGTTTAATTATGTCAACATATTGTGACAAGCGGAAACCTGAACGTGCTCGGGAACCAAATAAAACTGTATTTGGTAAAGGTATTCCAATTAAAGGACATACAGGGGAAATAATATGCTCTGTGAGAGAATACTTCGATGAGGAGAAATTGAAAGGGAAGTGTAGTATTCCATTCTCTAAGGTGCTTGGTGGGACTTCACGTGCGTAGGTATCAGTAAGGGCATTAAGGTTAAGATTGGGAAAAAAAAGTATTTTAAAGAAGAACCTTAGACATTGGGGTATAAATTAGAAACTCCCGGCAAAAATTATGCAAGCGGCATTTTTCCACTTCAATAAGCATCTTAATATCACAGATATGCCTCTTTTGTTACGATGATCTTTACATTGATGTGTTCTCGCATGTTCTAGAGTTCGCACGTAGATACGCGACTTTTCTGTTGTCTTTGTGTATAGTATTATAAATAATTAGTAATAATAAAATACCCATTGCAGTCGCAACAGAATCAGCTTCACACCCTTAGGGCTATCACGCTCTCCAGGTGGCAGCAATAAGCGGCAACGTCGCCTCTCTCTCCGTACGAAATGCCAATCACTTTCTAGATTGGCGACTAGTATAATAAATATACAAGACAGTTTATCACATTTTTTTATTTTATTTTTCAACATAGTCTCCCTGTAACTGTACACACTTCTCCCAGCGATGCTGCCAACTCCGTAACTCATACAAATAGTACCCGGCGTTTTTCTCTGCAAAATAATTGTTCACGAAAGTGATTGTCGCTTCATTTGACGAAATTCTCTGTCCTCTGAGCGCAATTTTCAGATGAAAAGAAGTCGCTTGGGGCTAGATATGGTGAGTAAGGCGGATGGCCAAGCAGTTCAAACCGTAATTCGTGGATTTTTGCCATTTCAACCGCCGAGGTGTGAGACGATGCATTGTCTTGGTGAAACAGGATTTTCCTTTTCTGCAAATGTAGACCTTTTCCCGCAAGTTCTGCCTTCATCTTGTCGAGTAATGATGCGTAGTATGCTCCTGTAATTGTTTTCCTTTTTGAAAATAATCGATGAAAATAGCTCCAAGACTATCCCAAGAAACAGTCCCCATCACTTTTCCAGGTGAAAAAAGCAGTTTTTGCTCATTTTTGGAACCGATTTCCCCTTTGAAATCCACTGTTTGGATTATATTTTTGTTTTGGGCGTAAATGGTATATCTAAGTTTCATCTACAGTAATTTATAGGCCCAAAACTCGGATGTATTGCGCCTAAGCTGCGCCAACAGGGCGTTATAAAATGTTCATTCGAACACGTTTATGGTCTAACGAGAGCAAACGCGGCACCGAACGAGCGGACAGCTTCCTCATGTCTAAATGTTGATTTAATATATTACAAACGCGTACTTTTGACATGTTCATAGCCTCTGCTATCTCTCTTTGATTCCGCGGTCGTTTTAGCACCATTTGGTGAACTTTGGCGATGTTTTCGTCAGTAGTTGGAGTTTCTGGACCTCCCGAACGTTCATCGTCTCCCATGCTCTTACGGCCACGTTTAAATTCAGCTGCCAAAAGTTTCACTGTAGAAAAAGATGGCGCGGATTCCCCATACACAGAATCCAACTCATCTTTGATTTGCGTAGGTGTATTGCCTTTCAAAAACAAATATTTAATGAGAGCTCGATTATCGATTTTGTCCATTTTCATAAAAACACTAATACCTACTCCCTCAAACGACTGTTACATAGCAACTGAGCGTCCAAAATGGCTGAAACTTTGGTGAGTGAACAACGTAATTCACTACCCTTTATTTACGAGTGCTGCCATCTTCATGTTGAGGCCGCACACTTTTCAGACCACCCTCGTAGATATGCTGGCCTTCAGCATAGAAGAAAGCCTCTATGCTATTTTAATTTACAGTCAACGTCGCAGAAATGCAACCGCAGTTTTGGCATTCTACACTGAACGCTACCCAGATCGCGGTTGTTCTTCGCCTCGTACCATTGCTAACATCTGCACGAAACTCAGGAAAACAGGAAGCTGCGCTCTCACAAAGCGACAACGTCCAAAGACACGACTGACACTGGAAACAAAATTGCTGTTTCAGGCTGCACGAGGCTCTGGAATAAGCGCAGTAGTATGAGGAGAATTTGGCAAAGGCATTGGTTTCATCCTTTCATATCTTACTGCAACAGGAACTGCACGGGAATGAATTTGAATCCCGCATTATATTCTGTAACTTTTCACTTCAGCAGTTGCAAGGTAATCTATTGTTCCTAAGTAATACGTTGTTTACGGACGAAGCTTCATTTACAAATCATGGTCATGTAAATCTGCGGAACAGGCAAAGTCCATGCAAAATCCCCACTGGATTTACCAAGTTGCTCATAAACGACAGTGAAGTGTCAATGTTTGTAGCGGTACCATTGGTAACCGTATGTAAACGTAAAAAAATGAAAATATTACATTGAAGCTGGTACCCATTTTTATCAGGGAACATTAAACGGACAAGCATATGCGTTATTTCTGCAATACGGTCTACCCTTCTTCATGGAGGATGTGGGATTGGAAACGCATCTATCAATGTGGTTCCAGAATGATGGATGTCCCGCATATTATGCACAAATTTCCAGAGACGTTGTGGATGCGAAGTATTCATATAGGTGGATATGACGGGGAGGTCCTGTGCGATGGCCAGCTTGGTCTCCAGATTTGACTTCCTTCTCTATGGCACAGTGAAAGATAGAGTTTATCAAGAACCGCTATCGAGAGTAGAGGATAAGAAAAACTTATTTCTGCGGCTTGTGCGGCAATATCTGTAGAAACATTGCAATCCGTGAACACTCTCTTGTTACCAGATTCCAAAAGTGTATCGCTGCAGACGGAGGACAATTCGAACATCGGTTGAAGTGATATGGTTTCATCGGACCAGATGCTACTGGTGATTTGTGGGTGCCTTTTCCATGTCGGAAGTAATACAAAACAATGAAGTATCTAAGGGCTATATGGCACTAGAAAATATGTTTAGGAAAACGGAACCAAATGTGTTAGCTCTAATTGCAGCTCTAGCTATCATTTTGTTAGAATAAACATACATGTCTTTTTAAAACAAGCAACTTTGTGTTGGAAGTGTTATCTGTTTACCTTCATAAATTGTGCATACCTTCTCATTGTGTGTGTCCCTGACATAGGTACATTCCTGGCCTATTGGAATTGTCATATTTTGTTTCATTTCGGAGATATTTGAGGTCGCAGAGTTAGGTAGGACATCCTGCATATTACAAACTAATATCCTTTAAATTCTTTGTTTTAATTTAGCATCTACAATATTTAATCATATTGGACGATGAATAAAATACCTCAAATGATGCACAAATGAGCACAAATCACGTAGAGCTGAAAGTTACCCGACATTCACCATTCAGGATATGGGAAACCCTGGGAAGACACAATCTAGATAAACCCTTGACCGAGATTCGAACGCGAGACTTCTTAGTCCTGAGGTAGACAACCTGCGCTATAGGAGGCAGGCATATTTATCTGCCATACCCTTAACTACTATAATTTTCAGCAGAAGTTTATGGCAGCTGTATAGAATATTACATTTTAGTGAAAAATGGAACTAAAGCTATGTCGATAATTCATGAGAGGCAAATTGTATATAATAATTCTGTTAATAGAGAAATTACGGTCTTCTGGGATTGAACCCAGACCGTTTTAGTCAGAGTTGAGTGGTCCAAATACTCAGCAACAGTGCGGTTACATTTACAAGTGTCTTAGCTTAACAACAGTGTAATGTTATGTAATGAAAGTCATTTTTACCAAATATATTGAAGATTAACTGACTTGATAAAAATAAACTATTGTACAAATAATAATTTATAGAATAGGATGATAAAAGGTATAGAAAGTAATGTGATTGTTGCATGTAATTTTTTCTTTACTACTCTTAGTAAGTAGGGAAGGTACTGCATTTCACCCAAACGTTCTAAACCAAAACTACCCAAAAATAATGTAACACATAAAACTTTTATAGTGAGTTTTATTAATTAAGCTTCATGGGTAAATCAGCCATGTTAGGTAACTAAATTCGATATTTCGACCACTCCAATCTCTGTGACTTTCAGAGACTGAATACAAAAATTTATTTTAAGAAAAGGTCTTTGTGTCTGTGAACAGTTAAACACCAAACTTGATATATTTGTTCAACATTTCTTCAAACACCAGACATAAAGTTTCAAGCAAATTATCTCCATCCCAGTCTATGTTTACATGAAAAATTTCTACAAAATTTTGATTTTTTTCTAGAAGGGATCTTAAAGATTGTTATTAAAATATTTTAAAATATTTTCATGACAAAATGAGCGTCCAGAGTTATGTTTTCAGAATGAGCACCTCTAAGGGCTGACCTGCATACACTTCATCATAAATGTTTTCGTGGCCCATTCAAGAATTTTCGGCGCATTCTTTTACGGTAGAATATTGCAGGATGCTTCCACTTCTACACCATCCAGTCACCGTTTTAACTTATTTTGAAGTAAATTCCTCACTTATGGAGAACATATTAACCATTTGATATCCAATTCTTAACATGTTAGAATTGTCTGGACATGCTCTTCTTTATACAACTATATCTGCAGTTACAGCAGCAATTGTTAACTTAACAGCGAAAATATGATACAACGGAATATCATGCAGGTGATAATCAATATCAACAAGGCTGGAAATTTACGGATGTAACCTAATTTGGGAAAAGTGTTTCCTAAAAAGGAAGTTTAGTGAAAATCAAACTTAGTATTTCAATTGTACAGCATCATTCAAGAATGTGACACAGACTTTCAAAACAATCCCTTCAACTCGAAATTATCCTTTGCATGCAGGGGTTTTTATAACATTTTGATGTTCTCAAAAATATATAGGTCTAGAGATTTTTATAAAAATAAAGTGTGTTTAAGATATTTTTATGGAAAATGAAATGTACATCTTGAAGTTCTGGGAATAGCATCTGAAGTCCTCTTCATTCTGGATGGCTTTTGAATAACTGGTTAATTGTCACACGAGATCAGATCACAAAAAAATGTTAAAGTACACATTTGCTAAATTTTGTGTGTAAAGTTGACAATTTTCAAGATATCTATTAATATTGGCTTTCAGTTGCCAATATAGTTTTCTCAGCTTGGTTTTTCTTTTCATGCACTGAGAATCGGTATTCAAAGTCATCACCGGAGACTGAAAGTTTAGGCATTATAGATCCTTCTACTTGAGAGGCTAAAGGCATTTTAAATAGCTAAAATACACACTAACAAGCAGGCAAATTCCGTGGGGTGCAAAAACTGTACTTCTGGTGAAATTTATTTTTGGGAGAATGCTTTACTTCCCCTTCTTAGTGTTTGTGATTAAGAAAGAAAAAAGGTGACATAAATCAGATTTACAGGTTACTTACAATTAACAAAGGGGGAATGAATTAATTGCTACAAAACATGTGAAAGGGGCATATCAAATCATAAAACACCAATATGCTAACAAACGGTATAAATCCTCCACCACAAAGGAAAGTATAACAAAATATATAGAAATATATAGAAATATATAGAAACCAGATATGTGATCCAACCAAAACTCTGAAGACAATTAACAGGGACTGGTGCCTTTCACCAGATGGGGTATTCCGTGGTAGCTACACCAGATGTAAGGTGCCATTGAATATTACTTGGTGTTTTCGTCCGAAGGGGAAATATACAGGAACCTAAGCACATACGACTGGATACTGGAAAGTCCAGAAGCCAAACTTTCAGTCTCTAGCCAGATGAGGGCTGAGACCTCTACTGGCAGTAGAATATTTTATAAGTCAGGGCAAATGACAGTTGAGGTTTTCTTGGTGTTTTGTTTCTTTTAATTTTAAATATATATAAATTGTGTCCTGACAGTGCAATGTTTTCATTTGCCTAAAAGAAGTCTTGGTCTTTTGTATTCTTCGCGAGGGTCGATGTCGTACTCACCTAGAACGCGTATAAGGGAATTGAAGTTATGGGAGAGATTTTGATAGAATGGGATTGAGAGGGTGTGAATGTAGTATGTTAGGGTAGGAATGTGTAGGTTGCGACGGATTACAAGGTTTGGGATGTACCATGGGGAATCTGTGGCAATTCGGTGTAATCGAGACTGTAGGACATCAAGGCGGTGTAGGTGAGTTTTAGCTGCTATACTCCAAATGGCACAGGCATAAGTGATGGCTGGTCGGAGCACTTGTTTATAGAGGAGCAATTTATTGGATATGGACCATCACTGAGCGTCGATTGTACAATGGGTATAATATACCCATACGTTTGCTGACCTTGTTGGCTGTGTAGGTCATGTGGCCCTTCCACGTCAGTCTTACATCAAGCAAAGCGCCTAGATATCCTACATATGATTGCCAATGTACTTCCTCTCCGGCTAGACGAACAGGTGGTAGGTCCTCTAGCTGCCTTCTGGAGAAAATGATGACTTGGCTCTTCTGGGGGTTAATGCTCAAGTGCCATCGTTTGAACCAGGTGGAGAGGAGGTCGGCGTATTTTTGGATTTTACGTGCAGCCATATAATGTTTAGCTGATATGGAGCTTACAGCTGTGTTGTCTGCAAAAAGGTACAGTGAACAGCGAAGCGAAGAAAGTAGGGTGTTGATATAGAGAAGGAAGAGAGTGGGTCCCAGGACACTACCTAGAGGAACACCAGCTCTAATAGAACGTGGTGCGGATAATATGCATGGGAGACACAGATGGATATGTTGAGGAGATAGGAATGCATAAGATGGATCAAGTATGAAGGAATGTAGTAGTGGATGAGGCGGGAAAGTAAACATTCATGCCAGACACTGTCAAAGGCTTTGGTATTGTCCAATAATAGAGCAGCAACATACTGCTTATGGCTAAAGGCAGTGTAGACTTCTTTGACCAACCGAATTGGCTATTGCTGGGTGGAGTGTTGAGATCTGAAGCCAAATTGCTCCCCTCTAAGGATGTTATGACGGTACATAGTTTTCCGAAGCCTACTTAAGATGAGATTTTCAATCAATTTGCTTATATGAGAAAGCAGACTGATGGAATGATAGTGTGCAGCAGAGTTGCCTTCCTTCCCAGGTCTGCGGATGGTGATGATTTTTGCATGCTTCCACGTCCGTGGGAAGTAGCCAGCTTGAATTATTGCATTAAACAGCAAGGCAAGAGTTTCCATCCAAGGGGCTGGTAGGGCCTTGAGTGCTGCATTGGCAATATTATCAATCCCGGGAGATTTGTAAGGTCGGAGATTGCAGAGCAGGCCTTGAACTTCCGATAGGGGGGTGGGAGGTGGTGGTACATCGTCTGTCGGTCGATTTAGATAGGTGTTGACCATTTGAGTAACAGAGTGAATGTGGTCTGCATCAAGTGAATTAGCAGGTACAAATGTCGGCTCAAGATAAGTGGCATGTAATTCTACCTTTTTCTTTGCTGACTGAGCGAGGACCTGGCCGTGTTTTAAAGGCAGATATTTACGAGGAAGGCGAAGCAACGCTTTGGACATGTTCCAAAGAGAATTGTCTTCTATTTGTAAAGAATTTAATTTTTGTTTCCAGCAGTCGTTGCGGTAGTCCTGAAGTCTAGTTTTATCAATTCTTGTAGCCGTCGAAATTCTTGGTGATCTGCTGAGCTACGTGTAAACAGATAACGCCTTCTGGTACTGTTCTTCTGTTGTATAATGCCCCCAAAGGTTTGAGGAAGGGGGTCATTGTTGATCCTGATAAGTGTGGGTTTTGGAGACGATTTTATGATAGCTTCTGTCAACTGGGAAGTGATGATATGTACCAGTGCACCTACATTCAGTGTGGTGGTGCACGGTTGCTGCGGTGTGGTGAAGCATTTAACCGTCGAGCGTACTCGTTCTAGTTGGTTTTCCTGGGTGTAGGGAAGCCTCCAGGAGATATTTAGGAAGGCTTGCCAGGAAAGGTGAGAAGGATAGGATAATGATCCGAAGAAAGGGCTGGAATGGTGAAGAGGGTGAGATGAGGTCTAACGTTGCGGATTAGTGCAAGGTCGAGCCAGTCTGGAGGTCTTCTACCGCCATAATGGATAGTTGGTTGATTTGGTGCCCTGGGTAATATGGCCCTGGAACCAGCGAACTGAAGTAGAAGGCGACCACGGTGATCTGTGCTAGATGAATTCCAATTTGAGTGGTTGGCATTAAAGTCCGCCACTGCAATAGTAGCAATGTGGGAGGAGAACAGTTGTTCCAGTACAACAGATAGTAAGGGACGACTATGAGGTGCATACACGGAGTAGAGCTTAAGAGGACCTCTGTTGGTGATGACTTGTACACCCGTGGACTCCAAATGGTTTAATGGTGCGATATTCAGTTGATGATGGTGAATGGAGTTATCAATGAAGATCGCAGTACTTCCTCGACCATCGGCTCTATCTGTTCTGAATGAACGCATGCCTGGAAGGCCACACTTTTGATGCGGGGATAGAGGTGTTTCCTGGACCAAGAGAATGTTGATCTTCTGTATTCATAGAAAGTTGACAATTTCAGCTAGTTTTCTGCGTAAGTCATTTGCATTCCAGAAACAGATCTTAAGGTCTGGAAAGATTGCATTCTTCTGCTTCCTAATACCCATTGTTGGTGCAGAAGGTAAACCCGGTCTGGATTAAGACCATTTCTGGTGAATTTTGTGGGGAGTGATGAAGAAGAGCTTCTAAAAGTGCTGCTGCAAATTTAATTTGTAGATGAGGAGGTATCCGGTCAGTTACTTCACTAAATTCAGCAATATCTTCTAACACTGCCAACTTGAGTTGGCGTTGGACGCAGGTTTATGTTGTGGAGCTGTTCGTCTATTTGAGGGCAAGGTCCGCTGAGGGAGTGAGAGTTTTTTGGCTTGATTGAGACGTTGATGAGTGGCTGGAGAGTGCTGAGCTTGGGATTGAGGGGGCAAGTCTTGAGAAGGATGTAATGAAGGTTGAGGTAAGTTAGGAAAATCAGAATGAGATTCTGATTCTTGGGATGTAGTGTGAGTCGAAGTATTGGCCACTGCTCCTGCATATGAAGGAAATTGAACTTGAAAATTAGCCGGTAGACCAGGAAACCTGGCGTCACAGAAGGCTTCTCTGGGAAGTCCATGAAGGCTGGGCACCCTGAGAGGAGCATGCGCCTGAGACCTTTTAGGTCCTCTCTTATTACTCTCTAACTCATAACGTGCTTCCTGCCAAACAGGACATTTGGCATAACGGCAGGAATGATCCTCACCACAATTAGCAGATTGGGTTTTGTTGAAATCACCTTGCAGCACGCTGATCGTAAATGGTCACTTTGCCCACAGTGGGAGCAAACAGATGCAAATCTACAAGCCTCAGCGCTATGAAAGAAATTTCTGGCAATTCAGGCATTGCTGTGGACGAAAGGGAGGACGGTAAGACTCTACGGTGACCGTAGCTGAAAACATCCTGGACATTTTGTGGATATCTTCCTCCTTGCCTGTTCTATCTAGGGCTACCCGACAATGAGGGAGCGGTCCTGGATTTGGTCCTCTGATGGTGCAAAAACGATTGAAATTAAATACTGGTAGTCCTCTGCTTATGAGATCCTCCTTGACCTCTTCCTCAGTAATGTGCTGTGGGAGATCCTTAAGAGTGATATGGAGTCGTTTTTCCTCAGATAGAAGAGTTGCCACGTAAGGAATGGGCTGATCGTTCAGCCATCGGCGAATTTCACGATGAGCAGTCGGATCGATCGGAGTGTGTAGGATGAATCTGGCCCGGGAAATGTTCGTAGCTTCCTTCCATCACCTGAATTACTCAGGAAGATGGGAGGTTTTTGGCAATCCTAGGGGTTTCTGTAAAAGGGACAGGGGAATCTGTTACCGAGGGACCCTTGAGATGAGGCAGTTACACTCCTCTGGAGTTTTGGTGGTATTGTTTGATTGATTTGGAGGGTGAGTTAGAGGTAGTCGCTAAGGTATCAAAGCGATTTGAGGTGCAGGGGGTACTGTCACTGGCCCATTTAATCTGCTGATTATGTTTTCTCTTGGGCATAACCTGTTGCCATTCAGTAGGATCTGTAATTAACTGATGTTTACTTAAATAGACATTTAGAGCGTCAAGACGGGAGTGGTGACTAATTTATTGAATTCAGAGGAGGCTATTTTGGCATTATTCCCTTCAGCAGCCTTCTCGAGTAGTTGCGGGAGTTTGTCTTATACTGTCTGGGTGTATTGGAGACGAGCTGTTTTCTCCATTTGTATCCATGCTAGTGGATTGGGTTCTACTGGTGTGAAAGGATGCCTGACCAGAGGAGAATCTAGGAACAGACTACTGTCGCCACCATCAAGGTAATAGGACAGCGCCTTCGTCCGGAAATCTTCTAAATATATGTTCGTAGAAGGTGTGGAAGAAGTATCCATGGCAGTAAGTATCCATGTTGAAAGATGACAGATAATAACCAACGGCGAGCCCCAATGCAACAGCAAATCAGAGCGCAGGGAAAGCCAGTCAAAACGAAGCACTTTTGTGCATGCAAAGAAGGCACACAGGCCCCTCTTGCTGTGTGAAGCGAGAAATGCTGTGATTTTTGTGGGAAAGGTACACAAAACACTGCAAAGCACACGATATCGGCAGACGATTTTAGAACTTTGTCTATTACAACACTAGCTGCACAGAACAATAGCTGTACAGAGCACTTCTACAAATGTAACACTCCGACACTGCAATGAATATCACTTTGTAGTTGCGAGCGCATAAGAAATACGTCCACACAGTGTCCACTGATGAATAGCACTGTACTCCCACGGATTTCAGGAACCTAAGAGATGGTAAGAGAAGTAGCTCAGAGGGTTACTTTCCTCAGGAAGGCTAAGGAGTACCCTTAAGAATTGACATGTAGCTCTGGCATAAATAGTGTTTAATCTATATAAATAAATCTGCTAATCTACATAATAATAGGAAGAGTAAAGATTGGTAAATAAAAGTCAACTATTGGCTTTACCTTGGCAGAGGCTGCTGGTGTTTTAGATTCCATCTTTGGAGACAGTAGAAGTAGCAGTGCTGCAGGTTCATCTTAGCATGTGTCAAGCTATTCACACTAGACCAGTTTCCAGAGGGCCTCAATATTAAACTCCTAGCCGATTAAATGGCTGACTAAAGCCTTTGTGTGATGAATAAGCATGATTCTCAAAAAAATTGCAAATCTGTTAATGTAAAATGTACTTTCAGGAAATGACATTCAAGTATTCCGACAGGAAGTCGTCCGTCTGGGCTTCACTCCTTAATCTTTGGAATATCTAAATAGTAAAAATTTACACTGAGGCGGTCCGGCCCGTTGTGGACCACGTCAAGCTTTCCCTTCTGCTAGACGCCACACAATTAAGGATCGGTGGCGTGAGGAGGTTAAGGGAAGGGAGATTGTAGTCGGTTCAAGGTGACATATAGCTCCCGCATGAGGACTCTCATCGGGATTTCAGGAGTGGGTGCGTTCTGACTGGTTTGTGGTTAATGATGGCACCTCGAATCGGGTCTAAAGAAGTTTATTGTAGTCCTTGGACTCCTACGCTCGCCACCGTAAAGTCGTCGTCGGTGTGATTGCTGAGTCAGGCGTCACTGTCAATATTGCGATGCGAAGCACGGAGGCAGTAGCACTGCGTAGTCGGATTGGATATACTTATCGTCCTCACAATACATTGCTCGTTGTGCTAAGTCTCACTGCAGAGATTGTTAAACAATGCGCTAGGTCTCTGTGCATAGCACGGAAGTATAGCTCTTAGGCGGCACCGAATATGCGTCCATCTTAAGGAGCACTCAGGACCGAAGTGCCCTTACTAGCAAAACCTAGTTTCCACCATCCCCTTGAATTCCCCCCACTCTAGAAATTTATCGGGGTTTGCAAAATCACATGACGAAACATCAATATTCTATTGGATTTTAAGTATCCCTGACTTGATATCAGTGTTGAGAATTTCCAGTTTCGGACTTAGCATCAGAGACGCTTTCTCAAACGGTCCGCGAGCAAAAATTTATTTTAAGACATGCTTTGGCGAATCTTTCGAAATCTGTTGTCAGAGGCACGCATGGGATTTTGGCAATGGGTAGGTTTCCGACTGAGAGGCACCAAATTTACGTTGAGGGCGAAACGAACAATAGATTAGGGATGCTTGTTTACAGTGGTTACAAAGAGAGTTTACTGACCTTCGTAGAGTGGCCTTGTCATTGCGTATGTCCAGGGTATATGTCAGCATTATGGCATATGTCTTCTCTGTTATACGTCATTTATTTATATTTGTGAATCTATTATTTATTTATATTTATTCGTTTGTGTCAATTTCTTTGTTATCAGGTTATATGCCGTGTCAGTGTTTTTAGGTGACAGGGGCTGCTTCAACACCTATCATACACCTACCAAATATTATGGTCACAAACATATTTATATTTCAAAGATACAAATTATACGATTGAAAGTTAGCTTTTCTTTGTAGATGCTCTTTAACGCAATGGTTCCCAGCAAACCATTTTGTATTTGGTGTGAAAAACAGCTAAATGTTTCCTATATCAGACTTGAGGCCCTTTTACATGCTTTAAAAATACAGGGTTACTGGATTTATTTCCCTTTCAAAAATCCAGCATCTTCCACTGATATATCATACAGATTCTCATTTCAAATTGAGGACAAATTTTACACAATTAAAAAGATATTCTGCCAAAGTCACTTGTCATCACATTGCAACCAGCTCTTAAAAGACTTGACTATAACATAAGCTTACTGTGCTCCCCAATTCTTATTATACCTACAAGAAAATATGTAATGCAAGCACCTATTCCTATATATGCTTATCCTGATTAACATGAAGTAGATGGAACTAGAAGCTTTTAGAAATAGTTTGTTGAAGAATGGATTGGGAAAGACATGTGAATACAAATAATTGTTTCTCTCACAAACCGCATGTTGTGAATCATAAAAACTCTTAATCACTGCAGCGCTGGAAGTCTTGATACAGAACAGGTCTTGGTAATTACGAAATTACCTGCTTTGAATGTCTGTATTGCATAGACAGTACTCAAGCGTCCGTATTTTTGACTGAAGGGTAGAATTACACCAAAATTACAAAAAATTATGGTAAACATAATTTTATTTTCTCCATTTCTTAGATTATTAAGGGTAGAGGACTGTTTATTTCAACAAAGGTACCTATTCCGAAATCTGCTGAATCCAAAAAAAAATGTGTTTTTGGAAAAAATTGTTTATATAGGGAGAGAATCACATGTACAAAAACATTCTAAGTCTTCTAAACTAGCAACGAAAAAATTGAATAAAAAGTACATATTTTGAAAAAGACCCATGTGTGTGACTGAACAGCATCGCAAAGAACAGCATAACTGATAAATACAAAAACGGATACTTTAAAGTTAAGCAGCTTCCAAGGAATTCAAAGCAAATATTTTCAATAAAATCAACTAATCAAGCCATCCTTTACATTAAAAAATGTCCCCTGTTTGCTTTCTCAAAACTGCTTTTACGATGTTTATTTAAAAATATATGTTTTTGATATTTCCGTGAAAAAGTATATACCTTACTATGTTCCAAACAGTATGTGAAGTTATCATGATTCATAATAAATTTTAAATTTATAAAATTGACGAACTATAATAAAATTTCAACATAAACTTCGTAAATATCTTGACAGTCTATTCTGGATACCTCTATTGCGCCTAGAATGAAAATTGCAAAGGAAACCAAACTTCATTATCAAGAGTTAGATAAAAAAAGTTAATTTTTAGTAATATTTTTAGAAGACTGGATAGAGAATATCATGTGAATACAAATTTAAGATTTTTATTAACATCCAAATGTTTGGAAACTGAATCTGGTGAATAAAATTAATATCTGTGAATCGTTTGATATATATTATAAGAGTTTTGGTATTAGGATCTCGCTACGGAGGGAATTCGGTTGGTAGGCCACCATCTTGGGGCCATTGCGCCTATGCCCCCAAGTGGCGCACCCCTCGAAGTCGAGAGGAGACAGACGCTGGCCGAACCAAACAGACACGACAGTGCAGAGGGCAGGGTCCCTACTTTTAAATTAGATAGAGACATCTCCCGACAGGACAGGACAACGGACACGCTCCCCGAATGCGGGATGGTTGGCGGTCCTAAAATGGTTCCACCAGAGTTACGGAGACCGACAACCGACCTACCGGAGGAGGAAGTAGTTTACCTCAGAGCATAAAATACAGCCATGCACAACTGAGACACCCGCCATCACTTCTAACCTCAAAGAAACCACCAGATGAGACATGACGTGAAATGATAACGGAGATGAAAAGGAGGGATAGGAAATTCGGGAGATGTAATTAATCTATCCAGCATTCACCTAGAGATCCAGTAAAACATCCAAAAATTCCATGGGTCAGGTAGGTCGGTTACGGGAATCGAATCCGGTCCTACCAAATACGACCCACAGACGAAAGCCGCCTGAGTCATCCCGCGAGGTAGATTTCTGGCAACTCATTTGTTTAAATTATATGATGACTTCAGCAGAAATAATTGATGAGTTTAGTACTCTTGATGGTTATGAGTTAACCTTGTATCCTCTTTTTGCCTTTGCATACCTCATTGACTGCATGAAAATTCTAGTTCTCAGGGCGATACTGATGAACAGCAATTTTAGATACTTCCAATGAAATATATTCACATAACAAGATAACACTATAAACTCTTATTGAATATTTGCTACGTATGAACTACAGGATTAATTACTTATACCTTGATAGGCACATTTATTACATGCACTTCATGTGATATGTCTTCTTTCTATGAAAATTGCTTTAGTCTACATAGCAAACTATTTTTTTCAGAACACTATTAACTTAAAACTCAAAAAAGATAAAAATTCTTTTACCTTTTTATATTTCATATTAACAATTGACTTCTTACATTATTTCTGAAAACCATTCTTGAAACCGGGATCTTATTGAGGATCTTATTAGGTTTATGTGGGTCATACCAGCAGCGAGCTTCTGCTGTCTGACTTTAGTATATCGCTTATCTCACATCCGCTTTAACGTTAGAAGTTCATTTGTCTTGACTCAGGAAATAAAACATCAATTGCTCTGTTTGTTACTGCTTGTACGACGGTCATAACAGCAGTGAGCTACTATTCTCTCAGTTTAGTGTATCGCTTATCTCACATCTACTTTAATATTAGAAGTTCATTGGTCTTGACTCTCAAAATAAAACATCAATTTCTCTGTTTGTTACTGCTTGTACGTAGGTCGTAACAGCAGTAAGATTCTGCTGTCTCAGTTTCGGTACCACTTATCTCACACCCGCTTTAATATTAGATGTTTCTTTGTCTTGACTCTCGAAATAAAACTTCAGTCTCTCTATGTTTGTTACTGCTTGTGCGTGGGTCGTAACAGCAGTGAGTTTCTGCTGTTTCAGTTTAGTGTATCGTTTATCTCACATCCGCTTTAACATTAGATGTTCATTTGTCTTGACTCTCGAAATAAAACATCAATTACTCCATGCTTGTTAATGCTTTTATGTGGGTCATAACAGCAGCGAGCTTCTGCTGTCTGACTGTAGTGTATCGCTTATCTCACATCCGCTTTAACGTTAGAAGTTCATTTGTCTTGACTCTGAAAATAAAACATCAATTGCTCTGTTTGTTACAGCTTGTACGACGGTCATAACAGCAGTGAGCTGCTACTGTCTCAGTTTAGTGTATCGCTTATCTCACATCTACTTTAACATTAGAAGTTCGTTGGTCTTGACTCTCGAAATAAAACATCATTTTCTGTGTTTGTTACTGCTTGTACCTGGGTCATAAGTGCAGTGAGCGTCTGCTGTCTCAGTTTAGTGTATCACTTACCTCACATCCGCTTTAACATTAGAAGTTCATTTGTCTTGACACTCGAAATAAAACATCAATTTCTCTGTTTGTTACTGCTTGTACGTGGGTCATAACAGCAGTGAGATTCTGCTGTCTCAGTTTCGTGTATCACTTACCTCACCTCCGCTTTAACATTAGAAGTTCATTTGTCTTGACACTCGAAATAAAACATCAATTTCTCTGTTTGTTACTGCTTGTACGTGGGTCATAACAGCAGTGAGATTCTGCTGTCTCAGTTTCGTGTATCACTTATCTCACATTCGCTTTAGCATTAGATGTTTCTTTGTCTTGACTCTCAAATTAAAATATCAGCTTCTCTGTGTTTGTTACCGCTTGTACGTGGGTCATAATAGCAGCGAGCTTCTGCTGTTTCAGTTTAGTGTGTCGCTTATCTCACATCCGTTTTAATATTAGAAGTTCATTTGTCTGGATTCTCGAAATAAGGCATAAATTTCTCTTGGTCTGTTACTGCTTGTACTTGGGTCATAACAGCAGTGAGATTCTGCTCTCTCAGTTTAGTGAGTCGCTCATCTCACATCCGCTTTAACACTAGAAGTTCATTTGTCTTGATTTTCGAAATAAACCATCAATTTCTCTATGTCTGTTACTGCTTGTACGTGGACCATAACAGCAGTGAGCTTGTGCTGTCTCAGTTTAGTGTATCGCTTATATCACATCCGCTTTAACATTAGACGTTCATTTGTCTTGACTCTCGAAATAAAGTATCAATTGCTCTATGTTTGTTACTCCATGTGTGTTGGTCAAAACAGCAGGGGGCTTCTGCAGTCTCAGTTTGTGTATCGCTTATCTCGCGTCCGCTTTAACATTAGAAGTTCATTTGTCTTGACTCTCGAAATAAAACATCAATTTCTCTGTTTGTTACTGCTTATACGTACGACATAACAGCAGCGAGCTTCTGCTGTCTGACTTTAGTGTATCGCTTATCTCACATCCGCTTTAACGCTAGAAGTTCATTTGTCTAGACTCTCGAAATAAAACATCAGTTTCTCCATGCTTGTTACTGCTTTTATGTGGGTCATAACAGCAGCGAGCTTCTGCTGTCTGACTTTAGTGTATCGCTTATCTCACATCCGCTTTAACGTTAGAAGTTCATTTGTCTTGACTCTCGAAATAAAACATCAATTTCTCCATGCTTGTTACTGCTTTTATGTGGGTCATAACAGCAGCGAGCTTCTGCTTTCTGACTTTAGTGTATCGCTCATCTCACATCCGCTTTAACGTTAGAAGTTCATTTGTCTTGACTCTGAAAATAAATCATCAATTGCTCTGTTTGTTACAGCTTGTACGACGGTCATAACAGCAGTGAGCTGCTACTGTCTCAGTTTAGTGTAGCGCTTATCTCACATCTACTTTAACATTAGAGGTTCGTTGGTCTTGACTCTCGAAATAAAACATCATTTTCTGTGTTTGTTACTACTTGTACCTGGGTCATAAGTGCAGTGAGCGTCTGCTGTCTCAGTTTAGTGTATCACTTACCTCACATCCGCTTTAACAATAGAAGTTCATTTGTCTTGACACTCGAAATAAAACATCAATTTCTCTGTTTGTTACTGCTTGTACGTGGGTCATAACAGCAGTGAGATTCTGCTGTCTCGGTTTCGTGTATCACTTATCTCACATTCGCTTTAGCATTAGATGTTTCTTTGTCTTGACTCTCAAATTAAAATATCAGCTTCTCTGTGTTTGTTACCGCTTGTACGTGGGTCATAATAGCAGCGAGCTTCTGCTGTTTCAGTTTAGTGTGTCGCTTATCTGACATCCGTTTTAATATTAGAAGTTCATTTGTCTGGATTCTCGAAATAAGGCATAAATTTCTCTTGGTCTGTTACTGCTGGTACTTGGGTCATAACAGCAGTGAGATTCTGCTCTCTCAGTTTAGTGAGTCGCTCATCTCACATCCGCTTTAACATTAGAAGTTCATTTGTCTTGATTTTCGAAATAAACCATCAATTTCTCTATGTCTGTTACTGCTTGTACGTGGACCATAACAGCAGTGAGCTTGTGCTGTCTCAGTTTAGTGTATCGCTTATATCACATCCGCTTTAACATTAGACGTTCATTTGTCTTGACTCTCGAAATAAAGTATCAATTGCTCTATGTTTGTTACTCCATGTGTGTTGGTCAAAACAGCAGGGGGCTTCTGCTGTCTCAGTTTGTGTATCGCTTATCTCGCGTCCGCTTTAACATTAGAAGTTCATTTGTCTTGACTCTCGAAATAAAACATCGATTTCTCTGTTTGTTACTGCTTATACGTACGACATAACAGCAGCGAGCTTCTGCTGTCTGATTTTAGTGTATCGCTTATCTCACATCCGCTTTAACGCTAGAAGTTCATTTGTCTAGACTCTCGAAATAAAACACCAGTCTCTCTATGTTTGTTACTGCTTGTGCGTGGGTCGTAACAGCAGTGAGTTTCTGCTGTTTCAGTTTAGTGTATCGTTTATGTCACATCCGCTTTAACATTAGAAGTTCATTTGTCTTGACTCTCGAAATAAAACATCAATTACTCCATGCTTGTTACTGCTTTTATGTGGGTCATAACAGCAGCGAGCTTCTGCTGTCTGACTTTAGTGTATCGCTTATCTCACATCCGCTTTAACGTTAGAAGTTCATTTTTCTAGACTCTGGAAATAAAACATCAATTCCTCTGTTTGTTACTGCTTGTTCGTGGGTCATAACAGCAGTGAGATTCTGCTGCCTCAGTTTATTTTATCGCTTATCTCACATCCGCTTTAACATTAGAAGGTGATTTGTCTCGATTCTCGAAATAAAGCATTAATTGCTCTATGTTTTTTACTGCTTGTGTGTGGGTCATAACCACAGCTGGTCCTTCAACACTGTCTGTATCTGAATACGTTGCATTTTCATTTTCAGTAACGCTGCATGATGCAATAATGCCTTCCACCGTAAAGGATTTATAATCTCCGTCATTGTCAAGGTCTTCAGCAACATAGGAACAACCATGGTTATTTTTAAAAGGGTCTATAAAATCTTTGTCCAAACATATTTTTTCATCTTCAATCTTGTTTTCTGTGAAGTCACACACACCAGACCACAACTTTATCAAGTTTCTCTTTCAACCTAGTCCCAAGCAGTTGAGGCGAATTCGAGTAATGTACCTAATGAGAACAGCTATTTATCATCTGGAAAAAAGTTCTTATTTTCTACGTTAAACAGAATTCTTTGCTTTAAACTAGTCTTTGTTATGTGGATGACCGAGTTAAATAGGTCCGGGTTAACGAGGTTTTACTGTTTATGTCAAGCTTTTGGATAGTAGGTTGGAATATAAGGAATGCAGCCAACTAGTTTCTTAAGTAAAAGTGATGATATAGAATACAAAACCAGACATGTAGAATTAGCGTTCATGTAATGTAACAAGTTGGTAACAAAGAGAAACAAAATAAAATCTGGCTATTCACTTCTATATATACACCTCCTTGAGCCTCTGTAGTTTATCTCCATACTAGGTCCTGAATGGTGATGTACTGCACTGCTGTGTTATGCTTATTCTTAGTTTGCTGACACAGAAGTCATCTGAAATTTATGAAAAAGAATATTTTATGTTTTAAGAAATTATGCAGTCCAAAGTGTTACGAATATTTGCGAGGCAGTAATTTTAACATATAACTGAAGAAAAAATGAACATCGGGCTAAGCTATGTACGAGGTAATCGATAGTTAAATGTCTGACACTATATTGGAGTACGCGTTCGTGTTTTGTCTCACAAACTTTAACTTTATTCTTCTACTTGACCTGTTATATTGACTATGGTAGAGATAATTCGACTCTTTGCAGAGATTATTCATGTCTAATAATAAAATACATATTTTTTCAGCAAAAAAAGCAGCGCGCAATGATGATCTTTTTTCTTTTGGACAAATTTGTTGTAGCATACACCTCATTTGTTACTTTTGAGGGGTAAACTGAACAACAATATCGAAAGTAACTGTCATTTTTCTCCTGCTATTTCTTTTCTGAGAGAAGCAGTAATAATTAGTTTCCACCACGTTCACTTAATTGCATGTTTCTCGTATTTTACGAGAGTGGTACTTGTGGCGACTGGGCTCAAACCTGTGCTATACCTTCACCTATATTACGAAGAATGTTTGTTTTCGAGAAAGTCATTTCTATACTAATTCTATGAATGTTTATGCAAGAGGAATTCATCTGTAAAGTGCCTGACACGCCACCTATAATTTTGTTTTCTTTACGATGGCGTTCTGGAGGACAGTCACTTATTATTGACGGGTAAAGTTGACATCGTTCCCCAGGAAATTGGGGCATTGCGGTATACCCAATGAGGAGCTTCCTCAAAATTAGGGCAAGTAAAATTCTTTTCGGCCTGCCCCTGCTGCGAGCTGTCATACCAACCCTGCATTACATTTGATGGATGTAGCCCCGCACTAATTTACAAGGATTCTTCAGTGGCGCCACAGTACACTTTCTTTGTTCCGTTTCTTTCGGCGATAGATACGCTTTCCTGTATAAAGGAAATCCTCCAACGTTAAGTCATATCGGACGATGAATGAAATGCTGTTCAAAAGAGTACAGGATGCATAGAGTTACCAGACATTCATCTTTCAGGATAAGGGGAAACCTCCAACGTTAGGTCATATAGGACGATGAATGAAGTGTTCAAATGAGCACAGGGTGCATAGAGCATAAACTTACCAGACATTCATGTTTCAGGGTAAGAGAAAACCTCCAACGTTAAGTCATATCGGACGATGAATGTAATGATGTTCAAATGAGTACAGGGTGCATAGTAGATCTTACAGCATAAGGGAAACCACGGAGAGATCTCTTAACACCATGACTTAGATTAAAACTCTGGACCTCTTGAACGTGAGCAGACTCGCTGCAGAGGTGGGCTGTAACGTATCTTCTTCCATATTCATGGTTTTTTCCAATTACTTTTCCATCATGGCCCACTCCTGATGAGAAAGTGAAGTCTTGAAATAGTCCAGTTACTGAAGTGACAGGTATCCAGATTCGTTTGTAAAGCGCTGTAAATCCATGCCGTGCTCTACTGGACAGCATCGCAGGCTGCTCCGTTGTTTATGCACACGAGAGATATAAGACCTCACCTTTTGTCACCAGCGGGTGAAGATTTGCCGTCAGATATCCGGGCAGCCGACAGCCCGCCGAGCATGCGATTTCTGTCTTTGTGTTGTGCGCGTAATGAGCTGCAAAAGATATGTCGGGGTGTGTACCCATTTCCCTCACATCCAAGCTCTCTTAAAATATGCATCCCACGTGCATATCCAACACGTCTGACACCTCAAATTCACATGCCTTTCGCACGAAATTCTCGTTTACTTTTACAGTAAAACTTCTATAAATGGAGATAGGCAGATTTTCTGACCGGTGAAACAACTCCTACGGGACGAAAATCCGGTGCACCGGCGGGGCTCCATCAAACCTGACAATTAAGAGAGTCTTATACAAATAATAATAATAATAATAATAATAATAATAATAATAATAATAATAATAATAATAATAATAATAATAATAATAATAATAATAATAATAATAATAATAATAATAATAATAATAATAATAATAATAATAATAATAATAATAATAATAATAATAATAATAATAATAATAATAATAATAATAATAATAATAATAATAATAATAATAATAATAATAATAATAATAATAATAATAATAATAATAATAATAATAATAATAATAATAATAATAATAATAATAATAATAATAATAATAATAATAATAATAATAATAATAATAATAATAATAATAATAATAATAATAATAATAATA
This sequence comes from Mantis religiosa, assembly GCA_030765055.1. Taxonomy (NCBI): domain Eukaryota; kingdom Metazoa; phylum Arthropoda; class Insecta; order Mantodea; family Mantidae; genus Mantis; species Mantis religiosa. The sequence continues at coordinate 236,794,286 of CM060950.1, forward strand.
ATAATAATAATAATAATAATAATAATAATAATAATAATAATAATAATAATAATAATAATAATAATAATAATAATAATAATAATAATAATAATAATAATAATAATAATAATAATAATAATAATAATAATAATAATAATAATAATAATAATAATAATAATAATAATAATAATAATAATAATAATAATAATAATAATAATAATAATAATAATAATAATAATAATAATAATAATAATAATAATAATAATAATAATAATAATAATAATAATAATAATAATAATAATAATAATAATAATAATAATAATAATAATAATAATAATAATAATAATAATAATAATAATAATAATAATAATAATAATAATAATAATAATAATAATAATAATAATAATAATAATAATAATAATAATAATAATAATAATAATAATAATAATAATAATAATAATAATAATAATAATAATAATAATAATAATAATAATAATAATAATAATAATAATAATAATAATAATAATAATAATAATAATAATAATAATAATAATAATAATAATAATAATAATAATAATAATAATAATAATAATAATAATAATAATAATAATAATAATAATAATAATAATAATAATAATAATAATAATAATAATAATAATAATAATAATAATAATAATAATAATAATAATAATAATAATAATAATAATAATAATAATAATAATAATAATAATAATAATAATAATAAATACACAAGTACCTGATGGTGGTCGTGGACTACTTCACCAAGTGGCCGGAGATGTATGCCATCCCGAAAGAAGAGGCAAAGACAGTTACAGACTGCCTCGTGGAGCAAGTGTTCTGCCGATTTGGGGTGTCGTTGGAGCTCCACAGCAACCAGGGCACCAATTTTGTATCCAACCTGATGAAGGAGGCACTAGACAGACTTAGGGTTAACAAGACGCGCACAACACGTCTGCATCCCCAGTCGGATGGCATGGTCGAAAGGTACATCAAGAGGAACACCTGAGGAAGGTCGAGGCTAGCCATTAGCGAGACTGGGAAGTCTAGCTGCCACTGTTCTTGCTGGCTACCGCTCGTCTACACACGACACACCTGGGATGACGCCAGCCAGCTTAATGTTCGGCCGAGAGTTACGCCTCCCTTGTGACCTGGCTTTTGGAAGCACTCCAGAGGCCAAACAGCCAGCGACCGAGTATGTCGATAAGCTGGTGGACCACCTCCACAAGATGCACGAGATGGCTCGCCAGAACATCCAGAAGGCGAGCGACCGCATGAAGACCCGCTACGACAGGCAAGCCAACAACCGAGGGTTCCAGCAAGGTGACCTGGTCTGGTTGTACTGTCCTACCCTGACCAAGGGACGCTGCTCGAAGCTTCAGCAGCCAAGGAAAGGACCGTACCGGGTGGTGAAGAGGATTAACCATGTGGTCTACCGCATCCAGAAGATGCCCCGAGGAAAGATATTGGTGTTACACCTGGATCACCTAGCCCGTTACCATGGAGCTTTTCGGGACGACCAGCTCTGAGGAGGGAGAATTGTCACCCAATTATCGGAAGGTACGACCAACTGGAGCTGGGTAGGGGACAGGAGGCGTTCAGGCCACGCTCACCCATGTATATTGTAGCGCAAACTGAAGGGATCGCAGGCCACTGTGCCATCTCTTTCCCCTCCCCCTGAGTTCTGGAACAGGATATTTCATCTAACCCGGAACCTACTAGATTGGCCAGTAATTCCTATATAAGCGACGCGTCGGTCTGGAGGATAGTTCAGTTCTTGGCGAGCAGCCGGAGGAGCGCCGCGCTAGTTAACGGACTGTGTACGTGCATCGGAGGAGTTGTACGTAATTGCGAGTGCAGATTGGACCTGTGACAGACGAACTGGTGAATTGTAATTGTGTGCGCTACGTAATTCTATGTAATCGGCAAGTGTTCCAACTGTAATTCGTTGGAAATAGGGAACATTTTTGAGTTTGTGCAATTGGACTTTTAATTTCACGAACCCACAAAGTCACAATATTCTTTGTCATAATTTGCAGATGGCTTTTGTGACAGCAAACTAAGATTAGTAGTTCGAGCTGCTTCTCGAATTTCTCCTTTCGCTGTCTGAATAATTCATTATGACATACAATTAATCATTTATTTTTATAATCCATAAACAGAAATGACTCTCTTATGTAACGGATAAAATTACGTATTGGACTAGTGAAGTTTGATGCTTATCACGCTCGGGGCTTACGCCACGTACGTTACATTTTTGCATTCGCTAATGAACTTCAACTTACCCCGCAAGTCCCATAACTAATTATTAAAATGACATCATATACTAAATTCCTTTATTTTAGCACATATATACACGCAATTTGAGCTTAATGCTACTTTTGTCGCATGATTTAAAAATAAATGAAGAGTGATGCTCAAATGTTTTCTCTTAAATTGGCAGCCAAAGTGCACTGCCATGGAAAATATTTTTGAAGATGGACATGACTTGATTTAACTTGGTCTAGCCCAGTTGCTCTGTATTTCAAGGTATTTAAGATATTACTACTTTACGAAATGCAAGTTAATACAGGCATCAGCACATGTCTGTTTTCCTTCACGGACCGTGCTGATTCTCTGCATTCTGGTCGGGCATCTTCCCTTTCCCTACCTGCGATACCAGATGCCCTAGACACATGGGTTTCAGTTATCCTAAGATAAAATATCTCTATCACGTGGATTGGATTGGAATAGTGGGTTTTAGGGCCCGTCGACAACGAGGTCATTTGGGCCCTCTATCTCACGGGAAGAACAAAATAATTATGTAATCAATATCTTTTGAGGACAAAAGAAATTAGCTTATGCTTGGGCAAAGCGAGCCGGTTCGTGGGTTTAACTATACGACGTCTCACTCCGTTCACTGATTAGTCAGCGATAGAGCAGCCAAGCTTATCCATGGCTTATGTTCATTCCTCCTTAGCACTTATTCTAACGTGGACAGTTTTCATAGTTATATTTTACTGTTTAGTTTTTATTATGCACTGATTTTCATTAACAATCACATTAATTTTGAGTTGTCTTTGTTTTTTCATGGCCATTATTTCTAAGTAAAATTCAGTAGATATCTGGTATTAAAGACTTGTCACCATTTTATAGTAATCAGTATCAGATACAGTTATCAGCAATAGATAGTAAAATTGTACAAATTTATTCTACTTCAAGTTCTAAATTTTTGAAGCTACATTTTTAAAACTTTTCTTTTCCGAAACCAATGTGTCCTCATTACAGAAATCCTGGATTTTCCAATGCCAAACTAGGGCCCTAGAACTCACCTGATCACGTATAGTTAACACGAAAGGTATCACCATACCTCAGAAAAGACAAAAATTTAAAGCAACTGGCATCCCAGAGCTGAACATGGGGAACAGTCAGACAATGTTTCCCTGAACGTGGTGCGACAAGTTCCTGATGTATTCCCTGGAAGTACCAGCCTTTTCAACTTCGCCCCTAAGTAGAAAATGGAACTCAATTCTTCGGCGAAGGAATGTGAATGTGAGACAGTCAACGGTAATGTGATATGACAGTAAGATTGCTTTCTTCCGGATTGCTATACGAACATTCATCTCTTTAGAGGCTAGTCTTTTGGACTCTTCAATGGAAATGACAGTTCCATAAAGTTGTAAGATCAATAAATTACTTTTACTGTAGTACATTATGTATGGAAAACACTCCAAAGGTAGTAATATTATATTAAATAGGTATTTTGCATTTAATAATGATTTATTTGTGCACTTTGGGTGTAGGCCTCAATCTAGATTGAACGATGTAATAGAATTAGGAGTTTAATGTGTCGTGGACTTCGGGTCTGGTTTTCTCAAGATGACTTTGCATGTTTCCCCTTTTAGAGTACGAAACGTGCGTATACAAATTACATATCATTAGCGTGCAGACCAGAAAATGTGTGCAGCGTTTTGTCGTGGGACGCAACCGGAATTCTGATGACTGTCTTCCTGTGGAGGGAAGTATACAGGTAAGTTGATTGGAAAATTGTGCGAAGAAGGCGTGTCACGTTGTATTGCCACGGCAGCGCCTCTAGGACGGGTTTCTAAGTTGTCTCAACTACTGTTTGTTAACGATGGAACATTACCTGTCATTAAGGCTGGTCATTTTGTGCCCATAAAGGTTTGCCCTCTTGTATTTTCATTTTTACGACCAGCAAACCACATTCTAATGTGATTTGAAAATATGATGAAAGTCCGAAATTTACTAAAACTGCAAAAATTATACTAAGATGTGATACAAATGCAGAAAGTGTTGTAGATAATGGCATAGTTTTCAAATAAAAATTTGAAAATGTAACATGAAAAGCATTCTCATGGATGTTAAACCTAAGTGCAACAAAAAGTTAATTATTACTCCTCACCACCGGGAAGAAAGGCCCTGAGAGACACGTGTAAGTCGCATCTGTTTCAAAACAGTGTGACAAGGACAGTGAATGTGTGTGTTAGAGAACGCATACTACACAACACGTATAACCATTTAAAAAACGAACGCCTTACACATAAAGAATTCACCCATGCCCGATTTCACCGACAGATGTCAAGACTTAACACGTGTTTAGCAATAGTTTTAGCAAAATTTGCATTTCACCACCTTTGGTTAGCTTGACACTCGTGTTAAACCTCTCGTTAAACTAACAAGTCATATTTGTGTTGTCAAGTCAATAACATTTGTAGAATTGTCAAGATGGTGAACCTGAATGCAGCTTTTTATATCGATTTCATATATTTAGACATCTAAATGGCATTCGTAATAGAATACGGCCTATGAGGAGAAATGATTTTCAGGAGCTATCAGAAGAAAATTTTCTATAGAGTTATAGGCTGTAAAAACAAGTGGGTATGAAGGTTACTGCCAAAAAACAAGAGAGGTTAAAACATGCATTGTAAGGAATATGGTGATCTCGCCTTTGTTTCAAGTATTAGTATCTTTGCGATACTATAATTCATTGAATTAAGTGGAGAATACACTGTCCACCTCCCGTCTTGAAACGTTCAAGTCACTCGTCACTTGTCATTTGCTCCTCGTTTTAAATTTGCATAATAATGAGTTAGAACATGCATTGAAAGGAGTATGCCGATCTCGCCTTTGCTTCAAGTATTAATAACTTTGCGATACTATAATTCACCTCCCGTCTTGAAAAGTTCGAGTCACACGGCACTTGACCTCCTTCGCTCCTCGTTTTAAATATAGACGTTACAACATGCATCGAAAGGAGTATGCCGATCTGGCCTTTGGTTCAAGTATTAATAACTTTGCGATACTATAATTCACTGAATTATGTGGATAATACACTGTCCACCTCCCGTCTTGAAACGTTCAAGTCACTCGTCACTTGTCCTTCGCTCCTCGTTTTAAATTTAGACGTTAGAACATGCATCGAAAGAAGTATGCCGATCGCGCCTTTGCTTCAAGTATTAATAACTTTGCGATTTTATAATTCATTGAATCATGTGGATAATACACTGTACACCTCCCGTGTTGAAACGTTCAAGTCACTCGTCACTTGTCATTTGCTCCTCGTTTTAAATTTACGTAATACTGAGTTAGAACATGCATTGAAAGGAGTATGCCGATCTCGCATTTGCTTTAAGTGTTAATAAATTTGTGATTTTATAATCCACTGAATTATGTAGATAATACACTGTCCACCTACCGTCTTAAAACGCTCAAGTCACTCGTCCTTCTTCGCTCCTCGTTTTAAATTTTCGTAATACTGATTAACTTGTATCGTGCTTCTAGTAGTGACACGTGTATTTGAATTAAATTCGTTTCCAATCTTTTGCCACGTGACATCTTTCACTTTTACATTCACCACATCCGTTCTCTTATTTTCCACGATATCCTTATACTTTGTCACCAACTGAATTAACAATTCTTTCTCCATCGATGAGAAATTTGTACCACGGCTTCTCTTACGATTTTGTTTACCCTCCCTTTTTTCAGCGTCTCGTAGTACATTCAGAAAATAATATTATTAATCCATAGTCTTCTATAGCTGTAATATTTACAAGTCTCTTGGCGTTAACACGTGTTTGTTAACTTTTTCAGAAAGGTTGGCGAAATGCAAGAAATTTAACAGTGTGTTAGCGCTGTGACAATTGTTACGTTACATTTGCTAACGTCGATTTTAACATCTGTTGGTGAAATGGTGCATCAGTATACTAAAACCGAGAAGGTATTATTCACCCAAGTAGGAGTGCGAATGTATCTGAGTCGGCTGTAACTGAACTGACCCGAGTGTCATAAACAACTACCAGGCAGATTATCAGAACCGTTTCTAATCAGCAAGTTCCTCGCATCGCCTCATTCCTCTGGGCAAACTGTACTTCCCTGCCGTAGTGCGGTGGGCTAGAACGTGGTAGGTCCCATTTGCGTGGGGTTTTGAGCCCGGGTAATCTTCCAAGTACTTTGTTGAGTTGGCCGCTGAACAATCTCCAATCGCCGCATACACTAGTACTTCCTCTAGCACATACATAGGGAAGGTAATGCTTTTCACTAAAAAATTCGCTAGAGTTACACAGTATTCTTAGAAGAAATGTCCGCGTCCGTCTGTGAACGCCATAACTATAAACGAATGGTCGGTTGAATACCAAAAGTGGTATTTAAGCTCAGCATCTTTCATGAATGAGACAGTAAGATTGAAAAAAAAGTCACCCTAATCTCCCTTGTACAGAAAAAATGGCTCAAACTACTTTTATTAATATACCGTGTGTATTAGATATTTTATGCCAAAGGAAATGTAGATCTTGAATTTACTGGAAAGATTCTGAAACATCCTCTACACTGGAGAGCTTCTAAATTACTGGTAAGCCAAAAGGAATAGAAAAAATCATATTACGCAAATATATAATATTTTTTCAAATGCTAAATTTTTATGAAATACCTATTTGTGTGGAGTGAAGCACTTTCGAGATATTCCTTGTTATTTTCCTGAATTTTGCAATACTGCTTTTCTGAAATGGGAAGGCGTTATTCGCTTTTTCATGTCTTGGGTGTGTAAAGAGAATGGAACACCAAACCTGTCAAATAGAAATCAGCATTGTAAAATTTAGATTTTCATCTAAAAGCTAGTGTTTTCCTATTCTCATTGTATATATAAGGAAACATGTAATACGACCAGTTCTACACTCGTTATGTCAGTTAAAATGAAGTAGATATAAAAAGTGTTTTTAGGAACATTTTGTATAAGAATGACTCGAGAAAGTCATGTGATTGCACACATCAGATTTTTTCCCATGGGTTCAAAAGATTTTACACTTGTCAGTCCTGACAGTGTATTGTCAAAATATTTAACATATTCAGTTAAAATACAAGAAAGTTTGCATTTTCGGGGTTATAATTATGGACTTTAGCGAGATATGAATATTTTCATTTCTAACTGGTAGAAAATTACATTTGTGGTATGTGCTCAGGGTCCATCGGCGAACCGAGGCCCGCCCCCTTTAAATTTGGGGAGCAGCACGTGACTCCACGAGGTTTTCCAGTAGGACGGTACCTAGGTTACAACAGCGCCCCTCCCCATTACAGGGTGGAAGTGCGTGGGCCACTTAGGCGCGTCAACCCACCCGGGAGACTACCCATAACCTCGGTCGGGCCCCTGATGATCTGGCACACCATGCTACTAGCTCTCTAGGCTAGTACCGGAGACCTGAGGCGTCTTACTTCCCCGTCTGCTAGTGAGACAGACAGACGTTTCCAATACCTATGGGTTTCGGGACCCACTGCCCCGCCGATACCTACCCAATCGAACAATTCTCCTTCGGGAGGGGCTCAGAAATTTCGGCCCACCGTACTTGTAATAACGGCAGAAGTACCACGGGTGCTATGGTGCCACAGCGCCCGCATCCCGGCAGCTGAAGGAGACGGGTACCCTCCCCTACGGAGGATAGAAATTACACAAAAATAAACATGGAGTGCCTGTAAATTTAAACTATTAAGCTCACATATCACGGAGATTATATATCAAGCAGTTCGACAATATGGACCCAACTCCGTAGCGCGGGTGGTTGCGCGTCTGCCTTATGTTCAAGGGGTCCCGAGTTCGAATCTCGGTCAGGATGAGTTATCTGGATGAGGCTCTTCCAGGGTTTTTACTTATCCTGAAAGATAAGTGTCTGGCAATTCTAAGCTATATGGACCCTGAGCTCATTTCAGCTTCATTTCACCCATTTTATTCATCGTTATTACTTAACGTTGCAGAATGGAAGTTAAAAAAAATAAATGTTAGACAAAGTACAGCATATGTTGACATTTATATTCGCAAGTAGCAGTAAAGCACTATTCACACCCTTGAATCTTGAGGTATTTCTGTAATTCATTCATCAGCGTTACTGATTCGTAAGTTTTCCATACTTCATTTTCTTTCGCGTATTTTCCTTTTATTGCATCAGTTCAATTTTCTGTTTTTAGTGTTAATCTGTAATAGTTTGTTATACCTATATTCCTTTGCATTGCTTTAATCTTTATGGATTTAAAATAATTAGTTTAGGAATTTCTATCTCACCATTAAAAATTTAAAAATGGCATTTCAATTTCACATTAATAATATTTAAAAAAAAGAACACCTATTTACAGTCCAGTTGCATACTTTTCTATAAAATGCCATGACATGTTAAACGCTACAAAATGTTAAATGAACAAATCAGAATGCTACATATCACCCCCTCTACCTATAATCCTGACCTGAAAAACACTGCTCACCTACATCCGCTCCCTTCCTGACCGCGAAAGTGGAAAACTAAAGGGAAAACCGGTTCCATTAATGCGCGTGTGTGTAAGTATGTGTACTAGTAAGGAAGAGGAGACTATCCTGTTCACACCTTCAGAGTAATGTTCCCCATGCCTGCTGTAAATTCATGAGTAATGTAGTAGTCACGTAGAGTTACATTCATTAGCAATGCAATTTAGATCAGGTAAAGGCTATCAAACTAGTGTAGTTCGGTAATTAAGTTTACGTCGAAACTGAGAATGCCGTACCGGAGAAAGGCACCAATCTCTTGCACTACTGAAATTTGTGAATGACCAGCAGTGGGAGATTGAGTGAAAATTTGTGCGCATATATTTTCCAGTAAAAGTGCAAAGACACAACCATATCCAAAGTTTAATTACGCTTTTGTAGGAGAGCTGTTTGAGAGAAAAAACCTACTAAACTAAAATGGACACATATTAAGGTACCAGTTATCAAACTATCTGTATTTATAGCCCTAAACCTGTATGTTATATCCGTTCATTTCATTTGGAACTTAATCACACTCCGTCCTTTCTTTGAGCCGAATCGTTCGAAATGTGGCAATTAATACACTGAGCTTCTGCTTCATATGCGTCCATGTAGAAAAAAGGCATTTTCTTGTTTAACGGTTCACGTCATAGGGATGTTTTACGCGAACCGCTTCAGTGAGTGAAGGCAAATGACTGGTTATATAAGTATGATATGCGTTGTTTCTACTTGCTGGGTAGGGTAATAGGGAGTGTTCCAGCGCGTACCCAAATGAGAAAGATGGCGGCCATGCGCAATCTGTATATTTAGCGGATTTAGTCAGTGTTTATTCAGGTAGTCAATCCTCTTAATTTGCTGTAACTTATAATGCTGTGTCTTATGGTATGATCTGAGGCTCTAGACTTAATAGTTTTCACAGGTGAAGTCTATTGGTCTGGATGGGCGAGAGCTGTAGGATTTAGAGGCTAGATGCTGAGGTATGATCTGGGACTCTAGGGTTAAGAGTTGCAGATTTTTAACAGGTAGGGCTGCAGGTATGGGAGGTTAATAGCTGTAGGATTTAATAGTTAACTCTTGTGGTATGATCTGAGGCTCTAGGGTAAGAGTTTTCACAAGTGAAGTCTGTTGGTCTGGATGGGTGAGAGCTGTAGGATTTAGAGGCTAGGTCTCTATGTATGATCTGGGGGGTTCTAGTGTTAAGAGCTGCAGGTTTTCACAGGTAAAGGTTGCTGGTCTGGGAGGTTAATAACTGTAGGATTTGGGGGGTAGGTCCTGAAGTATGATCTGGAGCTCTAGGGTTAAGAGTTGTAGGGTTGATAGCTAAATGTTGTTGGTCTAGGGGATAAAGGCCGTAGGGTCTTTTAACTATGTTTTATGGGCTGAGGTATGATCTTATGATTTTGAAGTTCAGCTTGCTAGTCCAGCGATTAAAGGTGGTTAATCTTGAGGCAAGTACTACATCTATGCTTTACTATGCCATCCTATTATAAACTAACCTAACCTAATATAATCATTCATTTCTACCCTTTTCATCATTCTTTATTGTAACCTGGCTGTGTTGTGCTAGTGGCCTCCTTTGTTGCATCTGTTAACCTAATTGTTCTCTTTCCTTAAGTTCCTCTATTCTACCACTTTAACCTAACCTAATATATCCCTTGTTTTTACCTTCTTGATCAATGTTCAACCTAGTTGATTCTGGTATTAACATCCGTTCTCTTTTCTTAAGCTGCCCTATTCTTACCTCCTTAACCTATCCTAAGCATGTTTCTATTCTCCTCTATCTAACCCATATCTTTTAAGCTCAACTATTTTGTCTCATGCTAACTATTTGTATGTATGAAGCAAATTTTTTAGGAATGTCAATGTTAGAGCTATCTTTGTCACTGCAAGAGGTATATTAATGCTGATTACAGATCTTTATACAGTAAATCTAACCCTTTGTGTATCTGCTTCTCTTTTCCTAAAAATTGAGATTCTTTTGTTGCTAGGATTTCTTGTTTTTCGTACCTTCTGTATGCTTTCAGAAACTCTATTACGTTTTGGGGTCTTATGCTTATATCTTAGGCTTTTTGATTAAGCCTTTTGATCTGAAAGGCTATGTATGTTCCTCATCTCTTTTGGTCAAATGGTTAGGTCCTGAGGCATGATCTTAGAGCCTGGGGTTTAAAGGAGGTAAGTCTCATAGCTTAAGCTGGCAGATCTGAAGGTTAAAGGCTGTAGGTTTAGTGGTTAGGTCGTATGGATTGATGGTTAGATCTCTCGGTCTAGAGTTTAAGGCTGTGGGATTTGGAGGTTACGTATTGAGGTGTGATCTCAAGGCTCTAGGGTTAAAAGTTGTAAGCTGCATAGCTAAAGGTTGCTGGTCTGAAGGTTAAAGGCTGTAGGTTTAGTGGTTAGGTCGTATGGATTCAATGTTAGATCTCTCGGTCTAGAGTTTAAGGCTGTAGGATCTGTAGGTTACGTATTGAGGTATGATCGAAGGGCTCTAGGGTTAAGAGTTGTAAGCTTCATAGCTAAAGGTTTCTGGTCAGGAGGTTAAAAGCTGTAGGATCCGGAGGTTAGGTATTGAATTATGATCTCGGAGCTCTAGGATTAAGAGCTATAGGCTTCATAGCTAAACGCTTGCCAGCTAGAGATATCTTCATTACTTTTAGAGGTATATTTGCAATGGTCTAGGCGTAGAGTTTTCATACGTTTTTCATGCAGATTTCATGCATCGTTTTGTAATACGTCGTAACGCTAAACCAATGTTCTAATGCTATTTTCAAGCTTTTTCAGATATTATGAGGTTTATGGGCGTTTCAAGGATTATTTTAGGCCAAGTTCAGTTACTTAAATCATTTTATATTTAATTAAAAGGTTTTTCAAGGATAATTCAGATTACGAGATAATAGATTCTTTTTCAATTTACCTAATTTAACATTAACTAAAGTGCGTTCAGTTAGGTTATGTGGTGAGGTAGACCCCCTCGTCTTTTCTCTGGACTTGGGACCAGCGTCAGAATTTGTTTTCTGAACGGCAGACTTAACGCCTTCCTCTGCTCTTATTATTCAGTTGCTTTCATGCTTAGGTGTCAGCAACGTTCCAGTGTTTGTTGTTTCTCGGAATGAAAATAGTTTTTTTTTCTGCTCTAGGGTTCCTTCTTTCATTCGTCGTTCAAAATATGGTAATGCAGATGGGAAAATGTGGATACTCCATTATCTGCAACTGTTCTCTTGCCATCATGTGGAGCTAGGGATATTGGTTCACTTCCACTGACGCAACATTATGTTGACGGGACATAATTAGGTTCATTGGCGTTCTTATGATTTCTCTGCTTTTAAGACCCATTTATAAAAAAGTCATTCACAATAAACAGGAGCTCTCAGGTTAATCCCAAAAAATTCATGGCATATATTTTATCATTAAAATATCTTATACAGGCCACATTTTAATCAAAATATGGAAGACTTCTTCATGTAAATGGTAGTTTAGGATGAGGGAGATTTTCTTTAAAAACTTATTTTGCAAATTCGTAAGATACTGAACTCAATACCAAATTTGTTATTTATCAACTGTTTCGGTTTCAGAGTAATACGATTCGCACACAAACAAACACACACACACACACACACACACACACACACACACACACATGAACACAACCTCCAACGTTTCTCTATAAATGCTTCTTTTGTGTTCTGGGGTTAAAACATCTACTTTAGGTGAAATAGGTCCAACTTTTAGACGAAACGTAATATTACTTCACAAGTGCAGGGAAAAGTAAAAATTAATTCGTAAATTAACTGCCCACTTCTTTATGCAGACATTAGATGCTGTTTTGGAAACGAAAACTGAACCCAAGACCCTACAGAATGTGTCTCAGGAGGCTTGCTGTTCAACAGATTGAGACATATTTCCCTATAAAAACAGAATGTGTGACTTGGTTTTAAACAATGAAAGGAGTGCTGAACAGATGGTCGGTTTATAAAGTGTATTCAATGAAAGAGCATTACAAAAAACTCGAGGTTTTCAATTTATGCCTTCCTCTGAAAGAAAACTCTTCGTGATTGTCCACACTGTTTTCTTGCCTCGCTAGCAGTCTATCGTCAGAGGATGTTGCTGATTCATTTTGCACTCACCTGAATCAGGGAAAGCGTTGGAAAATTGATTCATGTCTCTTAATTTGTTTTTCACTTAAAATCCAAAAATTCGGCACCTCTTCGAGCTTTTAACACAGAAATTCACCTTTTGAGTCCCCTGGATCCAAAAAGAGCATTAACTATCAACTGACAAAAACGAAAACATAACATTTAGACTCAGCATCTTCCAAAGATTCGATAAGGAGATTTTCAACGAATTCCCCATTCAAAGTTACCTACATATTAGAAATTTTTCGTCATTTATTTTTTAAATTTTCGATGTCTAAAACGTTAAAATATAAACGCTTAACATATTTACGTGTAATATCTTGAATAGCAATCACACAGTTAAATCGTAAGGAAACAAGATCCAGCAGAAAAAGAGTAAATCTCATTAAAGCACAAAGAGTATAAACAATTTTGGTGTTAAATATTCCCCTTATTACTGAACTGAATTTTCAAAAATGTTTACCTCTTTCAAGCAAAAGTCTTGATTAAAGAACAAATTTTTGGGTAAATACATATTTTTAATGTAATTAAATATTATGCACAATTTAGCTATTACTATATATTTTATGCATTATACCATATTTTATGCATTTTGTGTTTGGCAAACAACATGACATTTTATAAAAAGAGAAGCGTTCTCCTTATCCTATAACCTTAGATTGGATTACGTATTGTCAGCAGCTCGCTACAATAGACACATATACACGAATCTCGCAGGAAAGAGATTTCGATGTCAGAGTATTGCACAATGTACTTGAACTCAACACGACTAGAGTAGCTACAAAATAAGAATGAGCATGGGTTGAGCCAATTACTGTCTTGATGTTACCAGTTCCGCGTCAAGCGGGCGACAGAGATGGAAGATGTTCGTCCCAACCTATACTGGTCGCCAATCTAGAAAATGATTGACATTTCGTACGGAGAGAGCGACGTTGCCGCTTATTGCTGCCACGTGAAGAGCGCGATAGGATTACGCGTGCGAAGGTGATTCAGTTGCGACTGCAATGGGTATTTTATTATTATTATTAATTATTTATAATGCTGTACACATAGACAAAAGTACAATTGTGGATCTACATTCAAACGCTAGAACATGCAAGAACACACCAATATAAAGAACACCGTAACAAAAGAGGCATACCTGCGACATTTTGATGTATATTGAAGTGGGAAAATGCCGCTTACATAATTTTTTCCGGGAGTTTCTAATTTATACACCAATGTCAAACTTTCTTCTTTAAATTACTTTCCTTACTGATACCTACGCACGTGAAGTTCTATCAAGCACCTTAGAGAATGGAATACTAGACTCCCCGTTCAATTTCTTCTCTTCGAAGTATTCTCTCACAGAACATATTATTTCCCGTGTATGTCCTTTAATTGGAATACCTTTACCAAATACAGTCTTATTTGGTTCCCGAGCACGTTCAAGTTCTCGCTTGTCACTATATTTAGACATAATTAAACACAATTGCAAATGATCACAGCATGCGCTCAGATACACTGACTCAGACACACGTAAACCAAGGTAAATTTACACAAATAAAGTGCAAAGTAACTTGCCAATACAGGATCTCTAACTGTGAGGTCATTCTGTTTATAAGGCGTTATCAGAATAAAAATAAAAATCTAGCTATTGTATTTACTGCACTGTTTCCGTAACTCGCTCGCCCGCAAGTCATGCTAAGCACGTGCTGGAATATCGGTAACCAAGGTTTAGCGTCCAACTTTGTCATGGAAACGTCTCGATTGTAATTGGTCCCTCTAATCGTTACCATGACAACCGGTATGACATACTCATCCCCTCCAATTTATTTAGAGCGTTCTTCCATGTGGTTACTGTCAATCACACTCCAGTTTGGCGACCAGTATAGCAAGTATCATACAGATGCTGAGATGTACAGTGATACAAAGCTCAAAGAGAAGTTCGCTTAATATTTCATCATGCGTGTGAGAACATACATAATGATTATCGCGCAATCTGAACCTTAAAACCTTGAACTGGCAAACAGTTCGCTTACATTAATATCGTTCATATGCACAAAAAACAAAATGATTCAAAATAGATGCATTCTACGAACTACGTTGTTTGCTACAGTGAAACAAAATAGTGACATTTCAACGATTTGTGAATATAGTTATCTTAATGATGTCATAATTGTATACTGTATGTAATGGACTTCAAACCCATTTTTGTTTCATTAAAATACTTAATACATACGGAAGATATGAATGTGTATCTATGAAACATTTTGACACCACAAATCCCCGATACTAATGTTGTGCATTGTGTACAAAAGTTTTAGTCTTGAAGCAATCATATCACTTCTTCCAAGCAGAAATTTGCGAGCATCATTGGTTCTCCTATATTTTAACCAAAGAGATTTCAGAATATTATGCATTGAAGATACAGAATCTGTATATTTTAGTTTCCCCCTCATTCAACTGGTCAGCCTTTTTGGCAGTTGGAGATCTAAATAGGAAAACTTCACCTAATTTGGTAAACTGTTTGCCTTCTTTAACAATGTTCCAGAATGAGAACTCACGTGAGCAACCCTATGTCATTAATTTTGTTATCTATCCAACAGTATCGAATTATTTCCCATCACTTTGAATCTTTGCAAAATCAAACGATTACGCCCGTACTTCAAATCAGACTCCTAACATAAGACACCTCTTTACTCATAGGCTTTCTGCACTATATGTTTTCTGAACTGCTCTCAATATCGAAGGACTGTACGGTTAATTCGCGCTGCAATGGAACACCTACAAATACTGAATCTCTGTAGACGGTAATGGCATTTGATTTGCTGGTTTCATAACGCACGGAGCCAGTTAAAGTAAAGTAATTGAGACAGGGGCCCTGATTTCCAGTAAGACAGAATCAGTAGAAGTTGAATGCTACACTTTTTATTTAATTTTAAGTTTTATTTTGGTTGTTATCCTAAATTAGAGGATGTTTTAGCTTTGTTGTTTTTAATATTAATATATTGGCGACTTATTTTAATAGAATCGAATAAATAGTTTAAAGAAATATAATCTCCCCTGAGGGAGTTTTAGAAAATGGAAATGCAGGTTTTAATATGGCTGAATTTAGCACTGTCATAGTTATAACTTTGGATAAAAATACCTGCACTACTAAAGATAATGCAAATAATTTAAATTTAAAAGTAGAAACAAGTACAGAAAATGCATCATGATTAGCAAGACAGTGATGCAGATATTGTAATTATTAATAATGAACAACATAACGTAAACAAATTTCATTCCATGCAATTTGTAAGAATGTAGTTTGGGAATATTTTCAAATTAAAAGAAATAATGCGTTTGGTTGTGCATAAACAAGGAGTATATCTTTAGTACTACAAAAATACAAACCATTTCCTAAATTCTAAATTAGGCTCCAAATAACATCTTAATTCATATCATACCGTATAACTGCATAGCAGAAGAGAAGGAAGTATCAGAGGAGGAAATGTAAAACGACGCTAATAGTGATTGAAATTATGAAATAATATTAGAGGTCCATGGACTAAGAAGAAACGTGCAAGACAGTGAGATTAATAAGGTAAGTCCTTACAGAGACAGGACTGCTTAATTTTAGAGAATCCTAGTCATAAAAAGAGGGGAAGGAAAAACTGGAAAACAAGGCAAAACGTTTCAATCTGCCAAAATGATACAAATCAAATCTCTCAAAGCATAAGATTTTTTTCAAACAAGTGTGATTTCGGTTAAAAACAGATCATATCCTGAACTATAATTTTCTGAAAGCAGTAGCTCTGTTCACGCTAACATCAGCTGTAAGTAAATAATAAAATAGGCAAATCAAGACACGAGTAATAATGTGTGCGTTAGTTATATGAGATGGAGCAAATAATCCTTAACCCTTAGAATAATATCCCTGGACCATTTGAATTAGTTCACTTGTAAATTCTATCTGATGGAATTTTAATTACTCTGATCAGAACATTTAACTATACATTTTACTGAGGATAAATACCTTCAGTTTGGAATATAATTTGCATATAACTTCTGTAAAGAGCAAAATAAGTATCTCAACCTCCTAAAGGTTATAAACCAATAATTATTATTTAGTGTCTTCAGAGAGGTTTTTGAAAAGACAGTAAATATAATTGCATTCTTCTTAAGGTGGTATGCGATACGACCTATATACAATATGGTTTTAGGAAGAATTTCATGCAAAATCAACATTTAGCTATTTTAATCGCAGAAATGCATTCCAGCCTCTTGAAAAATCATTGATAGTTTAAAGTCTGTACAAAAGCAGAGCTTAGGATTAAATGTTAAGGATTCTGATTAATTGATTACAGCAAATCTAAAGTCCCCAAAACTGATAAAAATCATGGCTAAATTAATGATGGATAGAGAAAACAAGTTATATCCGAGATGTAATAGCTCAGACGAAACTATTTCAAGCTTGAGATTGCCCCAAGGTGCTTCTTTGAGTCCAGATTTGTATATAATATACACATTCAATTTAGTTTGGTTTTTCTCAACAGAGTTGCAAAGCCTTGCTTTTACAAATGATTCACTCATATATACATCTTGCAAAACTGAGAATATTGACAATATTATTAAAACTTTAGAATAGACTATTCTTAGGTTGATAAGGGTCTTTGAAGAAAAAGCTGGCATAAATTATGAAAGAGTAACAGGATGATTTTTAGAAGGGGAAGCAAATAATCAGTAACACAAAGAGTAACTTCAGTAAGGAGAAATTGCAATTAGTATTAGTAAGTAGACACTAAATAAAGACATAGTATATTGAAGAGTGTCATTAAAAACTACGGGTAAGAAGAAGAGGTGGATTTAGCTCGTCATTCGCAATTAAAATAATACGTGAAACGGCGGGTAATTAGTAATTTATAAGCTTAAACAGTGGAACAGGGTATCATACTTTTAAGGGTAGTTACAGCATTCTATATGTATCAAACTTTTACCATGAAGACCTATAATATCTCTGAGGAAAGCAAAGCTTACTCTATGCCCACATAGAGAAACAGCAATATCGATGTGACCAGAGAGTAGATATATGTTGACGGCAGAAACTCATATTTTCAATATGGTTAGCCCGTCGTTGTTATTTATATATCCTTAACAACCACTAAAAGTCTAAACATGACTGCATAAGCTTTACTGAAATTTTAGTTTCCGCCTATTATTTCATCATAATGGCAGTACTGCTCTCTTCAGACATATAACTAAATTCATAAGTGAGCTATGGAGCTCCGAAAACAACAGGTATTTCATACTGATAACTTCACAAAGATGTGATCTGTTTTAACGATACTGGCCTAAGTGGAAACAACATGAGCGACCAACAGAAGCAGCTTTACAAGATATCGAAATTTGAAACATCTAAAGGTCTGTATATTCAGTATATATTACGAGCAGCTTTGAGGTAGAATTAACGTTTGGCTAGGCAGATAGGCTTTAGTGCGCACAAATGCATTGGTCATTAACACGCTCGGCTATAACGGTAACAGCTGGACCAATATATTTTAAACAAGCAGCCCAGGAACATGACAATTTATTTTGTAATTTACGTCCTGCAACGTTGTCATATCGTACGGTGAATGAATTGGATGAAATGATGCTCAAATGAGTCCAGGGTCCATGGAGCTCAGATTTACCCGACATTCGTCTTGAAGGATAAGCGAAAACCCCGGAAAAAACCGTATACAGGTAACTCACCTTGACCGAGATTCGAACTCGGGACCTCTTAAACGTGGGGCAGAAATGCTACCATCTACGCTACCGAGGCGGGCTGACAAAATACTGTTGGAATGGATGACCTTGTATTTCTTGAACAATCGTGTACTAAGTGTAAAAACGTATGCAAATGACGCAAGGAAAGGCTAAGAAAAATAGCTCCAAGTTAAAAACAATCAAGAACCCAATGAAGAGATATGGAGTGGAATAGAATTTCATGGAGAAATGATGAGAAAGGGCTGTTAGGTAATTAGTTAACATTGCTCCAGTCATGATTCCCCTATAGTTATGCTTGATTTTATGTGCATAAAGCTTGTATTTGTACAAAAGATCGTTTAGCTTGTTTCTTGCTTCTGAATTTGTAAGTAGATACATATGTAGGTATATGTTCGGCAATTGTATGTAAACAACGAACAGTGCAGTATTAGATACACATCTTGCTGCATATTGTGACTTTGGCGGATTCATAGGTTAGAAATCCAACTTGCAGAAATTCAGATCGTTCTTTATTCCCGTAGAAATACGTTTCGTGCACCTCTGATAGCTCACACACGTTCGCTAGCACTGCCCCACTCTCTTACAGCTTCCTGCCAATAAAAAAGAAAGAAAAAAAAACTGATTCCTCTAGTCCAATGCATCACTTATACAGAAACCAATTGCAGATCTAGAAGTTTCGCGGCTCAACGAATCTTCCTGGTATTTCCATAAGTCAAAGGGGGGGGGGAGGGGACGGTCTAGTGACTTGTGGTACTTCTCTCCCACCCCCTCAGCGAGCGCGAACCTGCCACATGGGTATGCGCACCAGCCCTTCCCGTCTTCCACCCTACCCGGGCCTTCAGTTATTCGGGTGACACTGCTCTAAATAGATCTAAATAGGAAAACCTCTCCTAATTTGGTAAACTGTATGCCTTCTGTAACAATGTTCGTCACAGAATAAGCACTCACTTGACAAGCTTATAACATTAAATCTCGACTCTGTGGGGAAATTTTACTTTGGAAAATGCCTTTGACATCTGTTTGAAAAAGGAGTGCGCATTAACAAGAACATTTGCAGCCTATTTATGTAAAACGTTATGAGTTGTTTCGCAGTTACTACTCGACGCACCAGTACTAGGCTTGCTAAGCGTTATATTTACTAACTTTGAAAAACATGTGTGCGCTCTTAAAAGATCACCACTTTACTATATGCAGGGTACGAAATGCAAGTCCAACATAGCACGTGTGTACTTTTCTTCACTGACAGTTAATAATTCTTTTGTTTCTAGTCAGGCACCTTATCTTTTCATATCTCCGAAAGCACATGTGCTACAAACATGGGGTTTGGGCAGTAATCCTCAGAAATATAGTTCTGTAACATGGGGAAAACCAAGTTATTTTTAGTTGGTATCTTTAGAGTGCAAAAATTATGATACAGAGCGCAAGTACTTCCCTGACTGAGTAGCACCTCTTCCGAGTCGAACACCTTTTAATAACTATTTATGAATATGACAAACATTTCAAGCCGCTAAAGCTCAAATATGGCGCAAGCGAATCGAAGGAAGGTTGGTTCTGATTGTAGTGAATGCTGAGAGCAAAGCGGTTCTTGCAGAATCCATGTGGAATGTGGAGAACAAGAGATTCTTGTCTGGGAGAACTTCAAGGACCCTCTTGAAATTCTTGGTCGGATTGTACCTGCGGGTTCGAGAGAGTAGTCAATGCTTTAGAAGTATTGGTATAAATGTCTTACCACAGCACATCAAAGGGTGGAGGTTTAGAGCTTTTCCTACAGAAGGTACCAACATCCGACACTGTTGCCAGATGCGACAAAATATCCGTTCTAGAAATATTGCTGTTAAATTGTTAACAAAATCATTGAAACCTTATAGTCATTCCTTTACTATAATTATATTTTAAAAATTAAAATGTGTGCAGTAATTAACAGTGGTAGCAAGGAGATGCAGATTAGAGTCAGTGATGCTGTACCCTCAAGGAACACAATGCCAGTACGGCATAATTTTGAGACCATCGTTCAACATTTGCAAAGCTACCCTATGTCACCATTTTTGTTATCTATCCAGCAGTATCGGATTATTTCCCATCACTTTGAACCTTTGCAAAATCAAACGATTACGCCCGTACTTCAAACCTGACTCCTAACATAAGAGACCTCTTTACTCATGAACTTTCTGCACTATATGTTGTCTGAACTGCTCTCAACATCGAAGGCCTATACAGTTAATTCGAGCTGCAATGGAAGACCTACAAATACTGAGTCTCTGTAGCCGGTAATGGCATTTGTTCTGCTGGTTTCATAACGCACGGAGCCAGTTAAAGTAAAGTAATTGAGACAGGATCCGTGATTTCCAGTAAGACAGAAGCAGTAGAAGTTGAAAGCTACTCTTTTTATTTAATTTTAAGTTTTATTTTGGTTAAAATCTTAAATTAGACGATGTTTTAGCTTTGTTCTTCTTAATATTAATATATTGGCGACTTATATTAATAGAATCAAATAAATAGTTTAAAGAAATATAATCCACCCTAAGGTGTTTTAAAAAAATGGAGGTGCAGGTCCGAATATGGCAGAATTTATAACTTTCTATAAAAATACCTGCACTACTAAAGATAATGCAATTACTTTAAATTTAAAAGTAGAAACAAGTACAGAAAATGCATCATGATTATAAAGACAGTGCTGCAGATACTGTAATTATTAACAATGAACAACATAATGTAAACTAATTTCATTACATGCAATTTGTAAGAATATAGTTTGGGAAGAGTTTCAAATTAAAAGAAACAATGCCTTTGGTTGTGCATAAATAAGAAGTATATCTTGAGTACTACAAAGAGACAAACCATTTTTTAAATTCTGAATTAGGCTAAAAATAACATCTTAATTCATATCATACCGTATAAGTGCATAGTAGAAGAGAAGGAAGTATCAGAGGAGGAAATGTAAAAAGATGCTACTAGTGATTGAAATTATGAAATAATATTAGAGGTACATGGATTTACAAGAAATGTGCAAGAGAGTGAGAATAATATAATAAGATAAATCCTTAGTGACAAAGGACTGCTTAATTTTAGAGAATCCCAGTCATAAAAAGAGGGGAAGGAAAAACTGGAAAACAATGCAAAACTTTTCAGTCAGCCAAAATGATACAAATCAAATCTCTCAAAGCATAAGGTGTTTTTTAAACAAGTGTGACTTCGGTTAAAAATAGATCATATCCTGAACTATAATTTTCTGAAAGCAGTAGCTCTGTTCACGCTAACATCAACTGTAAGTAAATAATAAAATAGGTAAATCAAGACACGAGTAATAATGTGTGCGTTAGTTATATGTGATGGAGCAAATAATCCTTAACCCTTAGAATAATATTCCCGCACCACTTGTATTAGCTCACTTGCAAAATCTATCTGATGGAATATTAATTATTCTTATCAGAATATTTAACAATACATTTAACTGAGGATAAATACCTTCAGTTTGGAATATAATTTGCATATAACGCCTGTAAAGAGCAAAACAGATATCTCAACCTCCTAAGGGTTATAAACCAATAATAATTATCTTGTGTCCTCAAAGAGGTTTTTGAAAAGACAGTAAATTTAATTGCATTCTTCTTAGGGCGGTATGGAATACGACCTATATACAATATGGTTTTAGGAAGAATTTCATGCAAAATCAACATTTAGCTATTTTAATCGCAGGAATATATGCTAGCCGTTGAAAAATCATTGATAGTTGAAAGTCTGTACAATAGCAGAACTTACGATTCAATGATAAGGATTCTGATTAACTGATTACAGGAAATCGCAGATCCCCAAAACTGATAAAAATCATTGCTAACTTAATGATGGATAGAGAAAACATGTTATATCCCAGGTGTAATAACTCAGACGAAACGATTTCAAGCTTGAGATTATCACAAGGTGCTTCTTTGAGTCCAGATTTGTATATAATATACACATTGAATTTAGCTAGATTTTCCTCAACAGAGTTGCAAAGCCTTGCTTTTACAGATGATCCACTCATATATACATCTTGCAAAACTGAGAATATTGACAATTTTATTAAAACTTTAGAATAGAGTATTCTTAGGTTGATAAGGGTCTTTGAAGAAAAAGCTGGCATAAATTATGAAGGAGCAACTGGATGATTTTTAGAAACGGAAGAAAATAATCAGTAAAACAAAGAGTATCTTCAATAAGGAGAATTTGCAATTAGTAGCAGAAAGTAGACACTAAATAAAGACATAGTCTATTGAAGAGTGTTATTAAAAACTACGTGTAAGAAGAAGAGGTGAATTTAGCTCGTCATTCGCATTTAAAATAATATGTGAAACGGCGGGTAATTAGTAATTTATAAGCTTAATCAGTGGAACAGTGTATCATACCTTTAAGTGTAGTTAAAGCATTCTATCTACCAAATTTTTACCATGAAGTCCTATAATAGATACCGAACTGCACATATCTCCGAGAGAAGCAAGGAGTACTCTATGCCCACATAGAGAAAAAGCAATGTGGATGTGACCAGAGAGTAAATATATTAATGTCTATTGTTGACGGCAGAGACTCGTATTTTCAATATGGTTAGCCCGTCGTTGTTATTTATCTTGCCTTGGCAACAGCTAAAAGTCTAAACATGACTGCATAAGCTTTACTGAAATTTTGCTTTCCGCCTATGATTTCTCAAAATGTCGGTAGGTGTATATTACTGCTTCCTTCAGACATATAACTAAATTCATAAGTGAGCTATGGAGCACTGAATTCAACAGATATTTAATACTAAGAACTTCACAAAGATGTGATCTGTTTTAACGATAACTGGCCTAAGAGGAAATAACATGAGCGACCAACAGAAGCAGCTTTACAAGATATCGAAAGTTGAAACATCTAAAGGTTTGTATATTCAGTATATATTACGTGCAGCTGTGAGGTAGAATTAACGCTCGGCTAGGCAGATAGGCTTTAGTGCGCACAACTGCATTGGTCATTAACACGCTCAGCTATAACGGTAACAGCTGGACCAATATATTTTAAACAAGCAGCCCATGAACACGACAATTTATTTTGTAATTTACGTCCTCCAACGTTAAGTCATATCGTACGGTGAATGAATTGGATGAAATGATGCTCAAATGAGTCCGAGGTCCTTGGAGCTCAGAGTTACCCGACATTCGTCTTGAAGGATAAGCGAAAACCCCGGAAAAAACCTTATACAGGTAACTCACCCTGAGCGAGATTCGAACTCGGGACCTCTTGAACGTGAGGCAGACATGCTACCATCTACGCTACCGAGGCGGGCTGTCAAAATACTGTTGGAATGAATAACCTTGTATTTCTTGAACAATCGTGTACTAAGTGTAAAAACGTATGCAAATGACGCAAGGAAAGGCTAAGAAAAATAGCTCCAAGTTAAAAACAATCAAGAACCCAATGAAGAGATATGGAGTGGAATAGATTTCATGGAGAAATGATGAGAAAGGGCTGTTGGGTAATTAGTTAACTTTGCTCCAGTGATGATTCCCTTACAGTTATGCTTGATTTTATATGCATACAGCTTGTATTTGTACAAAAGATCGTTTAGCTTGTTTCTTGCTTCAGAATTTGTAAGTAGATACATATGTAGGTAGCTGTTCTGATATTGCATGCGAACAACGGACAGTGCAGTATTAGATACACATCTTGCTGTATATTGTGACGGGTGGATCCTATCCTCACTGCCCAAACGACAATGACGAAATGGCAGGAAAAATCTGCTGAATGCCCTAGCCCTGCCCCAAAGAAAAGGAACAAATTGGTTCGACCACCACTGGACAGGTAGCTCTTGTCATGGCAAGTTGATATTGAAAGTATCATTTTTTTTTGCATTTTGGTATTTATTTAGTACTTATAGTTTTTAATTGTTTTTACCCGTTTGGGTTTATTTATTTTATTGCAATTTGGTCTGTTTTTAAAATGTTGAATAATTTATATCTGGGTATTGCCATGAATAAGTTTTTGTAAGGGCGCTGATGACCACTGCAGTAGAGCGCACTTATACACATATGATCATCATCACCATCATCATCACCATCATCATCATCACCTTCATCATCATCATCATCATCATCATCATCATCATCATCATCATCATCATCATCATCATCATCATCATCATCATCATCATCATCATCATCATCATCATCATCATCATCATCATCATCATCATCCCGGTGGGAATAAAGAAGCTTTAATGTGAACTCTTTTTTCGTCTTTTGTCTTAGTATTTAAATTGGTTGTTAAAATGTAATTATATAATAGAAAATGTTGCTTGCGTTTATTGTTTTTTGTTTATTTGTTAGTTGTATATCTGCAAAATAGCATGCTAAATTGAATTTTTAGTTTGTAAATAAATTTAATTGTTTATTGATAAATATAATAGATAATTTATTAATATTTAGTTATTTTAATATTTGGAATGTGTACCAGAATTTACGAATTAGTTACTGAGGTATACAATTAGAGTTAGGAAGACATTCAACAAGAGTTAAAATTGTCTCAAGGGTATTGAAATATCTATACAGAGTTGCCAATTTGGAGGAAAACATTATTATCAAGGAATGTTCTCTTTTGAGATAAGAAGCAAATGGGGAGAGTCCTCGGCGCAAAGAGTAAGGGAACTAATTGAACAGATAGGTGAAGGAGAAACGAGGATTATTATTATAGGGGCTTTTGGAATGAGGCAGAATTAAGTTTGGAAGATTTAGATAGCCAAGTTATATTAACCAGTGTAAGGGAGAGGAGTTCATTGATGACATATAGGGAAATAAAGAGAGTGTGGGGGAGGGAGAACTACTTAGATGTGTGTAATAAATCAGGGCGAGAAGGATTTGCCTGGGCAAGGACAGGAGCTAGAAATTTGAAAGGTATTAGATATAACAAGGATACTGGGAAATGTCCAATGTGTGGAGAAGAAGATACCGATTGGCATAGTTTACTTTATTGTAAACATAGATATGGAGAGAACAAATTTGGCAAAAAAATGGGACAGTAATAGGGATGGGGGAGGTATTAATAATAAAGTAAATCTTATTGTTAAAAGGAGAAAGGAATGTAAGAAATATAGGTGAATATCTGCCGAAAGTTAGAGGGAAATGGTTAAGATTGAGGAAGAATAAGTAACAATTAAGGTCTGGAAAACTAGAACGTGGAATACAAGGGAGAGGAGGGTCATCAATACACGGAAAATTATGGGTAATGTGTATTTAGACCGAGACTTGGGGTAGGCAGGTAGGAAACGTATGTTAGATCTGAATAAGTCATTCTCTTATTGTGTGAAAGAAATGTTACAAATGTCAATGTATCAATGAAATTGTATGTAGAAGAAAGATGAGAAATAAATACAAAAAATACTGAGGTGAAATACGACAGATTTTTAACTTTTGAATCGTCTATGAGGTACGACTTTGAGAAACTCTTAGCAAAAAACGAATGAACCAAAGTCAAAGGCGCTGTTTCCTTCTAATGTCAATTGTTTTAATGCATGATAAGATGAAATAGTTTTGTGCAAAATTTATATACCAAAACTACATGATGTACATAATGTCTCCTTATATATTTTTCTTCCTTTCTTTTCCTTTGCTATGTGCATATTTTGCATGTATTGACCATGCTGGAAACAAATTCTCAAACTCCCTTACTTGCTACTGTCTTTCAAAATCGAATCGACAGGGTCCCAGATTTAACATAAGCAATTCCTGAATTTCCTGTCCCTCCATATCATCTCCATTATCATTTCACATCATCTCTCCTCTGGTAGTCTCTTTCAGGGTAGAAGTTTTTGCGAGGATATCGGCGCTGCATGACAAGATAATATCTTCTTGGTAAACATTTGTCCCTTTGGTAGGACGGACTCAGGTCTTCAGACCGGCCTAGAGGGCCATATCAGGACTACAGTAGGTGGGACTCCAGTTGTACTGGGCTGCAGGAGGAGTTTCCAACTGGTTAACTGTAGGGACCATACCTTCTGCACTGTCGTGACTCATTTTAGCGGCCGCCTTCTGTCTCCTCTCGCCTCACCTTTCTGCGGATGCTCCACTTGGGGCACAGGCATGATCTAGTGGTGGAGTAAATTATGCATTCTGTTATTTAGGCTAAGAAATGTCTTTAAAATCACACTTAATTGAAGAATGAATAAATGAATGAAAATAAATGGGTTGAGCCCTTCAGGTCCCTTGCACGTAGGCCGCATATTGGGTCCATTGTGCCCCTCTTACTGGAGTGCTTATTCAAGTCCCGTGGCCTCCAAAAAGGACAGGATAAGGCTTGGATCAGCACTAATTATATCATCTGGTTTTAGTCTGTCTGCGCCTAGAATAAAGCGCCTAAGTGCAGCAAGTGATTCACATTCACACAAAATATGTAGATAAGACTCATCCTCTCCATCACACTTCCTGCATGTGGAATCTGCACTAAGCTTCGTCACATGCAGGTGTCTCTTTAGGGTGTTGTGTCCTGTCAACAGGCCAAAACCACTTCTAAGTTGTACCCGATTGAAGGTTAGCAGAATCCTGCTGTTCTTCTTGCTAGGTCCCTCGATCATAGGTCGAGCCTGCCTAGCCGTGGTAAGATTACGCCATGAAGTGCCATGTTGAAGTGTTACCCAATCTAGGATCTCACATCTGGCCCCTCTAGCATAATACCAAAGACAGGTTCTGGACCAATAAACGTGTTGGCCGAGCCAACATGAAGAAATGTGATTAAGAGTCCCAAATAATTAAATGTAGAAATTAATTAAATGTAAGACTGTTCAAACTCTTAAATTGCATACACAAATGCTGAAGTACCCTAACTGTATGGAAGAATGATAACAAATCTGAACTTTTACCTGGCACTTTCCCAAATTACAATGAACTTGTTCGTGTATGAAAATTTTATACGAGATGCAAAATATTAGATTTCAATATCCGCAAATGCTAAAGTAGAGTTACGCAATAGTTCAATCCTACATATTACAGTACTTCAATGAATGAATGAAGGGGAAGGGGGATGGGTAGTAGGAGAATAAACTGTTATATTATCACTTGGGTCTAGAAGTTTAGCCAGAAATTCGAGAAGTTAGGTGAACACGAGATATAGATCATCAGCTGAGTTAGTCATCTCGTGCTCTTGGTGGAAGATCACCCGGATTGGCTACGCCAAGCTGAGAGGGGATACTTCAACAGGTGCGCATGATCTAAAATGCTTTCTCCAGAAAAATATAGTATATTCCACTCTGCGTAAAATTCGAGATGAACCACAAGGTTCTAGAGAAAATTATAATGCACAAAAAGGAAAGAGTACCACTTTCTTTTGGTTTAAACTAGCCCCAGTCACATCATTCTATTAGGGAGAAGCTTTTCTCCATACAGCATGTCTGATGGAGAACAGAAAATCGTTTTCGTTTAAAACCTTCAAAATATAATTGTGGTTCATTGTACGAAGTCATGCACAGACATAACGTAGTATCGTCACCACGAATTAGCTTTTCATTTACTGTGAACTTTGTAAATATGAATGATTCTTTTATTTACAATCACATATTTGGAAAAGGAAATTTTGTTTTGTATAATTTACGAATAAATGTGCAACATATTCTATGACACTGTGTCCATCCTGTGACTAACTTTGATAGACTACCGTTAAATGTGACCTTGGTTGTATGAGTACGTGCGAGACTGCATGACATTCAAACCCCTCCCCTATATTTACGAGACGCAGGTAGCGTACTACATGGCAAAGCGAGAAAGCGTATCGGAAAAAATCGCAACATAGATGATCACCTGAGCTTATCGCACATACACGGCGAGTCCAGTGTATGTATACTCTATTCAGATATAATCATGTCTTCTGGACAGTAATGTGTCATACATCGGCAGGCGCGAGGAAACATATATAAATACACGCAGCTTCCAATCGCCATATTTTTGTTTAGTAACTTACTGTACATCAACTTACTAATATTTCACTCCAGTAATCGACCAGATAAGACCTGCTACGGAACGATCACAGAACGGTGGTCACCTGAAGGTCAAGCCTCAACGCTCTGTTGAGTAATATAAACCCGTCACTACTAACCTACTGTATTGTCTTTTTTCTGTGATTTTTTTACTAAACTTCTGGGACCTAATTATCACTGTAACTGTTTTGGAACAAAAATCTTCTAAAATTTAAGCTGTTGTAATTATTTGTTTTGAACAGAAACATTGGTCGTAGCTAACATTATCATTGTTTAACACATTAAACATATTTATTTTCCTTTGCTTTCACCTCTTAAATCACTATTTTACCTTCAATTGTTCTTTTTAGTCTCATTCCCCTTCTACTACAATTTTAATACTTTCCTCCATACCAAAGAATTAAAACTGTCAATGATGTTGACAGTTTTATAATATAATTTACGTTCTCTTTATGTTTCCTCATTCCTATCGACGTTCAGTGTTTTCAAGTTGTGTTTTGAGATATGTCATAATAACTGTATGTTACTGAAAATTTTATTCTGGTTTCCAGAGAAACTTTACATTATAAATACATACTACAGCTGAAATTAATTTCCTTCAATTCTTTTTCAGAGTACGTGGTACAGACATCAAATTTTGCTCTCGTAAGCAGAGATACTACGACAACAATATTCAAATCACCATGTAATGCCACTAGCAGCTCAAGAGCCAACACTCAGATGCAGATGATACAGACGCTTCCGGATTCCGCTTGTTCTCCACAAGACGGACCAGTCACATATACCTTCCGGATAGTTCCAGGGGATTCCTATGACAATTCTCCAATAACATCTTCCAATCCAGCTCTATGTGGTATTCCATGCATATGTAAAACTCCAGTGGAACATGAGCCAACGGATGATGAGGAAGTGAAAGACACCACCACATCCATTAGCGACTTTACAGAATGTCCAAAACATATTTACGGTGTGGGTACTCAGACATCAGCAGATGTATGCACATCCACCGGTGATCTATCTGCTGCATCTTCCTTGTCCGAAAACAACTTACCGGTAATACGAGATCAGAAACCAGTGGAGGGCCTAACTTCAACCTCTCGCACGCAACATTGGGAGCCGTTTTACTTAACAGAAGCAACGGCGCTAGACACTAATAAGAATTCTGGGATTAACTGTATTTCCAGATGTCTAGCAAGAGCTACAGCAAACTCTACAAGAGGGACATCTGTGTGTCCAATTTGTAAGAAAAGTAATACAGAAGATCAATAGGAGAGAGGTGCGGGAAAGCAAAATAGCACTGTTCCGCTAAAATATACGTTAATGTAAAGCATGTGAATTCGAGCAGATAGTCATCTATTTAAATTGAAACTGAAAGACAAATAGTATAAAAATAAGGATATAAAATTTTCTGGCACTTATTGCTATTTACCAAAAGAAAAGTCACCGTAAAGAAAATAGCTTTATTATGAATATCAAATACATGGATATAGAAACTCTATTCAGCTCTTATGCAGTAATGTTTATTCAATACAGGTGCAATAAATAAACTTTCAAACTGTACTAGTACTGATTTTTTTACAAGTGCCCCTCATTTAATATAAACTCGTGTGGTCAGAGGAAGATTTTGTAAGCTAAGTATTGTACCACGCAAAGGTTAGCTGTATACTTATATTCTTACATCATCCATTTTATGTATTATGTGCTTGGAAAAGTTAACACTTTCACCTTTCACCAACGTGGCCCGGTTCATTTCAGTGGCTGCAGATAAGATGTCTGGGGGATGAAACAGGTATTCACATTTCTCCTGTCAGCTCTATTATCATAGTTATTCTATTATGTGTTTCAAATGGGAAGGTGTTTGTCCTTGAGCGCTACTAGGTGAGCAACCAATCGGAGTCCTGCTGTGTAGTCATATTGCATTCCCGCTAAGTGGTGTTTGAGGAGCTCCAGCCTAATCAATCTGTATGAAATACTATTCGCTCTAAGACAAAATTTCAGATTTTGCCAAAACTGATCCATGTGGAAGGTAGAGAGTAAGATATCTAAAATAACCATGAAAACTTTATAGTTTTAGCTCAAACAGTTTTTCTAATGAAAATAAATAAACCAGTATTACCTGTATTATAACAATAATCGCGACGTAAGCACTGTATGAATACCATTACTGGTTGGCACGTATGCGTGTACGTATATTTGTAATTACTCAGAACTGAAACGTAAATGTTTGACATGACGTGATAAAAGAATTACTTTGAATAAACCAATTCGAGCAAGAGGAGACAATAAATTTCCTGCTGTCCTGGTAGAACGTGTCTGGTCACATTATATCTTTATTTATGAATGATTCGTAATCTCTATTTTCTCTAGAGAGGTCAAAGAGGTTGGTGTGTATGTATATACATATACTTTTAATTACTCAGAACTGAAATGTAAACTACTGCATGACTTGATAAAATAATTTGTGTGAATAAGTCAAGGTGTTAAATTCGAGAAAGAGCAAACACTTCATTTCCTGTTAGCCTAGGGAAAGCTGTATGCTTGTGTTTATGAATGAATGTTGGATAAGAAGCGTTTATTTACTCTGGAGAGTTCAGATCAATATCATTCAGTTCTCTACACAACAGTAGAGTAAGAGTTAAATAGTGCAATTGCTTCTTGTGGTGAATTTAGTGCGAGTCAAAGAGGCAGGTATTGCGAAGTCAGGCTCTAAGTATTATTTTAAGGTGTACACGCTCTTCAAAAATTGAGCAATGAGGAATATAGATATCAGCTGGATTTCAAAAATGATCAACTGCTTACTGCTGAAGTGTGTGGTGTAGGTAAAACAAGTGTGTCCCACATTTGTGGAGGGGCAAGAAAATTTGATCCCAGTGGTGCCCAGGTGTTTGTGTCGCCCAGGAAACATGTTGGTCCTCCGAAGAGGGTTACAAATGTAAGTGACTTTGACAATGACGTTGTACGTAGAACTGTTTTCGAGTTTTATGACTAATGTGAATTTCCAACTATCAAGAAAATAACTTGCGCTCTTAGAACCAAAGTTTCATACACTGGGTCAACAACATCGACTTTCAGAATTTTGAGAGGATTAGGGTTCAGGTACAGAAAGACAAATGATGGGTGTCAATTTTTAATGGAGAGTAGTGACACTGTTACGGCAAGATTAAAATTATTACGCATAATGCATGAAATTAGATATTCTAGAGATGAGAGGCCTATTTTTTACTTAGATGAGACATGGGTAAATAAAAACCACACTCAAAAGTCAATCTGGTAAGACTCCTCAAAAAAGGGTGGCCTAAAGGTATCTGTTGGAAAAGGCAGTTGGCTCATCATTTGTCATATTGGATATGCTAAGACAGGGTTCCTGCCAGAGCGAAAATGGGTTGTTCTCTACTAAAATACCTCAGACTATCACGAAGAGATGACAGCTGATATATTTAAAGAATGGTTTCTTAACATATTCTTAAATTATTTAGAAGAGGGAAGTGTTATTATAATGAAAAACGCACCGTATCATTCGGTTATTGCAAATAAAATACCAAATTCGGCCAGCAGAAAAACGAAATTGTTGAATGGTTACAAAAGAGCGCGGTTGAATTTTCGGAAACAGAAACTAAAAATGAGTTATTGCAAAGAGTACTTCCGTTTAAAAACACGGGAAAAGTGTATCAGCGGGATCAACTTGCAATTGAGATGGTACACGAAGAAGTACGCCTCCCACGATACCGCCGCCTATACAATCCAACTGATTTGGTGTGCGCTCAAATAAAAAGGGGGAGGGGTGCAAACAGAAATAATACTTTTAATGACGGACGTTGAATGACTTGTTCACGAAGAAATTGACAAAGTAACACAACAGGACTGGGAAAGCTGCGTAAGGCATACAGGAAACCCTCAATAAGACGATTTTAAGAAAGAGCACGTGACGGGATTTTGGAACCTATAATCATAAACTTGCAAGGCAGACGTTGTAGACAGGGATAATGACGAATTGTATCTTAACGGAAGTGACATTGACAGCGTTATGGATGAGCCACTGGCAGTTCCTTTGGAATAGAAAAACAGGTGATTCATAAGTTATAATTATAGTATTTAAAACTATACATAATTTGCGAAAATATATTTTCCAATTTTGATTTTGGCAACTGCAACATTGTAAACGTTTGTAAAATATAATTTGCTTATTCTTAAATCTGCGCCAAGCAGATCTGCATGTTGTATGAGTGTGCGAGAGAGAGGGAAATATAAAAGGAATGAGGTTACAAGCTGGCAACGCTGAGTGTGATTCGGCATCTGATTAGCTGGACTCCAGAACCCTTCGCACTTGAAACATAATAGTTCCCACAATCATCTTATCGTTAATTATAGCCCAATCTCTCCAGGTAACGTATACAGACTGAATGGAATTCATCACTGCTCCTAGCTCCTTCACTAGAAACTTCAACATCCAAGGCACAAGTGAGTGCACTATACATCCATATTATTGTGCGTGGAAACTTTCATACTCAATTCTGTATCTAGATGATGACTGAGGGAAATTATTCAGAAATCCCAATTAAAGGCACCTGAACTTTGGATAAGCATTGTATAGATGTAAGTCGTAGGTATGTGACCATCCTAGCCCGTTCTCTTGATTTAACACTCTTGGTGCAATTCTCATTACTATGGTTCACTTGTGGAAGAGATTTATTTAGAACAGTTGTCTAATTAAAATAGGTAACATTTGACTACCGTTTTAAAATACAAAGAATTGCAATCCGTGTATTTTCATCCCTATAAAACAAAAGTATTCCTTTATCATCGGAAGTGGCAAACAGGTTTCATACGAGTCAAGCTTTACGTGGTGTCGCTTCATCAGTATGCTAGAATTTAAGGTGCATAAGTTCGATGCATTTTGTTATATATTTGGGTATGTGGTTAGCATAAATCACCCATTATGTTTTAATGATTTTCTTGGGGCCACAATGAGAACAGGCGCAGCATACCCCTATCTTAGCCCACCTCGGCAGCGTAGATGGTAGCATGTCTGTCTCACATTCAAGAGGTCCCGAGTTTGAACCTCGGTCTGGGTGAGTTACCTAGATAAGGTTTATATCGGGGTTTTCCCTTATATTCAAGACGAATGTCGGGAAACTCTAAGCTTCATGGACCCTGGACTCATTTGAGCATCATTTCAACCAATTCATTCACCGTCCGATATAACTTAACGTTGGGGCGGTCGCAAATTAAAAAATATACCCCTATCCTTTGGATACTGTAGAAAAAAACATATAGCATTCTCTAACCACCTACCTTTATACAATACTTTATACAAACTATTCTTAAAGCTAAAGTACCATGATAACATAATTATGTCATTTATTTATCCAAAGAGTTTCCGATGCAATACGAGACAGACGCAAGTATTCTCTTTTCCACCTTGTGGTTAGTTATTGAATATTCGGTACGCGATCATTCTGTACACCCGCAGAATTCATTATTACCTCCATATGTAGGAGGTAGGCAGATAGGTATATTCTTCCACAATAGAGTTCCCATTTTGCTTTCTCTGTCTGTTAAATATTGCACCCCATCCAAGTGTTGCAGGGTCAAGATGTCACAAGAAAGACATGTTGTGCAGCCCTATGAATTTTATGTGTGGACATCGTAACTCAAAAATCGGTTAAATTCTGAAACTTTTTATTGACGTTCAGCATCATTTAGCAGGGTTGTTCGGTCGGTAATGCTCGGGAGGTCCCGGGTTTGGGGCCCGGTCACAGACTAACCTAACAATAAGGTTTCTTTTCGGTTTTCCTTGCTTACAACGCCAATTTGGTTCAGATACTTTACTTCACTTGCCCTCATTTCATTTTAATTTCAATCTGGTCGGAAATGTCGGTGATGGGTGAGTGTGGCGCTGTTAGAAAGGAGTTACGCAAAAAAGAAGTAAAACGTGAACGTTTGTGTGTTGAGAAGCAATTTCCGAGATATTCCTCATTATTGGTTTGAGTCAATAGAAAGTGGTTATGTCGTTGTAATGCTGGCGGGCGGAGTGTTTTGTACTGCACTGTACAGTACGAGGCTTGACGGTGGGCGTTGGACTGATCCACTTGAAGATGTGTTTTATTTATACTTGGGTGACCGTGAACCTGAATTTGAGAATTCTCCACACACTCTCTCAGCTCGAGAGAGAATCAGCAGAAATCTCGCCAAATACAACATCAGGACCATCCGCAAGCCACCTCAGAAAATTAAACGTCTGTTGAGACCAATGAAAGACAAACTTTACTTCCAAATTGCGGGAGTGTACCGCATTCCCTGTGAATGTGGGACACCGCATATTGGACAATCCGTAAGGATCATTGCTACCTGAATAAACGAACATGAACGGAACATTCGTTTAATGCAACCTGAGAAGTCTGGGGTGGCAGAGCATTGTTTTTATAACGGCCATAGAGCCAAATTTCGGGTGACGACCTTCTTGGCACAATGGAACAGTTACTGGGAGCGGAGAATTAAGGAGACTTTGGGCATTTCCTCCTCAAGGAGCACGCTTAATCGTAATGCTGGATTTCAGTTCAGATCATCTTGGAAACCGGCCTTAAAATGGAAATTCGTGGACTTAAGAAGCACAGATCAATACAGCTTGATGATGAAGTTAAATAGTTACGATTCTTTGACGCAATTAACTTTCTATACTCACGCCATCTCCTGAGCTGACATTTAATTGACTGAAAACAGTCTTTTGTTCAGTAATGCGAATTTTGATAGTGTTTTGCCTTTTTTTGTATTTGTGTTTTATCCAGTCATTCATTTGTGGTTAAAACCTTTAATAAATATCCTGATGATGGGAGGGATGCACACTCTCGAAACGTCAATTTCTAATCGCCTTTTCACCTGACTTGCTGCACGAGAAGAAATTGAGCATAAAATTTTGTGGGGTATCCCTTGGCTTTAATAAGTGTCTCAAACCTTTTCATAGAACTAATCAAGTTTCTACATCCTGCTGGGCTCATTTTTGTTAAATTCTTCCTCCAGAACATATTTAAGATCTTGTTTAGACCTTGCTTAGCTTTAATGTACTCATTTCTTCAGAAGTTTCCACAAATGCCCTATTGCATTCAAGTTTGGACTCTAAGTAGGCGTGTGCAGTAGTTTGGGTACAATATATATTAACCAATTCATGTTCAGTCTTGCCTTGTGTTTATTGTCAGTATTCTCTTAAAATCTATAACCAGGTGCCATGGCCATTTTCTGGGCACTCTGCTTTACGTTGTGCTTTAAAACACCAAAATACATATGTTGGTTCATAATGCCATCAATAGATTGTATATTACCAACACCGTAGGACGACATGCAGGTCCAAAACACAATGGAACAACCACCATGTCAAACTGTAGGAAGACTTGTTCTGGCATCGTTGTCTGAATTTCCCTTTCTCCAGAATCGGTTTATCTTAGTCTCCTCCGAACATACAAACACTGTATAAAAAATTCTTATCCATAGGGTATGGTCCAAAGCAAATGAAAGTCTTTACTTCCACTTTGCTACACTTAAATATGGCTTCATCCTGGGTTTTCGGCCATAATATCCGTACGTCCATAAAACACTACGAACGGTTTGGTGTGTGTGTGTGTGTGTGTGTGTGTGTGTGTGTGTGTGTGTGTGTGTGTGTGTGTAGTGTTTAACGCCCGCTTTTACTACATATGACACCGCAGGCGGTGACACTGATGATGCATGAGATGAAGATGGAGCACCGGTGGAATGAGATGGCGGGGGAAACCGGAGGTCCCGGAGAAAACCCGCCCCAACGCCGTGTTGTCCACCACAAATCTCACATTGCGGTCGCCTGGGATCGAACCCGGACCGCCTTGGTGAGAGCCCAGCGGTGTAACCACTGAGCCACGGCGTGGCCTGAACGGTTTGGTCAAACATATTTACAGACCCATTTTCAACTAAAAAGCAAAACTGAGGAACTCTTAATTTTGGATTTT
The DNA here is from genome assembly GCA_030765055.1 of Mantis religiosa. Classification (NCBI taxonomy): domain Eukaryota; kingdom Metazoa; phylum Arthropoda; class Insecta; order Mantodea; family Mantidae; genus Mantis; species Mantis religiosa. Next base: position 236,830,841 of record CM060950.1, read on the forward strand.
CACGGATTCAGCTCACAACGAAACGTCCCTCTGAACAATCATTTACTACAGTGAAATTTTGAGTAGCTGAATTTAAATGTGGCCTTAAGAGCTTGGGAGGCAATGAACGTTCGGTATGTCCAAAAACTGCAACTACCGAAAAACATCGCCATAGTTCACCAAATGGTACTAGACGACCGCCGAATTAAAGTGAAAGAGATAGCAGAGGCTATGAACATGTCAAAAGGACATGTGTGTCACATATTAAATCAACATTTAGACATGAGAAAGCTGGCCGAGCGTTGGGTGCCGCGTTTGCTCACGTTAGACCAAAAACGTGTTCGAATGAACATTTCCAACGCTCTGTTGGCGCAGTCTAGGTGCAATAAATCCGAGTTTTGGCGCCGATCATTACTGTAGATGAAACTTGGATACACCATTACACGATCAAAACAAAAATACAGTCCAAACAGTGGACTGCAAAGGGAGGACCGGCTCCAAAAAAGCAAAAGCTGTCTTCTTGGCTGGGAAAGTAATGGCGACTGTTTTTTGAGATAGTCAGAGCTATTTTAATCGATTATATTAACAAACGAAAAACCATCAGAGGAGCATATTACGCTACATTGCTTGACAAGCAGAAGACAGAACTTTCAGAAAAACGGCCATATTTGCAGAAAAAGAAAATCCTGTTTCACCAAGACAACGCACCGTCTCACACCTCAGTGGTTGCAATGGCGGAAATCCACGAATTGCGGTTTGAACTGCTTGACTCATCAGATCTAGCCCCTAGCGACTTCTTTTTGTTGCCTCATCTAAACATTGCACTCGGAGGACAGAAATTTTCGTCAAATGAAGAGGTACTCACCTTCGTGAACAGTTATTTTGCAGAGAAAAACGCCGAGTACTACTTGGACGGGTTAAAGAGATGGGAGCATCGCTGGAAGAAGTGTTTGGTGTTATAAGGAGACCTTGTTGAAAAAACAATCTGAAAAATGTCTGGTATCTTCATTAGGTCAGAAAATTTCCAGACCACCTATGTGGCCGACCTTCCTGACCCCTTGGTTCTCTTCTCCGGAAGTTTCTCTGGGTCTCTAGACGAACGTTGGGAACGATAATTATAGCTACCGAATGTCCGCCAATTTACCTTACCTGACATTTCATTTCACTTTTCATCCTGGCTGGTTATTTCAAATCTAAATAGTAGTTGGGATTTTGGGGTGCATGGCTCCGAATCAAGGAAGGTTACAGTGTTCTGGTCCCCCGGGATGAGCCGTAAGCTTGCAAGAGAATGGAGCTAGGTTGAGTGATCCACCAGCTACGGCTTCCTTAACTCCGTTCGTCCTTAGTATCCTCTCTCCTCAACCCTCTTTCCCAGGTGGTGCCCCCATCAAGGCGATGGGCACAGAATATCTTCTTTGAGTCAATAGAACCTGGCCTCTGCTGTAGTTTCTCCTCAGGTCCAACCAAACTTAACACCGCAAAGCAGTGCCAGCCAACTGGATGTTCGATGACGTCAACAAGGAAGACTCTCATTTTTTCCCACATTTAAGGGAGAAGGCCGCGCCGTGGCTCAGTGGTTAAACCGCTTGGCTCTCACCAAGGTGGTCCAGGTTTGATCCCAGGCGACCGTAAATTGAGATTGGTGGTGGACAACACGACGCTGGGCGGGTTTTCTACGGGACCTCCGGTTTCCCCTGCCATCTCATTCCACCGGTGCTCCATCTTCATCTCATGTATCACCAGTGTCACCGCCTGCGGTGCCGTATGTAGTAAAAGCGGGCGGTAAACACTACACATGTCACACATTTCTAAGGGAGAAGATTGGAATGCGAGAAAATCTTACTTTTAACTAAGAACTGCCTGATACATTTTGTAAGTTCTTACGATGAAGTAAAACTGAAGCCTGTTCTTTAGTCACATGTAACCGAGCTGCTTTACTCCTACAGCAACTAAGTCCGTTCTTACCATATATGACATCAAGATACTGAACACTATTGATATTTTAAATAAAATAATAATTGGGAAAGGTAGCTTGAGAAATGAGCGTTTCAGACCTGACTTTATAGTACCTCTCCGTCATTTATCGGCTTTGAAGGCTGAAGAAAACTTTAAGAAAGGAAAAGAAAGCAGGAGAGAAAAGTCAGGAAGGAAGGTGCTAGCGGGATTTAATCACATACTTCTCGTTCATGAGAGCTTGTTAACGATCTCGGCTACTTGTGTTGGTTCTTTAACTAGTATTTCACATAACGATTTAAATTTCTGTCCATAAGCGTAGCTTTCTAAAGTTGTGCTCATAAACTTAAGTGTTGTCTAAATTGAAAGAACAAGCTATCCAAGAGAGCTCAAGAATCTTTAGATACTAAAGTTCTCCTGACAAGGAAAAGCAGATACAAAGGTGGACTGTATATGAGCTAAATGCTTTTAGCATATCGGTGGACATGTTATTTTGGAGCTATCATTTTTAAACCACTTTTTCTTGGGATGTCCGTAATTGTAGGTGCATACTTACTTTTAAATTTATACAATCAAGTGCTGGATATATCTTTTGTTTTTATTTATACCCCGTCTTTAACTGCAGGGGTCATATCGTCTATTGTCTATTTGTTCACGCACTCATTCACACTCCCAATATTTACAGACTGAGGGTTATGGGGAATCATCTTGGTTGTAGAAAAACCACTACCCCAGCCGAGAATCGAACCCGGGACCATCGCACAGCAGCAGATGTTCTACCAACTGAGCTACGGGGCCAGCCCGCATACATCTTACTAAGTAACAGGAAAAATGTTCACGAGATGGATTTTTGTTAACATGCTCAGTTGTTACGGTACTAGAAAATAATTGTACACAGTTTTATGCTGAACTAGTAGAGCGTTTTCTGTGCTTTAATCCTGTGACCTAAATAAGGACTAGTCTTAGGTTTAAACGCTTAGGTTATATGTTTACATTTTCGAATCTGCATATCGCCGCGTATATTGTGTATAGTTTTTCGTTTTTTTTAATAAAACACGCATTGCTTTCAAAGTAAAATGAACTTTTGAATTTAATCTAAATCGAACACACCACAGAAAAGCTAATTAAGAATTGAATACTGATTGGATCTCACCCTTGCCCTGTACTTTCTATACGCGAAGCTGGTCTCATTCTGTTGATTGGAGCTATATTCAGCGTTCATTTTCTACAAAGTTGTTAGCTATAGGTACTTATAAGGAGGACAGGCGAATGTATACATAAATGGAAAATATAAATTCAGATTCCATCCTGAAAATCGATACTACGTTGTGGGACTCCATATTTATATCTCGCTTTTTCCATACATCTAATAGTTTTCTCATTTAGCATCTCTTTCCTCTGGAGTTACATGCATACATAGCTTCACGGATTAAACAGATCCATTACAGACGTGTGCAAATTAAAAGACTCAATGGTGAAATTGTTAACATATACCGGTTATTTTCTATTTATTTAACAGAAATAATTACAAAATATTTTTTCAACTCTTAGTATTTTGTTTGCATTCCTGTAGCCTTTATTACCATTTTGATGCGTTTAGGCGTACTCTCTACAAGAGTGGAGCACTTTTCCTTATTTTTCTTCATCTCTGTGCCAAATGCTTATCAGGTTCTCAATAAGCTGGACTTTTCGCTCACTTTCTTCTCGGTCAGTCAGTCAGGTGAAAAGATGATTAGATATCAACGTTTCACGAATGTACATCTCTCCCATCATCAGGAAATTTATAAAATGTTATAACCACAAAATGAAATACTGGATATAACACAACTATAAACAAAGGCTACCAAGGTCTTTGTTTATAGTTGTGTTATATCCAGTATTCCATTTTGTGGTTATAACATTTTATAAATATCCTGATGACAGCTACGGTACACTGGGACATGCTGTATACCACAAGCCTACACACACCGATCTCTATCTGAACGCTCATAGTTTCCATCATAAGTCTCAACGACAAGGAGTTCTCAATACACTGGCCCACAGAGCTTTGTATACCTCTGATCCCAGCCACTTAAAACAAGAATTACAACACCTGAGACTCACTTTCCGCCAGAACACCTACTCCAAATATGACGTTGAAGCCTCGATCTCCAAAGCTAAGAAAGGGAAACCTGTAATACAGCAAGCGTCAGATAAGCCTACCGCTACAGCCTGCGTCCCGTTTACTGGCAATCTATCCAGCAGAATCAGCAGAATTCTCGCCAAATACAACATCAGGACCATCCACAAGCCACCTCCGAAGATTAAGCATCTGTTGAGGCCAGTGAAAAACAAACTGGACTTCCAAGTTCCGGGAGTGTACCGCATTCCCTTTGAATGTGCGACACCGTATATAGAACAAACCGGAAGGACCATCGCTACCAGAATAATGGAACATGAACGTAGCATTCGTTTAATGCAACCTGAGAAGTCTGGGCTGGCAGAGCATTGTTTTGATAACGATCATAGAGCCAATTTTCGGGAGACGACCATTTTGGCAAAATGCAACTGTTACTGGGAGCGGAGAATTAAGGAGGCTTTGGCGATTTCCTCTGAATGGAGCACGCTTAATCGTGATGCTGGATTTCAGTTCAGCACCTCTTGGAAACCGGCCTTAAAAATGGAAATCTGTAGAGTTAAGAAGCAAAGATCAATACAGCTTGATAATCAAGCTAAGTAGTTACGTTTCTTTGACTCAATTAATTTTCTATACTCACGCCATCTCCTGACCTGGCATTTTGTTTATTGAAAAAAGTCGTTTGTTCAGTAATTTGCAAATATTGATAGTGTTTTTTCTTTGTTTATACTTGTGTTATATCCAGTGTTTCATTTGTGGTTATAATGTGTTATAAATATCCTGATGATGGGAGAGATGCACACTCCCAAAACGTCGATATCTAATCATCTTTTCACCTGGCTGCTTCCAACTCAAAACTTATGCATTATGTATATTACTCCAAGCTGGATTTGTACAAATCAGGAGTAGCCTTCGTTATTGGCACTGAATGTGGACACGCGCGCGCGCGTGCGCGGATTAAGAGCAACGGAGAGGAAGCTTGAGACAAACTCATCTGTAACTTACCCCGCCCCCTCCCAACAAATAATAAATTAAGAAAGAGAAATTGTGTTTGGTTGGATTACGGTACTTCGGGGATTTGACACTGCGACCAGTCTTGAGCTATTGTACAGTCAAGCTGCTCAAATGATTACCGTGGCTTTATCTTTGTTAATAGAAGCCTCTCAGATAACGCACTGATTACTCCACGTGGACATAACATCTATCTGTCATTTATGATTCCTGGGCATTCCACTGGCTGAAGTGATGGGTTCATTGGTGTTCAGCACACGACCGAGAGACGTGCCAGTATCCCTCTCACTCTTACAAGAATAGTCAGTGCGTTATCTGAGAGGTTTCTATTAACAAAGATAATTCAGAGTAACGTTTCGAACAGCGCGACTATACCTATGCGCCGAAGTGGAACATCCTCGGGATGCACGATGAGGCGAGAGGAGACAGAAAGTGGCGGCGGCCGTCCCAAGGAACCACGACAGTGCATAGGGCAGGGTTCCTACACTTTACCAGTTGTACCTTCCCCGGCAGGCCAACAGAAACGGTATCTCACCCGCCATGGTCAGAAAGGCCCACCAAGTCTGACTGGAGACCGGAAACCATCCTATCGAAGGAGGAATCGTTTACCAAGGGCATACATCCTGTCATGCACCGCCGAGAGCTCCGCCGACAAATAATAAATAAATAAATAAATAAATAAATAAAATCTGAAAATCTAATCCCGGTACCTAATTTCTTATACCGGGACATGATTTCCAAATTCTAATTTATTAACTACCACATAAATACAAAAATACAATTTAAACAATCATTTTTCAAATAATTAAATAAAACAAAAATTAAAAGAAAAAAAAGAAAAAATTTTAAACAAATACAAAAACTACCATTTTTAAAATTTACAATTTAACTAATAAAAATTTACTGGAATCCTGTATACAAATAACTGGCAACCAGCTACAATTACAAAATAAGACTACAATACCGGAAACCGATACTTAATGTACTGGTAACCAGTACATTTAAAACTTATAACTGATAAAAAAAACCTTCTTAAAAACTTACAAAACATTTAACCAAAAACTTATATAAAAATAATTCATAAAATTTACATTACAACAATCACAGGATTTACAAATTATTAACTCCAAATTCTTTAAACAAATTAAAATACATTATATCAATTTATACAAACAAACAAATTCAATTATTATTTTTAATTCTACAACAATCAATATTTTTTTTTTCAAATCTACTTTATATCAAATAAAATATAAATTTCAAATTCAAAAAATAACAATACAATTCAAACATATTAAACAAACAATAATTATACATTCAATAACTTTCATATATTTCAAAATTAAACCATTACAATAACCTTCAAACAACCAAACCAAACAATTCAATTTAATTTATTTATTTCATCTATTTATAATTTAATTTTTTTTTACCTTATTAAGACAAAATATCAAATTAACATTGTACCAAAACACATTTCAACTATTAAATCTCCTAAATCTTCAACATAATTATATATATAAAAATTCCTATTCTATAATTTCTCAAAACACACTTTCTCAAAATTTAACAATCCTCATTTTACACCAAATTTAAATAAAATAACATCTCCATAATTTATCAAATCAACTCCTTAAATCCATTTTTCCAAATATCCACTTCTTAAAATAATTCATTAAAATCCTCCTTCATCTTTCACTCAAATTATCCATAATAATAATCCATAACTCAATTCACCAATATCCTTCACTACAAAACAACCATCCAAAAAAAAACTTTACTCATCCATTACTACACCACATTATTACTTACAACACTTCTCTCATCATCTTACACCGGGGAAGGAAAATCCCTCCCTAAACTAAACCACAAATAAACTTCATCATTCACTTTAAACACCACGGGGAGGGGCAAAGCCCCTCCCCCAAAAATATATACTATTAACACTACTCAAAATTATATTTAATTTGAGGGGAGGGGGTCCCTCCCCTAAGGATTTCACAGGATAATATATTACACTGAAACACTAAAAAACTTTCATTTCTGCGATCACCTCCTCATTATACAGATTGTTGGACATTACTGGATCAGTTGCACCAACAACCTTGAAGCGGGTACCTGATTCGCCGGCAGGAACTCTATGTGTCCTCCTCAGAACTGGTAGACATGGAAGGGGAATTGCGCCACCCTCATCCTCTCTGCATCACCTTCGGATTCTGCTACGGCTCTAGTTCTCCTGTTGCCCCAATCTCGTCGACCAAGGGAAACACAATATCCTCTTCTTCTACTATTTATATTTTGCTAATCATTAATATCCATACCTTCTTAAATAATAATATTTTCTTCATTACGTGGATTAATACGTCTTTGGGATCTTCTTAATTCAATTGGTGGTTGAATTTCTTGAACAGGTATACATTTGGGTAAAATTGATTTCCATGCTAATTCGCTGATGGTATTTGCTAATTTGGCCAAGATATTATATAATTCTGGGATTCTTATTATGTTCCATAAATTAAATCCTCTTAATTTATTTCGTTCTTCAGTAATTAGATGGCCATACTTAACGCATTCAAATAAAACATGTTCTGGATTATCTACTTTACTACATATATTACAAATGGAATTATTTAACTTCTTCACTTTATACCAATATGTACCATAAGGTCCATGTCCAGTCAAAAAATGAATTAGACCTTTTGTGGGCTTTACATGTTTCAATTTCAAGCGTTCGATTATAAATGGAAAGAATTCATGAGTTCTTCTACCTTCATTTATACTATCCCATTCATTCTGCCAATCCTTCAACAGATGTTTCTTGATATCTTGTCTGGTATTACACACCTTTCCAACTATACTATTTACTTTATCAAAATTATTTTTCTTGAACCAGAACATTGCACCTCTCAATCTAATTAGAAGATCGATGGGCCATATTCCTGTCGTTACAAGGAGTGCTACTGTAGATGTCGTACAAACAGCACCCGTATGGCGAAGCAGGATCTTCCTCTGTGTACTTCTTAATTTGTTTCTGATATTCAAATTATACAGTTTTTGAGCCCAGGTTGCTGCGGCATATGTAGCAATTGATCCAAAAATAGTATAATGATAGGTGATAATGTTATTTAAGGATATTTTATATTTTATATTGACAATTGTGGCTAATTTATTCATAACTTTTTCAGCCTTCATTCTAACATACTCTACATGATTTATAAAATTAAATTTTTCATCCAGCATAACACCTAGGTATTTTATTTCTCTACAACGTTTAATTTTTTCATTATTATACTTAATAATCGGATCTCGTTTTAATTTTCCTTTAAATAAAATATATGATGACTTTTGGGGAGCAATTTGCAGTTTAGTCTCATTACACCAGTTGGCTAATTTTGATGATATAAAATTTGCCTTAGTTTCTAGTTGTAATCTTGAGTCGCCTGCTATCAGAAAAATTACATCGTCCGCATATGCTATTATATTAACTACATTTTCATCATTTTCAAAATTTTCTAACAAGGTTTCCATCACAATGTCCCAAAACGTGGGGCCCAGAACAGATCCTTGTGGACAACCTTTACTGATACTTTTATAGATCTTCTGGTTGATGCCTTGAATATATACTTTCCTGTTATCACAATAACTCAAGAGTAATCTATATATGGGATATGGATAATTAAGCTTTCTTAGCCTTTCAAAGAAGAAAGGCCACCATAGATTATCAAAGGCTCCTGAAATATCAACTGATAATCCAATTATATACTTATTTGTACAGCGAGTCACGGAGTCCATGATATCAATGATAGCGTCCTCGGTAGATCTTCCTTTTCTAAAGCCATACTGCCTATTATTCATTCCTATCATAGTCCTATATTCTATTATCCTCTTATTAATTAGATGTTCAAAAATCTTGCCCATTGAGTTTAACAGGCAGATTGGTCTATATGACTTTGGTTTCATCGGATCTTTATCAGAACCTTTCTTTAGGACAATAACCCTAGCCTCTTTCCAACAATCTGGAAAATATCCTCTCCACAGACAATCGTTAAAAATGCTGGTAAGTTGTGGTATTAACGTATCATGGAGGGTCATTAAGACTTCATTCGGTATATTGTCCGGACCACAGGACTTCTTCTTCTTTAACTTTTTGAAGATTACTTTTACTTCTGATATATCAAAAGGATATATTAAATTGAAGTTATTATAAACAAATTTCATATTAAGTCGACATAATGTGTTTTGGAAATTATCCGAGGATATATCGTCATCGGGCAATAGAAAATCCAAAAGTAATTACATGGTTTCCTCCCAATTTGAGGTCATACTACCATCATATTTTTCTAAAGTATTCAAAATTTCAGGTTTCTTAATCTTGTCCATAATGATTTTATAAGGAATTCCCCAAGTGTTATTATCTAAATGGGTTTCCACAAATGTGATCCAGGATTTTTGTCGAGTGTCTAACCATAGTTGTTTAAATTTAAATTTGGCATTTCTATAGCGATTTAGGTTTGCTTGTCTATCTGATTCAATCACGGATCTTTGATAAATTTTTCTAAGTTTCCTCATTTTTCTCCTTGAAGTTTCCAAGGCATCATTCCAAATATTGTCTGAGAACTTCTTTACTCTCGAATGAGGTACTGATTGCTTAATAGCATAGTCAATATTATAAATTAGATTATTTAATTCAAAAACACCAAAACATCTATTTGAAGAAAACATCTATTTGAAGAAGCTCCGCCGACAGTTCTTCCCTGAAAGACACCACCAGATGAGAGATGACGTGAAATGACCGGAAACCCCCGAAAAAAACCACGGGTCAGGTAGTTCGGCCATGGGTATCGACCCCGGATCTCCGGAATTCGGGCCGCAGACGAAACCGCCTGTGTCATCTAAGTCGGTGGGAGGTTTCGTAACATTCAGTCTTCTACAAACCATTCTCGCTAAAACTTATTCTCCCATCTGCTTTATGTTAATCCAGAGGACATTTTTCTTAAGGGATTACTAAGTAAATCAGTGGTTTCGTTCGTGACACTCGTGTTGCCAGTCCGTGGTTCGATTCCCAGATTGGAGATGATGATCTTGAGGTCACCCTCCGAAACCTTTACTAGCTCGTGTGAAGTATCCTTAAGACACAACGTGTCTCATTCAGCCGCCATCACACCCTCTGGGTGCCTCCACTTCAAAAGTACTAGAACTGTATTACACTTAAATTATGAATTTAAACGAGAAGTACTTGTTTTGTACATTGAGACTTTGTCTCTTATGGTTCACTTGTTGCACAAAACTGTACAGAGTTTATTTAGAAAAAAGAGCGTTTCACAGACTATGGACAGAACTTTCAAGATACTATGCTATTCACTTATAATGAAATATTCTAAATGTGTTGTATTTTAATCAAGATCTATAGAAAGCTATTTTTCAGGAAAAGAAACATTACGAAACATAGTTATAAATGCTGGTTTGTTGTGGAAAAAATGTACAAAATCTTCGTGTTGCATCAGAGGAAGTCATCATAATTATCAAATTTGTTACGTGTCCAAGTTTCATTTATGAGTCATGCTGTTTGCGCACGCGTGTAAGGTTTTCGGGAAAGAAAATACCTCTTTAAGTTTAATTCCAAGCCTCAAAATATTATTTCCATTGAAATCTCGAAATCGAATTATATGGTTGAGAACGTAATAACTAAGGCTCGAAACATAGAACCCCATGTATTCTGCGGTAGTAAACGTAACGCATGGCGTAGCAGCCGAAAGTGGGTCTGAGCCTGCCAACCCGACTGCCAGCCTCACGCCCATATGCACAGGGCAGAGGTTTTCGATCATCCAACCGAGACGGGGTGGAGATTTGCGGTTAAAATCTCCACTCCCCAGGCGTGAGATCTATTTTGCGCGCTTCTGGCCGTAGGGAACCAAAGCTGTGCCGTTTGTTTTCTCCCCTGCACATTTTTGTTGCCCTTCCGGTGCGAGGGCGCTGCTGTCTTGTTGTTTTGGGCTTTCCGCCGTTCCTCTCTGGGGGCGCTGCGGTGCCCGAGGCTTCTTGGGTGGCTCCTTCGAACCGGGAGAGCAGCGTGTGTGCCTGGTTGGTGTCGCGTGGGTGTTTCTTAGGGTAAGTGCTCCAATTCGGGTTTCCCGATTTTTCTCTTAGGGTTTTTCATAATTGGTCTTTTGGTGAGCCGTGTGGTTTAATGGGGCTCTTTCTCCCAGATTGGGACCAGAAGTAGTTAGTTACCTTTATCTGTCTGGTTGGTCTATGCAAAATGTAGCAAAAAGAACAAACGAGAAAATAAATCCATGTTAAGGTTCTGATAAAGCCGTATGGTTTTAATTTAATCCCATGACCCTGGGTTGGCCCGCACAAATTGGTAGCAGAGCGTGGTTCATTTGACGCTTGGCTCTCGGCTTGGTTTCCGCGCGTTCGTGTTTGTTGGTTTTGACGTTCTTTGTGCCTATTACTATATCCTGTGGCAGTTAGGAATGGTGACTTCCTTAGCAAATGTTGACCGCTTGCGTAAAGGTGAGCTGATTTTTGAGTTGTTAATTCGTGGTGGGCAGGTCTCTCCTGCGGCCGACTGGTCGGCCATATTAGGCGAATTGCGTCTTGTCAAGGACAAACCGTTCATTGCTTTACCTATTAAGCATGATTTAGTTGCCAATTCCCCTCAAGTGTGTTCTGAAGCGCTTTTATAGTTGGGCTAGGTTATCCAAGATTTCGAGCTCGAGGGCTCCCCTTCAAGAGCACAGCAGGTTCGTTTATTGGCGCGCATCCAGCGTTATATCAACAGGTTAGATTATCTCATTACCTATGTTCTGCGTTCCGAGGTTTTACCTCGTGTTAAGACACTCAAACAAAATTTTGAGGCGCTTCTCGAGAAATTTAACGCCTTGGCTCGTCAAGGAGGAGAAAACGCTAAGCTGTATTTTCCGGAGACCTCGTCTTCCCCGGCTGTGAGTCCCGTAGCTTCTCTTTCGACGCCATTTCGTGCCTTAAAAATCATACACCCTTTACAACAGTTGATGGAGGCAGTGGATATGTTCGAGGTGTCGGATGTGCTGTCGGCTTTCACGTTTTTGAAATTCCTAGTAAAGCTTAAACCGGTAGCCATGGTGCACTCGGTTTCTTCCGATTTAACCATGCAGGCAGTTGCGACCAAGGTCAAAGGTGTAGTTTTGAATCTTTTGCTTAGAGCAGGGCAATCAGCTGACCCTTTAAGTACTTTTCATGCTTTGGTTTGGGAATTCTTTATCCCGCGTCGTGTGAATCGTTAAAATTATTGTAAGACCATTATTTACGACCTCAAGGTCTGGCCGGACCGTTTGTCCAGTGTATGGAACGGGTCAGAGACGTGGCCTTGGCCTTACGTCTTGCAGATACGGAGCAGGCAGTTTGTGACGTCATCATTTCGGGTTTGAATCCCGAAGCTCGCTCCAGTTTTGTTTTCGCGACACGCCCTAATACGTTCACGGCATTGGAATCTTTAGTTCCTCTGCTTAATGAGTGTTCTTCTGTAGATCGATCTCGCTTAGGTGAAGTGTTGAATTCACCTCCCCCACCACGAGTGAATCATGGAGATGGTTTAACACCCGGCGTCCGAACTTGGTCATCACCTCACGGGCTCCGGTTAAGATGCTACCGTTGTCAGGAGGTAGGACATATGGTTAAGAACAGTAGCTTCCCTCGCCCAACGGGCATGGACCTTTCGAAATCTGGCCGTGATAGTCGTTTCCGGCAGCGCCCCATTTCACGCCAGAAGTTGCCAGCCATGAGCGCGAGTTTGGCCTCATCGCGGCGCATTTTGGCTTTACCCCATTCTATTAAACCCCTTGTGCACGTTGTTGTCGGTAAGGTGAGCGTTTTAGCCCTCCTTGATTCCGGTAGCTCATTTTCTCTCATTAATCAAGTATATTTTCGCAATATATTGGCGCCTTCGTGTACCAGGGAGGTGAGCTGTCAGGTGCAATATTTGGCAGATAATGGTCAGTCCTTTAACGTGTCTAGCAAGGTTAGGTGTACTATCCACTTTCCTAAATTCACTTGGAAACATGAGTGCTATTTGGTCCCTGATCTACCCTATTCTGTAATCTTGGGGGCCGATTTTATGTCACGCTCCCGTTTGTGTTTAGATTTTGCGAAGAAACAAGCCACTTTCGGGTTCGCGACTGGAAGTAGTGTACCTTTTCAGGAGAAACTATAGACGTTCCACCTCGTCCTCGTCTAGGAAAAGTCACGCTATTAGACGAGCGTGAGGCAGGTATTTCCTTGTCTCATTTGACTCATCAACAAGCCGCAGTGGTGGAAGGTTTGGTTCAGGAATTTTCCTCTTTGTTTTCCGACCGATTGGGTGTTACTCATCTTATTACCTACGATATTAAGCTGACTGACCCGTCCCCTGTTAAGCTTTCTCCGTACCGGCTGACACCACCCAAAATGGCCATTTTGAAGGCCAAAATCAATGATATGTTGGCTAAGGGTATCATTAGACCTTCCACTTCGTCTTATAGTAGCCCGGTTTTCTTAGTTCCTAAGGGTGACAATGATTTCCGTCCTGTTGTGGATTATCGCCAACCCAATAAAAAAGTACTTATTGAATCTACTCCCATGCCAGACCTCCATACTGCCGCCCATCATTTTGCTGGTGCACGCGTGTTTACGACTCTGGATTTAAACAGCGCCTATCATTAGATTCCTTTGTCGGATGAATGTAAACACGTGACTGCTTTTTCATCTTCGTGGAGATTGTATGAGTTTAATAGGATTCCATTTGGGATTGCTACCGGTGCGCAGGTACTTTCCCGGCTCTTGGACAATTTGTTTTCTGACATTAAATTTAAATTTCTTTACCACTATTTAGACGACCTAGTAGTGTACTCTCCTGATTTTGATTCCCATATCTTACATTTACGCGAGGTGTTTGATCGCTTACAGAAGGCTGGCCTCACGGTTAAAAGGTCTAAAGTGAAGTTTGCTACCACAGAGATTTGTTTCTTGGGTCATTGGGTGTCACCCGCCGGCATTACTATTGATTTAGAACGCACCAAAGCCGTGCGCAATTTTCCACCCCCTAAGAACTTACGTTCATTGGCTCGTTTTGTTGGTATGGTGAATTTCTTTTCCAAGTTTATTCCTTCCTTCGCTGCCCGGGTTGAACCTTTGAATCGCCTTCGGCGTAAGGGTATTAAGTACGTCTGCGGTGACGAACAACAGCGTGCGTTCGAAGACCTTTAGTCCGCCATTTCCTCTCCTCCTGTTTTGGCGTTTCCAGATTTCAATAGAACTTCTATTCTCCAGACTGGCGCTTCTATTTATTCTCTGGCGGCGGTTCTCCTCCAGGATTTTCCGGAGGGGCACCGTCCCATTTGCTATGCTTCGCGAACTCTATCTGAAGCTGAACGCAAGTTTTCCATCTATGAGCTCGAAACCGTGGCAGTTTTGTTTGGTCTCGAGAAGTATAAACCCTACCTGGAACATGTATCTTTCATATTGGAGTGTGATAACCAGGCTCTCGCGTGGGCGTTAGGGACACCACTTAAAACCGGTAGGTTCGCCCGTTGGGGCGTGCGGATTGGTGCATTTAAGTTTACACCGAGGCACATTCGTGGTTCTGATAGTGTAGTTGCTGACGCCCTTACACGCATGTTTTCTGAGGAACCGCCCCTGTTACCATCTTCAGGGACGGTTTCTGGCACTAACGCCTGTCTGTCGTTCCCCGAAATGTTTACCAGCATCGCTGAACATCAGCGCAGGGACGCCTGCACTAATCAGATTATACAGCAGATTGAGGACGGCCATCCTGTCCCACCGTATTGCTTACGTGATGGTGTTCTTATGGCGCGTGCTAATTTTGACGGCAAATTTAAGTGCGTTTTGCCCGATAGTATTATTCCCATGGTATTTGCTTACTTTCATCTTTCACCCTTTGGTGGGCACCTTGGAGTAAACAAGACTCGCGATAAAATACGTGAGCGCTTTATATGGAAAGGCATGGATCGGGATATTGCGAACCGTGTGAAGGATTGTAATATTTGTTCCATGGCTAAGACGGCGCAGCGAACCACGTGGGGTGGTCTCGCGTCTGAGGTGGCATCTAAGCCGATGGAAAAATTATTTGTAGATTTTATAGGCCCATTTCCCCGGTCGATTCAAGGTAATACTTATGCTCTTGTGGTTGTTGACGCCTTTTCTAAGTTAGTGTGGATTTCGGCCTTGCCACGTGCCACGGCTCGTACTGCTACGAAGGTCCTGAATAACATCTTGGCTGCTTTTGGTGCTCCACGTTACGTTGTGTCTGACAATGGCTCACAGTTCACTTCCAATTGGTTTAAACAATTCTGTTTTCAATGGGGGTAAGACATATCACTACCACCCCATATTACCCTAATCCTTCCCAAGCCGAGAGGGTTAATAGAAATTTGAAATCCGCTTTGATTGCTTTCCATCATGAGCACCACAATTAGTGGGATACTAACTTGCGCAAATTGCAGTTTGCTTTTAACTCTGCTCGTCATGAAGCTCACCAGACCACCCCCTTCAGTTTAATGTTTGCTTTTGTACCCAGTTCCCCCTTGGCGAATATGTGGTCCTTAAATGATCTACTTCCTCAGACCTTTTCTCCCGAAACTATTAGAGAGAACTGGAGGAGAGCTTTTAATAATTTAAAACGTGCGCATGAGCTCACCAAAAGGCGTTATAAAGAAAACAGAAAACTTTCTCCTTTCGCGGTCGGTCAATTGGTTATGTGTAAATGTATCCCTATAAGTTCGCGTAAGGACGCTTTTGCTGCTAAGTTAGCTCTGCGTTACTCTGGCCCCTATAAGATCATTAACATTTTTAAGGGCGTGTCCGTTACTCTGGAGCACTGTAAAACCCATGAAATGCGTCGAGCTCATATCACTCAGCTAAAACCGTGCCCTAACGCCATGATTTGATGTCTGTTTTGCTTTGCCCTGTTTGTTTTGGTATTTCAGTGTTTGTTTACGTTCCGGTGTTTATTTTGCTTCTGCGCCCTTGACCTGGGAGCAGGGTTGTGCTGTATGTCGCTCGCGTGGCGTGCTGCCAAGACATGTACTCACTTTCACTTTTCTCTCTTTCTCTATGCCGGCATATCTCTCTCTTTCTCTTTCTTTCTGTGTGTGTTTTCCTGTTTGTGAGTGTTATTTAAACAATTGTTGGGTACCCATGTTATAGTGTGTTATTTACTTGTTTATATATGTATGGGTGTATGTGTATGTATATATATGTAGTGTCCAATTATGTTGATGTGCTTAATATTCTCTAAAGGTATTTTTATTGTTAGAAATTGGATTATTGTTTTGCTGTTCTATTTATTACTGTTTATCACTGTTACTCGTTTGAAAATATTTATTACTTGCAAAGTGTTTATTAGTATTAATCACTTCAATGGTATTTATCCTTATTATATTCATTTAAAGAGATTTATTACTATTACTCGTTTGAAAATAATTATTACTTGGAAAGTATTTATTAGTATTGGTCACTTCAATGGTTATTGTCCTTATTGTTATTTATTTAAAGAGATTTATTACTGTTACTCGTTTCAAAATATTTATTACTTGTCCTTCAAGGATATTTCTGCCCCTTATGACCTAAAAATATTCTACAAATTTGGCTGGTTAATATTCTTAGGTTACCACTTCTGCTTCTGGTTCCGTTTCTGGCTTTTGTTTTATGTTTCAGCCTCCTCACCTCCTTCCGTGATCCTTGCCTGTTCTGCCATCCTTGATTTTTCCGCCTCGTGCCAGACCCACCCGGTGGATCCGGTGTGACAGTGATCTTCACGTATGCCACGCTTCTTCACAACGTCGGGAGAGTCGCCACGTGGGAGCTAGCTTCGCTTCTACTTCTTCGACTTCAAGCCACGTCATCCGTCTTTGCTTCGGTCACCCTTTCGTGACCTACCTGGCTGTTGTAAGGCGTTTCAGAGGACTAATCTGCTGCCCTTTGGTAACGTTTTGCCTCTGTTCACTTCTGCTCCTGAAAGACTTGCGCCAGTGTTCAGGCGATCTGCTCTATACGTCACTGCTTTGCGTGTGTAAAATGAGCCAATTTTCTCAGCGTATGGTGTGTCACGGCTGTGAGGGTGAAAAAAGGAAACTCAGTTTCACACCTGCTCTCTACGTCACGACTTTGTGTGTAAAAGACGACAGTGTTCTCCGTATAAGAGTGACGTATGGTATGTCACTGCTGTGAAGGTGGAAAGACTCAACTAGTGTACGCAATACTCATATTCATTGCTACCCGGGGCAGACTTTCTATGATGTTTGGTGCTCTTCCGACTCTCCTAGGGTTTCCTTCATCGGGCTTCATCCTTCCGGTGTCTGGGATGGCCTTCTTCTTTCCTTTGTTTCTTTCAGCCTTTCCTTTCTTTCCGTTTAGCTTATCCACCCTGTGTTTCCGATGGGGAGGGGGTGTTTGTGCCGTTTGTTTTCTCCCCGGCACATTTTTGTTGCCCTTCCGGTTCGAGGGCGCTGCTGTCTTGTTGTTTTGGGCTTTCCGCCGTTCCTCTCTGGGGGCACTGCGGTGCCCGAGGCTTCGTGGGTGGCTCCTTCGAACCGGGAGAGCAGCCTGGTTGGTTTTGCGTGGGTGTTTCTTAGGGTAAGTGCTTCAATTCGGGTTTCCCGATTTTTCTCTTAGGGTTTTTCATAATTGGTCTTTTGGTGAGCCGTGTGGTTTAATGGGGCTCTTTCTCCCATATTGGGACCAGAAGTAGATAGTTACCTTTATCTGTCTGGTTGGTCTATGCAAAGTGTAGCAAAAAGAACAAACGGGAAAATAAATCCATGTTAAGGTTCTGATAAAAGCATATGATTTTAATTTAAGACCATGACCCTGGGTTGGCCCGCACAAAGCTCAACGCTCTAGCTCACTACGCCACGGCACAGGACTCTGAGGTCACCAGGTTTAATATAAATAAAGTTAAGACAACGTGAACGCAGTGACAGTGTCTCTAGGCGTTTGGTGATATTGAATGCCAGTCGCTTAGGTACGCAGAGTTTCATTTTGCCAGCCTTGGTGATAACGAGGTATAGGAATTCATAAGCACGTGGCTTCAACCCGGGAAGAACCGCATTGCGCAATATGACAGTGCGCACGGTTATACTGAACCTTGTTTACTTTGTGCATGTACATATATGCTGCGATGCCAAAAGCTAATCTACAAAAGATACAGTGAAATCCATTCTCCTTGTGTTTTTGATGGACACTCACGGTAATGTAAACTTTTGCGGAAGAAACGGCTCATAACGCAGTCATATGTAGCCTTAGATGGAGTTTATCACCCACTAAGTGCTTTACTCTCAAGGAGCACGACTCTGAGGAGAGCTCTCCGTGAATGGTAATCATAAATTATTGGAGATACAGTAACGACGATAGTTCTGTGCCGGTGACCTATTCTCTTCGCGCACTGGATAGAGTCTATGAACAAGCGTCACTTCATCTTCTGCTAGTGGTAGAAGGTGGAAGAGAATGGTCATATTTCACAGACTCGTCTTTACTAAAACGCATACCTTAAAACATATTAGCACTTCATCATCTTAGCCACTTCTTTACTGTTTAACTACCTGGCTTTCACAGATGTTTTAATTTACAGGAAAATAAAAATCTGGGGTGATGCCTTTGTGGCTTGTAGCGCATGGAAGTCAGTTAGCCAATTCTCGTAAGAAGATATGTTTTATCTTCATAGATAACCGACCTTTTTATGACACGTATATATGACACGCGACCATTTCTCATATATCCTTTCCTATAAGAAGACCCTGTTGTTCCTTGTTTTCTTCCACTTGAAACCTATGCAACATAAGATAGTCTAAACTAGTGCCTCCCCCTTTAAAGTTAATGCAATTTTGATGTTTCAGGAGTCCCAAATTTTCACAGTGAGTACATTTTTCTCCTGAATATACCAATTATAAGTTGTTTGGCGAATTACAGACCTATCAAAGTCATCATTGACAGTGATAGTTTCTGGTACACGATGTAAGTTCCAGATGTTTCAAAGGAGGTCTCCTGTGCCTCATATTTCTCCCCTTCTTTAATTATTTTAAGAAATTTTCACTCAGATACTTTTGTTGCTGCACTCACCCTCCCTTGCATTTTATTAGCATATCGCCAGAAACTGCTTCCCCTTTCATAATAGACTGACATTATTAACAGTACAAAGTATAAATTTGGTGTGATCATCCCGGTCTATTTATTCGCAAAGACGTCAGTTTCTTAGCATTATATAACAACTCATTGATGTACTTGATCTTCCAGTTAGTCGTTTAAGAGGTACAGCTCCGTACAAAAAAAAAAAAAAAAAAATTTTGTACCAAAATAACTAGAGTGTTTGCTTATTGTCGCTCTTCTGCTGTTGTGTATCCAGTGGCGAGGCGTGACTTTCAAGGTGAGGGAAGCTGCAAATAATAGTTTTCATTAAAATAAGAGAGAATAATGACTCAAAGAACTAAGACTACTCTGCAGTGCTCTACTGTACAGTCACACGTAGGTCCAGTAAGAAGGTGTGACTTTCAAAGCGAGGAAAGCTCCAATAATTCTCATTAAAATAAGAGAGAATAATGTCTCACAGAAATAACGCTACTCTTCAGAATTCTTTCTATTTATAGTCACAAGTAGTTACATTGTCGGGGAGTGACTTTCAAAGCGAGGGAAGCTCCAAATAAAAATCTTCATTAAAGTAAGATAATAATGACTCAAAGAACTAAGGCTACTCTTCAGTACTCTTTCTATTGTACAGTCACACTTAGGCTCTGTTCACACTACAAGCTTCCCCTCTCCACTCAGACGTTCTAATTTGTCCTACATCTAGCCCACACCGCGTGAAATGTTAGCCTAAAGTAAGCAATTCTCACACTTTTTCTAATAACTTAAAACTTCACAAGAGTTTCGTATTTGTTCACCAATAAATAGCAATCTACATAGAATACTATATCTATTGCTATTTAAATATACTTAGTGGTACGTAGAAGCGCCACATAAAACAAAAAATAAACTTTTCTTCATACACTACAGAAATTTCGCGTGTAAAAACGTATCAGTACTTCCTAACTATCGAAGAGTCGTGATTCATTCCGGAAACCTACGAAGTATGGTATTCAAAGCTATGAATGCGTAAATACAGTATTGAATGAGCTCGCGGAACTGGTCACTCAAGTCCAAGCAACTGTCAAATTGTCCGAGGCAGCGCGAATGTTCGCGAGTAAACTTTGAAAATGTATCTAGAGCAAATATATTGTTTGGCATGAATTATCTTGTTTTTCTCTTGAAATTTTTGGGAAAGCGACGATTCCAGCGCTTCATTGCACTCTTCCCCATTGTATCTACCCATACTATATTGGAGTGAAATGCGTTTATACAGCTTAGAGTTAACCAAACATTCCTCTTACAGGATAAGAGAAGCTTCGGAAAAGAATCCTTATTAACTCGACGGAGGTTCGAATTCGGAACCTAAATTTTTTTTATGGAATTCAACGCTTCTAAAGTTGTGATATTCTTGTTCGTGCAACAGATATTTGGTCGACACTGTACACACTTTACCGCTATATAATGCAATTGTAACGTCGCCATTGGAGGTACCATATGTTACAAGAGATAAGCCACTGAGGCGCCTGTTCTTGCTCCAATTAGATTTGATTTACTGCAGTTCATATAGTTACCTTGTGGGTTCGTGAAATTGAAAGTCCAATTGCACAAACTCAAAATGTTCTTTATATCCACCAAATTACAGTAGGAACACTTGCCGATTACATAGAATCACTTGGCGCACACAATTACAATTCACCAGTTCGTCTGTCAAGGGACCATTCCACGCTCACAATCACGTACAACTGCTCTGATACACGTACACAGTCTTCCAGTCCGTTAGCTCAATCGGCGCACAGCTGCAGGAAAAGAACTCAAATCAACTCGCCAACTGCAGCCACTTTAATAGTAATATCGCTGTTTCTGGAAGTCTCGCGTTTCAGTGAATCACGCCGAAGGTTCCAGACGGCAGGGGGAGGGGAAAGATACGGCCAGTAATGCTGTTCCAGCCTTCACTTCGTTAGCGCTACAAGACAAATGGGTAGGAGTGGGCGAATGCCTCCCGACCCTCAGCCAGCCGGCAGTTGGTCGCGCCTTCCGATAATTGGGTGACACTGCTCCCTCCTCAAAGCTGGTCGTCCCGAACAGCACCATCGTAGCATACCAGGCGATCCAGGTGTACCACCAACATCTTTCCTCGGGGCACCTTCTGGATGCGGTAGACCACGTCCTTAATCCTCTTCACCACCCGGTACGGTCCTTGCCATGGCTGCTGAAGCATCGGGCAGTGTCCCTTGGTCCGGGTAGGACGGTACAACCAGACCAGATCACCTTGCTGGAACCCTTGGCTGCTGGCTTGCCTGTCGTATCGGGTCTCCTTGCGGTCACTCGCCTTCTGGATGTTCTGGCGAGCCATCTCGTGCATGTCATGAAGGTGGTCCACAAGGTTCCCAACATACTCGGTCGCTGGCTGTTTTGCCTTCGGAGGGCTACCAAAATCCAGGTCACAAGGGAGGTGTGACTCTCGGCCGAACATTACGCTGGCTTGCGTCGTCACAGTTGTGTCGTGTGTAGACGAGCGGTTGGCCAGCATGAACAATGGCACCTTGACATCCCAGCCTCGCTAATGGCTCGCCACGACCTTCCTCAGGTGATCCTCTAAGGACTTGCGGTATCTTTCGACCATGCCATCCGACTGGTTTTGTAGAGGCGTCGTGCCGGTCTTGTTCACCCCAAGTCTTTGTAGTGTCTCCTTCATCAGGTTGGATTCAAAATTGGTGCCCTGGTCACTGTGTGGCTCTAACGGTACCCCTAATCCGCAGAACACTTGCTCCACGTGGCAGTCTGTGATTTTCTTTGCCTCTTGGTGCGGGATGGCATACACCTCCGGCCACTTGGTGAAGTAGCCACGACCAATATCAGGTACTTGTTGCCTCGGTCGGACATCGGAAATGGTCAAGCTATACTGACGGCGATCCGTTCGAATGGCGCTCCGACGTTACACTGCTGCATGCGACCGCGGCTCCTAGTCTGGGGGCCGCGACTCGCTGCGCACACGTGACATTCACGGCAGCATCTCTCAGCTTCTGCTCGGAGTCTCAGCCAGTAGTAGCACTGTCATAGTTTTTCGATCATCCGATTCGTTCCCAGGTGTCCTCCTGAAGTACCGGCGTGCACCTCCTCCAAGACTACCGAGACCTTACCCCGGGGAAGTATCAACTGTTCTCTCTGCGTCTTCACATCGGGTGATTAACATACCCGGAACAGCACGCCCTCTCTAGTCTTCAAGGAGTCCCATTGGGCCCAGTAAGACTTGTAGGTGGCCCTCCTCGGTACGCTGTCCTCCCTCGTTGTTCTTTTCGCTGCCTCCACTTCCCTCAAGTGTGGCCCCAAGTCTGCGTACGCCAGCTGCTCCCCTCATCAGGCCTGCGCTATCCCAGCCGTCCGCAGGCACTGCCGTGACTAATCGGAATGCTTTGGCGCGCTCCTTCTCTTCCACTCTTGTGCACTGGCCGCACTCTCCTGGACAGGGTCTTTGGGACATAGCGTCTGCGTTATTGTGGCTCTTCCCTCTGTGATGTTCCAAGATGAAGTTATACTCCTGCAAACTCTGAACCCAATGTGCTGTCTGGCCTTCCAGGATTTTAAAGCTCAATTGCCAGGTTAGAGCGGAATGGTCAGTCCTCCGGTGGTATGGCTGACCATACAGGTTCTTGTGGATGTGCTCCAATGTATTTACTACCGCCAGTAACTCCCGTCGGATGACGCAGTAGTTTTTCTCTGCCGTGGATAGCGTCTTGCTGTAGTAGGCTATCACCCACACATATCCTTCTTAGATCTACAATAGGACGCCTCCAATTCAATAGTTGCTGGCGTGGATGTCCACAATGAAAGCGCCACCTTGCTGTTGAAATACCAAAATTGGATCACTGCACAGGGTCTTGTTCAGGTGCTGGAGAGCGTCTTCGGCGTCCTCCGTCCACACATAAGGCCGGTGTTCCTCTGTCAGGCGGGTGAGGGCTTTGGCAATGTGGGAGAACCCATTTATGAAGCGTCGGAAATAACTGCACAGCCCCAGGAAACTGCGTGACTCTTTCTTATTCTTTGAGCGAGGCCACTCTCTCAAAACCTGTGTCTTCTCCGGGTTGTGGCCTTGCCGATTCCGAGAATGTATGGCCAATTATTTCAACTCCTTGCGGAAGAGCTGGCACTTCTTCGCGTTTAGCTTCAGTTTGGTCACCAGCAGTCGCTGTGGCACCCTGCTCAGGTTCTCGAGATGGTCTTTAAAAGTCTTAGCGAAGATGATGATGAGGTCCAGGTATAGCAGGAAGGCGTCGTAAGTCAGTCCTGCTTTGCAGAGGCCAAAGGGCATAACTGTGAAATACCAGAGCCCTTGCCCTGTCGAGAATGCGGTCCTCTTCTTGTCTCTGGGGTCTAGAGATACCTGCCAGTAGCCCGACTTCAATTCCAGGGTCGACAACCACTGTGAACCAGCTAGCGTATCCAGGGTGTCGTCAATCCTGAGTAAAGGAAAACAGTCCTTCTGGATGTCTTTGGGTTCTAGACCTACCTGCCACTAGCTCGACTTCA
Organism: Mantis religiosa; assembly: GCA_030765055.1. Taxonomy (NCBI): domain Eukaryota; kingdom Metazoa; phylum Arthropoda; class Insecta; order Mantodea; family Mantidae; genus Mantis; species Mantis religiosa. The sequence goes on from CM060950.1 coordinate 236,854,524, forward strand.
GGTCTAGGGTCGAGAACAACTGTGCAAAAACTAGCGTGTCCAGGGTATCGTCAATCCGGGGTAAGCGAAAACAGTCCTTCCGGGTGACAGCGTTCATCTTTCTGTAGTCTACGCAGAAGCGCAGCTCGCCGTTCTTCTACGTCACCAAGACTACAGGGGAAGACCAGGGGCTGTCAGACTCTTCAATCACTCCCCTGGATCTCAACTCATCCAGCATGTCTCGTACCGCCCCTTGCTTCGCCAGCTAAACGCATCTACGTGGTTGCCGAAAAGGCCGGGCGTAACCAGTGTCGATGCGGTGAAGTACCTTGTCCGTGCGGCCGTAGTCACTATCACTTTGGATGAAGACGCGCTGGTATCGTCTCAGCAGTTGTGGAACTTTCTCCAGCTGTTCTGTGGGCAGGTGGTCGGCCGCCCTCTTCAGTAAGCCTTCTAGCTGGGGCCCCAGGTGTTGCGTCGGCACCGGCTCCTGTGTCTTGTCGATTGCTGTTACGCTCATAACGGGCTCGCACTTTCCCAACTCCGTCCCGGCCTGGACGTCGTGATCGGTGTCCGTTGGATTTAGTAGTCTCATTGTTGCCACCTCTCGGCACTGCAGCAATGTCCTAGCTACACATAGTCCGTGTACAAGCGTTTTCTGCTCCAGCATCATGTTCCTGCTTCCTTGGCCTTCCAGTCGCGCTGTCACGACCACCACGCTCCTCGCGGGAACAACCACGTCTTCGTTCTAGATGACCCTCCAGATTCCAAGGCGCTCTCCGGGTTGATGGAGTATAACCTCTTCTCCGTTGTAACGCAGGACCTTCCTGCCGAGAGCGACCGTTGCCTCGTGGCTCCTGAGGGCATCCAATCCCAGTATCACCTCCTCAGCCACCTTCGTGACTAACACCCACCGACGTACGGCACTCCTTTCCAAAGGCTACCTTAGCAGGGCCTCCTTCTGCACAGGCAAGGTGTCACCCGATGCCGTCACAAGCTGGAATGGTCGGCTCGGCTTCCTCGTGGGCAAACCCTTGGCCACGTCAGGTCTGATGATGGTCACGGCCACCCCTGTGTCTCCGAGCACGCGGCACAGTTTCCCCTCCACACAACCCTCCGCGATCTGGCTGTCATCCAAACGCCGGCAGATGGCGCGCAGTGTCACTCCAGGTGATGGTGGTGATGGCGCCGAAGTGTCCCTCTCCACCACGGCCCTTGTTCGTTTTCCGGCTGCCCTTCCTGGTGTGGGCAGTCTCTCTCCAGGTTTCCCGGCTGTCCACATTCCCAACATAGGCCACTAGGTCTTCGCTGGCGTCCCTCGGCTGGTCTTCTGTCTCCGGTGTAGCGGACATACGTCGTCCTCGATGTCGGCATAGCTGTTACCTTGGCCGCCTCCATCCTTAATGCTGCCGTTAGCGCCTCATGCTTAGTTTTATAATCGCCGAGCATTAGGCGCTGACGAATCTCAGTGTCTCGTACCCCGTGAACGAATATGTAGGCAGCTTCCCGGGATACGAGCTCTGTGGGAGGTGGACTATGTCCTTGCTAGCCTGTTCAACTACCAGGGCAAACTCCTGCAGTGTCTCCCCTGGCTGCTGTGACCTTGCTTTTGCTGGCTACGGTACGCTGCGGCTAAGCGGTGGTTTCCAAAACGATTCTCCAGGGTCCCCAGATGTCCTTGGGCGCCGCCGTTTTCTGTACCGCGGTCAGGACTTTACGGCCCGTACCTGGCGGCTGGCTATTAACTGTGTGGCCTCCTCCTTTGGTGACCATTTGTTGTGCTTGGCCACTTTTGACGCGCCGTCATATTTCGGAGGTTTGACGCGCGCTGATTTTGTTTCGCGTCCCGGTGCGTCGGCATTCAAATCCTTCAACCTGCTGCAAACGACGTCCTCCACCATGGCATTCAGGGACTTGACGCTACTGTCGGCCTTTCCTTCCAGGTCCTTAACGTGGCTCGCCAGGTCCTCGACGCGTTCGTCCACTTGGCCCATCTGCTTGCCCAGCTCCGTCACGTCACCCCTCACGCCGGCCAACTGTTCTTCAAATTTGGTGGCAAGTGCCTCGTTTGCCGCTTTAATTTCCGTGGTCATTTCGGTCTTTACTTCCTTCAGTTCCGCTGCCAGTTTGTTGTTTGCAGCTTCCGTCTTCGCAGCGAGATTGTCATTCGCCGTATTTATTCCCCTCAGTTCGGTGGTGAGGTTGTCATTTGCCGTCTTTATTTCCTTCAGTTCGGCTGCCAGGTTGCTGTTTGCCGTCACCGCCTTCGTTGTTAGTTCCGCGGCCAGGCTATTACTTGCTGCTTTCATTTCCGAGGTCAGTTCGGCTTTCATTTCCATCATCTTTCCCAAAGCCGTGTACATGGTGGTAATATCCCGTTTCCTGACACCAGTTGTAACATTGTGGGTTCGTGAACTTCAAGGCCAATTGCACAAACTCAAAATTGTTTTTTATTTCCACCGAATTACAGTAGGAACACTTGCCGATTACATAGAATCACTTAGCGCACTCAGTTACGACCACCTGTGCTGAAGAGATTAGACACAGTCCATAACTGTGGCATACGTATAGCTGTTGGGGCATTTCCAACGAGCCGAGTTATAAGCCTGTATGCTGAGTCTGCAGAACCTCCTTTGCACTACAGGCGCAACATGTTATTAGCCAATTATGGCTGTGGACTTAATTGCATGCCCACACATCCATCGTTTACGCCGTTCTTTAATACCTTCATGGACGTGCGTTATAGGAACACTACTATTAAACCAAAGCCACCTGGTTTTCGTTTCCGGGAGCTCCTTAGACATCTTGATACTGACATGCCCAAGATGTATCCTAGGGGGGAGAGGACATACCCTCCTTGGTTGTGCAGAGCGTCCCCGGTTGATCTGGGCATGACTAAATATGATAAATCTACCATGTCTATGTCTAGTATCCGCACATGTTTTTTAGAATTTTTATCGCGATATGAGGACCATTTTGTAATTTATACTGATGGCTCCAAGAACTCAAATGGCGTTGGTTGTGCTTACGTGTGTGGAACCGAACCCTATACATTCGGATTCCACACTAGCACTTCCATTTTTACTGCAGAGCTTTATGCAATATACCGGGCCATTTTACACGTACGCCGACGAAAGTTGGGGGACTGCTTAATCCTGAGTGATTCCCTCAGTGCTCTTCAAAGCCTACGGCAGCTGTACAACTACCACCCTATTGTGCAGCGTATACAGGATGCCCTCCACGTTTTACACGCTTCTGGCGTTAACGTGGTGTGTGCATGGATCCCTGGTCACGTAGGCTTGCGGGGGAATGAAATGGCGGATTCAGCAGCCAAGACGGCTATCATGAAGCCCAGGGTTCGAATACCATCTGTGACATCGGAAGACTTTAGGGCCGAATTGCGGAGAGCTGTGCAAACCTGCTGGCAGGAAGAGTGGTCTGCTCTCCGCAATAATAAACTTAGATCTGTCAAAGAACTTCCTATTCCCTGGGTTACCTCCTGTCGGTCATCTCGTCGCGAGGAGGTGAGTTTGGCTCGGTTACGAATTGGACACTGCATTTTTACTCATAGTTTTCTTTTTAAAAAGGAGCCTTCTCCACTATGTCCTTTTTGTAATGAAGCGTTGTCTGTACGACACGTGCTGCTAGAGTGTTTTCACCTAGCAGACCTTAGGACGTCTCTGCAGCTGCCGGTCAGCTTTGCAGAAATTCTAGCGGACGATCACGCAGTTGTGGAGAAGGTTTTTAGATTCTTTTCGAGATTAGATTTTAGGATTTAGCAAATAGAATTTATGGTTTTTGGACGACATTTTTATTTTATTTATTTATTTATTTTTCAAGGCGTATGTATTTTTTTGTATTTTTTAACATATACTGTTTTAGAATGATTTATATCTGGCTTTTGCCATGACCAGTTTCATTTAAAAAGGGCGCTGATGACCTCTGTAGTTGAGCGCCCTTATACTCATCATCACTCACTCACTCAGTTACAATTCACCAGTTCGTCTGTCACAGGTCCATCCCACGCTCACAATCACGTACAACTCCTCTGATACACGTACACCATCTTCCAGACCGTTTGCTTAGTCGGCGCTCCTCACAGCTGCTCGCCAAGAACTCAACTCAACTCGCCAACTGCAGCCCCTTTTTATACGAATATCTCTGTGTCTGTAAGTCTTGCGTTTCTGTGAATCACTCCGAAGGTTCCGCACGGCAGGATGAGGGGAAAGAGACGGCCAGTGATGTTTTTCAAGCCATCTCGTTTAGCACTACAAGAAAAATGGGTAGGCGTGGCTAAATGACTCCCGGCCCTCACCCAGCCGCCAGTTGGTCGCATCTTCCGATAATTGGGTGACAATATTCCTTATCCGATTGCTACATCCTACCTCACTTGGCCTTTGTTAAAACTTAAGTAGAATGAAAACACAAAGTCTTCGTAAATTTTGACCAAATTTATAAACATGTATTTAAACGATACTAATCGAATATCTGATACGACATCTGATACGACGCTGTGAATATGTCTGCCGGATAATTGGGATAGTATCTGTATATGAAGTAATTTACATATCTTAATCAAGCTTCCACATGCTCAACAAGTGCCTGCAGGTGATAGTCAAATGTTTTAAAATGGTTGTCTAGGTGACGACTTTGAAATTCCTTTCTCTTTGTATGTCCAAGAGATAAAAAATGAAGCTACAACGGAATATGGGAATACAGTAGACTTTAAGTGATAATCAAATGTTTTAAAACTGGTTGTCTAGGTGATGACTTTGAAATTCCGTTCTCTTTGTATGCCTTCAGAGATGATACAAGGATATATGGCAATACAGTAGACTAAGTGACAATCAAAAGTTTTAAAACGGTTTGTCTAGGTGACGACTTTGTAATTCCCTTCTCTCTATGTCCGAGAGATAAAAAATGAAGGTACAAGGGAATGCGGACATACAGTAGGCTAAGTGGTGGTCTAATGTTTTAAAACTGGTTGTATAGGTGACGTCTGTGAAATTTCATTCTCCTTGTATGTCCAAGAGATAATAAATGCAGGTACAAGGGAATGTGGAAATACAGAGACCTTAAGCTACAGTCAAATGTTTTAAAACTGGTGGTCTAGGTGACGTCTTTGAAACTGCGTTCTCTCTGCATGTCCAAAAGATAAAATGAATAACCAGAAGTTTAAGCATTTCAAAATTCAAACGAAAAACAAAAAACATCTCAGAAAAAAAGGTTTTATGGTCTTAAAAGAACTAAAATGAAGATATGTTCAAGGATGTCAGAGAAAATCCAAAATATCCAGCTTATATATGAAGGAAACATATTAAGCTTCTGGTATTTTGATTGGAAATAAGAACAAGAAGGTATCTAGATAGTACGTTGAAATAGGAGAACTTTTATAATTCTTCAGCTTGACTCTTTGCTAGAAATGTGTGTTTAGTGTTTAACACGCGCTTTTACTACATACGGCACCGCAGGCGATGACACTGATGATAAATGAGATGAACATGGAGCACCAGTGGAATGAGATAGCGGGGGAAACCGGAGATCCCGGAGAAAACCCGCCCCAGCGCCGTGTTGTCCAACACAAATCTCACTTTGCGATCGCCTGCGGTCCTTTGCTAGAAATGAAGTGTATTTCCTGTAATAATACACGATAAATTAAAATTCTTTTATACAACAGGAAAATACACTCTTATTTACGTCATTCGGAAAGAAAACGGTTGAACATCCTTCATTCCATATTATAATTACTGGATATGTTATTGCTAGCCTTGAAGTATAAATGCAATCATTGGAAAATAAATTAGATTCTTGGTAGAATGAAGACATCGACATCTGTTGAAAGTTGAACTATAAATCGAGTAAAAAATTTACAAAAAGTGAAATCATTAGAATAAAATTAGTTTTAATAAATTTCAATATTATTGAGCACTAAAATTTGAATAAAAATTTCATTTACTCAATTAAGAAATGAAAATAGTGAATATTTTATCAGTAAGTGGTAGATTCGTGTAGAGGGCGTTTCTTGAAAGCAAATTAATTCATTGTTATTTATATCTGAGCTATGTTTAAGTTTTCAAGTCTCTAGCTGAACCTGAAAGTGCAAAGTGTATAGTGAACAAAAGATTTTAAAGCAGATCTTAAGAAACTGTTTCAAACAAATGAATTTTTTAATCTTTGAGTTAGGGAAACAAAGCAAATACACGGCGTATTGCATGTTTTGTTTATTTCTTTCCGTTGCTATGGTTACCACAATTTTGTTGAATAATCTTCTAATGGTATGTAACCTGCAAACCTTGAGTCTAAATGTGTGAATACAGCTGTTACGGAAATGTTGAATTTAACGTTTTTACGCAGATTTTAACTATGAAGCAGAACTTCAGACATCGGTCAATCAATGCAGGTTCTCCAAGATGTAATTTGTTTCCGGGCAAATACAACGCCTTAACAACATTGCTGTCTCACAAGAATTTGATAATATTGCAAGGTTTTCCAATGTTTTTAAAACACCATACCGCACCCTTTGTCCAAAATGATTTTGATTCTTTGCCGTAAATATTAAGCATGTCCTGCACCGTGGCGTAGGAGGCTAAGGCATCATACTTTCGTTCCCTGCCACGGAAAGAGGCCCGGGATGGATATCACTCCTGGGGGTGCGGATTTTAAGCCCCGGCTATAGGACTGGTATCCCCGTGGATGCCCCACTTGTGGCATTGGTACAACGGACCAAGTAGGACCTCCGTGCCGAATTAAAAGAGAATTACACTAAGGTTTGCCTCTTCTTGTTTACGAGGAGCAAATGTAGGGCTGTTGCCGTCAGTGGTGCAGGCACTTGACCTAAAGAGGAAAACAAATTTCTGTGGGCAAATGGCTTATTAGCTGGCTGTCATGCAAGAGTGGTAACATCTGCATTTCTTTATATTACCAACCATATTTCGAAGGAAGTGAATTTGCTTCTTGGAATTCGTTAAAGACCTGTATACGACATGCACGTAAGAGTCCTCACGAGATGGGTTGAGATAGGTTAAGGTGTCAGCAACACTGGATTTATTTGCACAGATTAGTCCATTCCCCACACATTTGCATTTATATTTTAAACAAATTGTATCTACATTCCTGTCTACCACTGACGCTTTACTAGCTATGAAAAGAAAGCGCCAGAATGGTAACTGCACTTATTTGAACATCATTTCATTCATCGTCCGATATGACTTAAAGTTGGAGATTTTCTTTTATCTTGAAAGAAAAATGTCTGGCACAGCTAAGCTCTATGTAACCTGTACATATTTGTACAATATTTCATTCATCGTCTGATATTGCGTATCGTTTTATGTATTCTCTTATCATGAAAGATGAATCTCTCGTAACTCTAAGCTCTGTGTACCGTGTACTCATTGGAATATCACTTCTTTCATCGTCCAAATTGTTTTAACGTTGGAGGTTTTCCCTTATCGTGAAACATTAAAGTCTCGTAACTCTAAGCTCTATGTACCCTGTACTCATTGAACCACTTTTCATTCATTGTAAGTATATAACTTAACGTTTGAGGTTTTCAATAATCCTGAAAGATAAATGTATGGTAACTAGGCCCTATTTACCCTGTACTCATTTGAACATCATTTCAATCATCGTCCGATATGCCATAACGTTGGAGGTTTACTCCTCTCCTGAAACATGAAAATCTGGTAACTCTAAGCGCTATGTACCCTGTAATCATTTGAACATCATTTCATTCATCCTCCGATATGTCTTAACGTTGGAGGTTTTCTCCTATCCTGAAAGATGAGTGTCTGGTAACTCTAAGCTCTATGTGCCTTGTACACATTTGAACATTATTTCATTCATCGTCCGATATGTCTTAACGCTGGAGGTTTTCTCTTATCCTGAAAGATGAATGTCTGGTAACTCTAAGTTCTATGTACGCTGGACTCATTTGAACATAATTTCATTCATTGCCCGATATGTTTTAACGTAGGAGGTTTTCCCTTATCGTAAAACATGAAAGTCTAATAACTCTAAGCTGTATGCACACTGTACTCATTCAAACATTATTGCATTCATCGTTCGATATGTCTTAACGTTGGAGGCTTTCTCTTATCCTGAAAGATTAGTGTCTGGTACTACTAAGCTCAATGTATCCTGTACTCATTTGAACATTAGTTCAGTGAACGTCTGATATGACTTAACATTGGAGAGTTTCTCTTACTGTGAAAGATGAATGTCTGGTAACTCCAAGCTCTATGTACCTTGTACTCATTTGAACCTCATTTCATTATTCGTCCGATAGGACTTAACGTTTGAGGTTTACCCTTATACTGAAAGATGAATGTTTGGTAAATCTAGGCCATATTTACCCTGTACTCCTTTTAGCCTCATTTCATTCATCGTCTGATATAACTTAACGTTGGAGGTTTTCCCTTATCCGGAAAGATGAATGTCTGGTAACCCAAGGCTCTATGTACTCCGTACTCATTTGAACATCATTTCATTCACCGTCCGATATGTCTTAACGTTGGAGGGTTTCCCTTACCTGAAACATTAAAGTCATGGAACCTTAAGCTCTATGAACCCTGAACTCATTTGAACCTCATTTCATTCATAATCCGAAATGACTTAACGTTGGAGGTTTTCTCTCATCCTGAAAGATGAATGTCTGCTAAATCTAAGCTCTATGTACCCTCTACTCTTTTAAACCACAATTCATTCATCGTCCACTATGTCTAAACTTTGGAGGCTTTCTCTTATCCTGAAACATTAAAGTCTGGTAACTCTAAGCTCTTTGCAACCTGTACTCATTTGAACATTGTTTCATTCATTGTCTGATGTGACTTATATTTTTATGTTTTCTCTTAACATGAAAGATGAATGTCTGGTAACTCTAAGCTCTATGTACCCTGTAATCATTGGAATATCATTTCTTTCATCGTCCAACTTGTTTTAACGGTGGAGGTTTTCCCTTATCGTGAAAAATTAGAGTCTCGCAACCCACAGCTTTATGTACCCTGTACTTATTTCAAAATTATTTCATTCACCGTCCTATATGTCTAACCGTTGGACGTTTTCTCTTATCCTGAAATATGAATGTCTGGGACATCTATGCTCTATGTACCCAGTACTCATTTGAAAACCATTTCATTCTTCGTCCGATATGTCTTAACGTTGGAGGCTTTCCCATATCCTGAAACATGAATGTCTGGGAACTCTGAGCTCTATGCACCCTGCAGTCATTTGAACATCATTAAATTCATCGTCCGATATGACTGAACGTTGGAGGTTTACTCTTATCCTGAAAGATGAATGTCTGGTAACTCTAAGCTATTTGTACCCTGTACTCATTTAAACATGATTTCATTCATTATCCGATATGTTTTAACGTTGGAGAATTTCCCTTATGGTGAAACACGAAAGCCTGGTAACTTTAAGCTCTATGTTCCCTGTACTCACTTGAACATCATTTCATTCATCGTTCGAAATGTCTTAACTTTGGAGGTTTTCTCTTATCCTGAAAGATGAGTGTCTGGTAATCCTAAGCTCAATGTATCCTGTACTCATTTGAACATTATTTCAGTGATCGTCCGCTATGACTTAACGTTGAAGGGTTTCTCTTATTCTGAAACATGAATGTCGGATAAATCCAAGCTCTAATTACCTTGCACTCATTTAAACATTATATCAATCATCGTCCGAATGGACCTAACGTTGGAGGTTTTCTCTTATCCTGAAACATGACAGTCTGGCAACAATAAGATCTATGTACCCTGTATGTACTCATTTGAATTCATTTCATTCATCGTCCGATATGACTTAACGTTGGAGGTTTTCTTTTATCCTGAAACATGAAATTCTGGTAACTCTAAGCTCTATGTGCCCTGTACTCATTTGAACCTCATTTCATTCATCGTCCGTTATGACTTAACTTTGGAGTTTTTCCCTTATCCTGAAAGATGAATGTTTGGTATCTCTAGGCTCTATGTAAGCTGTACGCATATGAACCTCATTTCATTCATCGTCCGATATAATTAAAGTCGGAGGTTTTCCCTTTTCCTGAAATATGAATGTCTGGTAACTCTAGGCTATATATTCCCTGGACTCATATGAACATCATTTCTTTCATCGTCCGATTTCTCTTTTCGTTGGAGGTCTTCCCTTTTCCTGAAACATGAAGTGCTAATAACTCTAAGCTCAATGCAGCTTGTGCTCATTTGAACATCATTTAAATCAACGTTCGATATGACTTGACATTGACTTAACATCATTCTAAGAGAAGAATTTCGGGTAAAGCTAAGCTCTGTGCACCATGTACGCATTTGAAAATCATTTAATTCATTGTCCGATTCGACTTAAGTTGGAGGTGTCCCTTCTCCTGATAAATGAGTGCCTGGTAACTATAAGCTCTATGTACCCTGTACTCCTCTGTTCATCATTTCGTTAATCGTCCAATATGAGTTAGTGTTGTAGGTACTCCCTTGTTCTGAAAGATAAATGTCCGGTAAGTTTAAATTCTAAGCAGCCTGAACTCGTTTGAACAACATGTAACTCATTTATTTAACAGTGAGTAAATTGAAGGAAGTGCCATTTCGGAAATATGTTACTCTCAGACATAATAAAACACCTGGGAATTCTTAATAACTCATATCACAGTTGACACAGAATACTCAACTCGCATAGTTTTGAAAAGTTTCCAAATGACTAATGTATAATAACAATCCTAATGGTAACACCAAAACCAGTTACACATAAAGTGATATTAGAAGGATATATGAAACATTTTGTTTCTTAAGGCTTAAGGCTTTTTATTTGTAACTTTTTGGCCTGGTGCGGGTACATTGGGCCCGGCTTACAGGTTCTGAATTTACATGGGTTTATAATTCTTGGTATGGTTTTTTATTGTCTTTGGGTTCTTCTAAAACCCATACGGCGACCTGTTCTGAGGCCGCCGAGAACCAGTTTTATCTCGTTATTTTTCTCTGTCTTTCTTTTTCTTGTTTTTATATTTATATATTTACACTGCGCTTACCTTGCGCGCGCGCGCACACACACATACACACACACACACACACACACACACACACACACACCCTTGGGCATACCACGTACGTCCCAATATCACACACACTACACTGCACAGACTTGGCTATGTACAAAATTTACAATGATCGCGGTTAGGCTGTGCGGCAGTGGGTAGCTGCCTCCTGGGCTGCTGATGATGGCGGCATCTGCCGGGGAGCGTGGCCTGAGCCCGGAAGGGTTGGGCGAGCATAATTTTGCATAATTTTTATTTTTGTTTTTCTTCAATATGCGTTGATTCTGCCGTGTTTTCGGTGCTTGGGTTCGGCTTTCCCAATATTGTGTATGGTGGGGTTTTGATGGTACCGGTAACGCGCCCAGATGGAAGAGACACGTTTGTTGATGGCCTCGTTGATGTAAGGGACGTGGGTTTCTTGGTGAATGGTGGCAGTTGTTTTTCGGATAGGAGCAGACAGGATTTTGCGTAGGGATAGGTTTTGTAGGGTTTGGAGATACTTTAGGGCGGTGTTGGAGGCGTTGGCCCAGACCACGCAGGCGTACAGGACCACGGATAAAATAAAGGATCTATATAGGATGATCTTCGAGCGCAGCTTTAGCTGTTTGCTCCTAAATATGGGGGCACACATCTTTAATCGCTGCCGCCCTTGGTTGGCGCTATCTCTTAGGTGGGTGGTCCAATGCATCGTGCGGATCAACTTCACGCCGAAGTACTTGACCTGATGACGACAGTGCAATATTTGACCATCGACCGTTAGGTCCATTGCCAAAGGGCGCCTCTTTGTAAAATGTATAAGCTGGCATTTGTTCGCATTAATTTTTATTTTCCAGTCATGAAGCCATGAAAGGAAGCGGTCAATGTAAAGCTGCATCTCTAGAAGTCCATAACGAGGATTTTTATGATGGTTGTATATTGCAGTGTCGTCAGCATACATTGCAACTTTGAATCTGTCGTCCACGGGGAAGTCGTTGGTGAAGAGTATATACAGGAAAGGTGACATAATAGCCCCTTGTGGTACGCCAGCCTGAAAAACTCTCTCCTTTGAGGAGGAGCGACCCATTTGGACGTAGAAGCACCTGTTTCTTTTTAAAATTATGTAGCAATGGTAGTGAATTTTGGAGGTCGGGAAACTCTCGGTGCAGCTTGTAAATCTGGCCGTTGTGCCAGCACCGATCAAATGCGGCTTCTACGTCCAAAAATAGCGCCAACGTTGAAGCCCTATTGTTAAATTGCTCGGAGACGTCATCTACTAGTCTTAAAAGTTGACGGTCTGTTGAGTGCCCTTTTCTAAAGCCAAATTGCGAATTTGAAATGTCAAGCACCGCAATTTGTTTTTGGAGTCGAAATAGAACTATTTTCTCGAGCAATTTACCAATAGTGGACAGGAGACTAATGGAGCGGTAATTTTGAGGTTGCCTGGTGCTTTTCCCATGCATAGGGAGCATTATTACCTCGGCTCGGTTCCAAGTGTCAGGGAAATAATTTTGCTGCCAACAAGCGTTGAAAATTGTTGTAAGTTGCACCAGGGCTTTTCTCGGGAGATGTTTGAGTTCCTCATTAATCACCCTGTCCGGGCCGGCGGTTTTCCCATTATGTAGCTTCCTAATGAGCTTGTAAACTTCCTGCGGCGTTGTGAGGCGCAAGTGTTGCTCATGCCTCTGAGCCACCCAGTTTTGTACCCAAGTCTGGACATCCCATTCTAACTTGGGGTTCGTCGCTGGGTTTTCTGTAAATCTTGTTTCCAGACAGTCTGGAAAGACCTCGGCTTTCGTCTCAGAGGAGAAGTGCAGGCCGACGTGAGTGTGTAGCGCCTCCGTGCCTGAGTTAGCGCTCGAGGAGACTTTAAATGCCTTTAGTAATTCCCATAAAGAATTGTCCAAATGTGCGGTATTTAACGTTTTCTGCTCCCACTGCTCAATTTTGTTTAATTTAATTTGTTGCCTAATGACGTTGCGTAGCCATTTTGCTAGCACTTTGTACTCAGGCTGGCGGGTAAGCCTCCCAAATGACCTTGTTGTCGACGGGCCCTAAAACCCCACACACTCACTCACACTCACTCCAAAGTCTCGTCAAGCGTCGGCTCCTCGCAATGAGCTACTCCACCTCAGGGTACGTGCAAAAACTAGGTGGGCTTGTGGTGTAGCTGGTGGAATTTCTTTTGGCCGTGTGCAGCGAGGCGGTGTAGTTTTCAATGGCGACGTCGAATTCTGCCTCGCTGTAGTATGACAGCCTAGGCTGAGCCATCCCGTGCATTTCAAGGGTAAACTTGCTCCAGTCTGTTTCTGCGCGACTCAGAGGGCCGGTCAGACCGGCCGTGATGGCGCCACTGATATCAAAATACACTGGAAGATGGTCGGAGTCTAGGCTGTGATACACAGTGAAGTTGTTTGGTAATGTCGCATTTTCTGTAATGACGAAGTCCAAAATTTCGGGGTCGAAGTGCCCTCACTTGTGCCAAAAGGTGGGTTCGGGGGGGGGGAGTACACCTCGAGATAGTCATTTTCAGTTATAAGGTCTACTAGGAGATTTCCAGCCGCGTTTGCTCGACGTGAATACCACCAGGGGTGTCGAGCGTTGAAGTCTCCTGCCATTATAACGTGCTCCTCCAAAGTGAGGATTTGCTCGATGTCGCGTCTACAGTCGGGGAAGTTTGGGGGCCGATAGAGGGCCACCAGCATCACCGTTTTGTTGTTTAATCGTGTTTTATGAGCCGTGAACTCTAACGCTGCCGATGGTGGCAGCGTAACAGGAGCATGAGCAACTTTGCTGTTTAGTAAAATAGCTGTTCTCCCGCCCTGTCTGCCTATTCTGTCAGTCCCAAATATTTGGTAACCCCAGAGCTTGAAAGTGTGCCCCTGCCTTAATTCTGTTTTAAAAATGAATGCGACGTCAATTTTGTTACGCCGCAGGTAGCTTTCAAGTTCGTGCTGCTGCCTGTAAATGCCGTCGACATTCCACAGGAGCCCGCTATTTAGAGATGTACCTCCCGTTAGTTGAGTCATTTACTCGCAGATGTCCGACAGAAGCCATATGAGGGCTTCTAGTTTCTCCCAAGTGCTGGTGCAGCTCTTAAATCTTGCGATAAAAGGCTGTACATTCGGAGCAAGTTTCTGTAAGTTGAGCTCCTTAAACAGAGTAAAGAGCTCTTTGAGGCCTCCTAGGTCACCAGATGGCGCCTGGGAGGGAGGAGCTGTTGAGGGTTGGCCAGCAGGTGGCGGTACTGGTGCGCTTTGTCCCCTCATGGCGCCTGCAAATGAGACGCCATCTCTGACCAGGGCTGTGTTGGCAATGGGTAGTGGACCTGTTTGTGCACTTGGGGGTGCCACTTGGCAGCGGTGGCGTAGGACACATCGGGAGGTCATGTGACACATTTTAAATGTGTGCCCCAGCTGTTGGTAGTTGAAGCATTGTGTAATATTGTTATTTGTCTTCAGGACCTCCACAGTGACAAGTATATGGCATACCTATCTTTCTTGCAGAAGTCGCTGGTTTTGAGTGGTCCTGTCAAGGGTGGCTTGGAAGTTTGGTAGAACCCTGCCGCGTGATTTCAGTTGACGAACTAGGACGCCAGAGTAGCCCTTCGCCTCTAGGACCTCGCGGATAAGTTCCTCTTCAAGGTCCTCGGGAAGACGCTTCAGGATGTATCGGAGAGGTTGATCACTCCGCGGGGTGAAGCTGAAGTTCTCCACTCCGGCGTCCTTCAGCTTGGTCATAGTGGGGATGCCGTCTTCTTTCCGGTTGAGGAACAGCTTGAGGCAGTTGCGCGTATTCTGAAGCGTGTATGCGCCAGCTGGGAGGGAGCCCCGGAGAATCTGCAGGACTTTAGTCGCCTGCCTGCCGTCAGGAATGACAATGCGCGGCGGTATCTGTGAGGTTTGTTTTGTGTTTGGAGCCGCGGCTGCGGCTGATGTGGAGGCCAATGTAGGGGTGGGGATGTGTGTAATGGGTGTAGAAGTGGGGGTTGTTATTGACGGTTTTGCTGCAGTAGTGTTTGGCCGTGTTGGCCGTTGGTGCTTGGGTGCCTTTAGTTTTGTGGTAGGAAGGGCAGGGAAGGCAGTGGATCGTTCCAGATCTTCTTCCTCCTCGGATGAGGACAGCGCCTCGTACATGTTTCTGGTAGTGACCTGGAGGGGCAGATGTTGCGTTTTGTTTTTCTTGCGCTCAGCGTCCGAGTCACTATTGCGGTGGTGGTGTCGCTTTCTGGACGATGCTGCCTGCCAGGCTTCTCCCAGCTGCACTAGGTGTCGCTTTTTGATTGCGTGTTCCTGGTAGCAACGTGCCAGGTCACTAGCTATATTTCCATAGTCTCGGGACTCTGTGGCCATGTTTCCCAATATTTCCTGGAGATTAGATATTTCTTTTTGGATGTCTTTTACCTCCTTCTCCAGTTGGGCGTATTTTTGCGTAACTGCCGCGTCCTCCAAATCGCAGTGCTCCATCGGGGCTGGGGTAGTGGCTGCTTTGACGTTGGCCAATGTTGGGCCCGAATACGGGTCGCTGTTCGAGTGCTCCAGCGGTGGGGCTAGAAAGGCAGATGGCTGACCGCCTCGGGGGATCAGTCTGCTGCCAGCTGGTGGTAGTGCTGCTGCAATTGTCACTAAGGCCGCCACCATCTTGTGGCGGGAGTCAATGTCTGTCAGCTGCAGTTGTTGCTGAGGGTGTCGTTGGTTGGGGACGCCACTTGCTGCGTGCAACAACAGCACGCAGCTGTGCGTCCCACGCTCTTTTGTGGCGGATTTTTGCTTAATACGCGTCACTATGCACTATTTACTCCAAACACCTGTAACAGTATTTTTGGGTTCGGAGGAATTATAAATATATAAAAAATGAATGTAGTTGTGTGATTGGCCGAAGTAGTAGTGGTGTGACGTGGTATGACGTGATGTGGTGACGTACCAGTTGATCGGCCAAGCACAAAATAAAGCGGAAGTAACTATAGTGACAAAAAATCAATAATCTAGAAAAGTGTTATAATCTTAAGTCTTGTTTCACAACGATGAAAGATGTTGCGGTGACCATAATTGTAAAGGAAAGTTAATAACATTCAAAAAGTGTTATTCGATATTTGTAATAGAAACGAGTTCATTATGCAATCAAATAATATATAGTTAATCAAATTCAATCATCAAGAAGCGCAATTGAACAGCAACGATTAAGATGGATCGTTACAAATGGTGCCGCAACGTGTTGCCGAATAGGATAAAGAAGAGGAGATTAAAGCATCGTACAGCTCCGTGGGAATATAAAAGGACAGAAGAAAGAAGAAAACGAGAACTGGTTTAAGTGAGTGAAATTAAAAAAAAATAGTAGTAGTAGATTAATGATACTGAAAAATCAAGAGTTAGTTAAAAAAATGGCGAGTAAGAAAATTACAATGGAAGAAGAAGCTAGTGACGATGTAGATTCTAAAATGGAAAATTTA
Source organism: Mantis religiosa (assembly GCA_030765055.1). Lineage (NCBI taxonomy): Eukaryota > Metazoa > Arthropoda > Insecta > Mantodea > Mantidae > Mantis > Mantis religiosa. The sequence goes on from CM060950.1 coordinate 236,870,948, forward strand.
AGATTGAGTAATGAGTCAATGTTGGAAAGAATAACGAGAATGTTAAGTAATTTAGAATCTAAAATGGAACAAAATGCAAAAGATTGAAAATCAGAATTGAAATCTGAGTTAGAACAAAATGCAAATGATTTAAAATTAAAAATGCGTAATTTGGTTTCTAGAATAGGAGATTTAAAATCAGAGTTGAGTCATGTAAAGTCAGAATTGAAATCAGAGTTAGAACAAAATGTAAATGATTTAACTAAGAAAATGAATGAGTTAGATGTTAACTTAAAACAGGAATTGGCAGAAGGTGTATGCAATTTAGAGGTTGGTTTGTCACAAAAGTTAAAACAGGATTTGAAAGGTGAGATAGCACAAAAAATTAGAGAGGGAAGAAAAGAATGTAAAGAGAATATGGAAAGGTTATTGCAAACAATACAACAGAATAAGAACGAAGATAGACAGGAAATTATGGAATTAAGAGAAATAATTCAGGAAACTAGGTTAGGTCAGGACATTGTAAAGCAAGAAATAAGAAATTTACAGACAAATGTTGACTTACCAAAAAGTGAATATTATAATACAGGTGTATATCAGAATATGTATGTTGTAGGTTCAACCAATAGGTATTTTGATGTGAACTGTAATGTATACGTACACGAAATGTTCACACAAACACAAATACACAATGAAGATCATAGTGGTCACATGTATGATACACCACATAAAATCATGTTGTTTTCTAAAAGATTTGAACACACAACTAACCTAACTTTCAAACAACGTTGTAGTATACATAAAAACAAAAGATGTATTTATCAAGTTCTGGATGCTTGCAAAGATCAGGTTAGCTAACTGAGGAAAATGTATCACACTAACTGTTCAAAAGTTATGAGTATGAACTTTGTCATGGATACAGGACAGTTAAAAGAATTAATTATATGGGCAAATCACCCAACATGAACAGCAAAACAGAGAATTCTTTTGTATATAAATTGTATATTTAATTTTATTAAAATTTGAGTTATTTCATTTTAATTATATATTCGTTTACAAATTGTTTTGTTAAAATATTCTTTATATTGTAGTATTATATTTTGTTCGTTGTAAATAATTTAAAAATGTTAATTTTAAAAATACTTTAATGCAAATTTGGGGCGGGGCACACCCCACTCATAAAGACAAAGATATATATTTAAAAAAACTTGTTATAGCAATGCTAAGTTGTTAAAGTTCCTTTATCATTATATTTCAGTTAATTTATGTTTATTGTTATATATTATGTAAGTTATATTTATGTTATAGTTCATTATTGTAAACCAAATTGTTAATTGGGGCTGTTCTTCGAAATATATGGAAACAGATTGTTAATTCCTTTATTTGGTTATTTTCCATATATTTCGAAGAGGGGCATTTGTAACAGTATTTTTGTGTTCGGAGGAATTATAAATATATAAAAAATGTATGTAGTTGTGTGATTGGCCGAAGTAGTAGTGGTGTGACGTGGTATGACGTGATGTGGTGACGTACCAGTGGAACGGCCAATCACAAAATAAAACGGAAGTAACTATAGTGACAAAAAAAATCAATAATCTAGAAAAGTGTTATAATCTTGAGTCTTGTTTCACAACGATGAAAGATTTTGCGGTGACTATAATTCTAAAGGAAAGTTAATAACATTCAAAAAGTGTTATTCGATATTTGTAATAGAAATGAGTGAATAGTAGTTCATATTATACAATTAAATAATATATTATGAAATCGGAATCATATAAATTTTATTTCTGTCAACAAAAAAATCCACATCCACACCTGAGAAAAGATCTCATGACCCTTTATAATCAAAACTCAATATGGATCTTCCAAAAAGTTGGCGTGCTTCCTATCTGCTGCGAGTGGGGAACAAATATATTCCCGTTCTGTTCACTCACAAACTGGGCTCAACGCGAACACCACTGTTTACTACTTCTATTCGCACTGTTTCACTTTGCACATGGTCACTTGTAGCACACGAATAGTTGATTTTCCAATACCAACTGTATCACTCTGTAGCATCACCTACCATAACATGGCCGGTTGTTTCCCTCAGATGTATTAATTACTGAGTACTTCCTTTTCCACAAACAATGATTTGTCCGTTGAATATTCACTCAGTATGAATTATAGACGTTGTTTGCAGTCAGGAAACAAAATGGATTTGAATCTAACACATATCTAAAGCACATAATTAATGTTTGATACAAAACTTTATATATAATTACAAACCTTCTTCCCAGCTATTAAGATTTTGTCTTTAGAGCCATCTTTTGGGTAGCAAGAAATGAAAAATTAAAGCTGGCAGACTTCCACTGCGTGTCGCAGTGGTTGCCGTCACTTAATAAACCCTCGAACATTTGAACGACCGATTTGAATGTCCAGCTTTAATTGGATATATATAATCACCTGAATCTGGAATAAAAGCCACTTTCTAAACTGGAGATTCGGTTAAGTACCAATCTAGTATATTGGTTGAACATCTTCAAGAATGACATCCGATTATTTTCAAGAGAATATCATAATAATAAACTACACCTTACATGAACATTTTTTTCAGACTTTTGATGTTGTCAAAAATAGTTCTAATGACTTAAATTAAATTGCCAAATCTTTATAATATTTTTATGACAAATGAAATACATAAGGTCTATCTGAAGTGAATGGTCTAGGAGGTTCTATTCATTGGGAAATATTTCCCCTAAATGTAAACTATAAGGGATACACAAAATATGCCACATGCAGATCTTGTTAAAACATCTAACTATGCTTTCATTAATCCTGTTAATGATTTCCTAGCCTACACTTGAGCTCCAAAATTTAAATTTGATTACCTCACAAAAAAACTTTCATTAAAAAAACCGGTAGAACGAAACTTGTTACACTTATATATGCTTGTTTAAACCTTGCCTTGAAGATAACTCCTGTGTGGATGCTGTATGCTGTATAGCTACAACTTACTACCAATTACATTCAGGATATGATTTACATCAACCTCACACATTATTATTCTAAAGTTATGGAAAATACTATTAATAACTAAGAGCACTATTACGTCTATAGCAATTCCCAACTGCTCGTCGTCTGTAATACGCTACGTGTACTTCCTGTTTACTCAGAGTTACACCACATGTCGCTGTGGTCGCAGAAATCACCCGGGAAATTTGAACTGCAGGTTTTTGCATTTTTCTTTTTTAGCTTTATTTTTAGTTTAAAGTCGTACATGGTAGGTACAGGAGTGCTTGCATTCTATAAAGAAATTCATTGTATAGATTGTGCCACAAATACATATTTTGGGCTCACTAGAATACACAAAAATGTTATATTCACTAAAACCCAAAACTGGATAGTCGGTTTAATACCAAATCTGGATATAAGTTCAGCAACTTCAAGGATTACCAGTAACGGTGTTCAAGAATATTTCACAGTAAGGCTAACCTAAAGAAAACTTCCTGAAAGTTTTAACCTGGTGAGAAATAACTCCAATGTGAATTTAATATCTGGACGGCATGTTGGCCATGGTAACTCAATGGGTTAGAGCGACTAGACGGAAAGAAGGAGATTCGGGTTTCAAATACTGGCCATGATATTGGATTTTCATGTTGACTATATCTATCAAAGATCTTCACCTATATACGGCTAAAGTAAAATAATGATTCATTTCCATCAATTAACTAAAATAATACGAGTTAAATGGTGAAGCCTGGGATAAAAGTACTTACGATAGTAAGTTGCCACAAAGGGCGTATCTCGGATGCAAAGACCCTTAGTGGTCTACCGGAGAAATATACGGGTCAAATGGATAATTTAATGTCTGGACGGCACGATGACCATGGTAGCTCAATGGGTTAGAACGACTGCATGGAAACCAGAAGATCCGTGGTTCAAATCCCAGCCAAGACATTGAATTTTTCATGTTGACTCTAACTTCAGTGATTTTAAATCAAGTACTATATGGTCAAAATAGTTGTCAACAAATGAAATTAACATTGTGGAAACGTAGAGTCACACTGAAAAATTAACATAATACATTTTCTAAAAATGCCTTCGGAATTCCATTTCATGGTTGATCCTGCCGTGTAGGTATAACACGATTTGTTTATTCCCGCCTGATCCTAAGTAGAGTAAGGAACTCTCAGAAGCCGCCCTTTGGTTCCATGTGCCACTGTAAATAAATGTGGTGATTGATTCCAAGTACATACTTCTCTTTTATTTTTTGTAACTCAAGTCCTCCAACGTAAAGTCATATCGGATGGTCAATGAATTGGGTGAAATGACGCTGAAATGCATCCAGGGTCCAAGGAGCTTAGAGTAGAGTAACCCGACAAACGTCTTGAAGGATAAGGAAAAACCGCGGAAAAAACCTCACCCTGACGGAGATTCGAGCTCGGGACCTCTTGAACGTGAGACAGACATGCTACCATTTACAATACCGAGGCGGGCATGCTTCGCATTGCACAAATATTACTATCTGTAAGAAAAAACTAAATCATCTTAAGAAAATGATGTCACCTACTACATTTTCAAGATAAAACTATAAAATTCACATGAGAAGCTAAAATTGGTGGATTTCTTCCTGTTCTGTATTTCAAGATAAAAATAAATAATAATAAACTAGATTTTGGTATTTAAAGAAAGTCTACTCATATAGATAATTACATAAAAATAAAGCTTTAAACATTTTGTCATAAATTTGATGTTTATAATAGTTATATTTATAGATTTATAAATATACCCCCGAATAGTTAGGTCCCATGTGACTTAGCGTTGGAGGTTTTCCTCTATCCTGAACGATGAATGTCTGGTAATTCTAAGCTCTATGCACCCTGAACTCATTTGAGCATCATTAAATTTATCGAACGATATCACTTAATATGGAGGTTTCCCGTTATCCTAACAGACGAATGTCTGGTAACTCTAGGCTTATGTACCCTGTACTTATTTGACCAACATTTAATATATCATGCAATATGACTTCGCGTAGGAGGTTCTCCTTTATCTGGAATATGAATGCCATGTTGCTCTATGTACCCTGTAATCATTTGACACTCAGTTAATTAATCATCCGATATGTCCTGCCATTGTCATAAATTCATCCTAAAAGATTAAGGTCTAGTAAATCTAAGTTCTATGCACCCTGTACCCATTTGAACATACTTTAATTCGTCTGTTATGACTTATTATTGGGGGTGTTCGCTTATCCTGAGAGATGAATGTCAGCTAGCTCTTGGCTCTATGGACCCTGTACTTATTTGATCATTATTTCATTCATCGTCAGATATGACTAAACGTTGGAGGTTTTTCCCTTATCTTAAAAATGAAAGTCTGGTAAACCTAAACCCTATGCATCCTATATTTATTTGACCAACATTTAATGCATCATCCAATATGACTTCACGTTGGAGGTTTTCCATTCTTTTGAACGCTGAATGTCTGGTAGCTTTAAGCTCTATATATCCTCTACTCATTTGACAATCATTTAACTCATCGTCCTATATGACTTGACATTGACTTAACATCATTCTAAAAGATGAATTTCTGGTAAATCTAAGCCCTATGCACCCTGTATGCATTTGAAAATAATTTAATTCATTTTCCGATTCGACTTAGGTTGGAGGTGTCCCTTCTAATGGTAAGTGAATGCCTGGTAACCTAAGCTCTATGAAACCTAAACTCATTTGAACACCATTTCATTCATTGCGGATATGTTTTAACGTTGTAGGTTTTCCCTTTTCGTGAAACATGAAACTCTGGCAACTATAAGCTCTATGTACCCTGTACTCCTTTGAACATTATTTTATTCATCGTTCGATATGTCATATCGTTGCAGGTTTTCTCTTATCCTAAAGATGAGTGTCTGATAACTCTAAGCTCAATGCATCCCGTACTCATTTGAACATAATTTCAGTGATCGCCTGATATGACTTAACATTGGAGGGTTTCTCTTATCCTGAAAGATGAATGTCTTATAACTCAAGAGCTCAGTGTACCATGTGCTCATTTGAACATCATTTCATTCATCGTCCGATATGTCTCAACTTTGGAGATTTTCCCTTATACTGAAACATGAATATCTGGTAACTCAAAACTCTATGTACCCTGTACTCACTTGAACCTCATCCCACATGACTTAACGTTGGAGGGTTTTTCTTATCCTGAAAGATGAATGTCTGGGAACTCTAAGCCTTATGTACCCTGTACTCATTTGAACAGCATTTCATTCATCGTCCGATATGACTTAACGCTGGAGGTTTTCTCTTATCCTGAAAGATGAATGCCTAGCAACTCTAAGCTCTATGTACCCTGTTCTCATTTGAACTTCATTTCATTCATCGTCCGATATGTCTTACCTTTGGAGGTTTTCTCATATCCTGAAAGTTGAATGTCTGGTCACTCTAAGCTCAAAGTACTCTGTACTCATTTGCACACTATTTCACTGATCGTCGGATATGTCTTAACGTTGGAGATTTTCCCTTATCCTGAAACATGAATGTCTGGTAACTCTAAGCTATTTGTACCCTGTACTCTTTTGAACAACATTTCGTTCATCGTCCGATGTGACTTAAAGTTGGAGGTTTTCTCTTATAATGAAAGATGAATATCTGGTTACCCTAAGCTCTTTGTACCCTGTACTCATTTGAACATCATTTCATTCATTATCCGATATGTTTCAAATTTGGAGAATTTTCACTATCGTGAAACATGAAAGTCAGGTAACCATAAGCTCTATCTACCCTGTACTCATTTGAACATTACTTCATATATCGTTCGATATGTGTTAACGTTGGTGGTGTTTTCTTAACCTGAAAGAGGAGTGTCTGGTAACTTTAAGCTCAATGTATCCTGTAATCATTTGCACATAATTTCAGTGATCGTAAGATATCACTTAACTTTGGAGGGTTTGTCTTATCCTCGAAGATGAATGTCTCGTAACCCTAAGCTCTATGTACCCTGGATCCATTTTAACTTAATTTCATTCATCGTCCGAAATGACTTACGTTGAAGGGTTTCTCTTACTCTGAAAGATGAATGTCTGGTAACCCCAAGCCCTATGTACCCTGTACTCATATAAATATTATTTCATTCATCGTCCAATATGACATAAATTTCGAGTTTTTCTCTTACCCTGAAACATGAATGTCTGGTAGCCCTAAGCTTTATGCACCCTGGGCTCATTTGAACATCATTTTAATCACCGTCCAATATGGAGGTTTTCTCTTATCCCGAAAAATGAATATCTGGAAACTCTAAGTTCTATGTACCCAATAATCATTTGAAGATCATTTGATTCGTCGTCCGATATGTATTAACGTTGCAGGTTTTCCCTTATCCTGAAACATGAAGTTCAGGTAAACCTAACCTCTATGGACCCTGTATATATAAATATTATTTCATTCATGGACCGATATGACTTAAAGTTCGAGCTCTTCTCTTATCCTGAAACATGAATATCTGGTAAATCTAAGCTCTATATGCCCTGAATTTATATGAACCTTATTTCAGTGATCGTCCGCATGAGTTTACGTTGGAGGGATTCTCTTATCCTGAAAGATGAATGTCTGTAAACACAAGCTCTATGTACCTTGTACTCATTTGAACATTATTTCCGTCATCGTCCGATATGACTTAACATTAGAGTTTTCCTCTCATCCTGAAATATTAATATATGGTAACTCTAGGCTATATGTACCCTATACTCATTTGAACCTTATTTCCTGCATCGTCCCATTTAACTTAACGTTGGAGGTGTTCCCTTATCCTGAAGGATAAATGTCTAGTAATTCTAGGCTCTGTGAACCCTGTACTTATATGAACATCATTTCATTCATGGTCCGATATGACTTATCGTTGGAGGATTTCTCTTACCCTGAAAGATGAATGTTTGGTAACCCTAAGCACTATGAACCCTGTACTCATTTAACCATTATTTCTTTCATCGACCGATATGACTTAACGTTGGAAGTTTTCTCTTACCTTGAAAGGTAAAGGTAAATCGAAGCTGTATGTACCTTTTACTCATTTGAACATCATTTCATTCATCGTCCGGTATGACTTACATTTGCAGGTATTCTATTATCATGAATCATAAAATTCTGGTAAACCTAAGCCATATATACACTGTACGCATTTGAACGTCATTTGATTGATCGTCCGATATGACTTAACGTTGAAGGGTTCCTCTTATCCTGAACGATGAATGTCTGGAAAATCTAAGCTGTATGTACCATACGTTCATTTGAACATTGCTTCATTCATCTTCCGATATGACTGAACGTTGGACGTTTTCTCTTATCCTAAAAGACGAATGTCTGGTATATCCAAGGTCTATGTTACTTGTATAAATTTGAGCATCATTTCATACATCGTCCGATATGTCTTTACGTTGCAGGGTTTCCTTATCCATAATCATTAACGTGTTGTAACTCTAGACTCTATGTACTCTGTATTCATTTTAACATCAGTTCGTTTATTGACAGATATGACAAAACGTTGGAGGGTTTCTCTTATCCTGAAAGATGAATGTCCGGTAACCCTAAGCACTATGTTTCCTGTATTCATTTGAACATAATTTCATTCTTCGTGCGATATGACTTAATGTTGGAGGATTTATATTATCATGAAATATGAAAGTCACATATTTGAACTTCATTTCAATCACCCTCCAACACGGAGGTTTTCTCTTATCCCGAAGTATGAATCTCTGGTAACTCTAAGCTCTATGCACCCTGTTCTCATTTGAACATCATCTCATACATCGTGCGATATGTACTAAGGTTGGAGCTTTTCCCTTTATCGTGAGACATGAAAGTCTGGTAACTCTAAGCTCTATGTACGCTGTATTCATTTGAACATTACTTCATGCATCGTTGGATATGTCTTACCTTTGGAGATTTTCTCTTATCCTGAAAGATGAATGTCTGGTGAATCAATGCTCTATATACCCTGTACTCTTTTGAAAATCATTTCATTCGTCGTCCGACATGACTTAACGTTGGAGGGTTTCTCTTATCCTGAAAGATGATTGTCTGGTAAACCCAAGCTGCATGTACCCTGTACTCATTAAAGTATTATTTCATTCATCGGCCGATATGACTTAAATTTCGAGGTGTTCTCTTATCGTGAAACAGGAAAGTCTGATAACTCTATGCCCCATGTACAGTGTACTCATTTGAAATTTATTTCAATCATCATCCGAAATAACTTACGTTGGAGAGTTTCTCCTATCCTTAAGATGGATGTCTAATAACTCTTAGTTCTATGTACATTGCACTCATTTGAAACTCATGTCATACATCGTCCGATATGACTTAAAGTTGGAAGTTTTCCCTTATACTGAAACATGAATGTCTGTTAACCCAAGACTCTATGCCCCCTGTACTCATCTGAACATCATTTCATTCATCGTCCTATATGACATAACGTTAGAGGATTTCTCTTAACCTAAAAGACGAATGTCTCGTAACCCTAAGCTCTATGTACCCTGTACTCATTTGAACAATATTTCATTCATCGTCCGATATGACTTAAGTTTGGGGGTTTCCTTTTATCCTGAAATATAAAATCTGGTAACTCTAAGTCCTATGTACCCTGTACTCATCTGAACATCATTTCATTCATCCGCCAATGAACATTGGAGGGTTCATCTTATCCTGAAAGATGAATGTCTGATAACCCTAAGCTGTATGGACACTGTGTACATTTGACCATTATTTCATTCATCGTCCGATATGGCTTAACTTTGGAAGTTTTCTCCTATCCTTATAAATGAATGTGTAGTAAATCCAAGATCTATGTTAGTGGTACACATTTGAATATCATTTCATTCATCGTCTGTTATGTCTTTACGTTGCAGGTTTTCCGTATCCTTAATCTTTAACGTCTGGTAACTGTAGACTCTATGTAATCTGTACCCATTATAATATCATTTCGTTCATCGTCCGATATGACAAAACGTTGGAGGGTTTCTCTTACCATGAAAGATGAATGTCTGGTAAACCTAAGCTCTGTTTCCTGTATTCATTTGAACATTATTTCATTCTTCGTCCGGTATGACTTTTTGTTGGAGGTTTTCTATTATCATGAGTAGTAAAGAGGTGGCTCGTGCCAAACCGGAAGTCGGGGTCATGCCAAACCGGGATTCAGAAAAAAGGGGGAAATTAAAAGACACCTGGATCATATAGTTTGACCTTGAAGGTCATGCCATTTGACCTTGAAAGTCATTGTGCACCCTCTGGACTTGTTGCATCCCCCGACGCACCTCGGGCACTCTGGACTTCTTGCATCCCCTGTGCAACCAATGGCCACCCCGCGCAACCCGACGCTCTTGACTCTCTGCATCTGCCACCCACCCGCGGCTCGCCACCGCGCACACCTAAAGAGCTAGATCCGTTGGTTTGACCTTGAACTTCCGACTTTTTGACCTTGATTGACCTTTAAGTTCATGGCATTTGACCTTGAAAGTAATGCCATTTGACCTTGAAAAGTCACGCAACATTTTTTGGTTTTGGTGTTGGAAATGCTGTTTTGCATGGTTTTGACTCTCTGCATTTGCCACCCACACCCAGGGCACCCCCATGCACCCTCTTGACTTTCTGCATCGCTCGACACACTCCCGCGCACCCGACGCACTCTCTTGACTTCCTGCATTCCTCGACGCACCCCCAGGAACCCCCGGACACCCTCTTGAATTTCTGCATTCCCCAGGCATCCCCGTGCACCCTCTTGAATCTCTGCATCCCCCAGGCACCCCCTGGACTGGCTGCGTCCTCCGTTGACGAACTGATTAGCTTGGCGGTTGTTGGAGCAGGTAATGGGGTAAAAGGGTTTATCTTTTTTATTTTTGTTAATATACTGGAATAAAGGTCACGTGACTTTAGGACAGGGAGTGGAGACTGGCAAGGATCTAGTTAGGCGTCGAAGGATCAAAAGGAAGAAAATCAGGCGAGAACATTATTGAAAATGAAGCAGGAATCGACGTCTAAGGTTTTGATTGGTTAATATAAAAATGTTTTTGATTGGCCCATGCAGAGCCGGAGGTCGACCAGTTTGAAACTAGATCAGTGGCGTATTGGATCGATGGTTGCGGCTTTGCTTAGGTTAGCTCACTCCTTTTGGCATATTTTCTTTCCATTTTATTGAGAATATACATTAACAGGATGCATTCTTATTTCAATGATAAATACGAAATCTACTACTACCTACAGGAAAGGACGCTGAAGATATTACACTTTATACTTCTTTAGCTACGAAATATTTCATATTGTTAAAATTGTTTTTGTATGTTCTTTGAATGGAACATATGAGCTGATTGAATACAGGCAATATGTACACTGATGATGAGGCACCACTTTTCGTCCTCCGTTCACACACACTCAAACACACACACACACACACACACACACACACACAAACACACACACACTGCTTTTTGACTCACTTTTGAGCACAAGAAGAAAGCATTTTTCAAGTGATTGTGCGTTAGTGAAGTCGACGACGAAACGTTTCAATCCACTTCGAAGTTTCTCCTCGCCCTTGTAGATGATGCACAAAGGGGTAGAATTTAGTTTTTCAATGAGTTCAGGTGTGGCTTTGCCGAATCTGGATGGTAGGAATGCTTCTGATTTGTCGTCTAGTTTAACAACAGTTTTGGTTCCGTGAGTAGTATCGATGGATCTGACGCCTACCACTAGGTACGGCACGTAGTTCACAAAGTTCTAAAATTTCAAAACATTTTTGAACATTCCAAAATGTCCTAAAAATTCTTAAGCCATCTAGAAACATGCTCAAATTTTCCAAAAAAATGCCAAAACTTCTAAAAACTGCCTAAAATTCCATAAAGCGCCAAAAATTTAAAAAAAATCTAAAGTTTCAAAAAATTGCTAATATTAAAAAAAAAATTCTTCCCTCCGGTTCTGATCTGCCTTCCACCAAGACAGAAACAATAACTACCTGAATTGGCCTCCAATGTGCGCTGTCTCTCCCCACCTTTTATACTCGAAGTTACGTAACCAAAACACCCACGCGTGTCTGGTAGCGTGAGGACTGCTTTTGAGGCGCATTTAGAGGTGTTTTTTAAGCAATTTCTCAGAAAGCACAATGTTTCACATTTCACCACCAACAATAGCAGGAAGTGACGTGTAAGGCTTTGATTGGTTAAAATAAGATTGTCTTTGATTGGTCGAGAGGGGTAAAGGCAGATTTGTGATTTGCAGAAATAAAAGCGTTTGTGATTGGATGGAAAAAACCTGGAACAAAGAAATACGGGAAAATAAAATGCAAATTAGCAGAAAGTGACGAGGAAGTAATATGAGAATGAAATGTAGGCATTTACCTATATTGAAATTGGATAAATTTCTGCAATGTTTGTAAACTTGGCCTTTAACTGCAACGTCCGGTATTGTAGAAGAAAGCAAATTGCTTGTGGTTTCTCTCCCCAACTTTTATATTCGAAGTTACGTAACCAAAACACACACGCGTTTCTGATAGCGTGAGAACTGCAGTGTCAAATAATTGTACAATGAGGCAGTTACCTATACTGAAATTGGATACATTTCTGCAATGTTTGAGGTCTAGGCCTTTAACTGGAACGTCCGGTATTGTAGAAGAAAGCAAATTGCTTGTGTGTGCATTCCATCCTTTTAAAAAGAGTCAGACTTCCGGGTTACAGAAAAAAACGTAAAATTGCAACATTGTCCTACTCCAGGCGCTACGGATATGTGAGCGTGTAGTTTGCTATTTCAGCTTATGCCATTCAGCAGAAATATACAATAACATTAAGCTGCATTAACATGAATATCTCTCCTGGCTTTTTAGTTAAACCTTCACATGAGTGTCACTTCTCGTTCTTGCCTTTTACACATTTACAAGAATGACGCTCCTTGTTCTAATTAGCACTCTCACAATTGGTATTGGGGACATATTTAGAGGATTTTGGTACATATTTCCTTGCTTTTTGAAGTATTAAGTGCTTCTTAGGGGTACATTTAGGTCCCTTTGCTTTATTTGGAGGCTTCGTGGGGTGTATTTCGTACATTCTTGGTGTAATTAGGGGCAATTTCGACGTATTTACTGGATATTTTTGTGCAATGTAGAGCTCTTTGTAGGGTATTCAATTGTTTGCAGTTTGGGCTTATGCCATTCAGCGGAAATATACAATAACATTAAGCTGCATTAACGTGAATCTCTCACCTGGCTTTTAAGCTAAACCTTCACATAAGTGTCACTTCTCGTTCTTGCCTTTTATACATTTACATGAATGACGCTCCTTGTTCTCCTAATTAGCACTCTTACAAGTGGTATTGGGGACCTATTTAGAGGATTTTGGTACATATTTCCTTGATTTATGAAGTATTAAGTGCTTCTTAGGGGTTTATTTAGGCCCCTTTGCTTTATTTGGAGGCTTCGTGGGGGTGTATTTCGTACATTTGTGGTGTACTTAGGGGCAATTTCGACGTATTTACTGGGTATTTTTGTGCAATGTAGAGACCTTTGAATTGTATTAAAAGCCTTTTTGGTGTATCTAGTAGCTTTTGAGGCGCATTTAGAGGTTTTCGAGAGGTATTTGCTGGCTTTTTTGTAACGTAGGGGTTTCAGAAACATTTTTCGAGGGTTTTTGCGATGAATTTACTTACTTTTTGAGATATTTAGGGCTAATTTAAAGTGTATTAGGCCCTTTTGCTGTATTTGGGAACTTCTTGGGGTGTGTTTGGCATATTTTTGGTATACATAGAGTGTTTTTGGGGAATCTATGGGCTTTTGGGGCGTAATTAGGGGAATTTGCGAGGTATTTAGTGGTTTTATAGTGTAATTTAGTGGTATTGGGGACTTATCACGCGTGCAAAACCAGCTGATTAACAATAGGAATAATAATTGAAAGAATAATTTCCCAACAGTGACTTACGGCTGCACTTAGGGGTCTTTTGGATTGCATTTTCTGCATTTAGGTTGAACTTAGGGGCTTGAAGGAGTGCATTTGTATTTGAAAATAGGAATAATGTTTATATTTGTGAATGGAGGTAATAGGATAATTTCAAGAATAATAAAGCAAGTTTATATCCTAAAACTCTCTTTTGTTGATTTCATTGTACATTAGCATCATTTTCATTCTCCCTTTCCAACTTCCTGAATAGCTAGATTCTTTAAAGAATTCGTTTAAATTGTTTAAGCGCCTTTCAATATACAGCAATAGACGTCTTAAATTTCTTATAGCCACAAAATTTAAAGATATTTCATAATCATTTAAACAATTATTTATAAAATGCGCTGAATTTGAAAGAATTACATTACTATTATATGCATAAACTACATTATCACAATACTCTACAACTGTAAATTTTTTCCCATGTAGTAGATACTCTTCAATACTTTCAATGTTCTTAGATATTATATCCCAATCCGTCTTTTTTATATAAACGAAGGAATTATCACTTTCGCACCTTATGAAGAGGGAGGGCATGTCGTAGTACAAGCCGATGTTGACTGTGTGAGCGGGTGATATGGTGACGTCATCAAGCATGTTGAGACGATTCTGCATTTTCCGGTGGCTGGTCTTGTGATTCCTCAATGATTAAGAAGAGTAAATGTTCATCACCTGCAAGCCTCATCTCACTATTACGCTTCTGCTTTTTTTGGGATATTCTCGCTTCTTCTCTTCCGCCGCACTTTGCTTGGTGTTCTATAACATATATTAAAAGGATCGTTAGAGTCATGCTAAAATATGTTTTTTCACCAGCTAAGGAAAAAACAAAATAAACATATATCTATTAGGGAATCCTATACAGGTTAAAAAATTATCATGAAATGTAATACGTACCTTCAGCTTTTGCCTGTTTTCTCAGAACGTCTGCGGTGAACAATCTGGAGTCTTTTGATTTAGCCAGTTCTCAACCTTCCTGGCATTCTCCTCGGGAGCTATATCATTAGGTAGCGAAACCAGACTTTCATCCAAAGGTAGAATATCCCGATCAGCAATTGGATATTCCACTATATCAATGTTATGTCCACCAAGGAACAGGTCTTCCTCACACACTGGAAACTTATGCTCAATCATTCGGAATCTACAATAAATAAAAGACATTTAGGTCACTTTCGCTCGAATAAGCAGGTGAAATAAAATCATAGAAAACATAATCCTCTTATTTATGTGTACTTACTCAAGCTTTCTCTTCCTTCGTTGGTACACTTCACAATAGTCATTGCATAGGAAGTATGACGCCATGCGATCGAACTATGATGGATTGATACATAATACTGAATGCGTGTACCCGTCGCATGATTCCGTATCGCATTCCAATATATGCTTTGCTACAAACACATCAACACCATCGGCACCACCAACTTGCATGGGTGATCCTCTAACAGTATCAAACAATATTACAAATTAGATGTTTGTATTAAGGAGGAATGTTATACATTGTATTAAAGAAGGAATACCACTTACTGTTTTCCTAATTGGTACACCTTACAGTTTTCAGTACATACGGCAAAACTCGTCATCTGATCATGATGTGATGGTTCTAGGCATAAAATTCTATGCATTACGCCATTACACGTTTCGGTGTGGAAATACTTGTAATGACTCGCTTCCAAGGCACACTCGCTCCAATTTTGTGAACTATCACCCAGTTTCTTCTTTGCTATGCAACTCCCGAATACCAAATGACCACAAAAAGCTTGCTATATAGCTGCCTGCTTGAATGCTGAAACCAGGTAGTGACGTCATATTCGAGTGGTGGGGGAGTCTGCATGAAGAAACCTGCTTTTTGCTGAAAAGGCAACCCCGCTTTTACAGACCATTTTTTATATAGAAAATTGTCGGTTTTCTCACAATTGTCTCTAATGAGCTTCACTAATATACATGTTTCATCGATTCGATTCTTGTTTACTGACCACTGGGTTTTACGAGGCTGGTCTGAAAATTTTCGACCTAATAAATATACAAAACATTTTTTTTCAGATTTTTTTATTTTTACTTTTTCATCATATTCTCCTTGTAACTACACATTTTCTCTCCGCAATGCTCCCATCTGTGGAACTCGCGGGAGGAATCATCAAGGCCTGAATCTTCTGGAGGGGCCGAAATGGAAAATTCGGCTACGTAGATGTACTGGAGCAGTGTTTGCAGGGGCAAAAACGAAGAAGATTGGTCCCGGTGTGCACTTGATTGTTCATGCAACTCGCTGGCAAAGCTGGTGACGGCGTAAATGTTGTCATCAGGATGACTGTAATGTGCTGGTGCTGCGGTGATTTCTGTAGAGATTTGCTCTTGACGAGTTAGTAATTCTCTATATACACGTCCAGAAGGCGAAATATAAAGAACTTCGCGGGTGACGGTCACTTGAGTAACTTCCATGATGGTAGCAAACGAACAGCAATACTGAGAATGAAGCTAGCAATGTAAAGTTCCGTATTTAAAAGGACAAGTAGTTTGAAATATAACTGAAACTGCAGTTTTTGTGTGCCATAAAGATGTATAAACTTTTGAGAACTATTTTGATTACATGGGCTGTTAAACGCATAACTTTTTGTTTGTGCAGCGCGTTTTTCCCGAAAGAACAGAATTGCATCTTCTTAGGGGATAAAATGTCATATACTTCATTTATAAGGAAGCTTTTCGGTTGCTGAGAAAATATACACGTGTAGCAGTTTTTCTGCTGACCGCCTACGATGTATTGTTATGCTTTAACCTAAATCGTGCCGAAGCAGTAAGCTACCGTTTGTTTTTAAATATAACTGAAATTGCAGTTTTAGTGTCATCAAGGTGTTTAAACGGATGTGAGCAATTTTGATTACATGGGCTGTTAAAGGCACAACTTTTGTGTTTGCAGCGCGTTTTTCTGAAAAGACCAGACTCACATCTTCTTAGGGGATTAAATGTCATATACTTTATTCACAAGGAAGCGTTTCGGTTGAGGAGAAAATAAACACGTGTAGCAGTTTTTCTGCTGACCGCTTACGATGCATTTTCATGCTTGTACTGAATCGTGTCACCAGCGTTCGGTTTGCAATATAACTGAAATTGCAGTTTTGGTGCCATTAAGGTGTTTTATACGGTTGTGAACAATTATGATTGCATGGACCTTATATACACATCATCATCCTCATCCTTATCATCATCATCATCATCATCATCATCATCATCATCATCATCATCATCATCATCATCATCATCATCATCATCATCATCATCATCATCATCATCATCATCATCATCATCATCATCATCTTGGGGGTGTACTTAGGCCCTTTTTGCTGTATTTGTAGGCTTCTTGGAGTGTATATGGGATAGGTTTGGTGTATTAAGGGGCATTTGGAACGTGTTTACTGGTTTTTTGTGTAATTTAGACGCTTTTCAGGCGATGCCAAAATTTGAAAGAATATCTAAACCAGCAAAAAATGCCTAATCTTTCAAAAACGTTAAAACTTTCAATAAGATTCTATACATTCCAAGAATTGCTAATCATTCAAAGAATCAAGAATTATAAAGAATAATAGGAAAAGGAAAGCATGAAAGAGAGAGAGAGACAGAGAAATAGAGAAATAGAGAGAGAGAGAGAGAGAGAGAGAGAGAGAGAGAGAGAGAGAGAGAGAGAGAGAGAGAGAGAGAGAGAGAGAGAGAGAGAGAGAGATTAAAAACGGAGAGTACTTACATGTTTGATCGCTGGACGACTACTCAGCGACAAGCGCACGGATGTGTAGTTAAGAGGAGAGGGATTAACCCCGCATGCGATGTGTTTTAGAAATGAGTTTATCGTAGAAATGATAATCGAACATTTTTAATTTAGAAATGAACAAGAAACCATAAAAATGGCAACATCGATAGGCAAGGAATGCTGGTACGTAATGGCCGCAAGTGCAGGAATGGTTTCCTGGCAAGTGCCACGTATTATACTCCAATTTAGACCTCAATACCCATTGAGAAAATGGAGTTTGGAGTGAAGATGATGAGGCGAAGCGTATCTGTCCAAATATTCCCAATACCATTTTTGGAAACGAAGATGCAGATCCAATGTTTTCCTGGTTTAAGAGCCTGGATCGCTGCTGAATAACGTCACGACTCAAATAGTGGGGATTCTACAAGAAGGAACATATGTCAGATTCGAGGCGCATTTCGGGGTGTACCCAAGTTGAATCTCCCGGATCATCGCACCGCGCAGTTACGCGCGCAGATGCACGCGTGCAAGAAACAGCTGATTAACGATAGGAAAAATAATTGAAAGAATAATTTCGCAAAAGTGGCTTACGGTTGCAAATACCCAGGAAATAAGTCAAAATTGCCCGTCAGGCTAAGGGAAAAACTCCAACGTTAATACATAACGGACGATGAATGAAATGATGTTCAAATGATTACAGGGTACATAGAGCTTAGAGTTACAAGACATTCATCTTTTAGGATAAGAGAAAACCTCCAAATTTAAGCCATATCGAACGGAGAAAGAAGTGATATTCAAATGAGTGCAAGGTATATAGAGCTTAGAGTTACCAGACAATAAACTTTCGGGATAAGAGAAAACCTCCAACGGTAAGACATATCGATCAATGTATGAAATAATGATTAAAGCAGTACAGCGTACATAGAGCTTAGAGTTACTAGACTTTCATGTCTCACGATAATGGACAAGCTCTAACGTTAAAGCATATTTGACGGTGAATGAAATGATGTTCAAATGAGAACAGGGTACATAGAGCTTAGAGTTTCCAGACATTCATCTTTCAGAATAAGAGAAACCCTCCAACGTTAAGTCATATCGAACGAAGAATGAAGCTATGTTCCAATGAGTACAAGGTACATAGAGCTTAGAGATACCAGACATTCATCTTTCAGGATGAGGGAAAACGGTCAAAGTTAAGACATTTCATACGATTAATGAAATGATGCTCAAATGAGTACAGGTACATTGAGCTTACAGTCACCAGACTTTCATGTCTTCTGGATAAGAGAAACCCGCCAAAGTTAAGTCATATCGGACGATGAATGAAATAATGTTCAAATAGTACAGGGTACATAGAGCTTAGAGTTACCAGACTTTCATGTTCTAGGATAAGAGAAAACCTCCAACGTCAAGTCGTATCGAACGAAGAGTGAAGTGATATTCAATTGAGTACAAGATTCATAGAGCTTAGAGTTACCAGACTTTCAAGTTTCAGGATAAGAGAAACCCTCCAACGTTAAGTCAAAATCGGACGATAAATGAAATAATGTTCAAATGAGTACAGGGTACATAGAGCTTAATGTTACCAGACGTTCATGTTTTCCGGATAAGAGGAACACGCCAACGTTAAGTCATACCGGACGATGAATGAAATATTGTTCAAATAGTACAGGGTATATAGAGCTTAGGCTTACCATATTTTCATGGATCATGATAACAGAAAACCTACAACGATATGTCATATCGGACGAAGAATGAAATAATGTTCAAATAAATTAAAGAAACATAGTGCTTAGGGTTACCAGGCATTCATCTTTCAGGATAAGAGAAATCCTCCAACATTTTGTCATATCGGACGATGAACGAAATGATGTTATAATGAGTACAGAGTACATGGTAGCTAGATTTATCAGACGTTCATGATTGGGGTACGTAAAATCTGCAACGAAAAGACATATCCGACGATGAATGAAGTGATGCTCAAATGAGTACAAGTAATATAGATCTTGGATTTACCACACATTCATCTTTCAGGATAAGAGAAAACTTTCAACGTTAAGTCATATCGTTCGATGACTGAAATAATGTTTAAATGAACGCCGTGTACATACAGCTTAGAGCTACCAGACATTCATCTTTCAGGATAGGAGGAACCCTCCAACGTTCATCGGACGATGACTGAAATGATTTTCAATGAGCACATTGTACATAGGCATTAGGGTTACCAGATTGTATGTTTCAGAATAAAAGAAAACCTTCAGCTTTAAGTCATATCGGACGATGAATGAAATGTTATTCAAATGAGTTCAGGTACATAGAGCTTAGGTTTACCAGACATTTATCTTTTAGGGAAAGAGGAATCCTCCAACGTTAAGTCAAATCGAACGAAGAATGAAGTGATGTTCTAATGAGTACAAGGTTCGTAGAGCTTAGAGTTACCAGACTTCATCTTTCAGGATAAGAGAAATCCTCCAACGTTAAGTCACATCGGACAATGAATGAAATTATGTTCAAGTGAGTACAGGGTACATAGAGGTTAAAGTTATCACACATTCATTCTTCAGGTTAAGTGAAAACCTCCAACGTAATGACAAATCGAACGATGAATGAAATAATGTTCGAATGAGTACAGGGTGTATAGAGCTAAGGGTTACCAGATTTTCATGTTTCAGGATAAGAGAAAACCTCCAAAGAATAGTCATATAGGACGATGAATGAAATGATGTCCAAATGAGTACAGGCTGCATAGAGCTTAGAATTAACAGGCTTTCATGTTTCAGGATAAGGGAAAACCTCCAAAGTTAAATCATATCGGACGATGAATGAAATAATGTTCCAATGAGTACACGGTACATAGAGCATAGATTTACCAGGCATAAATGTGTTAGAATAAGGGAAAACCTCCACCGATAAGACATATCGGACGATGGATGAAGTTATGTACAAATGGGAACAGGATGCATAGAGCCTAGATATTCCACACATTCAACTTTCAGGATAAGGGAAAACCTCCAACGTTAATGTATATCGGAGGATGTATGAAATGAGATTTAAACGAACACAGGGTACATAGAGCCTAGGGTTACTAGACATTCATGTATCAGGATCAGAGAAATCTCAAAATTTAGGACATATCAACCAGTGAATGAAATAATGTTCATATGAGTACAGGGTACATAGAGCTTACAGCTAGCAGACACTCATCTTTCAGGATGAGAGAAAACATCCAACGTTAAGACATATCGATCGATGAATGAAATAATGTTCAACTGAGTACAGGGTGCCTAGAACTTAGAGTTACAGGACTTTCATGATTCACAATAAGGGAAAACCTATAAGATTAAAAAATATCGAACGGTGAATGAAATGAGGTTCAAATGAGTACAGGATACATAGAGCTTAGAGTTACTTGACTTTCATGTTTCATGATAAGAGAAAACCTCCAACGAGAAGTCATATATGACGATGAATGAAGTGATGTTCAAATGAGTACAGGTTGCATAGAGCTTAGGACTAAGTGTCTTTCATATTTCAGGATAAGGAAGACCGGAAAAGTTAAGACATATCAGACGATGAATGAAATGACGTTCAAATGAGTAGAGGGTGTATATAGAGTAAAGTTACCAGACATTCATCGTTCAGTATAAGGGAAAACTTCCGAAATTAGATCATATCGGACGATGAATGAAATGAGGTTCAAATGAGTACAGGGTCCAGAGAGCCTAGAGATACCAGACATTCACCTTCATGATAAGGGATAAACTCCAGCGATAAGTTATATCGGAGGATGTATGAAATGAGTTTCAAATGAGTACAGGGTACATAGAGCCTAGTGTTACCAGACATTTATATTTCGGGATAAGAGAGACCTCCAACTTTTTGTCAGTTCGGACAATGAGAGAAATCATGTTCAAACGAGTACAGGGTGCGAAGAGCTTAGATTTACCAGACATATATCTTTAAGGAAAAGAGAAACCCTCCAGCGTTAAGTTATATCGGACGATTACTGAAATAATGTTCAAATGAGTACAGGGTACATTGAGCTTAGAGTTACCAGACATTCATGTTTCAGGATAACTGAAAACCTCCAACGTTAACACATTTCGAACGATGAATGAAATAATGTTCGAATGAGTACAAGGTGTATAGAGCTAAGGGTTACCAGATTTTCATGTTTCAGGATAGGAGAAAACCTCCAAAGAAAAGTCATAAAGGACGATGAATGAAATGATGTCCAAATGAGTACAGGCTGCATAGAGCTTAGAGTTAACAGGCTTTCATGTTTCAGGATAAGGGAAAACCACCAAAGTTAAATCATATCGGACGATGAATGAAATAATGTTCCAATGAGTACACGGTACATAGAGCCTAGATTTACCAGGCATAAATGTGTTAGAATAAGTGTAAAACACCACCGATAAGACATATCGGACGATGAATGAAGTTATGTACAAATGGGAACAGGATGCATAGAGCCTAGAGATTCCAGACATTCAACTTTCAGGATAAGGGAAAACCTCCAACGTTAATGTATATCGGAGGATGTATGAAATGAGATTTAAACGAATACAGGGTACATAGAGCCTAGGGTTACTAGACATTCATGTATCAGGATCAGAGAAATCTCATAATTTAGGACATATCAACCGATGAATGAAATAATGTTCAAATGAGTACAGGGTACATAGAGCTTACAGCTAGCAGACACTCATCTTTCAGGATGAGAGAAAACATCCAACGTTAAAACATATCGATCGATGAATGAAATAATGTTCAACTGAGTACAGGGTGCCTAGAACTTAGAGTTACAGGACTTTCATGTTTAACAATAAGGGAAAACCTATAAGATTAAAACATATCGGACGGTGAATGAAATGAGGTTCAAATGAGTACAGGATACATAGAGCTTAGAGTTACTTGACTGTCATGTTCCATGATAAGAGAAAACCTCCAACGAGAAGTCATATATGACGATGAATGAAGTGATGTTCAAATGAGTACAGGTTGCATAGAGCTTAGGACTAAGTGACTTTCATATTTCAGGATAAGGAAGACCGGAAAAGTTAAGACATATCAGACGATGAATGAAATGACGTTTCAATGAGTACAGGGTGTATATAGAGTAAAGTTACCAGACATTCATCGTTCAGTATAAGGGAAAACCTCCGAAGTTAGATCATATCGGACGATGAATGAAATGAGTTTCAAATGAGTACAGGGTACACAGAGCCTAGAGATACCAGACATTCACCTTCATGATAAGGGAAAAACTCCGGCGATAAGTTATATCGGAGGATGTATGAAATGAGTTTCAAATGAGTACACGGTACATAGAGCCTAGTGTTACCAGACATTTATATTTCGGGATAAGAGAAACCTCCAACTTTTTGTCAGTTCGGACAATGAGAGAAATCATGTTCAAACGAGTACAGGGTGCGAAGAGCTTAGATTTACCAGACATATATCTTTAAGGAAAAGAGAAACCCTCCAGCGTTAAGTTATATCGGACGATCACTGAAATAATGTTCAAATGAGTACAGGGTACATTGAGCTTAGAGTTACCAGACATTCATGTTTCAGCATAACTGAAAACCTCCAACGTTAACACATTTCGAACGATGAATGAAATAATGTTCGAATGAGTACAAGGTGTATAGAGCTAAGGGTTACCAGATTTTCATGTTTCAGGATAAGAGAAAACCTCCAAAGAAAAGTCATAAAGGACGATGAATGAAATGATGTCCAAATGAGCACAGGCTGCATAGAGCTTAGAGTTAACAGACTTTCATGTTTCAGGATAAGGGAAAACCACCAAAGTTAAATCATATCGGAATATGAATGAAATAATGTTCCAATGAGTACACGGTATATAGAGCCTAGATTTACCAGGCATAAATGTGTTAGAATAAGGGAAAAACACCACCGATAAGACATATCGGACGATGAATGAAGATATGTACAAATGGGAACAGGATGCATAGAGCCTAGAGATTCCAGACATTCAACTTTCAGGATAAGGGAAAACCTCCAACGTTAATGTATATCGGAGGATGTATGAAATGAGATTTAGACGAATACAGGGTACATAGAGCCTAGGGTTACTAGACATTCATTTATCAGGATCGGGGAAATCTCAAAAGTTAGGACATATCAACCGGTGAATGAAATAATGTTCAAATGAGTACAGGGTACATAGAGCTTACAGCTAACAGACATTCATTTTTCAAGATGAGAGTAAACATCCAACGTTAAGACATATCGATCGACGAATGAAATAATGTTCAACTGAGTACAGGGTGCCTAGAACTTAGAGTTACAGGACTTTCATGTTTCACAATAAGGGAAAACCTATAAGATTAAAACATATCGGACGGTGAATGAAATGAGGTTCAAACGAGTACAGGACACATAGAGCTTAGAGTTACTTGACTTTCATGTTTCATGATAAAAGAAAACCTCCAACGAGAAGTCATATATGACGATGAATGAAGTGATGTTCAAATGAGTACAGGTTGCATAGAGCTTAGGACTAAGTGACTTTCATATTTCAGGAAAAGGGAGACCGGAAAAGTTAAGACATATCAGACGATGAATGAAATGACGTTCCAATGAGTACAGGGTGTATATAGAGTAAAGTTACCAGACATTCATCGTTCAGTATAAGGGAAAACCTCCGAAGTTAGATCATATCGGACGATGAATGAAATGAGGTTCAAATGAGTACAGGGTACACAGAGCCTAGAGATACCAGACATTCACCTTCATGATAAGGGAAAAACACCAGCGATAAGTTATATCGGAGGATGTATGAAATGAGTTTCAAATGAGTACAGGGTACATAGAGCCTAGTGTTACCAGACATTCATATTTCGGGATAAGACAAACCTACAAATTTTTGTCAGTTCGGACAATGAGAGAAATCATGTTCAAACGAGTACAGGGTGCGAAGAGCTTAGATTTACCAGACATATATCTTTAAGGAAAAGAGAAACCCTCCAGCGTTAGGTTACATCGGACGATCACTGAAATAATGTTCAAATAAGTACTGGGTACATTGAGCTTAGAGATACCAGACATTCATGTTTCAGGACAACTGAAAACCTCCAACGTTAACACATTTCGAACGATGAATGAAATAATGTTCGAATGAGTACAAGGTGTATAGAGCTAAGGGTTACCAGATTTTCATGTTTCAGGATAAGAGAAAACCTCCAAAGAAAAGTCATAAAGGACAATGAATGAAATGATGTCCAAATGAGTACAGGCTGCATAGAGCTTAGAGTTAACAGGTTTTCATGTTTCAGGATAAGGGAAAACCACCAAAGTTATATCATATCGGACGAAGAATGAAATAATGTTCCAATGAGTACAAGGTACATAGAGCCTATATTTACCAGGCATAAATGTGTTAGAATAAGGCTAAAACACCACCGATAAGACATATCGGACGATGAATGAAGTTATGTACAAATGGGAACAGGATGCATAGAGCCTAGAGATTCCAGACATTCAACTTTCAGGATAAGGGAAAACCTCCAACGTTAATGTATATCGGAGGATGTATGAAATGAGATTTAAACGAATGCAGGGTACATAGAGCCTAGGGTTACTAGACATTCATTTATCAGGATCAGAGAATTCTCAAAATTTAGGACATATCAACCGAAGAATGAAATAATGTTCAAATGAGTACAGGGTACATAGAGCTTACAGCTAACAAACATTCACTTTTCAAAATGAGAGAAAACGTACAACTTTAAGACATATCGATCGACAAATGAAATAATGTTCAACTGAGTACAGGGTGCCTAGAACTTAGAGTTACAGGACTTTCATGTTTCACAATAAGGGAAAAACTATAAGATTAAAACATATCGGACGGTGAATGAAATGAGGTTCAAATGAGTACAGGATACATAGAGCTTAGAGTTACTTGACTGTCATGTTCCATGATAAGAGAAAACCTCCAACGAGAAGTCATATATGACGATGAATGAAGTGATGTTCAAATGAGGACAGGTTGCATAGAGCTTAGGACTAAGTGACTTTCATATTTCAGGATAAGGAAGACCGGAAAAGTTAAGACATATCAGACGATGAATGAAATGACGTTTCAATGAGTACAGGGTGTATATAGAATAAAGTTACCAGACATTCATCGTTCAGTATAAGGGAAAACCTCCGTAGTTAGATCATATCGGACAATGAATGAAATGAGGTTCAAATGAGTACAGGGTACACAGAGCCTAGAGATACCAGACATTCACCTTCATGATAAGGGAAAAACTCCGGCGATGAGTTATATCGGAGGATGTATGAAATGAGTTTCAAATGAGTACACGGTACATAGAGCCTAGTGTTACCAGACATTTATATTTCGGGATAAGAGAAACCTCCAACTTTTTGTCAGTTCGGAAAATGAGAGAAATCATGTTCAAACGAGTACAGGGTGCGAAGAGCTTAGATTTACCAGACATATATCTTTAAGGAAAAGAGAAACCCTCCAGCGTTAAGTTATATCGGACGATCACTGAAATAATGTTCAAATGAGTACAGGGTACATTGAGCTTAGAGTTACCAGACATTCATGTTTCAGCATAACTGAAAACCTCCAACGTTAACACATTTCGAACGATGAATGAAATAATGTTCGAATGAGTACAAGGTGTATAGAGCTAAGGGTTACCACATTTTCATGTTTCAGGATAAGAGAAAACCTCCAAAGACAAGTCATAAAGGACGATGAATGAAATGATGTCCAAATGAGCACAGGCTGCATAGAGCTTAGAGTTAACAGACTTTCATGTTTCAGGATAAGGGAAAACCACCAAAGTTAAATCATATCGGACAATAATGAAATAATGTTCCAATGAGTACACGGTACATAGAGCCTAGATTTACCAGGCATAAATGTGTTAGAATAAGGGAAAAACACCACCGATAAGACATATCGGACGATGAATGAAGTTATGTACAAATGGGAACAGGATGCATAGAGCCTAGAGATTCCAGACATTCAACTTTCAGGATAAGGGAAAACCTCCAACGTTAATGTATATCGGAGGATGTATGAAATGAGATTTAAACGAATACAGGGTACATAGAGCCTAGGGTTACTAGACATTCATTTATCAGGATCAGAGAAATCTCAAAATTGAGGACATATCAACCGGCGAATGAAATAATGTTCAAATGAGTACAGGGTACATAGAGCTTACAGCTAACAGACATTCATTTTTCAAGATGAGAGTAAACATCCAACGTTAAGACATATCGATCGACGAATGAAATAATGTTCAACTGAGTACAGGGTGCCTAGAACTTAGAGTTACAGGACTTTCATGTTTCACAATAAGGGAAAACCAATAAGATTAAAACATATCGGACGATGAATGAAATGAGGTTCAAATGAGTACAGGATACATAGAGCTTAGAGTTACTTGACCTTCATGTTTCAGGATAAGAGAAAACCTCCAACGAGAAGTCATATATGACGATGAATGAAGTGATGTTCAAATGAGTACAGGCTGCATAGAGCTTAGAGTTAACAGGTTTTCATGTTTCAGGATAAGGGAAAACCACCCAAGTTATATCATATCGGACGATGAATGAAATAATGTTCCAATGAGTACACGGTACATAGAGCCTAGATTTACCAGGCATAAATGTGTTAGAATAAGTGTAAAACACCACCGATAAGACATATCGGACGATGAATGAAGTTATGTACAAATGGGAACAGGATGCATAGAGCCTAGAGATTCCAGACATTCAACTTTCAGGATAAGGGAAAACCTCTAACGTTAATGTATATCGGAGGATGTATGAAATGAGATTTAAACGAATGCAGGGTACATAGAGCCTAGGGTTACTAGACATTCATTTATCAGGATCAGAGAAATCTCAAAATTTAGGACATATCAACCGAAGAATGAAATAATGTTCAAATGAGTACAGGGTACATAGAGCTGACAGCTAACAAACATTCACTTTTCAAAATGAGAGAAAATATCCAACGTTAAGACATATCGATCGACAAATGAAATAATGTTCAACTGAGTACAGGGTGCCTAGAACTTAGAGTTACAGGACTTTCATGTTTCACAATAAGAGAAAACCTATAAGATTAAAACATATCGGACGATGAATGAAATGAGGTCCAAATGAGTACAGGATACATAGAGCTTAGAGTTACTTGACCTTCATGTTTCAGGATAAGAGAAAACCTCCAACGAGAAGTCATATATGACGATGAATGAAGTGATGTTCAAATGAGTACAGGTTGCATAGAGCTTAGGACTAAGTGACTTTCATATTTCAGGATAAGGGAGACCGGAAAAGTTAAGACATATCAGACGATGAATGAAATGACGTTCCAATGAGTACAGGGTGTATATAGAGTAAAGTTACCAGACATTCATCGTTCAGTATAAGGGAAAACCTCCGTAGTTAGATCATATCGGACGATGAATGAAATGAGGTTCAAATGAGTACAGGGTACACAGAGCCTAGAGATACCAGACATTCACCTTCATGATAAGGGAAAAACACCAGCGATAAGTTATATCGGAGGATGTATGAAATGAGTTTCAAATGAGTACAGGGTACATAGAGCCTAGTGTTACCAGACATTCATATTTCGGGATAAGACAAACCTCCAAATTTTTGTCAGTTCGGATAATGAGAGAAATCATGTTCAAACGAGTACAGGGTGCGAAGAGCTTAGATTTACCAGACATATATCTTTAAGGAAAAGAGAAACCCTCCAGCGTTAGGTTACATCGGACGATCACTGAAATAATGTTCAAATAAGTACTGGGTACATTGAGCTTAGAGATACCAGACATTCATGTTTCAGGATAACTGAAAACCTCCAACGTTAACACATTTCGAACGATGAATGAAATAATGTTCGAATGAGTACAAGGTGTATAGAGCTAAGGGTTACCAGATTTTCATGTTTCAGGATAAGAGAAATCCTCCAAAGAAAAGTCATAAAGGACGATGAATGAAATGATGTCCAAATGAGTACAGGCTGCATAGAGCTTAGAGTTAACAGGTTTTCATGTTTCAGGATAAGGGAAAACCACCAAAGTTAAATCATATCGGACAATAATGAAATAATGTTCCAATGAGTACACGGTACATAGAGCCTAGATTTACCAGGCATAAATGTGTTAGAATAAGGGAAAAACACCACCGATAAGACATATCGGCCGATGAATGAAGTTATGTACAAATGGGAACAGGATGCATAGAGCCTAGAGATTCCAGACATTCAACTTTCAGGATAAGGGAAAACCTCCAACGTTAATGTATATCGGAGGATGTATGAAATGAGATTTAAACGAATACAGGGTACATAGAGCCTAGGGTTACTAGACATTCATTTATCAGGATCAGAGAAATCTCAAAATTGAGGACATATCAACCGGCGAATGAAATAATGTTCAAATGAGTACAGGGTACATAGAGCTTAGAGTTACTTGACCTTCATGTTTCAGGATAAGAGAAAACCTCCAACGAGAAGTCATATATGACGATGAATGAAGTGATGTTCAAATGAGTACAGGCTGCATAGAGCTTAGAGTTAACAGGTTTTCATGTTTCAGGATAAGGGAAAACCACCCAAGTTATATCATATCGGACGATGAATGAAATAATGTTCCAATGAGTACACGGTACATAGAGCCTAGATTTACCAGGCATAAATGTGTTAGAATAAGTGTAAAACACCACCGATAAGACATATCGGACGATGAATGAAGTTATGTACAAATGGGAACAGGATGCATAGAGCCTAGAGATTCCAGACATTCAACTTTCAGGATAAGGGAAAACCTCTAACGTTAATGTATATCGGAGGATGTATGAAATGAGATTTAAACGAATGCAGGGTACATAGAGCCTAGGGTTACTAGACATTCATTTATCAGGATCAGAGAAATCTCAAAATTTAGGACATATCAACCGAAGAATGAAATAATGTTCAAATGAGTACAGGGTACATAGAGCTGACAGCTAACAAACATTCACTTTTCAAAATGAGAGAAAATATCCAACGTTAAGACATATCGATCGACAAATGAAATAATGTTCAACTGAGTACAGGGTGCCTAGAACTTAGAGTTACAGGACTTTCATGTTTCACAATAAGAGAAAACCTATAAGATTAAAACATATCGGACGATGAATGAAATGAGGTCCAAATGAGTACAGGATACATAGAGCTTAGAGTTACTTGACCTTCATGTTTCAGGATAAGAGAAAACCTCCAACGAGAAGTCATATATGACGATGAATGAAGTGATGTTCAAATGAGTACAGGTTGCATAGAGCTTAGGACTAAGTGACTTTCATATTTCAGGATAAGGGAGACCGGAAAAGTTAAGACATATCAGACGATGAATGAAATGACGTTCCAATGAGTACAGGGTGTATATAGAGTAAAGTTACCAGACATTCATCGTTCAGTATAAGGGAAAACCTCCGTAGTTAGATCATATCGGACGATGAATGAAATGAGGTTCAAATGAGTACAGGGTACACAGAGCCTAGAGATACCAGACATTCACCTTCATGATAAGGGAAAAACACCAGCGATAAGTTATATCGGAGGATGTATGAAATGAGTTTCAAATGAGTACAGGGTACATAGAGCCTAGTGTTACCAGACATTCATATTTCGGGATAAGACAAACCTCCAAATTTTTGTCAGTTCGGATAATGAGAGAAATCATGTTCAAACGAGTACAGGGTGCGAAGAGCTTAGATTTACCAGACATATATCTTTAAGGAAAAGAGAAACCCTCCAGCGTTAGGTTACATCGGACGATCACTGAAATAATGTTCAAATAAGTACTGGGTACATTGAGCTTAGAGATACCAGACATTCATGTTTCAGGATAACTGAAAACCTCCAACGTTAACACATTTCGAACGATGAATGAAATAATGTTCGAATGAGTACAAGGTGTATAGAGCTAAGGGTTTACAGATTTTCATGTTTCAGGATAAGAGAAATCCTCCAAAGAAAAGTCATAAAGGACGATGAATGAAATGATGTCCAAATGAGTACAGGCTGCATAGAGCTTAGAGTTAACAGGTTTTCATGTTTCAGGATAAGGGAAAACCACCAAAGTTATATCATATCGGACGATGAATGAAATAATGTTCCAATGAGTACACGGTACATAGAGCCTAGATTTACCAGGCATAAATGTGTTAGAATAAGGGTAAAACACCACCGATAAGACATATCGGACGATGAATGAAGTTATGTACAAATGGGAACAGGATGCATAGAGCCTAGAGATTCCAGACATTCAACTTTCAGGATAAGGGAAAACCTCTAACGTTAATGTATATCGGAGGATGTATGAAATGAGATTTAAACGAATACAGGGTACATAGAGCCTAGGGTTACTAGACATTCATTTATTAGGATCAGAGAAGTCTCAAAATTTAGGACATATCAACCGATGAATGAAATAATGTTCAAATGAGTACAGGGTACATAGAGCTTACAGCTAACAGACATTCACTTTTCAAAATGAGAGAAAACATCCAACGTTAAGACATATCGATCGACAAATGAAATAATGTTCAACTGAGTACAGGGTGCCTAGAACTTAGAGTTACAGGACTTTCATGTTTCACAATAAGGGAAAACCTATAAGATTAAAACATATCGGACGATGAATGAAATGAGGTTCAAATGAGTACAGGATACATAGAGCTTAGAGTTACTTGACCTTCATGTTTCAGGATAAGGGAAAACCTCCAACGAGAAGTCATATATGACGATGAATGAAGTGATGTTCAAATGAGTACAGGTTGCATAGAGCTTAGGACTAAGTGACTTTCATATTTCAGGATAAGGAAGGCCGGAAAAGTTAAGACATATCAGACGATAAATGAAATGACGTTCCAATGAGTACAGGGTGTATATAGAATAAAGTTACCAGACATTCATCGTTCAGTATAAGGGAAAACCTCCGAAGTTAGATCATATCGGACGATTAATGAAATGAGGTTCAAATGAGTACAGGGTACACAGATCCTAGAGATACCAGACATTCATCTTTCATGATAAGGGAAAAACTCCAAAGTTAAGTTATATCGGAGGATGTATGAAGTGAGTTTCAAATGAGTGTACAGGGTACATAGAGCCTAGTGTTACCAGACATTTATATTTCGGGATAAGAGAAACCTCCAACCTTATGGCACTTCGGAAAATGAGAGAAATCATGTTCAAACGAGTACAGGGTGCGAAGAGCTTAGATCTACCAGACATTTATGTTTAAGGAAAAGAGAAACCCTCCTGCGTTAAGTTATATCGGACGATCACTGAAATAATGTTCAAATGCGTACAGGGTACATTGTGCTTAGAGTTACCTGACATTCATGTTTCAGGATAACTGAAAACCTCCAACGTTAAGACATTTCGAAAGATGAATGAAATAGTGTTCAAAAGAGTACAGGGTACATAGAGCTCAGTTCTACCAGACATTAACCTTTCAGCTTAAGTGAAAACCTCCAACGTAATGACAAATCGAACGGTGAATGAAATAATGTTCGAATGAGTACAAGGTGTATAGAGCTAAGGGTTACCAGATTTTCATGTTTCAGGATAAGAGAAAACCTCCAAATAGAAGTCATAAAGGACGATGAATGAAATGATGTCCAAATGAGTACAGGCTGCATAGAGCTTAGAGTTAACAGGCTTTCATGTTTCTGGATAAGGGAAAACCACCAAAGTTAAATCATATCGGACGATGAATGAAATAATGTTCCAATGAGTACACGGTACATAGAAACTAGATTTACCAGGCATAAATGTGTTAGAATAAGTGTAAAACACCACCGATAAGACATATCGGACGACGAATGAAGTTATGTACAAATGGGAACAGGATGCATAGAGCCTAGAAATTCCAGACATTCAACTTTCAGGATAAGGGAAAACCTCCAACGTTAATGTATATCGGAGGATGTATGAAATGAGATTTAAACGAATGCAGGGTACATAGAGCCTAGGGTTACTAGACATTCATTTATCAGGATCAGAGAATTCTCAAAATTTAGGACATATCAACCGAAGAATGAAATAATGTTCAAATGAGTACAGGGTACATAGAGCTTACAGCTAACAGACATTCATTTTTCAAGATGAGAGAAAACATCCAACGTTAAGACATATCGATCGACGAATGAAATAGGGTTCAACTGAGTACAGGGTGCCTAGAACTTAGAGTTACAGGACTTTCATGATTCACAATAAGGGAAAACCAATAAGATTAAAACATATCGGTCGATGAATGAAATGAGGTTCAAATGAGTACAGGATACATAGAGCTTAGAGTTACTTGACTTTCATGTTTCAGGATAAGAGAAAACCTCCAACGAAAAGTGATGAAGTGATGTTCAAATGAGTACAGGGTGCATAGAGCTTAGGACTAAGTGACTTTCATATTTCAGGATAAGGAGGACCGGAAAAATTAAGACATATCAGACGATGAATGAAATGACGTTCCAATGAGTACAGGGTGTATATAGAGTAAAGTTACCAGACATTCATCGTTCAGTATAAGGGAAAACCTCCGAAGTTAGATCATATCGGACGATTAATGAAATGAGGTTCAAATGAGTACAGGGTACACAGATCCTAGCGATACCAGACATTCATCTTTAATGATAAGGGAAAAACTCCAACGTTAAGTTATATCGGAGGATGTATGAAATGAGTTTCAAATGAGTACAGGGTACATAGATCCTAGTGTTACCAGACAATTATATTCCGGGATAAGAGAAACCTCCAACTTTAAGTCACTTCGGAAAATGAGAGAAATCATGTTTAAATGAGTACAGGGTGCGAAGAGCTTAGATTTACCAGACATTTATCTTTAAGGAAAAGAGAAACCCTCCAGCGTTAACTTATATCGGACGATCACTGAAATAATGTTCAAATGAGTACTGGGTACATTGAGCTTAGAGTTACCTGACATTCATGTTTCAGGATAACGGAAAACCTCCAATGTTAAGACATATCGGACGATGAATGAATGATGTTCAAATGGGTACAGGGTACATTGTGCCTAGAGCTAACTGACATTCAAGTTTCAGGATAAGAGAAAACCTCCAACGCTAAGTCATTTCGGACGGTGAATGAAATGATATTCAAATGAGTTATGGGTACATAGAGCTTACAGTTACCAGAGATTCATTTTTCAGGATAAGAGAAAAGCTCGAACGTTAAGTCATTTCAGACGATGAATAAAATTATGTTTATATAAGTACAGGGTACATAGAGGATAGTTACCTGACTTTCATGTTTCAGGATAAGGGAAAATCTCCAACGCTAATACATATTGGACGATGAATGAAATGATGTTCAAATGACTACAGGGTACATTGAGCTTACAGTTACAAGACATACATCTTTTAGAATAAGAGAAACCCTCCATATTTAAGCCATATCGAGCGAAGGAGGAAGTGATGTTCAGTTGAGTACAAGGTATATAGAGCATAGAGTTACCAGACATTAATATTTCGGGATAAGAGAAAACCTCCAACGGTAAGACATATCGAACGACGGATAAAATAATTTTTAAACGTGTACAGCGTACATAGAGCTTAGATTTACCAGACTTTCATGTCTCAAGATAGGGGACAAGCTCCAACGTTAATGCATATTTGACGATGAATGAAAGGACGTTAAAATGAGAACAGGGTACATAGCGCTTAGAGTTACCAGACATTCATGTTTCAGGATAATAGAAACCCTGCAACGTTAAGTGATATCGAACGATGAAAGAAGCTATGCTCCAATGAGTACAAGGTAGATAGAGCTTAGAGATACCAGACATTCATCTTTCAGGATAAGAGAATACGTTCAATGTTAAGACATATGCAACGATGAATGAAATGATGCTCAAATGAGTACAGGTACATAGAGCTTAGTGTCACCAGACTTTGATGTCTTCCGGATAAGCGAAACCCGCCAACGTTAAGTCATATCGGACGATGAATGAAATAATGTTCAAATAGTACAGGGTACATAGAGCTTAGAGTTGCCAGACTTTCATGTTCTAGGATAAGAGAAAACCTCTTACCTTAGGTCATAGCTGATAGCAAAACAATTGAATTTCAAATGAATACAGGTTCCTTAGAACTTAGACTTATCTGATAAAATATTTTATGGATAAGAGAAAGCCTCCAACATTAAGTCACACCGGATAGTAAAACAATTGAACTTAAAATGAATACACGCTGCTTAGACCTCAGACATATGTGATTAAATTTTTTTTGGATAATAGAAAGCCTCTGACATTAAGTTATACCGGACAGCAAAACAATTGAAAATCAAATGAATACCCGCTACTTAGACCTCAGGCATATGATATTAAAATCTTTTTGGATAATAGAAAGCCCTTGACATTAAGTTATACCGGACAGCAAAACAATTGAAGTTCAAATGAATACAGGCTGCGCAAAACAATTGAATTTCAAATAACTACACGCTGCTTAGACCTCAGACATATGTGATTAAAATCTTTTTAGATAATAGAAAGCCTCTGACATTAAGTTATACCGGACAGCAAAACAATTGAATTTCAAATAAATACACGCTGCTTAGACCTCAGATATATGAGATTAAAATCGTTTTGGATAATTGAAAGCCTCCCACTTTAAGTTATACGGGACAGCAAAACAATTGAATTTCAAATGAATAAAGGCTCCTTAGAGCTCAGACTTCTCTGATAAAATTCTTTTTGGATAACACAAATATTCCGTCAATTAGTTTGGCGAGGATGAAACAATTGAATTTCGAATGTATACGGGCCACTTAGAGCAGAGAATAATGTGATAAAAATCTTTTTGGATAAGGGAAAACCTCCAACATTAAGTCATACCGTATAGCAAAACAATTGAATTTCAAATGAATGCAGGTTCCTAAGAGCTTAGACTTGCCTGATACATATATTGTTGGATAAGAGAAAACCTCCAACATTAAGTCATACCGTATAGCAAAACAATTGAATTTCAAATGAATGCAGGTTCCTAAGAGCTTAGACTTACCTGATACATATATTTTTGGCTAAGAGAAAACCTCCAACATTAAGTCATACCTGATTGCTAAACAATTGAAGTTCAAATGAATACAGACTCCTTAGAGCTTAGACGTATCAGATAAAAATCTTTTTGCATCAGTGAAATCCTCCAACATTATGTCATAGAGCATAGAAATATCTGATAAAAGTCTTTTGGGATAAGAAAACCTCCAGCATTACGTCATGCGGGGTAGCAAAACAATTGAATTTCAAATCAATACAGCTAGCTCAGAGCTTAGAGTTATCTGACAACATTGCTTGTGGATAAATGAAAGCATCTAACTTTACGGTATATCGGATAGCGAAAAAATGAAGTTCAAATGATTACAGGCTCTGAAGAGCTTAGAGTTAACAAATGACAATCATATTTTATCAGAGGAAACCTCCAACAGTAAGATATTTCGGATGTTGGAACAAATGATGTTTAAATGAGTACCGGCTCCATAGAGCTTACAGCAAACAGATAAAAATCTTTTTGAATAACAGAAAAGCTCAATTATTTAGTCTTTTGAGAGGATGAAGAGTTGAAGTTCAAATATATTCGGGCTCTTTTGAGCTGAGAATTATTTCATATAAAATTTTTGGACCAGAGAATTCCTCCAACTTAAGTCATATGGGATAGCAAACAACTGAAGTTCAAATGAATACAGGTTCCTTAGGTCTTACACTTACCTGCTAATATATTTTTGGATAAGAGAAAACCTCCAACATTAAGTCATACTGGATAGCAAAACCATTGAAATTCAAATTAATACAGGCACCTTAGAGCTTACGCTTACCTGATTAATATATTTTTACATCAGTGAAAACCTCCAAAATTATGTCATACCGGATGGCGAAACAATTGAATTTCTAATAAATGCAGGCTCCTTATCGCTTAGACTTATCTGATGAAAATCTTTGTGGATCGGAAGAACCTAAAACATTAAGTCATACCGGATAAGAAACAATTGAAGTTTAAAGAATACCCGCCACATAGAGCTTAGACATATGTAATAAAATCTTTTTGGATAAAAGAAAGCCTCCAAAACTAAGTCATAACGGATAGCAAAACAATTGAAGTTCAAATGACTACACGCTTCTTAGAGCTCAGACATATGTGATAAAATCTTTTTGCATCAGTGAACACCTCCAACATTAAGTCATACCGGATAGTAAAACAATAGAATTTCAAATGAATACAGGTTCCTTAGGCCTTAGACTTGTCTGATAAAACTCTCTTTTGATAAGAGAAAACCTCAAACAATTAGTCTAACGGAATAGTGAAACAAATGAAGATCTTATTCGTACGGCTCTACACAGATTAGTGCTAACAAATGACAATCACTTTCAATATGATTTAAACCTACAGCATAGACTTAAATTTAAAGGACAACCTTTTTGTGGATAAAGGTAAACCTTAGCCTTTGAGCCATTTGCGAGGCTTAAATTAAGTTGAAATGAATACAGGTAACTTAGAGCTTAGAGTTATCTGACAACAATACTTTTGGATAACAAAAAGCCACTAATATTAAGGCTTATCGGATTGCGAAACCAATAAAGTTCAAATGAATACAGACTCTAAAGAGCTTAGAGTAAACAAATGACAACCATTGTGTTTCAGAGAAAACCTACAATATGAAGTTACTTCGGAGTTTCAAACAAATGAAGGTCAAATAAATACAGATTTCTTAGACCTTAGGCTCATCTGATAAAAATCTTTTTGAATAGGATAACCTCTAGCATTAGGCCATATCGGATAGCAAAATAATTGAAGTTCAAATAAATACAGGCACCTTAGAGCTTAGAGTTATCTGACAACAATACTTTTGGTTAAAAGGAAACTTCCAACTTTACGGCATATCGCATAGTGTAACAAATGAAGTACAAATGAATACAGGCTCCTTAGAGCTTAGACCTTTCTGCTAAATATATTTCTGAATAAGGCAAAACCTCCAAAATTAAGTCATACCGGATAGCCAAAACAATTGAAGTTCAAAGGAATATTGGCTCCTTAGAGCTTAGACGTATCTGATAAAAATCTTTGTGCATAGGAGAAAACCTTCAAAATTGTCATATCGGATAACAAGGCAATTTAATTGCTAATGAATGTAGACACCTTAGATCTTAGACTTACCTGATAAATATGTTTTTGGATAAGAGAAAACCTCCAACATTAACACTTACCTTATAGCAAAACAATTGAATTTGAAATGAATGCAGGTTCCTTAGAGATTAGGCTTACCTGATGCATATATTTTTGATAAGAGAAGAACTTCAACATTAAGTCCTACCTGATTGCTAAACAATTGAAGTTCAAATGAATACAGGCTCCTTAGGGCTTTTACTTATCTGACAAAAATCTTTTTGCATCAGTGAAAACCTCCAACAGTATGTCATACCGGATAGCAAAAGAATTGAAGTTCAAAACAATACAGGCTCCTTAGAGCATAGACGTATCTGATAAAAGTCTTTTTGGATAAGAACACCTCCAGCATTTGGTCATCCGGGATAGCAAAACAATTGAAGTCAAATGAATACAACTCAGAGCTTAGAGCTATCTGACAATGTTGCTTTTGGATAAAAGAAAGCCTCTAAATTTACGGCATATCGGATAGTGAAAAAATGAAGTTTAAATGATTACAGGCTCTAAAGAGTTTAGAGTTAACAAAGGACAATCATTTAGTATAAGAGGAAACCTCAAACAATAAGATATTTCGGATGTTGAAACAAATGATGTTTAAATGAGTACCGGCTCCATAGGGCTTACAGCAAACAGATAAAAATCTTTTTGGAAAGCAGAAAAACTCTATCATTTAGTGTTTTGCGAGGATGAAGCAATTGAAGTGCAAATGTATACAGGCTGCTTAGAGCTGAGAATTATCTGATAAAAATATTTTTGCATCCATCAAATCCCCCAAAATTATGGCATACCGGATGGCAAACACTTGAATGTCATGTGAATGCAGGCTCCTTAGAGCTTAGACTTAACCGATAAATATATTTAGGGTAAGAGAAAACCTCCAACATTAAGTCATAACGGCTAGCAAAACAATTTAAATTCAAATTAATTCAGGCCCCTTAGAGCTTACACTTACCTGATTAATATATTATTGCATCAGTGAAAACCTCCAAAATTAAGTCATAACGGATAGCAGTACAATTGAAATCAAATGAGTCCAGGCTCCTTAGAGCTTAGACTTATCTGATAAAAATCTTTTTGGGCAAGAGAAAACCTTCAACATTAGGTCATACCAGAAAGCAAAACAATTGAAGTTCAAATGAATACAGGCTCCTTAGACCGTAGAATTACATGATAAAACTCTTTTTCGATAAGAGAAAACTTCAAACATTTAGTGTAACGGAATACTGAAACAAATGAAGATCTTATTCGTACAGGCTCTACAGAGATTAGTGCTAACAAATGACAATCATTTTGTATAGGATTTAAACCTACAACATAGACTTAAAGTTAAAGGACAACATTTTTTAATAAAGGAAAACCTTCGACTTTAAGCCATTTGCGAGGCTTAAATTAAGTTGAAATGCATACAGGTAACTTAGAGCTTGGCATTATCTGACAACAATACTTTTGGATAAGAGAAAACCACTAATATTAAGGCATATAGGATAGTGAAACTAATTAAGTTAAAATGAATAAAGGCTGTAAAGAGCTTAGAGTAAACAAATGACAACCATTGTGTTTCAGAGGAAACCTACAATATTAAGTTCTTTCGGAGTTTGAAACAAATGAAGTCCAAATAAATACAGGTTTCTTAGACCTTAGAATTTTCTGATAAAGATCTTTTTGTATAAGAAAACCTCTAGCATTAGGCAATATCAGATAGCAAAACAATTGAAGTTCAAATGAATACAAGCACCTTAGAGCATAGAGTTATCTGCCAACAATGCTTTTGGATAAAATGAAACTGCGTTTAAGATAGTCAGCGAACGCATTTGCTTTGGCTTCGGGTTCATACGCTAGGCCTTGGGTGCCGTGGATAGTTGCGGTGTATTGAGCTTTGCGATTCCTGAGGGTTTTGGCGATACGCCAAATGTCGCCATTTTCAACACGCAGTCTGGCCATTGTGTCCTCCCACGCTTGTACCTTGTGCTCACGCACTCGGACCGTGACCAGTCGACGTAAACGTGGCAAGAGCGCGCGATTATGTGGCGCTCGGTTTCGCTGATATAGTCTCCCTGCCACCCAGGAGCGGCGGATAAGAAGGGTGATGTCTAGAGGAAAAAGGTCTGGATGAAGAGGTGCAGGTCCGTGAACTGTTAGGTTCTTGGAAGTTCGCGTCAGGATAGAAGTGAAGAATGAGATTGCCTTCTCAATGTCTGGGATATTGTTAATTTTTTGGTTCGGTGGAATGGAAGTGCGGAGGCAGTTCCTAAGGCCTTCCCAATCGACTTCTCGCGTTTGAAGCGAGGTGTCATGACTGCCAACCCTGGTGTTGATATCTGTCAGCACCGGATTATGGTCAGAATGAAGTGCGTTTAGTGACGTGAGAGTGAGATGGAATAGAAAATGTTTTGTGATCGCGAAGGCAATGACTGATGGCAATC
The DNA here is from genome assembly GCA_030765055.1 of Mantis religiosa. NCBI lineage: Eukaryota > Metazoa > Arthropoda > Insecta > Mantodea > Mantidae > Mantis > Mantis religiosa. The sequence continues at coordinate 236,911,275 of CM060950.1, forward strand.
CTCCTCCTCGCGGGTAGTGCGTAGGTTGTCAGGGACCCTGCACTTGAAGCTGTGGGTCTCCATCTATTAGGGAAATGATTTAATTGCTTATTGCTTCTGCCAGACGACCACAATGCCAACGCTGATGATTAGCATTGAAGTCGCCAGCCATGATAGCACTTGGGTGTAAGTTTAGGATAGATAAGTAATCGTTTGGAACGAACTGCCTGTTGGGCAGTTGGTACACAGAGACCACCAGGATCTCAGTTCCGCCAAGGTCAAGACAAATTGCCGTGGCCTCTAGGGTTTGAAGAGGAGGGAGCTGGATGGGTTTATGGAATACATTTTGCCTGACAAGTACCGCTGTACAGCCGCCAGGGCGGCCTTGGCGGTCCGTGCGATGGCAAATGTAGCCCGGTATTTGGAATCGAAAGTCTGGACAGAGATGCGTTTCGCTGACTAGGATGACGTCTAAGGCATTTGCTCGAGCAAAGTGCAATGGCTCATCCCTCTGATCAACCAGGCCACACGCATTCCAGAATGAGAAGCGAAAAGAGGTACGAGACCTAGTTCGATTCGCCATTCTGTAATTGCTGGATACCAGTTGTCAGTAGAGCAAATCCCTCCATCGCAACCAGCATCTTGCTTGCCGGGTCTGAGGCGCAGAAAAACTTCATTATGATCTCACAGATTTTCTGTCCATGTAATTGCAGTAGATTCTGCAACCACTTAAAAACCTCCGTGAGATCCAGGAAAGCGGTTAGTTGGGTGGAGCTCGAAGTAGAGGATTCTATGTTTGTGTTAGCTTGGAGGACGACCTAATGGGTGCAGGGCTACCTCAAGCCCTTTCATCCCTCAGCTGTCTAGGGGGCATATGCTCACTATGCGCGACATCTACAGTCGAGTTCGTGGGCTTTGGAGGTAGTCTCTTCCCACTAAGGTCTGGTTTGGACTCGGTATTTCTGTGGGCTGGGGATCGTGCTTATTTGCGTTTTTGTGTGGCTGCTGGTGTTTTCCCACGAGACTCTTTTGGGGTGTCAGAGGATCGCTGCACAACTTCTGCAAACGATGGGCTGTTACCTCCCTGCTGACGGCCTTCATTTGGTGACTGCCTTGGAAATTAAGGAAGGAATTGCCCTTGTCTCTTCCATAGCTGGCGCTTGTTGATGTTGCTGCCTCTCCTGTGTCGGTCTTCTGGCAGCGATATCCGCCTTCCTGGCAGGGCAGCCGCCATAGCAGGTAATGTGCGCACCTTTGCAATTTGCGCAAGTGGGCACATCGGTAAGAGACCTTGGACAGGCCTCCTTGTCGTGAGGTTATCCACACCGTAGGCATCGCTGCATTCTGCAGCAGAACTTGCTGGAGTGGTTAAACCGCAGAGAATTGTGGCATTGAGGGGATCGCCAAAACTTCTGACGGCCTCAACCTTTACCCGGAGGTAACAGATAGTTTTGACACTATCTATCGTTGCCTCCAGGTCGCTGGCTCGCTCTACTATAACTAGATAGAGAGAAATGGGGATGGTGCCAGGCTGACCTTGGGGTCTGACCAAGCGCGGTGTTATACCCTGTTGGGTGAGGTCGTCTGTAATCTCGCTTACCGGTGTGCCCACTGGTAATCCTCTGATCACCCTTTTTAAGTCTCGTGCCTTGTCCAGGCCGAAGGTGAAGTAGGGAAACTTCTTCCCCTCGAGTGCCCTGAGGTGCAGCTGGTAATCCTCAATGTTGGTCGCCTTGAAAACAAAGCGGCTCTTCCTCCTCGTCACCTCGCATTTATTCGAGATTAACGGCATTCCTTCCTTTAGGAAGATTACCAACCACCGAAAATCATCCAAGATGATGGGAGAAATGTGCCTCTTGGGTGGGGTCAACTGGCTGGCACCATCAGTCTTTAGGACGTTAGACTGTCCTTTCTTTCTCCTCAAGATTACCTCTCGGAATTCCGCCTCATCGACATCTGTAGAGACGTCAGATGAGTTGGATTGGAAGCTGTCTTCCTCCATTATGGATGACGAATTTTCCGGAGCCGCAGCTCCGCGGAAATAGTCTCCTTCTACATCAGAGGAGTCGTCTGAGAGCATGCTCTCTGTAATTTGGATTGTACGAGAAACTGAAACCCGGGAAGGGCCCTGGATGGTGGTCTGCTTGACTATAGCCAAACGTTTTGCAGCGCCATTTCCGCCTTCTTTGGGTTGTCAGCGCTGCCTTTTGGTGCCTGTAGCAGTGGTTGGTACCCTGTCTACAGGGTGGGTTACACCATTGCTGGTGCTTGTTATGGCATCCTCTGTTGGATTTTTGGGTGGCAGTTGGTCTGTGGTAAGGGATGGTTGGACAGTACCTTCACCTTGTGTGGGCATTTTGCCCTGCACCAAGGTGCAGTTTGCACCTAACCTTAGGCTATCAACTTACCTGGTAAATCTCCAAAGCTGCTTGAAACACAGAGGGCCGGACAATTAATCGCCTAAAAGCTGCCTTTCGGCGTTGGCTGTGGCCTTGTGTTCCCCTTTCTGCGCTGATGCTGATGTGTTTTCAATGAGGTTGTTGTTTCTGTTTTCTTTCAGGTTGTGCTGCTGCCGCTCAACAGCTCTGGCCCTCTACTCTCAAGACTACTAGAATCACCACGCGCCATGGGCCTTCAAACCTTGTCCGGCTAATGCTCTCCGACATAGCCGACTACGAGGCTGCCTTGAGGACGGGCCTGCCCTTGTTAGGGCAGTGTCTCAGAATCGAGGCTAGCAGAGCGTTACGCCATCACACATGTCGGCGCTGCTGTGGCTACGGACACGACGCCTCAACGTGCAACGCTCCACCTCGGTGCCACTATTGCGGTGCCTCATCACTGACATCGGAATGCACGCGCCACGACCTTCGCCGCCGCCGACGCTACTGCGCCACCTGCGATGGCCTTGGCCACTACATAGGTCAGGCACAGTGCCCGCTCAATCCAAACAGGCGTAGAACCACCACACCGGCAGCTCCTGTCCCGGGCTATTCCTCACCACCTACGCCAGCCTTCTATGAGGAACTCAGGACTGCTTCAACCATGATCCAGTACGAACTTCACAACACAAACGACCGCCTGGCTGCCCTGGAGACGCAACTCGCCTCTGCCGCCACGACCATCCAGCCGACCGCCATGGACACAGCCCCAGACACCGCAGAGATCATCACACAGCTTGAGGAGACCATCATAGAGGCGACAGCAAAGAGCTTCCACACCTTTCTGACCTACTTCACATCTGAACTCAAAAAATTCTCCACCCGCCTTGATCGAATGGGGGATGTTATCAAGAAACTATCAGAAGCAGAACACAAGTACCATAACCTAGTGCCACTCATTACGCAAACTCACCAATCTGCAACCGTGGACATCCCATCTTCACTCCAGACCTTAGCCAACGGACTGGACAACAGCAAGATCGACCTGCACAGGATCGTTCGGACACTCCAAGCCCACCACGACTCTTACGACCACAAGCACACCATCGGCGAACAAATAAGAGCTATAAATTTAACAGTTAACCCATACTTGGGACATCTACGCCGACTGAACACTTAGTACTGTCCACCCTGACTCCCCAGTTTGGCTTCCAGGGCGCAAGCCATGCCTGCCATCCTGGCCCTACACTTTATGCCAGACAGCAAGATAGTTGCTGCTCGAAATAAACGAGAATTTCCAGAGTGCTTATTGCGGGATCTGCTCAAACCTGCACACACTTTCCCTCACCTAACCCCGCTTCCACATAAGAAGCGATGATCCTTGTTTTTTGTTTCAATAAAGCTTAACTTAAAAAAAAAGTTGCTGTTGCCGCAGAAAGCGAAAATTGCCGGGAGCTGCGCTAAGCTCGCTCGCGATGATGGAAATTTGCTTGCTCTGAAGCTCTTTCGAATCTCTGGAAGCACTCGGAGAAGTCACGAAGTTGTCTCCTCGAAAGCTCGAAGAGAAGTCGTATCGTTTCAAGTTTCATTCTCAGTTTGGAAATGGGTGTGCTGTTCTATCCCAAGAAGTCACAATGCTATATAAACTACCAGAATTCTACACAATATTCTTTAGTGAATTATATGCAATTAAAAAGTCCCTAGAAGTGATACAATCTGCAATGCACGCAAAATATGTGATTTACTCAGATTCCATGAGTGCTTTATTGTCCCTCCAAGATTTGTCGTCCACTAAATTGATAATCAAGAATATCCAAAATTAATACAATAAACTTATTCTAGAAGACAAAGGAATACTGTTGACGTGGATATCATCCCACCAAGGAATAGCCCGAAATGAAAAGCCTGATAAAGCTGCTAAACAAGCAGCAAAACAACCACCAGTATATCCCCAATATCTATTCCACATGAAGATGTTATAAGCCATAACAAAAGCGACATAATTCAGGAATGGAAACATCATTTGCTAGAAACCAATGTGCATAGTAAACTCCGACAAGTGAAACTAAACACATCTCCTACTGAGTGTCTTTATAAACATACAAGTCTAAAACAGCAAAGAGTACTCTCTAGACTTAGAATTGGACATACAAAGCTTACACATGATTACCTATTTTCCAGAGAGAGGCCTCCACACTGTGATCCACGCAACCAACCATTATCTGTAAATCATATTATAAACGAATATCCTCACTACTCAACCTATAGGACTCTTAATACAATTCTTACAGATCTTCATTCCCTACTAAATGAACAATCACCTATTTATTTCCAAAAGACTGTAAATTAACTTCTTCAATATGAAAATCTATTCAGTTTTACCTGGTTTCAGTGTATTCTGTGAAGTGAGAATGACTATAATTAATAAGTAATACATAAAAAGCATGAACATAGTTCTGTGCAATATTGATTCTTCAGTTGAATGAATGGTTAGTGTGCACTTATGTGTTTATTTTGTCACCCGAACATCGGAATTCCCGAGAGAATCAGCAGCTGGTGGGTAGGGACCAGACGTGAAACATTTAGGCCACACCTACCCATTTATCTTGTAGCGTTAACAAGGGAATGATTAGTAAAATATCACTAGCCATCTCTTTCCCCTCCCCCCTGACGTCTGGAACAGTCTCGATGATTCACTGAACGGCGAGATTTCCAGAAACAGCGATGTTCCTATATAAGACCTGCAGTGGGCGAGTCAGTTCAGTTCTTGGCAAGCAGCTGTGAAGAGCGTCGTGCTAGTGAACGAACTGGAAGACTGGGCACCTTTATCAGAGGAGTTGTACGTAAGTGTGAGTGTAGAGGGGACCTGTGACAGACGAACTGGTGAATGGTAATTGTGTGCGCTACGTAATTCTGTGTAATCGGCAAGTGTTCCAACTGTAATTCGGTGGAAATAAGGAACATTTTGAGTTTGTGTAATTGGGCTTTTAATTTCACGAACCCACAGAGTCAGAATAATGTACCGTAACCTAATAGTGTCTAAAATGTTAAATCTACTGACCAACTGTATACAAAATTTGTTATGCCATCTTATAGTTGTCGCTATAAGACGTAGTTTTTAGGCAACATTAAATAATTTTATGTTAAAAAGATTTATGGGTGCAGTACATTACTTCCTCTACCATGTATATAACACGCAAAAGTACTCCATAACGGAAAGAAAATTCCCAGTTGTTGTTCGTGTCGTGATTAATTTAATTCGGAGGACCACCTTGATTTTAGCAGAAATCAAGGAAACTGATTTTGTGGACTGTACTCGATAGAGCTGTATTCATATCTCTAGATAAGTTTATTGCACACGCTACATTTCTTATATGAATAATCATAAAGAAGACAACAATACATTTAACATTTAGATAAACTAAAAAACGTCTTTTTATTGCAACAACGTTGCACTCAGCCACACAACGAAATACATCACATATCTTCTACATGTCTCAAACATGTCTGGCATGGAACCCGGAAGAAGCCTATTTTCATGCGCGCTGGCGAGTCACATGACCAGCTGGCCGCATAACCGGCGCAAAGTGAAATATTCATGCACCCGACAAACAAATGACGATCATGGCGCAAACATACTGGGGCCCAAAAAACTGAACAGTTTTTTAATTTAACATAGACACACTTTGAAAAATATCACTGTTCTTGAACTGGCAGAGGACACAGTTTCACAACGGGACGCCTATATTCACCCTTAGAACTTGGCACTGTAGCTACCCGCACTAAACCATCACCACCAGGATGAGTCTCAGTGATGATTCCAAGTTCCCACTGCAGAGGAGATGAATTGTATTCCATTAGCAGGACCATGGTGTCTGCCTTAAGATTTTCACTGGAGCTGGACCACTTTTGCCTCTGCTGGAGTGAATGTAGATAATCGGTTGACCACCGCCGCCACAGATGTTGTAGACGATCTTGGAGCTGTTGCCATTTCTGTAACTGATTCAGATTGTCAGAACAAGGTGATGGTATGGAAGTTAATGATTCTCCAATGAGGAAATGACCTGGAGAAAGGTAGGAAGTATCAAAAGGATCATCAGTAAGGCGTAGCAATGGACGGGAATTCAAGCAAGCCTCAATTTGAATTAGTAATGTGGTTAATTGTTCATAGGTCAGTACTTGTGTACACATTACTCTACGGAGATGATATTTCATAGAATTCACTGCAGCCTCATGTAATCCTCCAAACTGGGGTGAGCTGGGTGGTATAAAATGCCATGTGCATTCATTAGATGAAGCGTAGTCTTGTACAATCTCTTGGTGCTTGCGAGATTGCAAAAGTAGTCTAAGTTCTCTAAGTTTGTTGTTAGCACCTACAAAATTTGTGTCATTGTCACTTAGGATCTCTTTACACAATCCTCGTCTAGCTGTAAACCTTCGTAAGGCAGCAACAAAAGCATCAGAAGTCATGTCTGAAACCAACTCAATGTGACTTGCCTTTGTGGATAAACAGACAAAGATAGCTACGTAGGCCTTCTCCTGACTCTTGCTGCGAGGCGAGCCATAACGTAGGAAGAATGGACCAGCGTAATCAACTGCAACTCGTAGGAAGGGTCTCGCTGGAGTCACTCTGTAGCTAGGTAGATTGCCCATTATTTGGTGAGCTCCCTTGGCCTTGAGTTTGAAGCACGGCAAGCACTTGTGTAGGCCTGACTTAAGAGTTTCCCTTATTCTCGGTATCCAATACCGTTGTCGAAGAGAAGAGGTAAGTAGCTGATTGGAAGCGTGCAATAGTTTAACATGTTCACTTGCAATAATTAGCTTGGTAAGATGATGCTTAAGAGATAATATGAGCTGATGTCTTGACTGGAAGGGAATTTCAGCCTTGTCAATTCTTCCCCCTACTCGGAGTAAACCTTCATTGTCGACAAATGGATGCAAAGATTTCAATGAGCTTTTAGTAGGAACGTGTCCTTTATCATTAAGTTCTGTTAACTCTGTGATATAAGCTGATTGTTGAGCAAGTTTAATGCAGCAGAGCAATGACTGCTGAAGCTCAAGTGCTGAGAGAGGACCTTGCCGTCTCGTGTTGCTGTTTCTACAGTTGAATGCAAATATCAGGATGTATGCTGTCACTCTCTGCAGGCGTAACAATTTTGAAAAACGAGAAATGATATCATCACTTTCTGTAGTGACCATCAAGCATGCAGTAGTGCGTTGCTCAGTGGCATCTTGAATATCTAATCGTTTGGGTTGTTCTGGCCAAGATGCAAAAGGTTCTGAGATCCAATCAGGACCTTTCCACCACAAGTCATTTGAGGCAAGAGGTTCAGTTGAAAGTCCTCTTGAAATGAGATCTGCTGGATTATTTTGAGTAACTACATATCGCCAAGCAGCAGTTTCTGATAACTCTTGTATTTTTATGTCCCTTAATGTACCTGTGATTAGGACGTGTCTTGGAATACGTATAGCATGAATGATGGACAATGTCTCGCAGAAATTTAGTCATTGTTGGATGAGGTGAGATGGTATCAATTCATCCCAACCGAGGTTTTCCAACCAAAGAGATTGTAGAAGCTTCTTGGCATATATGACAATAGGACTCACTAGGCCTATAGGATCAAAAATAGATGATATGACAGAAAGTATGCTTCGTTTGGTGTAGCTAGAATTTAGATTATCCTGAAGAGATGGATTGTCTTGTATCTGGAATTGATCTGTTCCAGGATGCCAGAGGAGACAAAGAGCATGCACATTTTCACTGATATCCAATGAAAGTGGAAGTTGTGTCTCTCTGTGTTCCGGTGGAATGGATTTTAAAATATCTTCATGATTAGAACACCATTTCCTAAGTGGGAGTCCACCACTGTCTAACATCTGAAGTAGCTGCCTCTGAATATGTAAAGCTTGCTGTAGATCTTTATGACCACATAAGCAATCATCTACGTAGAAGGATTCACGGATAGCTTGAGAAGCTAGTGGATATTTAGCCTCTTCCTCTGAAGCTAGTTGATGCAAAATTCTTATGGCCAAAAAGGATGCAGGTTTGGTACTATATGTGACTGTAGTAAGAGCGTAGTCCTTGATAGGTTCATCTTTGTTTTCTCGCAATACTATTCTTTGGAGATCTTGATCATCAGGATGCATTTTCACTCGCCTGTACATCTTAGAAATGTCAGCTGAGAATGCATAGCGATAAGTTCTGAATCGTAAAATTATGGAGATAAGGTCATCCTGAATAATAGGACCTAACTTCAGCACATCATTCAAGGATAGTCCTGAAGATGACTACGCAGATGCATCAAATACAACTCTGGTGCGAGTAGTAGTAGACAAAGGTTTGAAAACTGCATGATGTGGAAGATAGTAACAATGTTCGCCTTCCTTTGGTGGCGACACTTGCTTCATGTGCCCCATGTATTCATATTCAGAGATAAATTGAGTGTAATCTTCTTTAAGTGTGATGTCGTTTTGAAGACGTCGTTCTAAGTGCATAAAGCAATTGATGGCTTGCTGTTTAGATTCACCTAAAAGATTTTTGTCCTCCTTGACGGGTAGACGAACTGTAAAGCTACCATCGGCATTACGAGTGGTTGTTTTTACATAATATTCTTCACACTCCTTTTCCTCCTTAGTAAGAACATGCTGAGGAAATTCTTCCAAATCCAAGAAACGTCTTAACTGTGTGTCAAGGTTATCAGTGCTGATGAAGAAATTATGCTGAGGCGAAGACTTAGCCTTGTACTTGTATGATGACCTTGGAATAGGGCCTGATATTATCCAACCGAGGGCTGTGCTGGCTAGTATAGGATGTCCTTGTTTCTTTAAGGTTTTCCCATGCAATAACTCGAAGAATAAGGAACTTCCTATTATGATTTCAACTTCATCAGGATCTGCTAATGGAATGCTAGAAGGAATATTCCAGTTGCACAAATTGATATGTGTGGAAGGTAGTTTTCCTGTTATACGAGGAAGTACTAGACATTCAATTTTAGTCTTAAAATCATGTACCATAGATTTCAGTTTGACCTGAACATGGTGAGTGGCCGTAGAAATGGTGCCATTTATACCATTGATAGGCGTATCAGCTGTCACCTTGTTAAGCTGTAAGCGCTTCGCAAGATCTGCAGTTATGAAATTGGATTGACTGGCAGAGTCCAGGAGTGCTCTACATTGTATGAGATTGCCATATCTGTCTTCCACTTGCACTAGTGCGGTGGCAAGCAAAACCTGCTGTGTGGATTTTGATTTAAAAGAACAGTAGCTAGATGTCACGTCAATTGTTCTAGTAGAATCATTTACAGGACTAGATGAAGTTGCACTTGAAGCATTTTCTCTGTTACTATCATGAAGCAACTTGCTGTGAGTGGATGAGCCACAATTGCAGTATGAGGCACGATTACATTTACTTTATATGTGATTAGGAGCAAAGCAGTTGGCACAAAGGCGCTTGGATTTAATGAAAGTTGATACCGAAATTATGTTTTTCCAGGAGCAAAGAATAATGATAGACGTCAAAGGAATGTTGGTTCTTTGTGACGACCAAGGGCAAGGTCAGTTTAGTTGGGGAAAGTGTTCTAAGAAAGCCATGAATGAAGCAGCGTCCTTAGAAGGTTTCTAAAGGAAAAGTCACTTGACGTATATGAATAGGGAATCCTTTGGATCATTTACAATGGCGACCAAAACAGCCACAAAGGTACTTTGGTTTGAAAAGGGAATTTGGAGAGTGAAAGTTATATAAATACACACGCGCAGCTGTGGTAAAGAGAGGAGTCTGAGACGTCAAGCCTATTAGAGCGGTCAACTTGTTCTGTCTTGAATATTTGTCGGGTCATCAAAATTTATCGAGAAATATAATTAGCATTCAGTCACTATAAACCGAGATTGGTAACCCTCGGTCGGCAGCTTCCATTTTGAGGTTAGAAAAGAAGCAGTGAATAAATAATTTGGAGACGGGCATTCCAGCGTTGTAAAATTTCCTTCTCACACACATCCACGCATTACCTGAGAGAAACCTCATTGCTCGCCAATCATATTCGTCATCGTTCACCAATTATATTTGCTACAAAGTCCAACGATTATGCACATTAAGATTTTTGAAGTCATCACAATTATGTAGCATGTGATTGCACTGACAAAATGGATATACACGATCACTCGTGGATAAGTAAGAGAGTTTACAGTCTCTGCTGTTGGACTTAGCAAAGTGCAAGTCAGTCTTAGGCTTAACTACCGTCTTGTTACATGCAGTGTTAGCAAGCAATTCAAAAGAGTGTGCTCTTGCTTCTAAAAATTGCATAAGATCCTTCTAAGAAGGGAGGTTTTCAGAATCTATTTTACTCTCCCATTCTCTGCGTGTGGTGTCAGACAAATGTTCCAGGAGAAGTTGCATTAAAATGATTAAATGCAAAGGCACTTCAAGTTTTAATGTTTCAATGGCATTCAAGTTATTTTGAAAATGGTTGAGCAAGGTACGTAGTTCATTTACTGTTTCCTTATGCATTACTGGTAGTGCTAATACATTTTTTATATGAGCTGTAGCTATTAATCTTGTATTGTTATAGCGTGAGCATATGAGCTCCCAATGCCACATCAAAATTTTCACTAGTGACAGGTATGTTCTGTATTAGTGAATGAGCTTGTCCCTTGAGAGAGGAAAGTAAGTAGTGATATTTCTGAATAGCATCTAAAGCTTGGTTGTTTACCACTAAGCTTGTAAATGTGTCATAGAAATGTTTGAAATGAGTAACATCACCCTCAAATTTAGGTAATTGTATCACAGGCAGCTTGATAGCTTTAGCTGCTTATGACGATTGCGACTGCACTGTGTGCTGCGAATGTCCAGAACCATTTTCTTGCTGTTCATGATCCTGTATTAATTCAGCTAACCTAGCCTTCAATTCGAGGTAACTGTTTCTTGTTTCCTCCTCGTGTTCTGCATGCATATCAAATTCAGTTTCCGCTTCCACAAGAGATTCAATTTGGGTCTGAATAGCTTCATATTTGTCCCAAATTTCATTTAAGTTATCGAAATTAGCTCTCAATATGAAAATGTTGACCTGTTCTGGTAATTCATCAAGAAATTTTCGAACAAAGGTAAATTTTCCTTTGATTATACCCCTTCTTTTGACAAGAGCTTTCAAATGCTGCTCCATATTGAATGTTTATGAGACTTGCTTAAATGAGAGAAAGAAAGAAAATGAATGTTCTGACCTGACATGTGTTGCGATGCAGGCTACTGCGTCGTTGCGAATGAAATACTGATAATCTGCTGTGTAGATCCCGATGCCTGGCGTCCTGGGGCCCACTGAATCCATGCAGAAGAAACTGTTGCGATGCACAATAATATCCTACCCGGAGGAACAATGTTCGTGTCGTGATTAATTTAGTTCGGAGGCCCACCTTGATTTTAGCAGAAATCAAGGAAACTGATTTTGTGGACTGTACTCGATAGAGCTGTATTCATATCTCTAGATCAATTTATTGCACACGCTACATTTCTTATATGAATAATCATAAAGAAGACAACAATATATTTAACATTTATATAAACTAAAAAACGTCTTTTTATTGCAACAACGTTGCACTCAGCCACACAACGAAGTACATCACATATCTTCTACATGTCTCAAACATGTGTGACATTGAATCCGGAAGAAGCCTATTTTCATGCGCGCTGGCGAGTCACATGACCAGCTGGCCGCATAACCGGCGCCAAGTGAAATATTCATGCGCCCGACAAACCAATGACGATCATGGCGCAAACAGTTGTCATATTGAAAAACAACAAGCGATAATAAAATAGCGTTTTGGTTTACAGATTTTTTATTTAACTGGTTGAATAATCTTAACACATTTACACACACGGTTCAGTTGTTGCATGTTTGGTGTTAATAATTAATTTACATAAGTGCAGGAAATACTTCCCTGTGGAAGGAAGCTTGGGTTAGGAGAAACTTGTAAAATCCTTGCAAGATGCTGGACCTTAAAACAGCAATTTCGGTTATCATGCGATTGTGCCAGATGTTCGTAATTGGTCACATATATCTGTTTTCTCACATAGGCTAGGATGTGTTCTTACGGGATCTTCTAGATTTCTATAACACGGACCTGACACTACCATTCGAGATAGACAAACTTGGCGCCGGTTGTTGGTGGTTATGTGTTCACACACGCTATCGGCTATATTGCTTTATTTTGCTGTAATATATGTGTTTTAGTAATTCCGATATAAGTTTGTCTAAAAATTAGTTAGTTATGGTAGAGCGTCATCTGTACAATTTAGAGGACAATAATAATTCCAGTAAAGTTCTCTGTGTCATGTGCATTCCACGCCTTTTTGTTTAAATTCTATATACATTGGAACTATACCATACACAAAGACATTATTCTGACTATTTGGAAATGCAGATCTCGTTCAGATATACAATTTCCGTCAAATAACGGGCGTGAGTCTGCGTGTGCGCGCGCACGCGCGCCGAACCAACCAAATTCTGAGATCTTCTCTTCCTTATGATTTTAGTTTCAAAACAAGTATACCTTCCTGAAATTGGAATGCATTGTTGGTATTATAATAATCAACATCACAATCATCACTTCTTAGCCATATAAGGAGAACGAAATTTCAAAGCCATCAAACGGTGACCAGCTGTACAACTTGCTTCAGATGAGGTGGGAGACCTCGAAATATGCGTAAAACATTGGACGACTCCATCTTCCGTTGTTAGGAGAGAAAGCGTTAGTTCACTTAGTAATTGACTTGGGAGAGGACGGCGTTGATCCATCAGATACTTCAAGTGAGGAGGATAAAGCCCAGTTTGAAACACAGAAACCAATAAGAGATGAAGCAGCCATTTAACATGCCTGAAATATATCTTAGACTGTAATAGCACGTAAAACATGAAACCAGCATCAAGGTAAGTGTACAAGCAGTTTTCAGTATGCAGTGAGATCAGAGAGCTATCATCTTCCCCTTATCATGCTACTCTCTACTCCGTCAAGGCGTATCGGACTGCCACCTGATATGAATCAAACTGTATTCAAGATATTTATTCCCAATAAAACCCATGGTAATCCGCCGGGTTTGAAATCGTGGCTTTAGGAACCAGATGCCAGCCTGTTACTTACACACCAGATCAGATATACGCAAAGAGACGATAGACAAACACTCCGTTAGGAATAGCATAAGATTCAAATAGTTCTTTATACATACCAACCATGCAGAAGCTGAGTTTGGCAGTTAAATATGTAAAACTCACTTATATCCGTAATTATCGATGTAGGAGTATTACATGTTTAGAGTAAGCGGTTTCGAGATTGCCAAAAAGAAGGTAGAAAGTAAAAGCCGGCAGGACTCGAAACCACAATCAGCATATTAGGAGTCCGAAGCCTTATTCATTAGGTCGTGTGTGCTACTTTACACTGCCGTGTTACAATACATCAGTAGAACAATTGCCGCACACAGATAGAGGGACAGGTTGAGAGAGAGAGGACATAAACTTAGGCCTTTTTCTTCTTGTCTCATAGTTCGTTTGCTGGAAGGAACAGTTATAAATTAAAGTAGTTGCTTCATAGGCATTTATATTTATAAAATCGTATTGGTATTGCTTTTTGAAATTAATAATGAGTTTTTATTTATGGAGGCACTTAATTTCTGTAGTTCTCAGCAGCCCGTTGTACATTATGCGTGTGTTATCTTAACTTAATGTTAATCAGAAGCCCATACGACAAACTTTATGTGCTATTACTAACCTTATATCTACGACACCTGACCACTTGGTATATTTTATATTTAACAGCACCATAGTATAGATTTTTAGCGGAAAAAAAATGTTATATACTGCGACAGGTTTGAACCAGTGACATCGGGACCCAGAGCTGGCGTCTTACTTATACAGTTTGTGTGTCTCATAATTTTATATAAAAAAACCTTAATATGGAGTTAATTTTATAAAAGTATATTAATATTAATTATTCATAAAGTCCGGTTCCGAGATTACCAAAACGAAGTCAAAAGGTAACCCCCGGCGGGATTCGAACCCGCAATCTTCGGATTAGGAGTCCGACGCCTTATCCAGTAGGCCACGAGAGCTTGTACTCACTTTCGAGTTATTTATACTATATCAGTGGAACTGCAGCTCCATTCAGAGGCTGAGATAGAGACAGAGAGGTGCATACAAAGAGAGAGAGAGAGAGAGAGAGAGAGAGAGAGAGAGAGAGAGAGAGAGAGAGAGAGAGAGAGAGAGAGAGAGAGGGGGGGGGAGAGAAATATTAAACGAGATGCATATAAAATAGCCTTTTCTCATCTAATACAATGCACCTATCTCTGGGGAACAGCCATACATAAAAGGGCTCAGCTGTATACGGAATTATATGTATACAAGTTTATGAGCATTCCTTGTTGAAATTAATATTGAGCTTTTATTTATGGGTTCACTATAATTCAAGTAATTCTCAGCAGCCCATTTTATATTCGGCGTGGAAGACTTCTTAATTTTGATCAAAAGCGTTCTCAAGCTTGAGGTTATTTAAGCCCTAAATAAACGACAATTTACCACTGATATATCTCCCATTCTATGCAAACCATGCTAAAGATTTTGACATAAAGATCGTCTTCAAGCAGTTTCAAACCCTCATTCTCGGGAAAGTACTAGCTGGCGTGTTACCTATACAGTTTGTGTGTTTCACAGTGATATATAAAGGAAACGTTTCCTATATCCGTAATTATATTTATAAGTGGGTTAGCATTAATTGAGACAATTAATATTGTGCTTTTATGGGGCTTTTTTAACTTATGTGGTTCTCAGTGGTACATTTCACACTGACCGTGAAAAACTACTTAATTTTGCACGCTTGAGATTCTTTTACATGACCTAAATCTACAACACTTGACCAACTGTGTTATTTCCCTTTCAAGGAATCACATTCGCTTGCACCTACAGCAGCATTGGCTATAAGATGAATTATCTAAACGTTCATCTCGACCATCATGAACTAGGTAGGATGATAAGAGTTGGTAAACATAGTTTGTACATGAGTAGAGAAAGTAACGTGAGTACAACACATCAGATTCTCTGTCTGGTAAGATTTTGTTTATGTGTTATGGTGTAGTAGTTACGTAAACGTAATGCAGAATTTAAAGACCTTCAAAGAATATTTTCAGAAAATGCAAATTTCATTAGGCATAAAAGTATACTTTATATATTGCAATTTTCTTAAAATCATTTAACTATTTGACTTTGTGGAAATATGAGATAAACAAAATCTGATTACACAAAATATTTGGATTATATTTAAGTATACATTTTCAATCAAATAATTTCGCGCGCGCGTGCGCGCGTGTGTGTGTGTTTTTCTTATTTTAAAGAACAAACCAATTTCTGAGACGTTCTTTGTTTCTGATTAGAGTTTAAAAACACTTGTGATTTCTAAAACCACCTTAGGAAGTAAAAACTCAAAATTTCTACAAATTGCACAAAACTCTAAATGAATTCTAAAACTACCAACAAAATCATCTATTGCTTTCTTTTCTGTGCACTTCATATTCAAGTTTTTCCAGAGGATTCACTTTCCAGTAGAAATATTTTAAATCTTGAAGACTACCTTGTTACTAATTGGATAACAAACTGATTAAATGAATCTCGTGAATATAGTTACAAAGCTATTAAGCAACAAGTATGTAATGATATATTACATTCTTCATTCTATACAACCTAATCTAAAAATGCCTACATTATGTACTATATATCAATGGAGGTAAGTTATTTTATAAATGCTTTCTTTATATATGTATTTCCTTATATTTATAATGAGAATATGAAAATACAGTATATATATATACACAGAGTGATCCAAAAAAACACCGACAACACTAAGTATGTTGCGCAGGACAGCAAACTGCCTGCCTCGGTGGCGTGAATGGTAGGGAATGTGCCTCACGTTCAAGAGGACCCGAGTTATAATCTCGTTCAGGGTGAATTACCTGGATAAGGTTTTTCCTGGGGGTTTCCCATACCCTCAAAGACAAATGTTGGGTAACTCTAAGCTCCATGAACCCTGGGCTCACTTCAGCATAATTTCATCTATTCCATTCATCGTCCGTTATGACTTAACGTTGGAGGACATAAAGTTACAACAAAAAAGACATCAAACTCTCATTTTCTAAGCAGGAACTCATGTCCGGAAAGGCACCTTTTGGGCACAGCAGACCATCAAAGTGTGAATGTCGTCAATATAAAGAACAGACTGTATGCAGCACAAAGTAGTTTAAAATTACAAACAGGGTTCAAACTGGGTACGTCCTACTTCAATGTAGAGCCTACATCGGCGGCACTGAGCTTCACGTACATGCTCCAATAAGTGTGGTTGATCTGAAAGAGTGGCAATCGCTCCACGGACTCGTGCAACGACGTCCTCCTCTGACGTTACAAGAGTGGCATACACCAAGGTTTTCATACTACCCGACGGAAGATAGTCCAGTGGTGTCAGATCTGGTGATCTAGCTGGCCATGGAACTGGTTAGCTTCTACCAATCCATTGTCTTGCGTGTGTAATTTCTAGGTGATTCCCCACAGTTTTATCAAAGTGTGCTGGAGCTCCGTGGTGTTGCAGCCACATTACCTACCGAATGTTTAGTGGCAACTCCTCCAATAAGTTAGGCAAAATGTCTCTAAGAAGTGCGAGGTAGGTCGGCCCTGTTAGTCTGTTTTGGAGTAGATATGGACCAGTCATATGGTCAGCAATTTTTTCAACCTATATGTTGACACTAAACATGTGTTAGTGACTGTGAACGACTTGCGCACGTAGACTTTCGTACGCCCAGTTCTGTAAATTTGATGTTCCACAGCATCCAAACCGTTTATTTTCGGACATTCGGTCCTTCTTAGAAATGATCAGTTTGCTGTCCTGCGCAACATCCCTAGTGTTGTCAGTGGGTTTTTCTATCATCCTGTATAATGTAATAAAAAGGTATGCCAAAAGTTAAGGAAGACATTTCTTGGACATAGAGGATAAAAATGGTTAATGTAGTAAACGTTCGCCATTACTTCTGCTAAAATTGGATGGAGGTGATGCATTTCATTGATACAGTACGCTTGTTACGCATGGGTACTAAATTCATACACAATGGGGCTCCTCCTCATTTATAGGTTTCTTGGTACATGAATATGAAAAGATGGACCAATTCCGTGGCCTCCTCGCTCTCCTGATTTAAACACACTAGAATTTTATTTGTCGGGACATTTAAAATCTCTTGTTTAAGTAACTCAAGATCCAGATATAAGGATTCTTAGTGCTCGTATTTTGAAAGGCTCTCAGACAATATGAATTTCTCCAGGCCTAACTCATTAGGGAGGCCATGTGACGGCGAGTTCACGGATACATTGAAGCTAATGCAGGCTGTTTTAAATGTGCACTGTGATTTCCTGGTTTCCCACAGTTCTGTCATTGAGTGTCGTTGTACGGGTTTAAGCTGTAGAAAAAGTGCTTTATAAAGGAAGTAGGCGATTTCTGGACATATAAATATCGCAAAATTCATGCAGAATGAAGAGATCTTCAGAGGCTGTTCGCAGAAATCTATATCACAATGTGAGAGGCTTCCTAATGCAGCGAGACTTCGAATGCTTGATATTTTGTTTGTTCTATTTATTTAAAAAATACCTTCTTCAGTAAAACTTCAGATGAGCCGCTCTGTGTGGCTCTACTGTATACAATACCAGTTTTAAAAGTCCAATCGATAACTGTGAATATAGATTTTGTCTTTATTAACAACCTCCAAAGTATTCGCTAATTACAGGCACACGTATCAAGTTAAATAAATCATTTATCTGAAAATTGTGCCCAATTTTTGTTTTAATATTTGTAATAATACCATAGCGAAATCAGATATTAATCTAGAAGCGCTAATCCCTGTGGTGGAGTTATATACCCACGTACAGTTTTGTATCTGCATGGCTTCTCTCTGAAGGTAGAATTAGCTGACGTACCTCACCTTGCATAGTTAAGGTTGTAAACTCCAGCTAAGATGTAGTTTTGTTGAAATTATTGTACAATGGCCCAGGATATTTTTATGGTGAAACCACGCTGACAGTTGTAAATTCCCATAGTTCCCAGTATTACAAATAACAAATGAACATTCCCACCAAAAGGGACACAGAATGGCGATAGAAAAAAAAAAGAAATAGAAAGAGAGTTACCAGAAACAGTGTGCGATCTGGAAACTATCGATAACGCTGCATTCACAATATAGACCTTCCATAATTTATAGCCAGACTGAAAAATTCAATGATTTGAATGCCTGCTATGATATATAAGCTTTAGTCTGCCTCGATCTTGCATACTTTTGCCTACACACGGCTAGTGTCAAAGAACAATTGATTGTAGCAATATATGCTTTAATATCAGTGAGGCTTTATTTCAAACCTCCGTGATACATAGATACTCTGCGGCTTGCCCGTATGCATGGTAGCCGACCGGTAAAACAAATGTGTCTCCTAAGTGAAGCAACATGAGTTCGAATCCATGATGTGTATGTTTATTATTATTGTTGCTTAAATAGCATTGCCTTATGATGATGCCGCTCACCTCAGTAGCCTAGATGGTAGCGTGTCTGCCTCACGTTCAACAGGTCCCGAGTTCGAAACACGGTTAGGGTGATTTACCTGGATAAGGTTTCTCCGGGGTTTTCTCTTATTCTGAAAGACGAATGTCGGGTAGCTCTAAGTAACGTGGACCCCGGTCTCATTTGAGTATCACTTCACCAATTTCATTCTGCCGATATGACTTAACGATGGAGGACGTAAATTGCAAAAAAAAAAAAAAAAAAAAAAAAAAATGATTTCTAGCGGAAGATAAACAGTAATATTTCAAACACATTCATTGATAAATATGCAAATAACATATTCTTGACTTTTTTTGTAATCTACGTCCTCCAACATTAAGTCATATTGGACGATTAGTGGAATGGGTGAAATGATGCTCAAATGAGCCCAGGGTCCATAGAGCTTAGAGTTACCCGACATTCGTCTTTCAGGATAAGGGAAAACCCTTGTAAAAACCTTACCCAATTAATTCAACCTGACCGAGATTCGAACTCAGAACCTCTTCAACGTGAGGCAGACATGCTACCACCACGCTACCGAAGTGGGCTACAAAATAAATGCAATGTTATTAGAAAATTGTCTTAATATTGGATGTGTAGAAACTTGGGCTCACTCGTCTGCCTTCATTGAACTGTCGCACCCAGGAACGCACATTAGCCACATCCATGGTACCATCATCATAAGTCTCGCTGAACTAGCTATGAATGTCAATAGGTGTCGAAGTTAGTTAGGTGCAGAGGATCTACCCAAAATTCCGAAGACCCTGGCCTCCTTCAACCCGGGAGCGGTGGATAACTCCGGCGGTCTTTCCATAGGGCAATACCTGATTTCTTAAAAGGCCTCCGCATCGACAACAACGTCAAGACGGGATGGAAGTTGATACCCCCTTAGGCGTGTCAACCCCGCAAGGAAGACTACCGAAAACCTCGGTGGGACCTTCTGGTGATCTAGCACACCTTCTACTAGCTCTGCAGGCTAGTACCCGCGGTTTATGAGGCAACCCTCTACCCCCTTTCGGCGGCTTAGCCTGGCCGGAGGTACCTAATTTCCCGTGGCTGTCGGGAACACACCGCCCCCTCGAGTCCAACCCATTCCGAACAAATCCCCGAGGGGTGGGGCTCGAATGTTCGGCCCGAAATTCCTCTAATAACGTTAGAGGTATACTCCTCCACAGGAGTGGAAGCCTCCGACGGATGAGACGCACGGAGTTTGGAGATTGTTCCCACACCCTCCCTGGACAGGTTTATGACCCCAGATGTCAGCTCAGTTACAGACCATTCAAAAACATTCTGACGACTTCTACTTTTGTGAATGAATCTTCTCCGTTTTAGTGTATAGAGCAAATAGGGTGCATGCTTTTTAACGGTCTGCTCCTTGTGTAGCAAAGGTTCTCTGCCACACACATTTGCTGTCCTTGTCCCACTGTGTAACGCAGGACATGCCTTACAGGGACCTTCTTTGCCTTGCTGGACTATACCACGAGTACTAACTGTCCGCAGCGCCCGCACCTCTATAGCTGAAGGGGCGAATCCCCTCCCCTTCGGGAAATGAAAATGGAGAGAACGTATGACTAAACACTACTGTTGCAATGAAAACGTCGCAATTTTAAATATCAAAAACTAAATCGCTGCCACTAGAGTTCTCATTCACAAAGTATCTATGTGTATTTTTATTTTAATTACAGATGTTCCTATTTGGTCGTAGTCCGGAAAAAAGAGGTGTTATAACTTGAACGCACTTCATACTTTTGGAAAGACAAAATGCATAATTTCTAATCATTGAGCATGACAAGAACTGCAAAATAATATGGGGAACAACTAAGCAATATATCTAAACAAAACTCCAACAAGTGTATGAAAATCTGTTATGACTAAATGTTGCCTATCCTATCTTCGAGTACAAGGGGAACATTTGCAACACCTTTTTTGAAAATGCAAGCAACATTAAGGAAATTCAGTACCCTAATTTGTAAAACAACAATGATTCTAACTGACTTTGTCCATTCCTCCTATTTTTATCGAAGCACAAGGCGGTCCGCTAAGGAAAAATTAAGCAGGAGGGAAGCGGCTGCAACGGCGAAGCAGGTGCCGCTAAGAGCGTGGCCACTTAATCTGATGGCATCGTATAAATATTAGAAATTCAAACAAATAACAGCAAATATCTCAGAGACGTTTAAGTACACAAAAAATAGCTTATAGCACATGTGTGGTTTTTAGTGAGACCTACACACTTTGTTGTAACATTTTGTCTGTATAAGACCTGAAGCTTTCCTGGCGACAAAAATATTCGATATCTTGTCGGAAAACAAGCCAGGTGAATAGACGATTAGAAATCGACGTTTCGGGAGCGTAGATCGCTCCCATAATCAGGATATTTAAAAAAAAATATAAACACTAAATGGATATAATGTAACTTTTTGGGTTCGTAGAATTAAAAGTTCAAGTTTCAGAAATTCAAACGATCTTTATCGGCGTATAAATACACTTTGTACACAATCAGAATTACGTCACGTATACAATTACAATCTTCCAGTTCGTCTGCCGTAGGTCCACACTGCACTCACTATCTCGGCTTCTTGCCGTAAACTGACTGGCCTCGACCAGTGTAGTCGTTTTATTCACCAATCGTTGGTTCTGGAAGTTTCCCGACCTCTGACGAAGCATCATGGTCTTTCACGATGGAGCGAGAATTGTCTCGAGCTCCCGTAGGGGAGGGGATCCGTCTCCTTCAGCTGCCCAGGTGCGGGCGTTGCGGACCCTTAGCACTCGTGCTACCTCTGACGTTACTAGAGGAACCTCGGGACGAACTGCCGAGTCCCTCCCGTAGGGGAGTTGTACGAATTGGGTTGGACTCGAGGGGGTAGTGTGTTCCCGACACCCGCGGGGAATTGGGTACCTCCGGCCAGGCTACGGCTGCCCGGAGGGTGTAGAGGGTTGCCTAAAAGTCCCGGGTACTAGCCTGCAGAGCTAGTAAAAGGTGTGCTAGATCACCATTCGCCCCATAGAGGTTTTTCAGTAGTCTTCCCTGCGGGGTTGACGCGGGTAAGTGGCGTATCCACTTCCATTCCGTGTGGACGTTCTGCTCAGCGGGGGGGGGAGGGTTTAGACCCCAGGTATTGCCCTATGGAAAGAGCCCCGGAGTTATCCATCGCTCCCGGTTTTGAGGAGACCCGGGTCTTTGATCTTACGCGTCCAGGA
Organism: Mantis religiosa; assembly: GCA_030765055.1. Classification (NCBI taxonomy): domain Eukaryota; kingdom Metazoa; phylum Arthropoda; class Insecta; order Mantodea; family Mantidae; genus Mantis; species Mantis religiosa. The sequence continues at coordinate 236,933,427 of CM060950.1, forward strand.
CTAATGGGAGTAGATTGCTCTGCACTTAAATTGTCTCGACCATATCCGTCTTCTTCTCCCACAGCCAATCCTTCAGCGAGCGGCAACCAGCCACACGATTAGGCGTGGCTTGAGTGCTATCTGTCTCTTTCTCTTCCCGCCATTTGGCTTAAGCTAATCGTAAATGATATCTCGCGACACTGCTCCCTCCTCAAGGCTGGACGTCCCGAACAGCACCATCGTAGCGGGCAAGACGATCCAGCTGTACCACCAACATCTTTCCTCGGGGCACCTCCTGGATGCGGTAGACCACGTCATTAACCCTCTTTACCACCCGGTACGGCCCTTGTCACGGCTGGAACCTTGCTGGAACCCTTGGTTTTTGGCTTGCCTGTCATATCGTGTCGCTGATATGGTGCTGTTCAGCTCCACTTGGAAACTGGCTTTAAAAATTGAAATCAATCGGCTTAAGAAGCACAGATCTATACAGATTGATCATCAAATTAAAAAGTTATGTTTCTCTGACAAAATTAGTTTTCTACACTCACTCCGTCTCCAGACCTGGCATTTAGTTTAGTGCAAACAGTCTTTTGTTCCGTGATGCCAGTTTTGGTAGTGTTTTGTTATTCTAATTTTCGTGTTATAGCTATTTAGAATTTATAACTTTTCTTATAAATGTCCTGATGACGGGAGCGATTTACGCTTCCGAAACGTCGATTTCCAATCGTGTTTTCACTTGGCTTGTTTGCTGAGAATATCTTGAATACTTTGCCTACAGTTTACCAATTATACAAAAGTCACTCAGACTAAAGAATTCTTCTGAGTATATTCTTAGAAAATTAGCGATACGCATTTCATTTATCATAAAACTATTTTATAGAAAGTATTTTAATAAATATTAATGGAACTAATTATTTCTTGCACACTAGCCATGTGCAAGCTAAGGTTTAATGAGTAGAGCCAGACTAAAAAATTCAGTGCCATAGACGGGATTTGAATCACGGATCTCCCGCTCTCCGTGAGGTTGCTCTAAACCACTGAGCCATTATGGCCAACATGCCGACATCACACTAAATTCTCCAACTGACTCATAAAGTGAAGAGGCAAAGATTATTGGAATTATTCCACATAGATGAAGTGGCAGGCTGACAAAAGTTGATTTAAGTTATTAACTGTGTGAAGCGAACAGTTCAAAATCACGAAAAATCACTCTTTGTAAATGTATGACAATACAAATATTGATGAGAATGATATACACGAGTCATTTATCTAGTATTTCATGTGGAGTATCCTGAACTGTTTTCCATTCTACAACATTTTCTTCTTAAACTCCAGGCCGTTTTGATAAACCTGTACCTTAGCATTCAAGTAAGGTTTCAGTAAATTATTAAGGGCACTGAGAGGTCGATAGATTTAAAAAATCCATTTTTTGTTTTTAATGTTAAAAATTATATAATTATTCAGCGTTAAAATGATATATATAACATAGGTTGTCAGCTGGTATTAAAGTCCTTTAATTCGTCAATTCAAACATGGCGGGTTACTGATATGCCGCTTCCTGAGAATGGTGCTTAAACTTTGATCGCGAATTCCCAAAACCTTGATTTTTCATACTTTAGGTGCATGTTTCTCAAAAACTATAAAATGTATTGACACCAAATTTTTAGTGGTTATTTGTCAATGTTCCCTGAACAGGCGGGACTACCATTTATATTCAAGTGATTTATAAAGTGGATGAAAACAAATATTTAGTCTTTGAAAATATTATCTTCTTTTTACTCAGAACTAATTAATTTTTCATGTGAATAATATAAACTATCTGTGATTTTCATTTAGCCAATTTTATAAAACTGTATCTTAGGTTATTAAGGATAAAATTTGGTGCATGTAGCTTTAAACTCCTACAAGTAAAGTTCACCTGAAATATAGGGTACAATATTTTTTTTCAGGACACACGGTGTGATTTATGAACCTTTTTCATGGACCTATGTTAACGTAATTTAAATATTATACAATAGTTAACTGAACACATCCTTATACAGTAATCATACCGAGTTTCAATTTCTGATAATGCTTAGTTTTCTATATATTCAAATTTTAATGTTGGTAATAATTAGCCTTGTCTGGGTAAGAATAACCTCCCAATGCCCTTAAATTAAATTTAGAAGTGTTTATAAGTCCAAGTTAGTCAGAATTAACTGAACTGTTCTCTCTTTGCAACATTAGTATGTCTTTAACCACATTTATTATCCGAGCCCTGAGGTAATGGATTCCTATTGGGAACGTTAACGAAACGCCTAATTGCCTTAACTAACACTGATTTCAATAATTAGCTTTCCTTATCAACGCACTTCTCACGAATAGAATTGTAGTTCATGAAATAATGCACTGATTTTAACAGATAGGAATTTTTTATTGCAATCAATCTAACTCCATCTCTTTACTTTATAAAACAATCTTATCAGTGAATAATTCCAGCATTATACTCCTTGATATTACTCAGACATTTTGTACTCTTACATTTTAAAAGGGGGATTAGAATTTATTTTGTAGCTAATGATCGTCGGGAAAAGAATTTCTTTTCAAGTTGAAGCAATTGTGAAACTAGGTTGAGAGGTTTCTTAGAAACACAATTTGTCTTGCAATGCGAGAAACCTTCAAAGACCGTCCCGTGAATAACAGATAAGTACATAGAATTTGCGTTTAATATTGCCATCTGCTAGCACCGGAAAACTTTATCTTTTAAATCTTTCTGTAGTTGAACATCCATTTGTATCCCTTTTAAAAGTGGATGTATAAAGAGAGTTGTTGTGGTAGTTTTTACACCGGTGGAAAACTAATAACAGCCTGGATTCATGTTATTACAGCGGGAAACTTGGTACACAGCGATACAACATTCTGAAACAAAAGCGATGAAAGGCAGTTGAATAACGTTTCTGCCTGTTCCCTCAAGTAAAACCTATATGTATTATATTTTCGAGATCATGAAGCTATGAATGAAAATATTTAAGTTTTTTCCCCCAAAGCCACAATTAATTGCTGGTAACATTTTCTGAAATTCACTTGATGTCTTCAGAAGGTAAATTGTAATGTCACTGCCATTTCTCTTTGTTAATGTATTGCATCGAAAAGTGAAATTCCAGGTTTCACAATACGTTTTACAGTCTGTTGAACTAAACACTCCAGATCTTTTACATTCACATAGCCTTCTATAGACTATCTTTTACAAAGTACTCCTAAACAGTTTGTTCTTCTACTTCATGCTAATAGAAATAACCATTAGTAGAAATTTTCGTTGCCCATTTTATATAAATATATACATACTGTGACTTTGTGAGTTCGTGAAATTAAAAGTCCAATTGCAGAAACAAAAATGTTCTTTATTTCCACCGAACTGTATTTGGAACACTTGCTGATTACACAGAATCATGTAGTGCACACAATTGCAATTCGTCAGTTCGTCTGTCACAGGTCCACTACACTCACAATTAAATACAATACCTCTGATACACGTACACAGTCTTCTGGTCCGTTCACTCACTGGGCGCTCCTCACGGCTGCTCGCCAAGAACTGACTGACTCGTCCACTGCAGGCTTTATATAGGGAAGATCGCCGTTTCTTGAAGTCTCGCGGTTCAGTGAATCTTCCCGACTGTTCCAGACGTCAGGGAGGGGGAAAGAGATGGCTAGTGATGTTTTTCAAACCATCCCCTTGTTAGCGCTACAAGATAAATGGGTAGGCGGGGCCTGAATGCCTCCTGTCGCCTACCCGGCTGCTAGCTGGTCGGGCCTTCCGATAATTTGGTGACAATACATACACATATTACCGAGCGGGATGGCTCAGGCTGTTTCGTCGGTGGCCCGCATTCGGGAGGCCCAGGTTCGATTCCCGGGGTTTCTTCGGGGGTTTTCCCGGGTCGCTAGGCAAATGGTGAGTAGCTTAGTGACATCCCCCGAACCTCTTGTCCGTTTATTGCATCTCCATTATCACTTCATATCATCTCTCATCTAATGCTCTTTCAGGGTAGAAGTGTCGGCGGGTGTCTCGGCGGTGCATGGCAGGATGATATGCTCTGAGGAAAACTACTTCCTCCTCCAGTAGGTCAGTTGGCGTTCTCCGCTGCTCTGCTGGGACCATTTCGGGACCGCCAGTCAGGGACCGTTGGGGCTTGGACCGCCAGCGAGGGACCATTAGGGCTCGGCTGCTGGGCTCGTTGCCGTCCGCTGTGGGGGAGCGAGTTTGTTGCCCTGGCCTGTCGGGCGAAGTCTCCATCTAAGTAAACTGTATCCTCTGTACTGTCGTGGCTACTTGGGAATAAATAAAGCACTCTAACCTGCGCAACCGCAGAGCAGAGGGCTCCTATCTCTTTTGACCCGGTATCTGCTAATATGACCGAGTCCGATAGCCAATAATTATTTAAGTACATTAATAATTTGCAATAATTAACATTTAATACTAATAATAATTTAGGAGCATTTATTAAATATAACTTACATGCAGAGTAAATAACTACATGTTGTATATTTAATATAAAAAGTACATGCAAGTTTTACAATAAATATAGAAGCCCATGCAGAGATAGGAATAACAGTTTCTTAGTTAATAAAATAGATAAAAGTTTAAAACAACTATGAGAGAATCATAATATAATATATTAGTTCAAACATAAGGGAATAAAAATCGCAATATAATGTTGCCCAGTTAGAGCCTATAAAATTCTTTATATTTATCTTTAGAAGATGTTGTTATTTTACTTAAATAATAATATAATTTCTTTTTTCCAATTATTTCATTTATCATTTTGTTCTGGATGCATTTGCCATATTCAACTCTTAATAATAAAGTATTTTTGCATTTCCATATACTACGTTGAGGGGTACCTACTTGTCCACATGCACATAAATTACTGTCTCTTTGACCGAACCGATGTAAGTACTCGGGTTACGGACCATGACCTGACAAGAAATGGAGTAGACCATGTGTTGGCTGTAAATATCTCATTAATAATCTTTCCTTTTATACCGGGTAAACACGAGTAAATCCGCCTAACTTTTTCACTGGTATCCCATTAATACTGCCAGGTTACTATTACTTTTTCATTTAATACTAATTCACCTTCAATCCTAAAGCCCGCTAATTGACAGGCTCTTAAATTGTTGCCTTTACGTTGTCATTCCTTGCGAATGCCACCCTCTGTGTCCTTCGCCTCATCCTTCCTGTTAGGTGTGCCCCCACTTGGAGGCATAGGAACAATGGGCCCAGCCAGGTGGCCTACATACCTAATTCCCTCCATAACGAAATCCTTATCCCAATCCCATACACATATTAGGGATGGATCGATAGCCATATCGATAATCGATATTTTCTATGATACCCGGTACTTCGATACTTCCTCTAATTTAAATAAAAAATACAATGTTGTAAGAACTGTGTAATGCAGATAAAATTAATTTGGTACACATTTAATTCTAAAAAGTTTAAAACCATCAGTGTACTGATTTTGAAGCACTATATTAAACCTTTAAAGGCAAAATGCATGTTTGAAACAGTTTAATTTTATAAACCTTTGTTCAAAAATACTGTCAATTTCACTCTTTCGGGGTCAAGTCTGCTAGTTTTTGTGGCACATATGAATCCTGCTGTGCTAAATAGTCTTTCAGGGAAAACTGTTACAAGTGGAACATACAAATATTTCACAGCTATTTCTTTATGTTTTGAAAAATTTAAATAGTTTTTCACTTTTCCAGTACATTAGAAATAGGAGTAACAAATTGGCGTTGAAATACGCAGTGATTCCTTCTGGCACTGAAGCTGACACACGATTATTTTCTTGCATAATACGAGTATTACTATACAGGTACCCCATTACTGGCAGTTTCTCGGGTTTTGCGGCATTAATATTTTGTGACTTTAAAATAAAATAAAAATTTCAGAATCACCAAGGTGGTATCGAAAGGGTGCCGATCGAATGTTTTATGTATTCTTGAATACCGATATTATATAAACATCGTGAGCATCAAAGTATCGAGGAGTCAGTATTTCGAAACGACACCAAACAAATATATAAAAGTAGTTGCTCAGATTCTGTGCGACACACATAGATGGTTTTCCCGCCAAAAGACCCACATTAAATAAAGCTCCAGAATGAGCGTGGATTAGGCAGTTATAGGAACAACGCAGCGTGACTCACACTATCGAAGTTCGCAGGAAGGTGACACAACGTGTTGCCTGCTGTAGCTGTTTGGAAACATACCGACATATTCCACGGTAATTTACTACTATTAAGAATTTCTTTGGCTTATGAAACCAAGGTAAGGAAGCTATTATTTGGTTAATTAATTATGGGTGTTTTAAATGTTCGAACATTCCGTTATAACAGTCGAAGGACGGCAAATAAGCTGCTGGACATATGCAACTTAAACCTTTTAGAGGGAAGCTAATGGTAGTGAGGTTGAGAATGGAAGCATTAAATGATAAAAAGAGTACAGAATAGTATCAAAGAATTATGGATTTTTTTTTTTTTTGAAATTTACGTCCTCCAACGTTAAGTCTTATCGGACGATGAATAGAATGGGTGAAATGATGCTCAAATGAGCCCAGGGTCCATAGAGCTTAGAGTTACCAGACATTAGTCTTTCAGGATAAGGGAAAACCCCGGGAAAAAACCCTATCCAGTTAATTCACCCTGACAGAGATTCGAACTCGGCACCTCTTGAACGTGAGCCAGACACTCTACCACCACGCTACCGATGCCGGCAACCACTTTATTCCAATGTGTTTAGTAATGCTAAATAAAACATTTGTACCTGAAAATGAAGCTGTTGATTTTGCAGTAATTCTTTGAAAGTACTGTAAAATTAGGATCAGCGCCAAAGGCGCAATCTTGGAACTGTCCGAGTCATTACAGAAATTTTTACAAGCCCTTTGCCCCATGACCTGAAAGCGAGGCTAGGTGTACTGTATGTGTAGTGTCGTGTAGTGTTTAACGCCCGCTTTTATTACATTACGGTACGCAGGCGATGACACTGATGATACATAAGATGAAGATGGAGCACCGGTGGAATGAGATGGCGGGGGAAACAGGAGGTCCCGGAGAAAACCCGCCCCAGCGCCGTGTTATCCACCACACATCTCATTTTACGGTCGCCTGGGATCGAAACCGGGCCGCCTTGGTGAGAGCCAAGCGGTGTAACCACTGAGCCACGACGCGGCCTAGCCAGGCGAGGGTCACTGATAAACAGTGAGGACCAATGCTTTTGTTTTCTTGGCCGCAGCGCCCCAATAACAACTTTTGAGGTTCGCACACCAGTGGCTCCGGCGCTGCCTAATCACAAAATAATGTAAAATTTAAAGCTGCATAAAATTTTACCTAAGAGAATTTCGAAGCTGCAACACCGAAATCCGTATTAGTTATGTTATAAACTACGAAACCGATAAATTCGTTGTCATTTCGAAACAACCTGTGTATACGCAACAAGTCCTTCGCTGAAGTTAGCTACTCCCGGATAACACGGACGCCGAAAGGTTTGCCTAAGAATGTCACTAAAGGGGGCGTAATACCAACAGAGAGGAGACCTGGCTAAATGCCCGACTACAGCCTGAAACTAACAGCTAACTTGTGTAACTGGTCTCATAGCTTGTAGCTGGAGCACTTGATCACTGCATGGGGTACCGGGTTCGATTAATGTGAACGGATAAAGCTTTTGTGTAGGAGAATGCATATGCACAAAGGCCACAACATATTAATTATATGTTATAAGGCATATCAACATTTCACAGCTGACTTTTACATTATGTAAAAATGTGTGTTTCGCAATTATAAATATTAAATAAATGATATGTCGTGATGTGGTCCTAACGAGTGAGGATCTTCCGGAGCCCAGTAGTTTAGATTATATCTGTTTGCAGTGGAGTCATTGGTGAAATACCATTCTTCTCCCCATAAAATTTCCCTGATGAAATTGGGATTTACATCTGTTTTATTTAAGAGACATCTGCAGAACGATAAAGCGTGTGCGATAAACCCTGCTCATTTGTTACTTTGGCAAGGCAAATTGACTTCTGAGAGTTCCTAGTAGGGCTTCAGAAAAAGTATGCGAAAATCTATCTACGTAGGACGTAATACCTGCTGCTTCAGGTGGGCCTTTGGCTGCAGTGGATGGAAAACCCTATATATTATGATAATGTAGTACGTGCAATAAACACTAAAATTTATGTTGATGCATAACTGTTTGAGTCTTTTGTTTTCAATAGGTACTTCAGAAAGATAGGGTGGCCCATTCACTGGATCCGAGCACGTCTTACCTCTGACAATCAATGCAGATAGTGCAAGACTAAATTGATTGAGGCAGTCTGAAAACATGAAATCTCGAGATTAATTTCGGGGTGGAACAAAATGCCTATTTACTATAGGATATAGAGTAGGGATTCTATGTTATATTTAACCGAAAATGCATGCTTGGAGGCCTATGAACCTCCAAAAAGCACTTTTTGTAAAAATAACAGTTGGATTATTAAATTTAGAAACTGTTATCATACATAGATATTAATCACTTCCCCCATGTGTTGGCTGTTTGGATGAGTAGAGCCTGACTGAGAAATTGAATGCCATAGCCGGGATTTCAACCACGGTTCTCCCGGGTTCCGTTCGGTTGCTCTTAGCCATTGAGCAGACATTGCCAACATGCAGACATGACATCAAATTCTCCATATGACTCTGTTTCCCGGTAGACCACTAGATGCTCTCATATGCTATGAGACACGCACCTTTTGTGACGACTTACTATGCTGTAAGTACTAAGTCACGGGCTTCATAGTTAAACCAGTATTTTTAGGTGAATTGATGGAAATTAATCATTTATTCCAAACTAGCCGTGTGTATCATCGAATAATGTTATCATACATCAGACTTCATCCTTTTAAAGCAAAATTCATAGCATGTATTAGTGGAACAAATACAGTAAATATGTTGTTTTCAGGTAAATTGATGGAAATAATCATTTCTTCCACCCTAGCCTTGTGTAGGCAAAGGTTTGAATGAGTAGAGCCAGACTGAAAAATTCAATGCCATAGCCTGGACTTGAACCACAGGTCTCCCACTCTCTGAGCGGTTGCTCTAAAAGCACCTAGAGCGGGAGATCCGTGGTTCAAATCCCAGCTATGTCTCTGAATTTTTCAGTCTGACTCTACTCATGTTATTTACAGATTAAAATGAATGATTCCATTATACTTTTTATAAAAACATAGCACATAGATTACAGTAAACCATAGTTGAACAATTTACGCTGGTTACCAGACATCGGATTCCGTACACCTTAACAATCACTGTACGCACACAGGTACTATACAAAGTCAAGCGCGATTTCCGCAAACGTCCGTGTCAACAAGTATACCGATGCGCTGTGTGTGCACAGTCCGGTACGGATACAAAATATAACCTACGTTACAATATGCCATCCTCCTTATTGCTTTCGATATGAGAATTACAGTGAACAAACATGTTCATTCGTAAACTATAGAATGTGAATTTTCTGCGTCTCTCACTGAAACAATATAAAAATATTGGGAGAAGTTTCGTTCGTCACATGACATTAATGGTACATATGAGACGTACAAATAATTTTCATGTGCTTGTCTGAGACTTAGTTTATTTCTTATATTACACAGCACTCAAATTCCAGTATTTTTATATAGAATATTGGACTATTTATTTTTTGCCCGTTTGGTAGATGGTGCATTCTGTATATTGTTAATTTTTGCAGACACCTCCTCGACTGCTTTTAGACAGCACGAAATTACATTCTTTAAGCTGTTTATTAATGATTTTATATAATACCCAAAGCTTTTGATTTATAAAATGGAGATTGTTAAGTAATTGTGAAAGTAATGCCATTAATACAATATGTCTAACACCTTCCACTCCCTGGAAGACAGATCTACCTGCGTGGGGAGTAGTAGTTTTAATGAAACAAAAGCTACACATTGTGAACCGGAGTATCCCTAGGTTCTGTCCCCGGAACTGACGTCAGCAGTATTATACTGCAAGACTCGTAAACCTCAATCTCTTTAAAGGTGTACGGGCTCCGATGTCTGGTGATAACGTAACCTGACCCATAGCATAACCACTTAAAGTGGGCCTGATCTTGTCAATGTGACTGCCGGCCTCACGCCCACATAAGCAAGGCAGAGGTAAGCGATCATCCAACCGATAAGGGGTGGAGATATGGTCAGCATCTCGTCACCCCCAGCCGGAAAGTTGACTTTCTAGATCAAGGTTCGATACCTAGCGTAGTTACTCAATCTCTTCACGATGCAGAGTGGGCACTGGTCCTATAAATAAATAAATATAAGCTCGAGGGTATCTACCAGAGCAATCCACACAGAGAGAAGACTGATCTCTGCTCTAATGATCAGGGAGTTACTGAGCTATCTCAAAATGGCGTCCAGCGCCTCCGTGGGACTTTCCACAGGGCAGGACCTAGAGACTAACAAGTCCTGTGGACTCAAGACGGAATGAATGTGGTTACGCCACTTACGAGCGCCAACCCCAAAGGGGAAGGCTACCGATATGACCTCGGTGGGGCCACCTGGTAATCTAGCAAACCTCCTACTAGCTATGCAGTCTAGTACGCGGGAATATGTGGCTTCACTCAACCCCGTCCGGATACGTACCCGATCACCCACGGGTATCGGGAACCACTGCCCCCTCGAGTCCAAGCGAATCCGAACAACTGAAATTTAGGAAGGGGCTCGGCAGTTCGGCCCGAGGTTCCTGTAGTAACGTCAGAGGTACCACGAGTGCTAGGGGTCCGCAGCGCCCGCACCACAGCAGCTGAAGGGGACGGATACCCTCCCCGACAGGGACCGGACCTATACCTGGGACTTAAAATCCACGCCCCACCAGGGATGGGATCGATCCCAGGCGCATTCCAAAGCACACGCTCTAGCCCACTGCTCCACGGCGCAAGACAATTTATTGCCTCGAATCCATTATTAGGACTGCCAGCGTACGCACTAAAAGGGTTTTCGCGGCTTGTTTACACAAAGGAACTGATAGGCAGCACTGTGTAGAATTAACGAGCCTGTAAAAACAGTTAAGGATAGCCCGGAGATAAAAGATTTCCTGACACAGATAAAGTTACACGTCTAGAACATTCGTGTTTAATGTGGTGACATGTAAGAGAACATTATAAAACAGTCTCGAATTTATGAATGGTTGTGTATAAAAAGAAGCCATGGCTAGTGATCGGAAACTTGTAAACAGGGTCGTCATGAGAGAGCGGTAATTGGAACTGGTGTGTGTTTTGGAAGTGAACTCTTTGTTGAGGTCAACAACCTTGGAAGATTGTAGTTGTGTATATAATGTAATTCCGCTGCTGTACAAGGTGTATCTCTGCGCAAATAAAAAACAATTTGAAATTTCTGCAACTCGGACTTTTAATTCTATGAACCCACAAAGTCACGTCATGTTCATATTCTATAAAATGTAGTTTGAAAGTAATTGAGTTCTGCGAATGGAAGCCACGCACCGCTTCCGCTTCATGAACTGTATACAGTGATACGTGGATTTGCAGTTGCAGCTCCCCTAACAGTGAACTGCTTCATTGGTAAAATAAGACCTTTAGCTTTCCTGGCGACGAATACGCACACTTCCTACTCGGGCAGCCAGCCAGGTGAATAGATGACTAGAAATCGACGTTTTGGGAGTGTGCATGGCTCCCATCATCAGGATATTTATTAAATGTTATATCCTCAAATGTAACACCGGATATAATAGAACTATAAACAAAGACAAAACACTATCAAACTTCGCATTACTGAACAAAAGACTGTTTTCATTAAATTAAATGCCAGGTCAGGAGATGGCGGGAGTATAGACAATTGTGTCAAAGAAACGTAACTACTTAACTTGATATCAAGTAGTCTTGATCTTTGCTTCTTAATTCGATGGATTTCCATTTTAAGGTAGGTTTTCAAGAGGAGCTGAACTGAAATCCAGCATTAGATTAAGCGTGCTGCTTTTAGAGGAAATCGCCAAAGCCTCCTTAATTCTACTCTGCCAGTAAATGTTGCATTTTGCCAGGATGGTCGTCTCGCGAAAATTGGCTTTGTGGTAGTTATCAAAACAATGCTCTGCCTGCCCAGACTCCTCAGGTGGCATTAAACGAATGCCCCGTTCATGTTCGATTATTCTAGTAGCGATAGTCCTTTCGGTTTGTCCTATCTACACTGGCCAGTTTGTGCACATTCACAGGAAATGCGGTACATTCCCGGAACTTGGAAGTCCAGTTTGTCTTTCACTAGTCTCAACAGTGCAGGTAGCACACTTCTCTTATGCTAGCACATCATGTAACGTTTAAAGCTCTGCGCATTCGTAGACGACAGATGCTGCAGATAGGCATTGGTTGGGTACGCCCAGATCAGAGAACAGTTTCGATGTGCACGTTAATTCACGTTGGCAACACCAGAGGAGACCTTGGTTATATCTGGGAAGTGGTACTTTCTGTAGAGTTTAACTGCAGCTATCTAATATACGACAATATACAACGAATGTTTACAGCTCCTAGTGCTATCAGCCTTTGCTTTGTTACTTTATGCTGCTTTGAATACGGCGTGATTTTACAGTCCAGTTTCTAAACGGATGTTTTGTTTTAAATACTGTGATAAACTTTGAATTTGTAGATAATTGGCAGATGAGACAATTTTGAGTTTCTTAATACATCAATTACAACTAGTGCTTTAGTGCAAAACAATTACTCTTTGTGGTGTGCAGCGACCGAACGCGAGACTTTAGGGATATTTGTGACTTTTGAGCTTCTTTCAAGAGGTAGCTACGAACTCCGTGGATTCCATTTTAATAAATAAAATAGATAAAGTGACTTGCGAATAAAAAAGTAATAAAGCGACTAGAAATTCCGCAGCCCAATTTGACAGTAAAACGTGGTACAAAAATCAGAAGCGGGACTACAGGCTCAAATTTAACAGTGTATACACAACCTGTAAATGGCTATGCGGTTGCAATATTAGAAATGTGCTTTTTAGCTTACCGTGCCTTCTGTTTAGCTCTGAAGTGAGTTAAGTTAACCACTGGCGCTACAGCCCTAGCAGGACCAAGGCTTACTAACCCGACTGCTGGCCTCACGCTCACTTGCACATGGCAGAGATGGGCGATCAACCAACTGATACAGGGAGGAAATGTGGTCAGCATCTCGGCATTCCCCAGCCGGAAAGTTCGCTTTCGTGACCAGGGCCGCTTACCTAGCGTAAGTTCCTCACTTTCCTCACGATGCTGAGTGGGCACTGAACCTATAACCCTGACCGAAAATACGCACCCCATGCTTTCCGTGGCCAGGGACCAAAACATGCTGCCTTAGCCCACTACGCCACGGCGCAGGACTAGCTCTGAAGTGAGTAACTGGACAAAAGTAGGATGTACATCTTAGTGGAAAGATAAAGAATCACAGGAATTCACGCTGACGTAAAAATGCATGTATTCAGTTTGCCATGTTTGGCCGTGTGAATATTAATGGTCAGCTTACAGACTGTCAGTAAAGCCATGGGTACGTCAGTTCATATACAAGTTAGCAGCAAGTATACTTGTGGACCATGTTTAGTAACGCTGAATACACGTGTGTTGGGTTCTACCTTGCTGCAGGTGGCTTTTAATGAGTTAAATAAGGTATAAGTGTTTTTTCCACTATAAATGTGGTATACAAAATTTTATGTTGAAACACGTGTGTTTGCTAAAGGAAGTTGTCCATTTTACATTTGGTTATCGCATACGTTTGAATAAATTTTTAGGCTTAAAATGTTCATTTTACCATGTAATTCTTCAGACAAAAGTAAAATTATATACCGGTAAACTGTATAAATAATATTAAATAAACTGGTATGCATTCAAATTTGTTTACCATTTTAAAAAGGGCAAATAAAACTGCACCCGCAAAAATGACGGGTCGGTCTTTCTCGGTAGACCATACTCGCCGGTCCTTCTAGTATTAAAGGTATATAAACGCTGGCCAATGCTCAAGCAGAGCGCTGTTGCCAAGCGTAGTACGCGTTCCGTCAGAGGTTCTGTACATAAGAGAAGTTTTACACACCAGCAAATGTTTGGACTATTCTTCGCGTAATTAAAGAAAACATTAGATATTCCTAAGCCATTAAAATCTTACCCTGACACATGTCACAACTGTGGAACAGCACGCACGGTTTTCAGTCCAGTAACTCGCTTTCCGACATCATGGATCTTCCCCGGAGATTGAAACACATCAACGCACCCTTTTCCTAAGGATTAAGCTGCCTTACTAAAAATTCGCAACACTGTGTGAACAATACCTACACCTCAAGGTTACAGAGTTAATTTCTGGGATTTTAAAAAATCTGCAGTAGCCCTATATCCTGGATTGGAGAGCTTTCGTAAAAACTTGTTCACATTAAATAGAATCTTTCCGCCCTGAAAATGAATCACTTCACGTTTGTTGCTCCAAAAATCACTTGTTCCAGCTTCGAGGGGCATGTTCATTCACTCGGATCACAAACACTGGAAAAATATGTATACAATAATAATTTAATGAAATATTAACGATATTTCTGCTCGAGTTCAACACACGACTAAACAGTGCCATTCACTATAACAAAGCAACACCTTTACTCTGAAAATTAACCCAGTTTCAAACTACGTGACTTCTGTTTTCATAATAGCTGCATTATTTACTTATGCTTGAGATACTGTGAGGAAAGAATGGTGTTGTTTTTCAGGCTTATCTGTGATAAATGCATGCTTGTTGGGTAACCATAACCAGGTGAAGATAAAACGTACATCGCTCGCATAAGTATCGAAGAGACAGGATTTTTGTACTGTCATCATAGAAAATAAAATTCCTTCTTAATATGAGATTGGCATCTGTAATTTTGAAACATTTATCCAGTATTGTAATGTTCTCAGTTCAGGCGAGCGAGATGCGTGTACCACATTTGGCAGCGCTGCTAGGAGGGACAAGTAAGGATTGGCTGAAGTCTGCAGTACGGATCGCCTCCATATTCCTTTAACTTTTGCGAAGATTTATAATTGTCTTGCTGCCTCTAAAGCTTGAGACTGAAGCAATGGTCCAGAAATGGGAATTCCTTTAGCACGTGTACTAACAAACCATTTGAACACAGAGCAATTTAGTTTATCCGTAGATTTTGTAATGCGTTTCACATAACCTGCTGTTCCCTTTAGCCACACCTCTATAAATGTCTTTAATTGTTATTTTATTTTTCAAAATCACATTAATTTAAACAACACAGTCAATGCTTTAGTTGTACGCTTGTTCTTTTCTTGACCTTCAGTAACTTTAATCGTTACTCCAGCGATAAAATCTTACGTTTAGAACGCTTTTACAGAATTTGTGTTCATACAAACTGCGATTCTAAAAGTCGCCAAAGTTCACAGTTTTCTTCCACTCGTACTTGATCACTTGTAACAACGAAACAGAGAATGAACACATTACAAAACAGTTGTACCCTTACCTTGTGTGTTGCAAGTGAGTCGAGAGAACTACCGGTTTCTGTTGCCTTTTCTCGAAGGATTACAGTTTATAACTTTATGCTTTATAGAACTTCAACGCAAGGGCAGTCTCCCTCAACTTGGTCGCACTTTTTTAAAATGCGTACGTTGTCACATAATCAAGTTCCGTTTCCGCGTTAGGCAGTGTTCTGGCTTCGATTATAATTTTACATGGGAAATAGATTGGTTCCGAAATTTATTTTCCTTTTTTTCAGCCTTTCGGCATCTATGGCATCAGTTTTAGGCAGATGTTAATGTATTTAAGTGCATTACTTTTAAAAATTGCAACACGTAGAATCCCAGAACAAAATAATCCCCGTTCCTTACCAAATTTTAGATGGAATTTTTTTAGAGATACGGGGCAAGCTTATGTGAAACAAGGTGACAACCGAATGCTTTCCTAAAGAGCACCATAGAACACGTAGCAGCTGGCAGAGTGGGTTACCTTGCTGGAAGGTGGTGATACGAAGGCTAGGTTCGAAACAAAATCTCATAGTTTTTTTTTTCTTTTCTCCCAATCTTTATTGCCTGTATTTCAGTTACTAATTACTTTATTGTTGCTCACTTGTGAGCCAAAGACAAAAGAATTACAATCCGATAATTACGGACCATGGATTTGCTTGCCATATAAGTAAGGCTGAGCTCATGCTAACGACAGGTAGTTGAGACCCTTGAACTTTGACCCTTATAATCTGTATGGTATATGTGTTTTAAACTATGCTACGTAGTTGGCTTTCAGTTTTAGTATAATGTCGACGACATTAAATATAATAGATTTTGTTCAAGCTTATATCTTATGTTTCACTTTGCATTTGTGAAAAGTTTGTAACTTCATTGAATGGGTCAAGCACAATGTCCACCATAATAAAATATATACTGGGAACTACACATTTATAACCACCTTCCAGCGGAATACATGGCTACTATTGTACTTTGTAGACACGTATAATGTTACAAAATAGCTATTTCTATTACAATATTAAATTATAATCCCCAAGAAATAAAACCAAGGGCAAAAAAGTGTTTGTGCGTATTACGAAGGATTTGAACCCAAGTCAAACGGGCATACTAGTAAAGTAACCTGTATGACAGCACTCATCCAACGCTACGTTGCTTCGAATTTTTACACGCTTTGGACAGCTTTATTCAGTGTTTTGAGCTCGTTTTTGGTAGTTTTAACACAAATAAAAAACCTGCATCTGCCATGACAATTACTGTATGAGCTAAAAGTGCCATAATTTGTGACAGAAGCGAAAGCAATCGATCTAATTCTTAGCATTTTTGACATGGTTGTACAATGAAAACACGTGCTGGGTGAAGATTTAAATCCAGTTGATCCCACTGTGTAGATCTACCACTTTGTGTCAAAATGCATGTGATCGGCTGTTCCTTCAGGGGCATGTTTAAGCGTGTGTGGGAATGTAGGCTAATGAAAAAAAGGTTCGTAAACTCTCTAAAATTATTGCTGCAGCTTTCTTACCTGGGTATAATGTTTTTTGGAACCGACATACATAGTGATTAATTTCTGTCCCTTACAACACTTATGCACCGAGCTTACTAACCATCCTTTATAAACTATTCTATTAATCACCCATTAGATGTCATTCAAGAAAAGACAAAATTCACATACACTGACTCCCATAAATAATCGGACAGACTTTGCACTTCACTATGGAGTGCTCTGTAAAGCAGGATAGACTATCTGTATCAATATCAAGGTTATACTTGCGTTAAGCAAAAACCATTTGCTATGGATATCCATTTTAAAGATTGGAAATGTGACTAAACTATGGGTTTCCCAATTAAACCTTGGTTACATCACGAGTTTACCACACAAAAAATCGGACAGCACAAATGAAATGCAATACAAACGAGTAGGTGAAGTCCGTCACTACACAAAACAACATCCTAGAAGTACTTCAACTGTTCAGCAAGAAGAAGGTAATAGCATAGGGTGGGCCCCGAGTTAAGTCGAGTACCTTTGAACAGAGACATTGATCTATCGCTATGAAAAGAACAAAACATACCGGAAAATAGTAGAGATTGTGAATCTTAGCAAAAGTACACTTAGTGACATAATACACAGGTATAAGTATGACCACAGAATTGAATCTCGAGCAAAGCCAGGGCGACCAAAACTTCTTACCCATAGGCAGGAGTCTTATATTATGCGGAAGGTAAAACGGAATCCGCGGATAAGTGCTCCGGTGATGTGTGCTGAGATTAAGGTAGAACTGGGACTGACAGGTCTGAAACGGTCCGAAGGGCGATGCGGTAACAAGATTATAATGGTCGCATAGCCAGAAAAAAGCCATACATTTCCAGCAAGAATTTGTCAAAAGTTTTTCAACGAGACAGCCGATTGGTGGGACCAAGTTATTTTTTGTTACGAAAGCAAATATAGCCGTGCTGGTTCCTATGGCAGGATGGTTGTGTGGAGGAATCAAAACACGGAGCTGGAAGAGCGCAATTTACAAGGCACAGTCCAACACCGTGGAGGGATTGAAATGGTGTGGGGCTGTATTTACTCTACGGAAGTGGGAAAGCGGGTGTTCATAGACACAACCATGAACAATGAAGTCTATCTTAGACTATTACAGAAAAATGTAAAACAAAGTGCAGAAATGATGGTTATTTTGGCCAGCTCCTCATTTTATCAGGATAATGATCCAAATCATACGTCCCACATTGTGCAGCTATGATCACAGTACAACTGTCCTCATGTACTGTATTCACCCCGCCCCCGGGTCATAATCTCATAGAAGCAGTATGGGATAAACTGGAGAAGGCCGTGCGGAAGACCCCATCACCTCCAAGCAGCACTTGAAGGAGACGTTCCAAGAAAAATGGAGCAAAGTTTCGAACAGCCTACCTGAAAAACCTGGTTCACAGTAGGCCAAATAAGTTTCGGGAAGTAGTGAAAACAAGAGGGAGAGTCACAAAGTACTAAGCCATATTTTGTATCTCACTCAAGTTGTGTCCGATTACTTTTGAGGGCCAAAACACGCCACATTTCTGTTTAAATCTTAAAAAAGAACGTATTATATAATTTTTATGTGAAATAGAATTTATTTTCTGACAAGAACGAACCATGTCGATTATCATTAATTTCAATAAAACATTACAACAAATGTTGATTTACACTTTAAAAACTTAGTAGTACTCTGCTTCGTACGATTACTTATGGTAGTCTCTGTATCTTACTTAGCAAGTTGCATAAATTAAAAAAAATAAATAGGGGCAGATGATTCCCCTGGTATATTCACGCAACACAGTAAATGACAAAACCTATTGTTTATTAGAAAGCTATAAATTGATTAACTTAATTGTAACTGACAGCCGCGCCGTGGCTAAGTTGTTAGACCGCTTGGCTCTCACCAAGGTGGCCCGGGTCCGATCTCAGGGGACCGCAAAGTGAGATTTGTGGTGGACAGCATGGCGCTGGAGCGGGTTTTCTCCGGGATCTCCGGTGTCCCCTGCCATCTCATTCTACCGGTACTCCATCTTCATCTCACGTATCATCAGTGTCACCGCCTGCGGTGCCGTAAATAGTAAAAGCGGGCGTAAAACACTACACATTTCATTTTAATTGTAACTGTGTTGTACTTAAACCTCAGCACGAATTGTAGAATGAATAACTAAATAAACCCAAATAGTTTTATTTATATAGATAAGTTTAGACAACTTTTATTGGCCGTACGATGTTCGTCGGGTGAGCTAGAATTATATACAATCTATACTGTCGCAACGACGAGAGAGATACGCGCGGCTTGTGTACACAAAGAGTATGCGGATTAATATAACAGACAGATAGAGTAACACTGAGATGAAAGGCATGCCAAAACCGATAAAGCTAGAACATTCTGGTTTCCATGGTGCCACATAATGTAAGAAATAATCATCATACCAACACACAAAATTCCACCAGAAACTTTGCCCGCTAATTTCAAATGTATTAATTTAGCACATACAATCGAACTCAAACGATAGAATTCTGTGAATCCAAGTGCCAGCATGCAGGTAAGCACGGGCATTTAAACTGTCATGTGACGGTATATAAATGCTTGAAACTAATAAATGTAGTTGGATTATGGCACTATAAATTTCCAAGTATTTTATTAGTTTAAAAACAAAAATATTATTTTTTCCCATACTTTTAGCCAGCTTCGGTGCTGCATTCCCTTTAACTTCCATTCATAATGGTACTTTTTGAAATGCTGCCTTCATTTTATTAAATAGAGTTTCATGTTCCATCTGTAGTAGTGATATCCAGATTGCTAGGTAAAAAACACAACGTGCACATTGGATATTTTCTATCCCATTTTATTTGGGTAGTACATCAGTTATCATTAACACAATTAACATTTACATAATTTGCCTTGTACAGGAGCTACCCACATGAGATTTTTAAAGTATCAAGTTATTATGAGAATAGCCTAACATATATTTGAGATGTGACGACTTATAAAATCACCGATTTACGTATATTATTGTACAACCTGTGTGTGCATTAATAGCAGCAAAATCAGGTGTAACTCATCTTATGTCATTAGGAGACCACTGCTACTCAGACATACCGTCTGGGAATGTCAGTATTGCATAGAATTATAATTCAGATGTTTATTTGACTCATAACAAAATACAACTTTGCATAATTAGTAATAACCAACCAAACTATGTTAATTTGCAATTGATAAATTAAAGAAAAATATTTGTTTTATTTTATAATATGCCGTACTCAAGGACATGATAAAAAGATATAATTACTTTCATTTACAAAATATTAACAATTACTATACATATGGAAGATTCCATGCTTTTGAAAAATAAAATAAAAATATAAAATGTATAACTACATTAATATTTCTCAACACATGCAGTATTCTTGTTTTATTTTTCAAAAAGAAGACAACTAATCTATATACCTGACATCTATTGTGGCCATAAAGAGTTCACTGTTTTGCACCAGATGATATGATCTAAGGACACTAGATGGCTCTGCGGTTAATGCTTCTGTTTCAGATAACAGAAACCCCCGATGG
Organism: Mantis religiosa; assembly: GCA_030765055.1. Lineage (NCBI taxonomy): Eukaryota > Metazoa > Arthropoda > Insecta > Mantodea > Mantidae > Mantis > Mantis religiosa. The sequence continues at coordinate 236,953,996 of CM060950.1, forward strand.
CTAGCAATTCCAGCAGCAGCAAAAGATGAGCTCCTATAATCTACCAAGAGTTGGTGGTCTCAATATTAAAAAAAATCAATTCAAATCAAAATTCAAAATCAAAATAAAACCTTCTACGCCAGGGTGCTAAAGGAAAGCATTCTATCCTTCCTAGAGGAGTACTAAATTACCTCGAATTAATCCACCATCCTCAATCAAAAACAGCCATCCTAAACCATCCCGAAAAGAAAATACTATCTGAAGTTGAACCCTATCCTGGGTGGGCACACAGCAACAACCTTCGGGCTAACACAGCCTGTCAGTGCCTGCGATGCGATGCGATCTCGGCCGTTCCTGGGAACGTTTTATCTCAAAGTGCATTTTAATGGTAATATTGCAACAGTTGCCTTCAAAGGTTCAATCAAGACCTTGCAAAAGCATTTACATACATCTTAAAAGAAGAACAGTTATATTTTTCTGCTGTAGTATGTATCTTTATTTTACATGGTTCCTTATTCTTCTTCATCATCATCATCATCATAATCATCATCATCATCATCAACACTATTATTTTTATTAGTCCCTGTCTGGAAAAACCGAAATCTTCTATCTGAGGCCATTAACGGTGTTTATGTACTCTGCGCGAGTATACAGATTAGTCAGGAAAATGATTTCCTAATAATACATACGTGAGTTTGAATCTCCAGTTAACCGAATAATGTTCCTTTTTTAATTTTTTAAGTGATTTTAATGTTGTATTATGAAGATTTTGCTTTATTTGCATAAATTTAAATGTTATTTAATCTTTGTTTTGATTAGTTAACTTTACATGGTGTTTAAATAATTATATTGATTATATTTAATTACAAGGGCAGCTCAATAAAGAATGGTCATAATTTCTCGCACTAAAATTTAATCTTATTATATTCTGTTAACTTAATACGAAGAAAACACGCCGTAGTAGTTTCATTGTTGGTACTCTTGGTTCAGGCACAAAAAACCACATTTCCATGAAGCAGGCTGCATGTTGCACCACGATAATGCATGGCCGCATATTGCCAACGTTGTTGCTGAATATCTTGCAAACATCAACGTGATATGCATTCCTCACCCTCCCTATAGTGCGGATTTAGTCCCATGTGACCTTTTTCTATTCCATAACTTGAAGAAACGCCCTTGCGGTAGGCATTATCCAGCATCAGAAGCAGTGGTGAAGGCTGCGGAGGCGATTTTGAAGGATCCCTCAGAAAATGATTTCCAGCATGTCTTTGAAGACTGACAGAAACGCTGGGACAAGAGAATAGCATTCTGGGAAGACTACATTGAGAAGCACTATCAAAACTATGAGTAAAGGTACCTTTGTCAAAAAAATGTGATCATTCTATATTGAAAAGGCCTCGTATTTTCAAATTTTGTAATGTGCTGAAATGTAATTTTTTCCTCTTCTTTTGAAATTTTGTATCTTTATATGTTTATGGTCAAGTTTTTGAAGACTTTTAATTTTTTTTTTTTTTTTTTTTTTAAGTTTTTGAAAGATTTTATATTAAGAACGTATTGGTTACCAGAACTTGAAATATCAGTTACCGGTATTGTAGTTAGTAGTTTTATAATTTAGCTGTCTACCAGTTAAATGTTTCCTGGATACCAGTATTTGTAGGTATTATTTTTTAATGAATAGTTAATTTGAATTAGTTTATTTTAAAAGATTTTAAATTTTGTTTTATGATCTGAAAAATATTGTAGTGCAATTTTAGTGTTTTTTTAGTTATTTGGATTTTAATAAATAAGAATTTGGAAATTATGTACAGGTGTCAGAATTAGGAACCGGGTGTAGATTTCATTTATTCATTTATTCACTTATTCACTTATTCACTTATTCACTTATTCATTCATTCATTTATTTATTCATTCATTCATGTGTATAATGTTCCTACTTTATCATCGAAATGTGTAGAGAAATTTTAATAACCTGACGCTATCCACAAACTGCTATCTTCTTGTTCTGTTAAAGTGAATTTAGAAGAACAAACTAATGGGTAATCAACTGACAGCCTTATAGACCTCCCGGGGGAAATAATGTCCCAATGGACTATCAGTGATCGAGTCATTTGGTCCCTGGACGATGAGAAGAATGGTGTATCGATTGTACAGCTCGGATTTTCTACCTAAATTAGAAGATATAAGTGAGATATTAAGAGAAAACTATCTGTTCCATGGAAGAGTTACTACGCTAAGGAAAGTTCGTAGGAAAATAAATTTCAAATTTGTAAAAAATGCTAACAGAGGAAATCTTTTAATAAAAGTCTCGATGCTGTTCCAAACCCTTTTGATTATTTCAATTTGTGAAAACAAGGAAACAATTGAGGTGCAATTGTTTACAGGTTGGTGCTTGGATTAATGGAGCCATACTAAAAGTAAAGAAGGAGATGAACTTGATTTCCCTCTTCAGACGTCCGTAGCAAAAGACTAAAGTTTTATAAGTTTGCATAAGACTACGGAGGGGTTCTATTCCCAGCGTCTTGGTGAGTTTTAAATCGAAGTCTACCAAGTACTGTCATGAAGAAATGGACTACATGGCGTTTAGGATCGCTTTGTTAACAAATTATTTACAAACAGACCTTCCAACAGTGTCTACATATCTGCAGAAACAAACAAGACATCCCAACAAGGAAATCAACTGTTATCCCACAATGCATTCGTTGTCAAAATTATGGGCATACAAAAATATTGCCAACTTGAACAAAGGTGCGTCAGGTGTCGTGAATCCCATCTTTTCTCGGACTGCAAACTTCCTAACTACTCCCCCAAAATATGTGAGCTGTCATGAACAATATCCTACAAATTTCAGAGGATGTTCTCACTATTTTCGTTTAAAGGAACGCTCCTCTCACTCACATAATCTGCAGCGAAAGCAGCCTCAGAACATAACTGCACCATCTGTTCCTAAACTTTCAAATTTTCCACCTCTTTCTCAACACTCAAGTGATCCATCAGCTTCAGCAATGAAACAGGCACAAGTTAACTCACCTTCTGGACAACCTCCACGCACATATCAGCGCAACTTTGCGGACGTTATGAACAGCTCCAGACTAAACCAGCAACCAGAGGAATCATCTTCAACCAGCTCCTTCCTCACTAATTTACTATATAAATATTTACCTAATATCGTATCATTCATAAGTTCACATCTGCCAGCAATTCAAGAGTTTATTATCGCTCTCCTATCATCATCTTTTCAAAATGGCTGTACGTAATTCTACTTCTGTCTATCAATTATCACTTCTAAATTGGAACGCTAATGGTCGTCGTATTAAAAGATCCTCTCTTATTTCCTTTCTTTCAGCTCACAATATTGATATAATATGTGTCACCGAAACACATTTCTTAACAAATGAAACTTCCTCTCTCCCCGGATATAGAATATACCGAAAAGACAGAGTTGCCCCCACTGCTTCTGGAGGAGTATCCATTGTAATAAAACGCAATATTTCACACCACAATATAGTTCTTCCATAACAATACAACAACCTCGTCTGATAAACGGCTACGTCAATTGGGATCAATTTCAGTCAAGACTAGACCCATCATTAACTTCAGCTTATCACCTAACCTAGACCTAAGATATTGATAATGCCATTCAGCACATCACAGATACTATCTGTTCTTGTATCAAAGAATCAAGAACTCGCTCATACCGACCTAGACCTCATCTATACCTACCTACGCATAATAGTCACCTAATCAGAGAAACGCATCGCATCCGAGGTCTGTGGGAAGGAGAAAGACATTCTTGTCTACGCAGAAAGCTTAAAAGCCTCATTCGTACAGTTAGGCAAGAGCATCGTCTTAATTCTGACCAAACATATCTGTATTCTTTATCCTCTAGTGACTGTTCCCTTTGGTAAGAAACCAAGTGAATTCTACGAGAACCAACTTCAGTACCATCACTACATTTTGATAAGATACTCATAGACTCTCAATCAAAATGCAATGCTCTTGCCTCTTATTATGAAAATA
>CM060950.1:236962991-236992991 GCA_030765055.1 Mantis religiosa
AGTATAATAAAAATGAATATTAGTGCGAAAAATTATGACAATAAAAAATTAGGATCATTCTTTATTGAACAGCCCTCGTATATAAAATCCTACCCAAAACACACGTTCAGAATTTCCAGAACTTAGGAGTGTCCGGGAAAATTTTACGATGTCTCTTTCTATAAGAACCTATTTTTTCTATCAAAGTGGAAAGTAAGAAAGAAAGAGGGAAAATGATGAAGGGAAAAGGGAAAAGGGTTAATAGAAAACTAACTCATACACAAACTGTGAATGATAATAAAGTAGCTAAGAGATCTAAATCATTTGGGGGACGTAGAAAAATGGCTGATGCGCTTCAGTTATTTCTATCTAGTTAGCATAATAAACAATAGAATAATTAAGTAAATAGGTAAACAAATAAACAAACAAACAAAGGTACGAAAGAACGAATGAGCGAACAAACAATCAAACAAACAAACAAATAAATAAGAAAATAAATAAATGAATACATAAGTAAAAGGAGAAATGATTACATAAATAGATAAACAATTAAATACAGAAAATAGGTAAATATATAAATGAATAAATAAACAAAAAGGACAGAAAAAATATATCAATACATAAATAGATTAATTGATAAATAAGTAGATAAATAAATAACAGATAAATAAACAAATAAATTAATGAATAAATAATTAAGTAATTAAAGAAAGAAAGAAAGAAATAAAGAAGAAAATAAATAATAATTAAATAAATAAACAAACGAAGAAAGGAGTAAATAAATAAAAATGAATGAATGAATAAATGAATGAATGAATGAACGAATGAACGAATGAATGAATGAATGAACGAATGAACGAATGAACGAATGAACGAATGAACGAATGAATGAATGAATGAATGAATGAACGAACGAACGAATGAACGAACGAATGAATGAACGAACGAATGAATGAATGAATAAACGAACGAACGAATGAATGAATGAATAAACGAATGAATGAATGAATGAATGAATGAATGAATGAATGAATGAATGAATGAATGAATGAATGAATGAATGAATGAATGAATGAATGAATGAATGAATGAATGAATGAATGAATGAATGAATGAATGAATGAATGAATGAATGAATGAATGAATGAATGAACCAGCATTTACTGTTACGATCTCGATTCAAGTACGAGTGGCGAAGTGGTGCGTTCTGGAACTAGTTTGGAGCAATATTCCTTATTTTTCCAGATATTTTTGCCTTATTAATGTTTGATCTCCTTCACTACGGCTTAAAATTCTCACGAGAGTTCTAAATTGTATGTATATATGAATGTTAAATATGTATAGGTAGGACAAATAAGACGCAAAATAAAAATAGAATCGAAAATTCGTTTGGCTTTTAGCACTGCGAATGCTACAAGCTAAACACTTCGACTTATTGGCGGCATTAAGAGTATAAACATTTGAAGATCCGGAAAGGAAAGACGTAACAAAAGGCAAACAGATTTGAACCATTTTGGCGTCGTACAAAGAAATTTCATTACGTTTCACTGATTTCTATTTCGGGAGACAAAAAATAAATAGAAGGAAGTAAAATGTTGCATAACGTCAACAGTGAACAGCAACAACATTTTCGAATGTCAATTAAACGTCGAAATTTACTGCGATGATCTTGTTTTGTTTACGAATGACCAGGTAGCGCCCTGTAGAATTGGTTTAGAGAACTACTTCCTGTTCCTCCAGACTGTTTGTTCTGATGACAGCATTATGACCATCACAAAATAAAATAATAAATAAATATATGATGCTGCATAACCTAAAAATTAAGAGCAACCCAATTTCGAATATGAAGTAAATATAAACATTCGCCCCTATGATCTTCTTTCGTTAAGGAATAGCGAAGTAGCGCCCTCTGGAAGTACTTTTGTATACTATTCCAAACCATTTCAAACTTCCTCTTCTGAAAACTGCTTTTTATGTTTCATTACTGCCTAAAAGTTATCAAGATGGTTTTAAGTTGTACTTAAGTATGTATAATTGTATACTAGGTAGTCGAATAAAGAGAAGAGTAAGAGTAAGTAGAAATAAAGACCATAAGACCGTAAATTCGCCTAGTTTGTAGCGCTTTAATCTCTGCGAGATAAAAGTTTCGTCTAATTGGTGGCATTGCATTGGAACTAGAAACAATTGAATATCACGAAGAAATAGATTAAAAAAAGCTAAAGAAATTTTATCATTTGCGGTTCTTAGCAAAGAGGTTTGATTGCCTTTTATTTATTTATATCTCTGGAGATAAGAAGTAAATAAATGAATAGATACGTGAATAAATAAGTAAAATCATAATAATATTGCATAACGTAAACAATGAACAGCAAAAAATGACGGATATCATTTAATATCAAAATTTACTGCGATGAGCTTGTTTCGTTTAAATGGAAGTAGCACCCTCCAGAACAGGTTTGGAGTAATATTTCCTATTCTTCCAGATTTCTTCGTCTGATTACTGCATCATCACCATAATCAAACAACGAAAGCAGTTACACATATCCGTTGTTTGAGTCTGGGCTAGGTCTAAGGAAGAGTCCTACAGAGGATAACACGTTAAAAATTTCCGAATTTATACATTTTCATAAAAGTCTAATTCGTCGAAACATTTCATTCAAACGTTTTAAAACAAAAATCTATTGCCAAATTAGTCCCACTATCTTTAAGAGGAAGGAAACCAAAGAAAGAAGAGATAAAGGAAAGAAAGCACAAAATAAAAATGAATAAAAATGGTCAACCAGACACAAACTATAAAGGGTAATAAAGTAGCTAAATCATAATCAACAGGTGTGTCTTCTGTCCCTATTTATTGCGATGTATGCAACCCGCAGTTTATAATCTAAGTGAAAACATTGACCCTTTTAACAAAAAAAGCCATTATTGCAGCTCTATCCTTTTATTCGGTACTCTAGTCACTCAGCATTAATACCTACAGACCTATGAGGACCAAGAAGTTGCGAAGAACAAACTGCTTCTCATGCATATAATACTCATCTCTGTTTCATATAACCTTGCTCCGCTGACATGTATCACTCCGCTTGCAACTACCTTCCCCCTCACCCTAATTGGCTAATGCTTTCGCGACATAGACCATAGACGGTGCCTTCCCGTCGCATTTAAAGCTGCAGTAAATATCATAGTAATTGCCAGGAAGATATATAAAATCATACAAATAAAAATATGAAGGCATGCAAAAGTAATGAAGTTTATAATGAAAGTGAGCAATTTAAAACTGGATGAATGAGCAATGAAACTGAAACAAATTTATAATGAAAGGCCTTAGGGCCTGTTCCAACGGGATATTTTTAAACCAGCACACACATCTTGCAAAAATGCTTGTCTTTCGGTCTTAAAAGTCGTGTCACGCCATACTTGTGTGTTCTTCATTTACCCAAGCCTCGTCAAGGAAATGTATTTTGCGACTTGTATCCCGGTGCAATTTGATTGTCCTTAAATAACATCTTCACCACACAGCAGTATCGCCCCTGGAGTGGTAACTTTCCCTGTTGCCTCACTTTTATATCGCGATGTTCCTACGCATCTAACACTCACATATGTAAGTTCAGAGCACAGCTGTTCGGGCGTTAAACACTACACACGCACACACACACACACACACACACACAGAGAGAGAGAGACAGAGAGAGAGAGAGAGAGAGAGAGAGAGAGAGAAGGTGGGAGAGGGAGAGACCTTTTCCCAAACCTATTTTTTAGTAAATCAAGGAGTCTCAAAACGTTTACTTCCAGTGAAATTTCGATACAGTTTATCTGGGTGAAATACAATGCCATCTCTACTTTAGTTGAGGTACGTAATAAAGAAAGAAATAGGTGATTAGCAAATAAAAGAAATAGGGCTTGCTGATGTAAGCAATAAAAGACTGCCGGTGGAAAATAATAGCAGCTGTAACTATATGCGTCGAGGGATCAGTAGGGTTTATATTCTGGCGAAGTATAGCTATTTTAAAAAAGTAATAAAATGTAAAATGTACATCTGCTCTTCCTCGCTGTCAATCCCTGTTTCGATTTTTTAAAGGTTATGAAGATTTCCCTCGCGATATTCTGAATAAATTACGTTCTCCTTTGACGTATAATTCCCATATCCTATCCCTGTCTGCAGCCCTGAACTTGAGCACCCGACGAATCCATTGCCGTGGACTGTGTGCTAAACACTACTCACTAGGCAGTACATTATATTTGGTCTCAATACTGTGGCTTTGTGGGTTCATGAAATTAAAAGTCCAATTGCACAAACTCAAAATTTTCTTTATTTCCACAAATTACAGTTGGAACACTTGCCGGTTACATAGCATTACGTAGAGCACACAATAACAATCCACCGGTTCGTCTGTCACAGGTCCACTCCACACTCACAATTACGTACAACTCCTCTGATTCACGTACACAATCTTCCAGTCCGCTCGCTAGCACTGCGCTCTTCACGGCTGCTCGGCAAGAATTGAACTGACTCGTCCACTGCAGGCCTTATATACGAAGATCGCTGTTTCTGGAAGCTTCGTGGCCCGGAAAATCATTCCGAATGTTCCAGACGTCAGGGGGAGGGGAAAGAGACGGTACAGTGCCTAGAGACACTTTCATAACCATCCCCTATGTTAGCGCTACAAGATAAATGGGTGGGCGTGGTCTAAATACCTCCTGTCTCCTACCCAGCTCCAGTTGGTCCTGCCTTCCGATAATTGGATGAAAATACTAACCGAAACTTCTGGAAAAGGTACCTGCTCAAAACTGCCAAAACGAACTACTTATAGCGGGGAAACTGTACACCGTGGCAATTGTTCTTCATGAACTACTGTTCTGAGAGAACAAGCATTGCTTCGCGCCGCGGTGGCTACTTAAATAATATCTATCAGTAGAGTGATGTGATGGAAGAAGGTTTATTTAATTTTAGAAAATTTAATGATTTATTTGTCTGTAATGTGCCACCGGTCTATTATTGTGTAAAACAGGGCAACCAAATTTGACACAGATCTTGTAGTTATAAGTATAAAGACATACACGTTGTGCCTTTATGAAGCTTTAAGCCCTCATGTCACTAATTTCGCTTTTAAAATTGTGACTTTTTGGGTTCATAGAATTAAAAGTCCAACTTCCCTAAATTGAAATAGTTGTTTATTTCCGTAGAAGTACGCTTTGTACACCTCTGATAGCTCACACACGTAAGTAATCTTCCAGTTTGTCTGCACAGTGCTCATTAGCAACTGACTCCTTACGGCTTCCTACTGGCCTCGAACAGCGCACTCGCTTATATCTATTAATCACTGGTTCTGGAAGTCTCCCGAAACCTGACGAAGCATCACGGTCTTTCACGATCGAGCGAGAATTGTCTCTACCATCTCCGTCTCTTTCTCGCTCTGCCACTCCTTCAGCAAGTGCCGACTAATCATACGAGTGAGCGTGGTTTAAACCTATCTTCCTGCCAGATGGCTTCGGCTAGTCGTAAATGATGTCTCGTGACAATATGATCTAGTTTCACTGTTACTGCTACTTCAATTAGTTCACACTATACTTCATTAAGGTGCACTAGTTCATTATTCCACCAGTTAGTTTTCACTGACACTTCATTTACTCATGACGTAGAGACTTAATGAAGTATAAACGACATAGCAAATGCTCACGTTGTGGAACGGAACACGAGCAGTCTTATCTCTTGCAGTTGAATTAGGATTAGGATTTTACTACGGAGGAGATTTGGTACGTAGACCAGCATGCTGGGCCCAAGTGGGGCACCCGCGGGAGGAAGGATGAGGCGACAGGAGATAGAGGACGGCATTCCAAGTAGCCACTACAGTACAGAGGGCAGGGTCCTTACAATTTACTTAGATCGAGATTTCTCCCGACAGGCCAGGACAGCGGACACGCTCCCCTACGCAGACGGCAGCGAGTCCGGCACCCAAGCCCCAAAGGCCCCTGGCTGGTGTTTCTGAAATGGTCCCAGCAGAGGTGCGGAGACCGGCCACCGACTCACCGGAGGAGGAAGTAGTTTACCTCAGAGCATATCATCCCACCATGCACCGCCGAGACACCCGCCAACACTTCTGCCCTGAAAGAGACCACCAGATGAAATGATAATGGAGATGAAATGGAGTTACAGGAAATTCAGAGGATATAATTAACCCACCCAACATTCGCCTAGCAACCCGAGAAAACCCCCGAAAAAATCATGGGTCAGGTAGGTCGGCCATGGAAGTCGAACCCGGACCTGCCGAACGAGGGCCACAGAAGAAATTGCCTGAGCAAATATCTCCTGCTAAATATCCCGCTAAATATCTCTTGCAGTAACAGCTGACGTCACAGCCTTCCTGGGAGTACCTAGATAATTTGCTGTTACCTACACCAGAAACAACTCACACGCTATCTTACTGAGAGTTCCAGAACGTTCTAGAGGCAGCGAAATGGGAAACTTTCAGAACTTACGGTTTTTATACTGGACTGTTTACCTCTGTATTAACCGACGGCGATCTGCTTATATACCTGGGCCGTAGTCGTTGATGAATTATGAAGATATGACATATTACACTTAATACCTCATAGGCATATAAAAGAAATGAATAGCGTACTCTCAACAATGAGGTGATCAAGATCTCTTGTGTTACATTTATAATACATTCTCTACCCTTTCCTTAACAAATACTTATAAAAGCATCCTCCATCTACTTCACTTTCATTGAGATAAATATTTGGACAAAAGTTTCTATTTTATATTTACTTGTAGATACAACGGCATAAAGAATACAGTAGAGCTGTACAAGGCTTTTAAGAGCTGGTTGCTAGGTGATGGATTTAAAGTTCCATTGTGTTTTCATGCCCAGGATATCAACAAAATGAATAGCGAGTATCTGTTTGAAAAGAATATAAGCTTTGGAAAATATAAACCATTAAAAAGAATCTCTTGGAAAGCATTAACTGTACAAAAATTTAGTTGGCATGAAATGTGTGTCCTAAGGATGTCTGTTTTTTGTGTAGCAAGATTTTTTCTGCCCACCTCGGTAGCATAGATGGTAGCATGTCTGCTTCACGTTCAAGAGGTCCCGAGTACAAAACTCGGTCAGGGTGAGTTACCTGAATAAGGTTTTTCCGGGGTGTTCCCTTATCCTGAAAGACGAGTATCGGGTATCTCTAAGCTTCATGGACCCCGGACGCATTTCAGCATCATTTCACAATTTCATTCATCGTCCGATACCTGGTTCTCACAGACGGTAATCTGGAGTACCAACAATGAAACTACTAGGGCGTGTTTGTTTCACATTAAGCTAACAGAATATAAGAAGTTTGAATTTTAGAGCGAAAAATTGTGACCGTAAAACAATTATGGTCATTGTTTATTGAATAGCCCTCGTATAAGGAAATATGTAAAAAAATTATTTCTGCTGCCACAATTAAACTTGCTCTTTAGCTAGCGTTGCTACACATGAACTTGACAGCCGACGTAAACACACAGTTGGACCCGGTAAATTAATTAATTTCAGATATTCTTAGTTATGTTTCGTGGAAAACAGTTTAGCTGTGAGGAATACTTCAATTTATCGGTATCAAGAGAATGCAACTTAAGCTTTTGTAACACTTGCACTTACATGCGTTTCTCTACTCACTCTTGTCTGGAATATTCTTACAAACGCTTATTGCTCTATATAATTAGCGTTAATCTAGATAAACGTTTGCATAAGTTGTCTAATTCCATAGTTATTTTGTAAGTACAGTGGAGTCAAACGTTTTAGGATGGATGATTCCTAAAAACTAATCGCATCTGGCCCAGGGACGGTGTTGCAGCAAATTATCTACATTTACGTGTGTTCCTCGTAAGCCAGGTTAACCAGAGGGACCAACAGCCCAAATATTTTACTCTGTACTTAATTCTAACAAATCGGCATGTCAAATACAACGTTTTACATCGTCTGAATAAAAATAATTTGGAAAGTTTCCGTCGCGATTTTTCGTTGTTGCAATTTTACGTCCTCCAAAGTTAAGTCATGTCGGACGACCACCGCGCGTGCGTAATTCTCTACGAATAGCTTAAATAGAATCCCTAAAATAGCGTTAAAAACAAAACTGTAGAGTATTTAATCATGTAAGTCCCGTAGGAGAGAAGGTCCGTCCCCTTCAGCATTCGTGGTACGGGAGCTGCGGTCCCTTAGTACTCGTGGTACCTCTGACGTTACTAGAGGAACCTCGCGCCGAACTGCCCTGCCCCTCGCGTCGGATAGTGGTCGGATTGGGTTGGACTCGAGGGGTCAGTGTGTTCCCGACACCCACGGGAAATTGGGTACCTCCGGCCAGGCTACGGCTGCCCGGAGAGGGTAGAGGGTTGCTTCATAAGTCCCGGATACTAGCCTGCAGAGCTAGTAGCAGGTGTGATAAATCATCAGGCGGCCACGCCGAAGTTTTCGGTAGTCTTCCCTGCAGGGTTGACTCGCGTAAGTGGCGTATCCACTTCCATCCCGTTTTAACGTTGTTGTCAGGTACCGCCCTATGGAATGACCGCCGCAGTTATCCATCGCTCCCGGGTTGACGGAGGCCAGGGTTTTTGGACTTTTGGGTAAATCCTCTGCAGTTAACTAATCATGCAAGACGGAGATGCATATAAAAAATCCTGAACACAGAAATTCCTTATGTGAATAAACCTGTGGTTTTTCTGCTTTGGTGAGACGATACGTAAAAGTTAAAAAAAAAAAAACAATTTTTTTTGTCTTTTTGCGTAGTTAAATAGTTCACACTTTTCTGCAAATTTTGGTATAGAATATAGTCATATACTCTAGTTATAAGTGTATTTAAACGAAGTTTAAAAATATACTGATAGCTGTCAATTTCTTAGCTAAATGTGCATCTATTTACAAAATGTGGAATAAATCCAGAACTGTTTCAGCTAGGAGCCAGCGAAAGAGCTTGTTTTATATTATTTTTGCTGCGTATTTTGGCATGGATATCGTCTTCTTTATTCTATTATCCTTAGGGCTAATAACTCCCTAGTTTTGTTATTCTGTGGCTGTGGCTCGAGTTTTGTTTGCAAGCAATTGTCCCTTTAGTATTTAGCTGAAAGTGTAGTTATACAAAAAGATGACAAACCCTAAAGGCTTTTTCAGAAACGTAAGAATAAGGGCAATAGATTCTACAGGATAGTATCCTTGTCTGAAGAAGTAAATGAAAATGATACATAACAATGTGGCAGTCAACCATGTGCAACTCCTCCAAGTGCTTCGAAAAGGAAGTTACAAACAAATGCAAATATCAACTGTGCTGAGGACTATACTCAATCTAACAATGCGATAGATTTAGACATTTTAAGACGAGTGCTAGAAGAAACTGTGTCATGCAGAATATGTAGTGGTGAGGTTAGGATAGAAGAAGCATCGGGTGCAAGAACTGGTATAGGGAATAAATTAATACCCGTATGCTTGAATTGTAGTTATGAAACGCCTGTCTGCTCTTCACAACATTGTGCTAACCCGCGTCGGTAGCATAGATGGTAGCATGTCTGCTTCACGTTCAAGAGGTCCCGAATTCGAATCTCGGTCAGGCTGTGTTACCTGGATAAGACATTTCCGGTATTTTCCCTTATCCTAAAAGACGAATGTAGGGTAACTCTAAGCTCCATGGACCCTGGGTCCATTTCAGCATCATTTCACCCATTCCATTCATCGCCCGAATTTACTTAAAATGTTAAAGGACCTAAATTACAAATAAGTGTGCTAATAGTGACCTCTATGAAAACAATGTGAGACTTTTTGTGGGCTAAGATGCTTTTGCAAGGGACTTGGAGCTGGTAAAATATTGTGTTCGGTTACTAACTTACCATGTCCCCCTACAAGGTGTTCCAAATATGCAACACTTTTAATAAATATCCTGCAAAATGTTGCAGAAAATTCCATAAGAGCTGCTGACAAAGAAGCTGTCTTACTAAATGAAAATAACAAAGATGTTCTAATCGACCTCCAAAGCTACAGTTCCAATTGGGAACGTTAAGACTGTTTTTCACAAAATAAAGTTTTTTTTTTTAACATTTTCCCCCTTTTCTCAGAAACTATTGGAGATATATACATATAATTTTTACGGATTCTAAAAGTAGTTTCAGAAATGCTGTGGATCTCCAAACACAGTAATTTAATGAATAAACTCCATGTTATGGTGGTTTTAATGCTAAAATATCAAGAAGAAATAATGAAACAAAAAATATATATAATTTGCTAGAAACTGTAAATTCAAGCTCCATTACAGATCAATAGCTTATATAAGGACCAGATAATATGTTATAAAATTTTCGTGTATGTGCAATTAATAGTTTCAGAAAAAACGGTTCATCGAACTGTATACTTTAACTTAGGCGAGATAGGGCGTACCGTCTCACCTTAAATAAAAGCCCTAAATTAGGGATAAGTACAAGAATGTATAGTCTTTAATCATGCTAGAAGGAGTTGTATATAAGAAATCCAGAATACGAAATAGTCCTTATGTGAATAAACTTGTGTGTTTAGTGGTTTTGATTTGAACAGCACGTGTTAGTTACAAATCTTGTTCTTCTGACTGGGCTAGAGAATAATTTAAACTCTCTTGTACAATAATAAGAGATGCCTAAACGGGGGTTGTGAATTTCACTGAGGGTAACTTGTCGAAAACCTTTCTTCCAAGATTCCCCTGTCTTCCTAAATGTTTCGATATTTCTCAGTCCAGTGGATCTGATTTATTAAAAGGAAAGTTCATGTGTATTTCATCTGATCTGATCTGATGGGATGGGATGGGATGGGATATATTTACTGTGCGTATTCCAAAATTTTTCAATTTACAACTTTTGGCTACATTTATTTATCGTTACCTTGTTGCTACCTTGGCTTACATGATACCCTGGTCTTCTGCTCTGCCAGGTAGCTCTTAACCTCCATACCTCCTTGATTAATTAATTAGTCCCTTTCTTCCCGCTCATCTTCCTTTCTGACATTTTTTACAATTCTGGCCCATTTTTCTTTTACTATCTGCAAGAACTCACCAATAATTCTTACCTTCTTTTCCTCCCTGCCCGTTAACATTTTTATAGCTACTATCCTCTTCACTCCTTTCTCCCATTTTTCTTCCCGAACCTTTTTTCTCCTAATTGCAGTCTCCGCGCATTCTGTTACATAGTGTTCTATGCTTTCTTTTCCCCCACCTAATTCACAAATTCCCCTTTCCCTAACTCTTATCCCTCTTAGAAATATTGTTCCTGTTCTCATCCAAGCTAAACCTTCCCTCCCTTGCCTATTGCAGTAATCTACATATGCCTCTCGTCCTCAATTTCTTTTTATTTGCTTGTAAAATTGTAATGATTTCATATTTTCTAGACTTCCCCATATTTCCTGTCTTTCTATATCTTCAATTCCGCATTTTACTAATTTACCCACATAGCATGTATAACTTTCCTCTAATCTCCATATATCTCCCATTTCTATTTTTTTCCATAATTCTTCCTATCTCTGCCCACCAACTATTTGTGTTCTCTAATCTTTTTTGCTGTCTCATGCATAATTTCTTAATCACACTTCTTCTTTGGCCAAACACCTATACTAAAATTTTATTATTCTTTCCATTATTATTCCATTTCTTCTTGTGTTTCCTAATTCGACCAAAGGCACTTCCCTAGGAGCTGATCTTGGTAAGCCTAGTAGCTCTTAACAAAACCTTCTGTAGTTTTGTTCCACCGTTTTGTTTACATCTGTGGGCCCCCCAGATCTGCACTGCATCAAACATTTTGGATTCAATTAGTGCTTCATACATTCTTTCTAACCAATTGGCTGTCATTTCTAGCTTATATTTGCATATTCATATTCCATTCACTGCCGCCCTTCCTTTTGCTTCAGTTTTTCTCCTGTATGCTCCTCACTTAAGGGTAGTCGGAACCGCCTATTTCACCAAGGTTAAAATGAAAGCTTTCTGGTGCGCTTAGCTCAAGAACCACTTACCGTATCTATTTGAAACTTTTAATTTGCTGTTTTACAACATTTTCACAATTCATTAAAGAAAATATATCTTATTTTGGAGTTTTAATAAAAAAAGTGTGATTTTTTAATTAAATTTCTTGAATTTACCTCTAAAAGTATTCATTTTTTTTAATTTCAAATGTTCACATATCTTTTTAAACGTAACTTTAAAACAGTTTAAGTATTGCTTTAATTCCAGAAAAAGTGTTGACTTGTAGCTGCAGTAGTTTTATAAATGAGTTCACCAAACTTTAAAAAATCTAAAACAGAGAAAATCAGTATTAAAGTTTTGCTATGTTGGAACTACACCTCAGAATTTCTCCAGATCCATATTTTGCATTTTTTTCATCATCAGCATCCTTCCTCTTTCCTTTTTACCCCCTTCTTTTCTTTCTGGACACCATGGTCACTTGTTCTATGGTCTTATTCTTTATTTTGTAAAATTTGGTGGGGAGCAGCTGTTAAGTTGAGAATAGCAGCCAATGTCTTACCTGCCTCAATTCCCTTGCCAATGCTTCTCAAGCCATAAGCAAACCTTACATTTAATTCTGTACCACTCTAAATAGTTCTGGAAGTTTCAAATATATGTTCTTTATTACACTTTTGGCAACCGAGTGATAAAGTAGCTAATTATCCATTACGTTTCTTGGTGTCCTATGATACGCCAACAATTTTCATTTTCATGAAATTTACACTGTAAAAGGTTTCTTTATCTAGTAAATGAAAACTTGTTGATCTAATATCATTATTTACTTTAGTTAAATTGTCATCACCGTCTTTACACAAGGAAGAAACCACTTTTTCCTTGACAAACTAATTTTCACTTCACATTCATCGCCAGTATTTGAGGTTGGGTTTGACAAAGTCAATACATTATCATGTATTACTACACTTTTTCCATTTTAGGGGTTGTAATTCTTTTATTATGTAATCAGGATTACTTAAAATGTTTATATAGTTTCCATGCCGATTTCTTACACCAAAAGTATTGCTTCTTCCCATCTTTAAAGCAGCACTAGTAATTCAAAACATAGTAAGCAAAGTGCCGGCCCTCGTAGCCATGGTCGGTAAAGCGTATGTGTCTAGTATTCCGCCGCGTAGAGGGTCGCGTGTTTGAGTACTGCCTTGGGCATGGGTGTTTATGTGTATGGTGAATATTTGTGAAACTAGGAAAGCAGATAAGAAAATAAAAGGAAATAATGAAAAAACGGCTAAATAAGAAAAAAGGATATATATCTATATACACAGATATATAGTAATATTAATAATAAAAAAGCATGGAAGGATTAAATCAGATGCACAGATTAGTATTAATAGAAAAAAAACGCGTTGTTGTTGTAATTTTACGTCCTCCAAAGCCAAGTCATATCGGACGGTGAGTGAAATGGTTGAAATGATGCTCAATTGAGCCCAGGGTCCATAGAGCTTAGAGTTACCCGACATTCGTCTTTAAGAATAAGGGAAAACCCCGGAAAAACCGTAGCCAGGTAACTCAGCCTGACCGAGATTCGAACTCGGGATCTCTTTCATCCCGGAATGACCTTCTGGCTCCCCCTAAATGAAACTTTCAAGCGAATGACAAAAGCTTGCAGTTTATAGAAAAGTTGTTAAATTATAAAATTTGCATTAAATGAATTATGCCCTAGCATTTATGCTTCCCGAAATATTCCTTAATTTGAACTCAGATTTCCAGAGCTGGACTTGTTTGGACTACGAAAGTCCTTTACGCAAGCTCGTGGCAAATACACGTAAAATTGTATGTATGCCCTTAAAATATTTTACATGAAATCTAAGAATGAAAATTGTAACGGATTTGTTCCTTTGCTTCAGGCATTTTATAGTACAATGCATCATTAAGGAAAAGTCATTTTACTGTTTCTGTGATAAGCGGTTTGTTTGCCAGCATCTACGTCCAGAGATCTCGGGTTCGATTCTTGGCTGTAGAAAGAGCATTTGTATTTTCCCTGGACACAGCAGGCTGAGCTAGAACTTAAATAAGGGAAACAGCACCAAAATTTATACGATTAAATTACGGGATATGTATGTGTTGTAGGTAAAGTATTGTAAATAGCAAATTGCATAAATGAATAAATTCAAATTCAAATTTTCCCTGGACTCTGGCAGTACGAGTGAGAGAGTAGAGATGTGTGTATGTGAAGAAAATAAATAAAGTACCACATAACAGCTTGTAGCGGATATTTTATGTTGTTCTTTTGGCAACTGCTAGCGTGTGTTTCGTTGTGATGATTTGTATGCAACATTCAAGACATCCATAGAGTAAAAAAGTCACTTGAGCTTATAAAATACTATTGCTTGCATTAACTTTCTTTTAACTAGCAGAGTACATTCTTGCTAAGCTGAACAAATGAGCGACAGTGTAATATAAAATTCTTCTGCATGTAACCATCGCTGAATACGGACACGTGTGAGTGTCTTTCCGAAATCTTGAAGATTTCTTTTTTAATGCATTTAGCATTCATAGTTTGCGTGTGTCCGTGAGTATAAAGAATAGCTAATGCATCAGGCATTCTTTAAGAACGAACAACTTTACGATTATTTGTAAATAATAGTAGAAAGTTGATTCAATAATTTTAATTAAAAACTGAATTTTATGGCCTAAAAGTAGAATTATTCTGTAAAGTGTCCACAATGGTTTCAAAATATAATTAAAAGTTTGAAAAGTAAATAAATCGAATGAAGAGTAATTATTTCATTATGCCAAAAGCTTATATTATTTTTCTGCTCCGAGACTACGACCTGGGTGCAGAGATCGTCGCATGAGAGCAGCCGTGGTGAAAAATAATTCTGCAAGAACTTCACCAAAGGTGAGAATGCCATCATCAAACACCTTCATCGCCCAAAATAAACAGCTGCAAGATATATTCAAAATTTGACACTTTACCACTTGAACTCTACACACCTTTCAAACCAAATTACCAGGTAAGCGAGCAACTTTTCGTTATCTTTGTTTTATCAAGACACCTCTAACGAAGTATTGACATAATATTGATATATAAATTGTGTATTCTTGAAGTTTTTGTGAATTAGCATTTGAAGTTCTCGTTATTCTCAATGTCTTTTATATAATTAGGAAATTATAACATAAGGGGAAAATCGTATTTTGGAAACTGTTGGTGCTCATAAAAGCATTCGCCGTGTATCGAATAATTTTATTATAGAATTAGCCACTTTTCAAAAATATTTACAAGTTGGGTTGAAGCCTATTAGTCGTTATCTATGAATGTTTTTAAACTAACCAATACATTTTTGACATAAGTTTGTCAGATATAAAAAAACGGTACAGTTGTGTTAAAAATAGCTATCCATCATAACGGCATCATGCACGTAACCAAATTTAACAGAGACAACTTAAATAATTTTTGGAAACTTGAAACAACCTCTAGGGCCGCGTCGTGGTCGAGTGCTTAGACCAAGGCAGCCCGGTTTCGAAAGTAGATTCGTGGTGGACAACACAGCACTGGGACAGGTTTTCTCTGGGATCTCCGGTTGCCCCCGCCAATACTCCACCAGTTGCTCTATTATAATCTTTCCTATCATTCATCTCGCCCTCATACTATCATCCACTTTTCTCGCCCTCACACCAGGCATCGGGCTGATCACCCATTCTGGCTTTCTATCAAATCCAAAGCTTCGGTTGCTCATAACCAGCCGTAAGGGATAAAGGAGCAAAAAAAACCTAACACCATGATAAGAGGTATACTAGGGATAAGTTAGACATGCAATTTTGACACAGAATCCTCAGAATATTCCACAAGAACAAGCACGGAGAATATAGAAGCGCAAACGCCACACAGATCTACTAATCTGAAATGATCTCAAAGCAGTTTCAATGAGGACAGTCACTGAACTGCAACCTAAATACACCTTTAGAATAATTCTATCTTTGTTATCCAAACTAAAAATAGTTTGTATAAGGAAAGAAAGTTTTCAATACAATAGAAAAGGAAAATCAAAAGAAAATACTTTCTGGTGCATAAAGATCGTGTTTTATAAGCATAATAGGATACTCGTTCATAATGGATAAAGAAGGCTGTGAGTAATGCAAACCAAACCTTTATATTTTAACTCATGCTTCAGTAGAATAATGTGAAGTCTGTAATCCGAAAATTTGTTTTCCATTCTCCCTTATTTGCTGAATTTTCGCGCTGGATCTGTTTCTGGTTCCCCCAAAAGATATTACACACCTCAAAATTGTATATCAAATATGACCTAGCAATTCGAACTTTGACACCGTACCTGACGTTACTCTATACAGGGGAAATGCGGGAATATAGTAAGCTTTAAGTGATGATGAAATATTTTAATAGCTGGGAAATATGTAGTGGCTTTGAAATTCCTTACCTTTGTATGGTCAAGAGATTAACATCGGTTGACTTTTTATTTGTGAAAAGTATATACATTTTAAGTTTCAGAAAAGTTTAATTCTGTAGAAAAAAAAAATCTATATAAACTGTGCAATACAATCTAATATATTCTAAAGTTTAACAGTAATGCAAAACTCATTCTTAAAAAAGAGGTCTTGAAATGTTATTGGCATAAAATTACAGGATATCATTTCCTTAGACTCATAAAAATATCTTAAACAAATGATAATTTAACAAAAGCGGTTAACGCCAATTTTTATAAAATTAAAACTATCGTAACAGATCTGGAGGGCTTTAGTCTGCTTCAAGGCATGCAGCTGAGAAGGAAAATGTTTTGGATTTTAAAATTTGATTTACTCAGTTATAGGCTTTTCAACATTTTTTGTCATTCACAATGTTCCACACGATGCAGTTTTGATTCAGCCCCTATAAAATTTTTAACATATGTTCTTAGAAAGCAAACAAGGGTTTTTGTCATCTTAATATTGATATAAAAATCAGAGGTTTAATCGTCCTTTTGGCTCTTATTTTTGTTTGCTCCATACCTATTTTTGTTTCGTCTGGAACTAAAAGCAGTATAAGAAATTCATATGATAGAGCTCTTCTTCATTACCATCTTAATATTTTTAGAAATAGAAAAATTACATTTTTAAAAATTTTTATCATGAAGATATAGAAACCAAATTTTGATCTCTGTGTCCACTATGCATCAGAACTAAGTGGTAAAAATGTCAGCAATATTGGTAGAAAATAGCTGGATTTGGGGTTTCGGTGCTGCATCCCCTTAAGGAAACTACTTTCAAATGTTTATATTAAACTATTCTACTTTCCATAGTTCCTAATAAAGTAAATATTAAACAAACAGAAGGCTACAAATGTTTAGGAGTTACTGTACATGCAAATCTAAAAATGGGATAAACACATATAAAAAATTGCATTGAATGTACAACAAAGACTAAAAATGCTCGAAAGAATTGCAGACAGCAAATGGGGCTACTCAAAATCCACCTTAAATATAACATATTGTGTCTTTGTGTGTCCCCAAAATTTAAAGTCCAATTTGCGGAAATTCAAATCGTTCCATATTTGCGTAGAAATACACTCACAGTAGCAGTAGTATATCACATACACAATCACAATCTACCAAGCCCATCTCGGTAGCGTAGATGGTAGCGTGTCTGCCTCACATTCAGGAGGTCCCGGGTTCGAATGTCGATCAGGGTGAGTTACTTGGATAAGGTTTTTCCGGGGTTTTCGCTTATCCTGAAAGACGAATGTCGGGTAACTCTAAGCTCCATGCACCCCGGACTGATTTGAGCATCATGTGCACCCATTTTATTCATCGTCCGATATGACTAAACGTTGGAGAACGTAAATTAAAAAAAGAACTATCTACCTAGGTCAATGACCACAACATCAGCGTTCTAATTACATCTGTTTACAACACTCCTGTTACAACGTCTGTTTACTCTTGTTTACGACTGACTCTTGGACAGTCGTCTCTTCCTTAAATACCTCCACTGATAATTCCAGACTGTTCCAGGACAATCAAGAAACCGAACGCTCTCCATCAATTAAGATGTTACCAGAATGTTCTAGCTTTATCTGTTTTGGCATGCCTTTTATCTCAGTGTTGCACTATCTGTCCGTTATTTTTACCCGCAGGCCCTTTGTGTACACAAGCCGCGCGTATCTCTCTCGTCGCCCCGACAATATAAATTATATATAATTCTAGCTCACCCGACGAACATCGTACGGCCAATAAAAGTAGTTTAAACTTATCTATATAAATAAAACTATTTGAGTTTATTTAGTTATGTATTCTACAATTCGGGGTAAAGTTTAAATACAGCACAGTTACAATTAAAAATGAAATGTGTAGTGCTTAACGCCCGCTTTTACTGCATACGGCACCGCAGGCGATGACACGAGATGAAGATGGAGCACCGGTAGAATGAGATGACAGGGAACACCGGAGATCACGGAGAAAAGCCGCTCCAGCTCCATGTTGTCCACCACAAATCTCACTTTCCGGTCCCGTGGGATCGGACACGGGCCGCCTTGGTGAGAGTCAAGCGGTCTAACCACTGAGCCACGGCGCGGCCGTCAGTTACAATTAAGTTAATCAATTTATAGCTTTCTAATAAACAATAGTTTTAGTCATTTAATGTGTTCCGTAAATATACCAGGGGAGTCAACTGCCCCTATTTGTTTTTTTTTTTAATTTGTGCCACTTGCTAAGTAACATACAGAGACTCCCATAAATAATCGAACAAAGCAGAGTATTACTAAGTTTTGAAAGTGTAAATCAACATTTGATGTGATGTTTTATTGAAATTAATGATAATCGACAGTTACATGGTTCGTTCTTGTCAGAAAATAAATTGTATTTCACATAAAAATTATATAATACCTTCTTTTCTAAGAATTAAAAAGAAATGGGGCGTGTTTTGGCCCTTAAAAGTAATCGGACACAACTTGAGTGAGATACAAAATATGGCTTAGTACTTTGTGACTCTCTCTTTTCTTTTAACTACTTCTCGTAACCTATTTGGCCTACTGTGAACCAGGATTTGCAGGTAGGCTGTGGAAAGTTTGCTCCATTCCACTTGCAACCTCTCCATCAATTGCAGCTTGTAGGTGATGGGGTACTTCCGCACGGCCTTCTCCAGTTTATGTTATGCCGCTTCTATGAGATTATGACCCGGGGCAGGGTGGTTGCAGTACATGAGGACAGTTGTATAGTGACCACAGCTGCACAAAGTGGGACGTTTGCTTCGGATCATTATCCTGATAAAATGAGGAGCTGTCCAAAATAACCATCATTTCTGCACTTTGTTTTAAATATTGCTGTAATAGTCTAAGATAGACTTCCTTGTTTATGGTTGTGTCTATGAACACCCGCTTTCCCACTTCCGTAGAGGAAATACAGCCGCACATCATTTCAATACCTCCGCCGTGTTTGTGCCTTGTAAATTGCGCTCTTCCAGCTCCGTGTTTTATTTCCTCCACACAACCATCCTGCCATTGGAAGCAGCAAGGTTGTATTTGCTTTCGTCACAAAAAATAGCTTATTCCCACCAATCGGCTGTCTCCTTGAAAAACTTTTGGCAAATTCTTGCAGGAAATGTATGGCTTTTTTTGGGTACCCGACCATTAAAATCTTGTTTTCGCATGGCCCTTCGGACCGATTCAGGGCTGTCAGTCCCAGTTCTCCCTGAATCTCGGTACAAATTACCGGAGCACTTATACGAGGATTCCGTTTTACATTCCGCATAATATAACACTACTGCCTATCCTTAAGAAGTTTTGGTCGCCCTCACTTTCCTCGAGATTCAATTCTGTCTTCTTACTTCCACCGGTGAATTATGTCAATAACTGTACTTTGGAAAGATTCACAATATCTGCTGTTTCCGGTATGTTTTGTTCTTTTCATAGCGATAGATCACTGTCTTTGTTCAAAGGAACTCGGTTTACCTCTGGGCCCACACTATACTCTTACCTTATTCTTGGTGAACAATTGAAGTACTTCTACGATGCTGTTTTGTGTACTGGCAGGCTTCACCTACTCGTTTGTATTGCATTTGATTTGTGCTGCCCGATTATTTTTGTGTGGTAAACTCCTGATGTAAAAAAGGTTTAAATGGGAAGCTCTTAGTTTAGCCACATTTCCAATCTCTAAAATGGATATCCATAGCAAATGATTTTTGCTTAACAAAAGGAGCCCCTTGAGATTAATACACATAATATATCCTGCTTTATAGAGCACGCCATAGTGAAATGCAAAGTCTGTCCGATTATTTATGGGACTCAGAAAATGTGACTTTTGCCTTTTCTTGAATGCCCCCTAATAGGTGATTAGTAGAATAGTTTATTGAGGATGGTTAGGAAACTCAGTGCATAAGTGTTGTAAGGGACAGAAGTCAATCACTATATATGTCGGTTCTAAAAATATCATACACAGGTAAGAAAGCTGCAGTAACAATTTTAGAGAGTTTACAAACTTTTTTTCGTAAGCGTACATTCACACACCCACACCCACACGAACACACACACACACACACACACACACACACACACACACACACACACACACACACACACACACACACACACGCACGCACCTTTAACCACGTCGCTGAGGAAACACCCTATCACAATGCATCAGTTGACAATAACATTGGAACACAAAATGGCAGATCTACACAGTGGGATCAATGGGATTTATATCTTCACCCAGCATTTTTCATTGTACAACCATGTCAAAAATGCTAAGAATTAGATAGATTTCTTTCGCTTCTGTCACAATGTATGGCACTTTTAGCTCATACAGTAATTGTCATGGCATATGCAGTTTTTTTATTTGTGTTAAAACTACCAAAAACGAACTCAAAGCACTGTATAAAGCTGTCGAAAGCCTGTAAAAATTCTAAGCAACGTAGTGTTGGCTGAGTGCTCTCATATAGGTTACTTCAACACTATGCACGCTTGACCTGGGTTCAAATCCTTCATAATGCGCTTAAAATGTTTATTGCCTTTGGTTTTATCTCTTGGGGATTATAATTTGATATTATAATAGGAATAACATTTTTATATCATTATAGGTGTGTACAAAGCACAATAGTAGCCATGTGTTCCGCTAGAAGATGGTTATAAATGTGTAGTTCCTAGGATATATTTTATTATGGTGGGTATTGTGCTTGACCCATTCAACGAAGCTCAAACTTTTCACAAATGCAAAGTGAAACATAAGATATAAGCATGAAACAAAAATCTGTTATATTTAATGTCGTCGACATTCTGCTAAAACTGAAAGCTAACTCCGGAACATGGTTCACGACACATATACCAGACACATTATAAGGGTCAAAAGTCAAGGGTCTCAACCACCTGACGTTAGGATGAGCTCAGCCCTACTTACACGGCAAGCAAATTCCTATAGGTCCGTAATTATCGGATTGTAATTCTATTGTCTTTGGCTCACAAATGAACCAATAGCAGAAATAAACAAATTAGTAAATAAAATACAGGCAATAAAGATTGGGAGAAAAGAAAAAAAAAAAAAATTATGATATGTCGTTTCCAACCTAGTCTCCTATCACCACGTTCCAGCAGGCCAATGCACTCCGCCAGCTGCTACGTGTTCTCTGGTGCTCTTTAGGAAAGCATTCGGTTATCACCCTGTTAAACATTGTTTCACCTAAGCTTGCCCCGTATCTCTAGTCGGACACGTGACCTTATCACCTCTCATTGGCTGCTGTTGTAGTATTGACTGTAGTGCGGTAAAAATTAGTTCGTTATTTAACATAGTGATATATCTTTATATGTTGGAAGAGAATTGTCAAATTTATATTTTCGTAACTGTTTGAATTAAATATATTACGCAACAGAGTTGATTTGGCTGAAATGTATGTTAATTCTTAAACGAAGTAAAGAGGAGCTTCCTTCGCTCAGGAACCCGTCTTTCACATGACAGGATAGCGCGTGCTTTAGCGGTAGTGGTGACGTATTTGTTTATCTGACTTATCACTGACCTTGTTATGAACTAGATTTGTCATATATCGCCATTCGAAGGTGTGCTGTGCCGAGTGCGATAACTTAATTATTTTATTGATCGTTTATTGCACGTGTACTTATATGTGTAATGGCAGAGTCTACAGCCAGTTTTCGCTGAAGCATCACAAGGGAAAACCTTAACAAAGCGGTGAAAAAGGAATTGTGGTGCACGTGTTTAATGCCCCAGGTGTTGCGTCGGCACCGGATCCTGTGTCCTGTCGATTGCTGTTACGCTTACCACGGGCTCACATGTTTCCAACTCCGTCCTGGCCTGGACGTCGTGATCGGTGTCCGTTGGATTAAGCAGTCTCACTGGCACCTCCTCACGGCACGGCAACAATGCCCTGGCTACACATAGTCCGTTTACAGGCGTCTTCTGGTCCAGCATCATGTTCCAGGTTCTCTGGCCTTCCAGTCGCGCCGTCACCGCCACCTCGCTTCTTACTGGGACCACCACGTCTTCCTTCAAGATAACCCTGCAGATTTCAAGGCGCTGACCGGGTTGCCGGAGTATCACCTCTTCTCTATTGAGCCGCAGGTCCTTCCTGCAGACGTCGACCGTCGCCTCGTGGCTCCTGAGGGCGTCCAATCCCAGTATCACCTCCTCAGCGACCTTCGCGACCAACACCTACAGACGTACGGCACTCCTTCCCAAGGTCAACTTTAGCAGGGCCTCCTTCTCCACAGACAAGGTGACACCCGATGCCGTGCTATGCTGGTACGTTGGGCTCGGCTGCCTTGTCGGCAAACCCTTCGCCACATCAGGTCTGATGCTGACCCGGTGTCCACCAGCACGCGGCACGGCTTTCCTCTCACCCAACCGTCCGCGATGAGGCTGTCATCTGTACGCCGTATGACGGCGCGTAGTGTCACTCGAGGGTATGGTGGTGATGCCGCCGACGCACCCCTCTCCACGCCGGCCCTTACTCGTTTTCCGGCTGCTCTACCTGGTGTGGGAAGTTTCTCTCCAAGTGTCCGGGCTGTCCATACCCGAAACACAGGCCACTAGGTCTTCGCCGGCGTCCCTCGGCTTGTCTTCTGTCTCCGGTGTAGCGGACACTCCTCTTTCTCAACGTCGGGATAGCTGTCACCTTGGCTGCCTCCATTCTTAATGCTGCCGTTAGCGCCTCGTGGATGGTATTGTAATCGCCGAGCATTAGGCTCTGACGAATCTCCGTGTCTTGTACCCCGTCAACGAATATATATGCAGCTTCCCGGGATACGAACTCTGGTGATAGGTCGACTAGGGCCTTGCTAGCCAGTTGCTCAACTGCCAGATCGAACACCTGCAGCGTCTCTCCTGGCTGCTGTCACCTTGTCTTTAGCTGGTTGCGGTACGCTGCGGCTAAGCGGTGGTTTCCAAAACAATTCTCCAGGGCCTCCGGCTGTTATCTGTACTGCGTTCAGGACTTCCGCGGCCCGTACCTGGAGGATGGCTATTAACTGCGTGGCCTCTTCCTCTGGTGACCATTTGTTGTGCTTGGCCACTGCGTCGAAATGGCGGCGGAAAACTTCGAAAGTTGTCGCGCCGTCGTATTTAGGTTTGACCCGCGCAGATATTGTGTCACATCCCGGCGCGTTGACCTTTAAATCCTTTAACCTCCTGCCAACGACGTCCTCCACCATGGCAATCAGGGACTTTGTGCTGCTGTCGGCCTTTCCCTCCAGCTCGTTTACTCGGCTCGCCGGGTCTTGGACGCGCTCACCAAGCTCCGTGACGTCCTTCTTTACATCGGGTAACTGCTCTTCAAATTTTGCGGCGAGGACCTCGTTTGCCGCTTTAATTTCCATGGTCAATTCGGTCATTATTTCCTTCAGTTCCGCGGCCAGGTTGTCATTTGCCATCTTCATTTCCTTCAGTTCCGCGGCCAGGTTGTTATTTGCCGTCATCATTTGCTTCTGTTCCGCGGCCAGGTTGTTATTCGCCGCTTCTGTTTTCGCAGCAAAGTTGTCATTCGCTGTCTTTATTTCTGTGAGTTCCACGGCCAGCCTATTATTTGCCGTTTTCATTTCCGAGGTCAGTTGCGCCTTAATTTCCAAAATCTTCTCCAAAATCTCTTCCAATGCTGCGTCCATGGCTGTGATGTTCGATGATGCTGTCTTCCCACTTCTGACACCAGTTGTGACTCTGTGAGTTCGTGAAATTAAAAGTCCAAATGCACAAACTCAAAATTTTCTTTATTTCCACCGAATTACAGTTGGAAAACTTGCCGATTACACAGAATTATGTAGCGCACACAACTAAATTCGTCAGTTCCTCTGTCACAAGTCCACTTGACACTCACAATTGCGTACAACTGCTCTGATACACGTACACAGTCTCCCGGTCCGTTCACTCACTCGCAGCTCCTCACCGCTGGTCGCCAAGAACTGAAATGACTTGACAACTGCAAGCCCTTTTTTCTAGGGATATCACTGTTTCTGTAAGTCTCGCGGTTCAGTGAATCATCACGAAGGTTCCAGGCGGAGAGTAAAGAGATGGCTAGTGAAGTTTTTCCAACCATCCCCTCGTTACCGCTACAAGATAAATGGGTACGCGTGGACGAATGCTTCACTGCCCTCACTCAGCGGTCAGTTGGTCGTGCCTCCCGATAATTGGGTGACAATACTGAGCAAAAAACAGATACGTTAAAGCATCAGAAGAAGGAGAAAAACCTGAAGCTGTTTTCCTAGAGACAATAAAGGTAAATAATTTTTACTCTCTACTGACCGATAGTACGGGAGATGCGCCCAGTACCGCACACCTAAGGTTTTTTCAAAATTCAAAGAAAGTGCAATGGATAAGAACGAGCCTGTTACTATCATCATGAAGCTAATAGCATACAGAATCAGCATTCGTAATGAATATTCATGAAATCGAGTCATTTTAGTGTTAAAAACTAAAGTAAATATTAGTGATAACTACGCATCTCAAAAAGTGTTTCCCAGTACCGGACAGACGTAAACAAATACATATTTATAAATAAAGGAAAATGAACTGCGTGGTAAATTGCAAGATAATTATTCCTATCATAATTGTTGTATTCTTGAGATAAAAACAGACACGGTAAGATGATAACATCCTTTTCCAAACCTTCTCTACAGATTTTCTGAACGAAATAAAATTTTCTTAGAACTAATGAAATATTTTTAACACAGTGATCACATCTATACAAATCAATGTTCTCTTGCCCTGTACATTAAATATGTGCCCAACCCTCGCATGATACACACTGAACTCAAGCCTCTTCTGTGATTTCTAAGCAAATGATACACTCTGTAGGAACACTTCAATCAACACTGGTTTTGGCTCAAAAAAGTAATTTTCTTTTAGTCTTCTAAGGCTCTTCACAATTTCCAGTTTCTGTTGGCACAGAGTTAGAGCTAGCTTCTCTACTTATAATTTTATTTATGTTAGTCTTACGTCCCTTTGCTACTGGTTTGTTCTTATGTTTTTGTGCCTATCTTGCAATATCAACTTATAGACGAGTCGATGTTAATGTTTCAGCAATATATATATATATTGCTACTCCCTGGCTCACTGATCTTTCTATCACATTCAATACTGCTTGTTTCATATTTTATTCTAACCATTTTCCTTTATTTTGGCCTCCGTGTTGACAGGAATGCCTATAAACAAAAATTAATCAAATGTCAGTGCAAGTTCAGGGGATGAAAATAAATCTTCGCGTACGGTACTGAGCAACTCACACGTACGTATATATAACGTCATAGCACGGCCCGATTCTTTTAAATAGACACTGTATTTGGTGTTTGTGTACTCTACTTCATACCAAACAATATGAGTGCAAATACTTAGTTCTTCACCGGACAAGGCAGCGGCAATGTCAGCAAGTTATTAACAGCCCAGCTCCAGTTCACTACTCGAATTCTGTAGACAAAAACTTCCGATTCAACGGTCAAGGAGGAGGGAAAACTTTCCGTAGGTAACAAAGATAGTTGTTTGTCCAATTACACACCATGAGCTTCTACTATCTATCAGCAACTACGAGATACTGACACCGTGCGGTACTGGGCGCATCTCGCCTATGAAGTGGAAGTATGAGTATCAGATATTTCAAACTGTTCCTTGCAGTCAGTCTAGGAATATTCTAAATTAACTTGGGCCATCCTTATCCCCATAGACCTGTTTTCGTTTATCCTGGTTGTCCCCTTTAGATTTTGCACTTCACTATCAAACAATTTTGGGTACATGGCTTTACGTAAACAAATATCTTATGTTTTGGAAACATATCCTTGGGTCCATATAACTTTTAGTAGTCATGGGCTGACGTGGTCGTGAACTATTTCACAAATTTTGAGACGGTCCTTTTTCAGCTTTATATGTTTATGGAGTACAGAAGTGGCCACCATCTCAATGCACAATGCATAGTTTTTCAACATTAGGTATCAATGTTTGTGCAGCAGCTAGTCTAAGTTGGCATTTTAAGTAACGTTCCGACACTTGAATTCTGCAGCGGTTTTTCTTTAATTTCATAACCAAAAAAATTGTTTGCATATATATGTATTTGTGTGTGTGTGTGTGTGTGTGTGTGTGTGTGTGTGTGTGTGTGTGTGTGTGTGTGTGTGTGTGTGTGTGTGTGTGTGTGTGTGTGTGTGTGTGTGTGTGGATCCGAACATACTCAGAAAACGAGCGGCGTTTCTATGTAGTCAAGGAAATTTATTTGTTGGAAAATGTGAATAGAAATCACTCAAACTAATACTATTTGGTAATTTATTTTTCATTTGACGAGTACATTGCAAATCGATAAGTTCAATTTGCAATTCAGATGGAACATTATTAGCATCTGTAAAGTAAGGCTCAGCAAATATTTGGAAAATTGGCTCTAATTGCACCACGTCTTGAAACCTTTACTGAAATTCTTGGTTCAACTCTCTTAATCTTTGAAGATATTCTTGCAAGTATATGACCTGAACAAACTGCTGAACTGCTGAGAGCTTTGGGAAATGTACCAAGTTCTTTGAGATTAACTGTCCTTCCCATACGGAGAGCTTCATTTTGAATGCTCTGATACTATCACTTTCTATAAAATAGAAACACCCTTCCCATGAAGGCAAAAATGTAGAAGTAGAGGCGCTACGTGCTACATTACATTATCCAAGCGAAATTATGTTTACGAAAACAAACCGAAAGAGACGAGGCAGCACTTCTGTCTCACATTGAAGGCGCACGGCACTCGTGGCAGTGCAAATTCATTTGCTCTAGCACAAAATCGACCCACTTGTTGACTCTGGAATACAGCTTTAGTAGTGCATGGATCAAATTCAATGTTTTTATATGGGAAGCATGACGGCATTTCTGATTTGAGGGATGTCTTGTATGTTCCTGCAAATAGGAAGACACTGTTGGAAGGTGTGTTTGTACATAATTGGTTAACAAACCGATCCTAAACTTTGTTTAGTACATTTCTTCATGAGAGTATTTGGTAGACGTCGATTTAAAACTCACCAAGACGCTGGGAATAGAACCTCCTCAAAAGCGTTAGCCCTTTGCTACGGACGTCTGAAGAGAGAAATCAAGTTCATCTCCTTCTTTACCTTTAGTATGGTTCCATTGATCCAAGCTTCAACCAGTAAACAACATGAATTCAATTGTTTCATTGTTCTCAAAAATTGAAAAAAGGCATATGGGTTGCGAAAAGCATCGAGAGTTTTTGGGGGTAATTTACGTCCTCCAACGTTAAGTCATATCGGACGATGAATGTAATGGGTGAAATGATGCTCAAATGAGCCCGGGGTCCATGGAGCTTAGAGTTACCCGACATTCGTCTTTCAGGATAAGGGAAAACCCGGAAAAACCTTATCCAGGTAACTCAACATGACCGAGATTCGAACTTGGGACCTTTAGAGCGTGAGGCAGACATGCTACCACCACGCTACCGAGGCGGGCATCGAGACCTTCATTAAGAGATTTCTTCTCTTAGTATTTTTTAAATAGTTGAAATTTATTTTCTTCAAAACTTTCCTTAGTGTAGTTACTCTTCCATGGAACAGGTTGCTTTCTTTTGAAGTCTTATTTATAAATTCTAATTTAAGTAGAAAATCCAAGCTGTACTATCGACATGTCGTTCTTCTCATGACCCAGGCAACAAATGAAATGTGTGTGTGTGTGTGTGTGTGTGTGTGTGTGTGTGTGTGTGTGTGTGTGTGTGTGTGTGTGTGTGTGTGGGTGTGTGTGTGTGTGTGTGTGTGGGTGTGTAGTGTTTAACGCCCGCTTTTACTACATACGGCACCGCAGGCGATGACACTGATGATATATGAGATGAAGATGGAGCACCGGTGGAATGAGATGGCGGGAGAAACCGGAGATCCCGGAGAAAACCCGCCCCAGCGCCGTGTTGTCCACCACAAATCTCACTTTGGGCAACGAATGACTGTAACACTGATAGTCCATTGGGACATTGTTTCCCCCGGGATGTCTATAAGGCTGCCACGAGATTACTCTTTAGTTTGTTTTTATAAAATCACTTCAACAGTGCAAGAAGATAGATGTTTGGGGACATCGTCAGGTTATTAAAAGTCCTCTACACATTTCGATGATAAAATAGAAACATTATACAAATAAATACATAAATAAAATCTGATATTCTATGTTCAGGTTCCTAACTTCTTATACCTGGACATAATTTCCAAATTCTTACTTATGAAAAACCAATTAACTGCTAAAACACTGCAGTTACACTAAAACATTTTTCAGATCATAAAACAAAATTTAAAATCATTTAAAATGAAATAACTGAAATTAACTACCACTCTACAAACAATACAAATACTGGTATCCAGTAATCATTTAACTTGTAGCCAGTTAAATTATAAAACTACTAACTACAATACCGGTAACCGATATTTCATGTACTGGTAATCAATATGTTCTTAATTTAAAACCATTCAAAAACTTAAAAGGAAAACTTTTGAAATGCTTCAAAAACTTGACCAAAAACATATAAAGGTACAAAATTTCAAAAACAGAGGAAAAAATACATTTCAACAGATTACAAAATTTGAAAATACGAGGGATGTTCAATAAAGAATGATCACAACCTTTTTTTGACAACGTAACCTTACTCATAATTTTGATGGTGCCTCTCAAAATAGTCTCCCCTGAATGCCATTCACATGTCCCAGTGTTTTTGCCAGTCTTCAAAGACATGCTGGAAAACTATTTTAGTGATCCTTCAAAATCGCCTCCGTAGCCTACACCACTGCTTCTGATGATGGATAATACCTCCCACGAAGGCGTTTCTTCAAGTTCGGGAATAGAAAATGTCACATTGGGCTAACTCCGGACTATAGGGAGGGTGAGGAATGCACATCACTTAGATTTTTGCAAGATATACAGCAGCAAAGTTGGCAATATGCGGCCGCGCATTATACTGGTGCAGCATCCTGCCTACCCCATGGAAATGTGCTCTTTTGCACCTGCTATGGTCTTATATTATCAGGACATCCCTGTAGTATTGTCCAGTTACTGATGTGTGTGCAGGTACAAGATGCTGATAAAATATTACGTGAACATCAAAGAAAGAGATGACCATAACTTTCCTAGCAGAGGCAACTACTTTTGATTTTTGGGGGTTGGTGATAAAAGAGATTTCCACACTGAGCCTTGCTATTTGCTCTCAGGATCAAAATGATGTAGCCAAGTTTCATCAGCAGTGATTACGTTTGAAAGAAACTCCTGGTGTTCCTCTAACATTAACTTTAACTGCATATTACCTCCATTGCAGCGTTTGGCGATACTGAACATGTCTGAACTTATCTGGTTCTCACAGGCGGGAAACAAGAGTACCAACAATGAAACTATTACGGCATGTTTGTTTGACATTAAGCTAACATAATTTAATAAGGTTAAATTGTAGTGCGAAAAATTGTGACCGTAAAAAATTATGATCATTCTTTATTGAGCAGCTCTCGTGATTAAGTACAATCAATATAATTATTTAAACACCATTTAAAATTAACTAATGAAAACAAAAATTACATAACATTTCAAATTTATGCAAATAAAGAAAGTCTTCATAATACAATATTAAAATCACTTAAAAATTTTAAAAAGGAACATTATACAGTTAACTGTA
>CM060950.1:237010100-237035100 GCA_030765055.1 Mantis religiosa
TATATAAATTCAATTTGCAGGTTGAGTTTAGTTGCCTGGTAGAATACTAATTTGAGTATGTTTTGAGTAGTTCAAATCAATTTTAATTTCTGCACAAAAATAATAATGTGATTATATTAAGTGTAATGCAGTTTGGAAGATTGGTTAAAAATTCAGGGGTCGTTAATTTTAATAGCAGTTTTCCTATTTGTTGTCTGTGTGCATGCGTGTGTGCATGGTACGTATAAAGTGTAGAATTTCGGATACCAACAGTACTACCATATGCCATTTCGGCTACATACTCAAATTAGCATTGTACCAGGCAACTAAACTCATCCTGCAAATTGAGTTACCATATAAACTATTATCGTAGTTGTGATTGGGCTGGATTTGAGCTCTAAAAATTCAGATTCAAGACTGGATAAAGTACTGTGATTAATTCATTCCTATATTTTATACTTCATTATCATAGCATCACTGCACAAACAATTAACTGAAATACCAAAATCAGAAGAGGAACAAGGAGAAGAAAAGGAAGAAGAGAAAGGAATGATGCCAAACACTACCTAAGTATGCCTGAGTTTAAAGTATTACTGGGAGCTGCAACTGGGTTATGCAAAAAATAATAATAATAATTAATAATAAGTCGTAAGTAAGATAGTAAGTCGCCACAAACGGTGTATCTCAAATGCGAGAGCCCCTAGTGGTTTACCGGGGTAACACCCATATCAAATGGAGAATTTAGTGTCATGGTAGCAAGTTGGCCATGGTAGCTCAATGACAACTGGGCGAAAACCAGGAGATCAGTGGTTCAAATCCCGGCCGTGTGAATTTTTAATGTTTATCTATCAAAAACCTTAGCCTATATTTGGCTAGTGTGAAGAAATGATTAATTTCCATCAATTAACTAAAATAATAATAGTTTAGATTATTTTATTACTCTTTCAGTAGAATACCTCACGAACACGTGTCAGTTGCACTTCTTACCGGGATAAGAGGTAATGTTTTATTCCTCTTTAAAGTGTCGAAAGAAGTTAATTTCCCTGTTATTTCTATAATTATGGTAACACATTTGGGATTTGTACTAGCTAATAGCTTGGTGCTTCATCCTAGTATGTACTTCTGTATTTTAAGACGAATGTATGCATCTTTCTAGTATCTCGTACAAAACCCCTTTTTGCTTTATAAAGTTGATTTATGGTTTTTTTTTTTAGGGGGGTGCGTCTCAAAGAATATCTAGAGAGGTACTTTTAAGATTTTCTAATTTGCACCTCACTAATTTTCTTGAAACTTCATTAACCATGATAAAACGTCAATTATATATACGAGTATAAGATTGTTAATGTTATGCATAACCTTAACAAGTGAAGGAATGGAAGTAACTTGCAAGAAATGTATTATTGCAAAACACTAAAAGATCAATCAGATATGAAATAGTTATTATTACTTTACCTTTTAGATTCGCTTTCCTATGTTCTTAAGTATAATATACCTATGTGCACTGCACATAGTTAAAAGCTGTACTTGAAGTTTAAAAATGCAAAGCCATCTGAAGAGTAACTGTATTAAATCACTTCGTTGCTAATTACCTATGATACGAACACAGTAAATAATCTTTCAAACAACATGTCGATTATCACTAAGGGAGTCGATTTTTGTAGTGAAAAAATGTTAAACTATTAGTTATATGTTAAAACTGTCTGGATACGACCTTAGGTTCAGAGTCTACAAAGAGATAACATCGAGTTCCGATAAACGCTCTTAAGGAAATTTGCATTATTCGATTTAACTTTTGTTTTAATAGAATAACATAGCAACATTTGTAAATTGCACTTGTTACGAAATAAGATATTTGGTAAAACTGTTAAAATATCTTATTTAAATTAAGAGAAATGAGATAAAATTTCTAATTTATTGTTGTTAGAGGCACTCTTCCTTTTTATCTGATACCTAGTATATACAGATACTCTAATCATAGCACAGAGAACATAAGTGCAATCAGAAAAATATAGATAAGAAACGAACAGTAAGTATTTCCTTACATCGGTTAATATATAGATTTAAAAATAAAACAAAATTTGGGTTCATATATTGCTGAATTAGTGAACAGCTCTTCGTTATTTAAAATCATGCCCCATTTTATGCCAAACAAGTATTCGTCTAGTAAACAAGATCCCAGGTATCGTGCCTCGCTGACACACACCCCTTCCATTTTCTTATCCTGTTGTGTATCATCCACTTTCATTGACAGTTCCATCTCTGTTTTCAAAGCTGTTGATTGCTATTTAAGTCGAAAACGTCGTGAAATACAAAAGAAGAGAGAGAAATTTGCATTAAGTCATTTAAAAATGGAAAATCGTTTCAAGAAATTGGAGAAGTCATTGAAACATCTACAGTACAGTCAAGACAATTATATACATGTTTGATCAAAACAAAATTTACGAAATCAATCAAGAAGGAGTCGTCGTGCAGTTCTATCCAAGATGGAAAAAGGACAGTTACTTAGATAAGTCAAGATAAATCCCAAACTAAGCGCTCCAGAACTTGCTATTGCAGTTCAAACACACACTGGAAAGTCCATTTCAGCACAAACTATAAGAAACGTGTTTTATGAAGCTGAGTATGGAGGCCGAACAACCCGTAGAAAACCATACATCAGTAAAATCAACAGAAAGAAGCGAGTTGCTTTTGCAAAAGAACCTAAATACGATGTGTTTGATTTCTGATAGAAGGTTGTATTTACTGGCGAGAGTCTATTTGAGCTCTTTAAGTCAAAAGGGCGAGTAACAGTGTGGAGAATAAAGAATTGTGAGCTTGAGGAGAAAAATATAACATTCAGTTAAACATGGAGGCGTTTCAGTACTTGTCTGGGGCTGCATGAGTGCAAATGCTGTGGGGGATTTGTATTTTATTGTTGGAATTATGAATCTTAAGGTTTATATACACATCTTAAAGCACATCTATCCAGAAATGTAAACAATATGGGTCTTTTTGGTGATTATATTATCACACAGATCTAGATGCAAGGCTATGGTTGTTGTATAATACTCCACGATGGATGCCGACACCACAGCAGTCACCAGACATGAATCCAATAGAGAATTTGTGAAGTATAATGGACAAAAATAATAGGAATCGTCAGATATCTAATATAGACGATCTAAAGAACGCTCTACTTGAGGAATGGCGTGAAATTACAGGAAAACAACACAATCTTTGTAGACATCCATGCCAAGGACAATACAAGAGATTATAAAGAGGAATGGAGGGCCTACTAAGTACTAACCGTATGAACCGTATGCAGACGAATACATATTTTGCATCCTATATTGCATATCTTTACTTTTGAATAGTTAACTATGTTTATACGAATAGATACTATATGTTTCTTTATTGTAATATCTTTTGCACTAATCAATAGATAAGACAGTGTCCCTGCTTTACTTTATTCTGATGATTTTCCACTTCCATACAACCTTAAACATAAACTCATGCATTAGACGAATACTTTCTGGAGTAACCTTATACTACTTATCGTGCTGTTAGGGGGTTCTTGTTATTCTATCTCCTAGGGTCGGATCTGAGGAACCGAAGCTTTGGATCTGATAAAGATGTGTGAGGGTGAGAGAAGTGGATGATAATATAAAGGCGAGATAAGTGATAGGAAAGCTGATGATGGAGCACTTGATGGAATGATGGCGGGGGATACTGGAGAGCCCGGAGAAAACCCGCCCCAACTCCGGTTTTTTTTACTTTGCATTCGCCTGGGATCAAACACGGGCCGCTTTGGTCTCTCTATTCGACTACGGCGCGGCTCCGTTGGAACTCACCACCCATAAAATAGCTAGCATTTCCCAGCATGTTCCCTTAAAATTTCAATGGACAACAAGAATATTCCATCACGAATCGTGCCGACTCTCTCTAAATACCGCTTAATATTTGAAAATTTTCTTTCCACCTCACAGGATGTCCGACGTATACATTTAAACAAAGGATTATCACTAACACACACTAAATAACCTACTGTCCACCCAACAATAATCACTTTTGCTGTTCGCATGATGTTCATGCTCGGCGTCTGGATATGGTAAGGATGCTAAATGTTCATCTAAAATGCACACAACTAACCCGTACATAATACCTAGCACTGCAGGTATTACTGAAAAGCATTAGATCTGGCAACATGTGTGGTTCATATGTATTCCCATATACTCATTTCGTAGTAAACAGATCCACTGCAGATAAACAGTTAAAGCCTCTTCAGGCCACACTTGCTTTTGTGTTGTTTCTGAAAGCCATTGTTTTTCGCAAACATTTGTAGGTTTCTCTTTTAGTACGTTTAGTCCTGGTAATGAATTGATTTTTATTTCAATAGGCCGAAACTTGTGTGTTTCACTCTACAGACTTACCTAGTTTTAGAATGGAGTCACACAGCAGTTTTAATTTATAGATGTGAACATCAAATCATTTTTAATTGGTCATATTCCAATAAAACCTAAACATTTTCAAAAAATGACGTGTCTTTTCTTCCCTACTCATTTACACCAAATGCAAAACATTCAAACGTTGTGCCATAGTACAAAACTGCGCTTAGC
Source organism: Mantis religiosa (assembly GCA_030765055.1). Lineage (NCBI taxonomy): Eukaryota > Metazoa > Arthropoda > Insecta > Mantodea > Mantidae > Mantis > Mantis religiosa. Next base: position 237,014,675 of record CM060950.1, read on the forward strand.
TATGTGCCACAGCTCGAGACCAATGGCGCAGGGAAGAGAAAACATTGGCATTTTGTTCTCTGAACAGATCAATCCTCAATAGTTATTTAAGAAATATTAAATGTCCCATTTGATATAAGGTAATTCACTTGGGATATAGGAGTCTGATGGATTCCATAATCTAAGAAAGGCATGAACTACTCAAGTTGCAGAATCAATTTTAGAAAACTCACGGAGAAGATTTCACCTGATTTTACAAAAAAGTAATACACCATATACATATCTCTGGTGCAGCATCTGTGTGCAAAAGCAATACGTTGTCTTATTTTATACCATTTGGCCCTATCTTTATGCATAATTTTATTGAATAACCTCTCTATCGTTCTACATTTGCTGCAGATAGTTCTTTACATGCCACTAAACATATCAGCACACTATTTCGTCTTGTTTCATTACACCGACAGCATTTCCTGTTTTTTTTCCTTCCTGAAACTTGAATCTTCAGTTTCATAGATGCTGAACCAAAGTTTTTAATTTACAAATGTTGCTCTAATTTTATGAAAAGTTTGTTATAGTTCTTAGGAAGATAGCAGCGCTGGCTGGCACCGTAGCTCAGTCGGTAGAGGACCTGCTTGCCGTGCTAGGGGTCCCGGGGTTGGGGATTTTTCTCGAACCAAGATAATTCCTTATCTTACCCGAATCTGGAAGTATGAATGACAATGCGAATGTGAGCGTGAGCTAATCATTAAAACCCAACGGGGAAATATACGAGTCAAATGGAGAATGTAATGTCAGGACGGCACATTGACCATGGTAGCTCAAAGGGTTAGAGCGACTGGACGAAAACCAGGAGATCCGTGGTTCAAATCCCGGCCATGGATGGGAATTGTTCATGTTGGCTCTATCCATCAAAACGCCTTAGCCTATATACGGCTAGTGTGAAGAAATTATTAATTTCCATCAATTAACTAAAATAATAGGAGTTAAATGAAGAAGCCTGGAACTCAAGTACTTACAATAGTAAGTTGCCACAAACGGTGTATCTCGGATGCGAGAGCCCCTAGTGGTCTACCGGGAAAATATACGAGTCAAATGGAGAATTTAATGTCAGGACGGCACGTTGACCGTGGTAGCTCAAAGGGTTAGAGCGACTGGATGGAAACCAGGAGATCCGTGGTTCTGATTCCCGGCCATAGCTTTGAATTTTTCATGTTGACTCTATCCATCAAAAAGCCTTAGCCTATATACGGCTGTGTGGAGAAATGATTAATTTCCATCAATTAACTAAAACCAACGAATACGAGTTAACACCTTCGATATGATCATTGTAGTTAAAGGCGGGGTATAAATGGGGGGGGGGGAGAAAGCTGTGCTGTTTTTTTTCCTACATGTTTGGTAAAATAAAACTTTATTGTCCTCGGTAAATATGTTTTGAAATACCTTTATGTATTGCTTAAGATGAAGACGCGATTTAGCAGCTAATTTGCTTTCACAGGTTACACGAGACTCTTTTTCATTTATAACACCAAAGAAAGAACACGCGCAGGTCAATTCACATTCTTTATCGCAAGCGCTTGGTCTAGGAGTATAAACATATATGAAATATATTATACAAATAGCAGACGAGGAACGACACAGTGCCAGCAGGTTTGTTTATGTAGGCCTAATTTAGTGTACTGTCCACCCAACACTACAAGACAGAGGAATGTGTAACATAATCAGTTTTGTTGTGTGCATCATGTTTATGCTCGCCGTCTATTACTATACTACCAACCAATGGGAGTCCTGCGGTGTTGCCGTACTGCATTCCCGCTAAGTGGTGTGTGAGGAGCACCAACGTAATCAATCTGTTTTTTGTTGTTGTTGTAATTTACGTCCTCCAACGTTGTCATATCGGACGATGAATGGAATGGATGAAATGATGCTCAAATGAGTCCGGGGTCCATGGAGTTTAAAGTTACCCGACATTTGTCTTACAAGATAAGCGAAAATCCCGGAAGAAACCTTATCCAGGTAACTCACCCTGACCGAGATTCGTACTCGGGACCTCTTGAACGTGAGACAGACATGCTACCACCACGCTACCAAGGTGAGCATCAATCTGTATGAAATACTATTAACGCTAAGACCAAAATTCAGATTTTGCCCAAACTGATCCATGTGGAAGGTAGAGAGTAATGTATCTAACATTACCATGAAAGCTCCATATTTTTAGCTCAAATAGTTTTTCTAATACAAATAAGTACGCCACTATTACCTGTATTATAACAATAAATCGCGACGTTAGCACTGTATGAATATCATTATTGGTTGGCATGTATGTGTGTACAGATATTTGTAATTACTCATAACTGTAACGTAAATGTTTGACATGACGTGATATAAGAATTACTTTGAATAAGCCAATTCCAGCGAGAGGAAACAATAAATTTCCTGCTGCCCTGGCAGAATGTGCCTGGTCACATTATATCTTTGTTTATGAATGGTTCGTAATGTCAGTTCAAAGTGTTTAGTATGTATGTATATATATTTTCATTAGTCAGTACTGAAATTTAAACTACTGACATGACGGATAAAAGAATTACTGTGAATAAATAAAGGTGTTAAATTCGAGAAAGAGCAAACACTTCATTTCCTGTTATCCTGTGGAATGCTGTATGCATACGTTTATCAATGAATGCTGGATAAGAAGTGTTTATTTACTCTGGAGAGTTGAGATCAATATCATTCAGTTCTTTACACAACAGTAGAGTAAGAGTTAAATAGTGGAATGGCTTCTTGCGGTGAATTTAGTGGCGTGTCAAAAAGGCAGATATTGCGAAGTCAGGCTCGGAGTATTGTTTTTAAGATGTAAGCGTTCTTAAAAAAAATTGGGCAATGAGGAATATAGAAATCAGCTCGATTTCAAAAATGCTCAACGGCTTACTGCTTAAGCGTGTGGTGTAGGTAAAACAATTGTGTCCCGCATTTGGATTAGAAAATCAGGTAATTCATAAACTATAATTATAGTTATAGTATTTAAAATATACACAATTTGCGAAAATGCTTTTTCGAATTTTGATTTTGGCAACTGCACCATTGTAAAAGTTTGTAAAATATAATTCGCTTACCCTTACATCTAGCTCAAAGCAGGCGTGCATGTTGTATGAGTGTGTGAGAGAGAGGGAAATATAAAAAGAGTGGGGTAACAAGCTGGCAACGCTGAGAGTGATACGGCATCTGATTAGCTGGATTCCAGAACTCTTCCCATTTGAAACGCATAATACTCACATGCACCATTAACGTCATGTGATAGCCCGCCTTGGTAGCGTTGTAGTAGCATGTCTGCCTCGCGTTCAAGAGGTCCCGAGTTTGAATCTCGGGCAGGGTGAGTTACCTGGATAAGGTTTTTTTCCGGAGTTTTCCCTTATCCTGAAAGACGAATGTCAGGTAGCTGTAAGCTCCATGTACCCCGGACTCATTTTAGCAACATTTCATCAATTTCATTCATCGTCCGATATGACTTAACGTTGTAGCACGTAAATTACAAAAACAAAAAAACAAAAACAAAAAAAAAAACACCTATCATGTGACATTGAACGAACGGTCTCCGAATATTTTTATATTGTTTCAGTGAGAGGCGCAGAAAATTCACATTCGACAATTTACGAATGTACATGGTTGTTCACTGTAATTCCCGCAACAAAAGCAATGAGAAGGATGGTACACTGTAACGTAGCTTACACTTTGCTTCCGTACCGGACTGTACACACACAGCGCTTCGGTATACTTGTTGCTAGAGACGTTTTTTGTCACGCCTGACCTTGTATAGTACCTGTGCGCGTACATTGATTGCTAAGGTATACGGGATCCGATGTCTGCTTATAGGCATCAAATATGATGAATATTCTGATACTTGGGATGCAATACAAGTAATTCGTAAATATATCGTATTTATTTATAACAATACAAATTTAAATTGTGCATGATAAATAGTAGAAAAAATTAAAATTTAATTCAAATTTATGCATTTATGGGAGACGAAATTCTGTATTTATATATTTTTCCTTCAAAATATGTATTTTTATGCGAAATGCGCTTTCATATTTACGTTTATGGTATTTTACTCAGAGGTATCCCCTTTTTGTAGATATCCGCTTCCTAGTTATCACGAATTTTGGTGTTAAATGACTAAAATCTTCTGTCGAATTAAAGTCAAATTGCTTGTTTTAACCGATTAACACGAAAAAGTTAAGGCATTCAATTTTTTCTGCGTATGTTTTTTGAAGGTGCCTGAGCATTGCTGAAATGTCCCAGGAAGGGAGTCGACAAATTCTCATACATTAAAGAAATAGATTGTTTTTCTCATGAACTAGTTTTAATTTCGAGCCAATTTTGAACAGATTTGAAATCCACAAGTTATCTTTATTTTCTAGTGTATCTATAAAATTTAAACTTTGTTTATTTTATTCCTGGTTTCCCATGGAAACAGGTGATCAGCAAGGGAAATTTCTAATGCTGATACTTCTATTAAATTAGTGTATCAAAGTTACAATTTATTATTGTTTGTATCGTATCTTCTGTAATTGTATATTATAAATACTGAACCAAAAAAGCTTTTGCAGTAAACTCTGCGACATCTATTTTATTTTAAAGAATTCTAAAATTAAGAATAATTAGATTGGTTTACTTCCAAAATATTTTAATGAACGTAATAATTGTTTGTTATCTCGTGACAGAGTACAGCAATTCGTGAAGCATGCCCGCCTCAGTAGCGTGTCTGCGTCGCGTTCAAGAGGTTCCGAGCTCGAATCTCAGTCAGGGTGAGTTACCTGGATAAGGTTTTTTGCGAGGTTTTCCCTTATCCTGAAATACGAATGTAGGGTAACGCTAAGCTCTATGGACCCTGGGCTCATTTGAGCATCATTTCACTCATTCCATTCTTCGTACCGATATGACTTAACGTTGGAGGACTTACATAAAAAACACCAGAAGCATGGAACGATCTCAACGACATTTCACAGCAAAGAATACATATTGCGTGAATTAAGATTTTTTAATTTTCGATTACTTGATCCAAGCTTTTGCAAAGTCGATAGTTTCACTCCTGATCTATTATTCAGTTCATAAATACTGTGATGACCATAAGGTTTCCACTGGCAATGAAAGCAAAGCCCTTCTGTGAACGTGTTATTTCTAGACTCACTATCGCTTCCTTATTCTATCCTATCTCTGAAACCCTTGACAGGAAGGAGAATTGCTGACACAGCCTTGCCTACTGTGTATTCCAGTCATTTCCCTCCGCTGGAGGGAGAGATATTTAGGCTCCAAAGAGGGCAGCATATTTTGAAGAACAATTTATGAAATTCTCAATGACAAATACGAAGCGGGTTAGTTACCAGTTCAAAAGGTGACGTTTGATTGCATTCTGGACAGTACGTGAGGGAACCAACGAGAAAATGTCTGTACACCGATTATGCATTGCACCATATCTTTGCTTCTTGTTACATTAATCGAAAGACGTTCGCAAGCGAGCGAACCATAGTTATAAAAAAGTATACAACAAGCATAATTTACTACTCTCTTTGAAAACAGCCAGGCAAGGAACACTTTCAATATAATTACGTAGGAAATGAAGCTAGTTACAGTGAAACAATAAGTATTATACAAATAGAATAACTTGTATCAAAAAAACTTCACTTATCTTAAAAAAATTATGTTGATTTTTCTTGTTAGTTGAATTAGTTGAAGTTGAAATCGATTTCACGAACTCTCATCCGCGTCTTCAGTCAAACAAAACCACAGAGTTTACTCCTGTAATTCGTAAGTCTGGTGCATAAAACCCAAATGGGATCCCTAACTACGTTTTCCAAGTGCGAATTCACGAGTTATAAATTTTCTTTATTGTCTATAGGCAATATTCAATAATTTATAAACCATTATATGTAGGTAATACTTGGTTTTAGTAATCTGAAGAATAATGAGCTATCAAAAAATAAGCTAATTTATTTATGTAGCTTGGTATTTGTCTAAGACACACACTATACTGTCCACCCACCATAAGAAGGCAAGCGGGGCTTGAAGCGACAACAATGACGTTAACATCCAAACTCACATATAAGGAATTAGTATAATAAAGGATTTCTTGGCAGTACCGGCGATTGTTCTCAAATATCCAAATACTCCCTGGAAAAGTGTATGGAAACTCTTCGGCTATCGTTTTGTACCATTGGACTGGAAAGTAACCTTGTATCAGTTTGTAAGCGAAATCATTCCCACGGAAGCTAAGAAACATAATCACAATATAGTGCCTGTGCCGTGGTTTAAACATTGTGGACACGTAGATACGCAACTCCATAGAATAACCAGCTGCGTAATGGTACGTAACATCTGGAAATGGACCAAGAAGCAGACGGGACACATGATTGGGATAACGTCTGAGAATTCTGTAACCTCAGTGTTGTTAACTTGGAACTTCCAGAAGGGAGCAACAGAGCACCCACAGATATCGTTGACCTTTGGTTTCTACCATTACTGCCTGAGTTTCGAGCAACCGACTTTATTAGAGTTTAAATCATGACTAAAGGCTGAAAGATACAGTATGAGACGATACCCTAACATATGGAACCTCCTGAATAAGCATTTGGACTTTAATTTATGAGACTTACAAAGAAAAAAAAATAGAAAAAAAATCAGAGCCCATCCTTCTTCCTTATCTCACTTAGCACATAAATAGAATTATTTCCTTTCTCCTTGTCCTTAAAAAAATAAAAAAAAGATACACGTCGATTTACGACAGTGGATAAAAAATAACAAAAAAAAAAAATAAATAAAAAAATAAAAAGAGAAAATTATAGAAAATACAGATTAGCTACTCTTATCATATCCTTCAATACGAACTCACTAAAAAAATTAAAAATAAGGTTTTTCCTGAGTTTTCCCTTATCCTGAAAAATGAATATCGGATATCTCTACGCTCTGTGAACCCTGGGCTCATTTGGACATTATTTCACTCACTTCATTCATCGTCCGATGGAGGACGTAAAAAAAGATCTATATCTTTGGTGCAAGAATGACGCGTTTAGTACTCCCAGCCAGGGACGGCTTCTGAAGGGGGTAGCGTGTTTGCGCTACAACCAAAATGCTGGGTCTCTCTTTAATGTAATGGCATGTTCCATTTGGAGTTCACTTCGACCTTGTCTAGTGCAGGGGACCTGAGCGCGCTGTATTGTTTGCAGGTGCCAAGTAGTTCACTCCAAGATGCAAACCACTGGCATACAATAGGGAAGTGTAGGGCAGGACGAACCTAGGATTTGCCGAGGCAAGTAGGGGGGCGATGCGGGGCGTATGGCTGCTTGTGGTTGGTTAACCTAGATGCCAGAGAATAGTGGATGCCTAACCTGCTCGTTCTTTCATCACAGCAGCGGCATCTATTGCGCCTATGTTAAATGTAATCTACGAGTACATAGCCACATGGTTGTACCGTGTTTTGTTACCTCTGCCTGTTTTGAGTAGTGCATCAGAAATATTTATATAAATACAGGTAACTTGTGTTATAAGAAGAAACAATGAATTCCATAAATTGTCTTTTAGCATATCCTTTTTCAAAAATGAGCTTAGAAGAAAAATTGAACTTGAGCGACTTGGAAGACCCACGCCAAAACTAAATATCACACAGATAGTAAAAACTAATAATAAATAAAAAAAATAAAAAATAAAAAAAAATAAAAAACACACAAGATGTTTTAACAGGAACTTTAACAACGATGTATACGATAAATATTCTAGAGTGTTTATGAAATGTGAATGTTGAGTTATATGCTGTGAATTACCGTTAACTTGTGTCTAGAGCAGTCTGTAGTGACAGACTTAAAGAAATTTTGTTACTTTAAAAAATTAAGTTGCATGGATAAGTTTGTGAACCACCAATTTTCAGAACCACCAGCCGCCCCTGACTCCCACTGACATAATTATCTTTCTTCGGAGACTAGGTGCTCGTTTGTAGTAGATTTCTATAGCTTTTAAAGTAGTAATGAGAATAAATAAATATGAAAAAAATTAATCGAACTTCCACACTAGCCGTGCGTAGACTAAGGTTTAGATAGAGTCTGACAAAACAAAAAGGTGAGGGGCTTCAACTTTATCTGCTCTGGTAGTGGATCTGTTTACTACGAAAAAAGTGTATGAGAGTGCATATGAGTCACCCATGCTGCTAGATGTAATGCTCGTTTCAGTAACTGCAGTTGGGTATTATGCATGGGTGAGTTATGTAACAACACTGTGTATTTTGGATGAACTTATCATCCTTATCATATCCAGATGGCTAGCATAAACATAATACAGACAGCAAAAGCATTACGACACACATTCCTCTGTCTTGTCTTCCTGTGTTGGGTGGACAGTGCCTACACTACAGAGACGGGTTGATGATGATGATGATGATTGATGATGATTATGATTATATATATATATAAGGGCGCTCAACTACGGCGGTCATCAGCGCCTTTTAAAAAACTAGTCATGGCAAATGCTAGATATAAAACTTTCTAAAATCTATACAAGTGTAGCAAAACATATTAAAAATACACGTACATAAAAAACATCAATCTAAACCTACTAAAAATTTCGTTCACTAAATCCTAAACTCTAAACTAGACAAGAATCTAAAAACCCTCTCCACGCGTCTCCACGCAAGGCCTACACGTGGGTGGGCCTGTTGACCGTCTCCCTCAACCACGAAGAGGAGCAGAGACGGGTTGGTTAGTTCGAACTACATTCCTACGCTCAAATTTCATTATAGCATGCGAACATGTAGGTACTCAAAGACGATGTATTTTTAACAAGTTTGGCACGAGGAATCTTATTAGAAATGAGGAGTTATAATTCTTTGTAGGTTTAGTGGTTTTGGATGGTCCATTAAACGCCGTATCAAACGTAAGTAAAGTTTTGTAAAACAGTCACTCAAAGTTTCAAAACTCCCTAAGTCCTGGAACTAAGTCCTCTCTAAGTTTCTGGAATTCTATATTTAATATATATCGATTGCCTTTTGCATGGTACGGAAAATAAACTAAAAAAAAGGCTGTAAGTCGGTGCAACAGAAGCTGAAAGTGAAGACAAGAAATTAAAAACAGATATTGTGATTAATGATGTGCAATGTTTTGACCAGTTTTCAAATTTTGTAAGATTTCTAAAGTCTTCTGAACAACACAAAAGCGTATCAAATGAGGTTTGTGCAGTGATTTCAATAACTGCCCCTTAAAAGATTGTGACTCAGAGCGATTGAAAATAGTGTTTTTTCCTCCTTTAGTATTCCTAGCCATAATGCAAATGTGGAAAGGTTATTTTATTTGATTAATGTTCAGAAGGACTAATGAGAGGAATTTGAGCATAGATGCAGTAAATTAAATAGTAACTGTTCAGTACAATTTCAAAAATATAAATTGTCAGGAATTTTTCAACTACTTGATATCGAATGAAACTTTGCTGAAACAAATATGTCCAGCAATGAAGTATTCCTGGTAAGCAAAGAAAGAGGAATATCGTAATGTTAAAACAAGTGAAGCTGTTGAAATTTGTGCCACTAATTCTGTGTGCTAGATTATAATAACCTTTTAAATTAAATAAAACAAGTACTTATATTTTCTTTCTTAACCTCTTTAATGCTGACTGCTTTCTTAAACCTTAATCATATGTATCGAACTATATGTCTGCATGTAAACCTTACAAATCCCTATTACGGACATCAAACAGTGAATCCTGTGAATGATGTAAAGAAATTTGTGAAAAGTATGATTAAAAAATTGAGCAAACAAGTAAGTGCATATATTGAAACATTTAAAACATTTCAAGAAACAAACATTTCGTGATAAAGTTCAGAAGTATTGGAAAGCACGAATGCTAATGGCATCATTGCCAGATGCAAGGCATTGGAAAACAACAACATTTCGTGATAATGATTTTAAAGAATTGTACTTGATATTGGTACTTAAAAATGTGGATATTGATATTGCAACATCGCATTACTCCAAATCAGATTTTTCTTCTGATCGTCCTGGGCATTTTCTTTTCCACTAGAAATATCATTTCAGCACTGAATAGCATGATGGTGAAATTAAAACATAGGATGGATACACTGTGAAAGTGCCTCGATATGTATGTTAATAGGTTATTGTAAACAACAACAACAACAACATTATTTTATTGATTCTCATAATTTTATTCTTTAAAGTAACTTAAGCTATATCTTCTTATTACTCGCACATAGTTTAATAACATTACCAATTTAGGAAACGGAAGAAAACGTCTGTATTTATCATTCTTTGAAGTAATGTCGAAGTATTTAGATATATAATTTTATTACGAAATTTATTGTGTATAGTCTTTTTTATTTGTAGATAAAATGTATTATTATATGTGTTGTATATAAATACAATTTTGATTTAGATACATTGCAGCGGAACATGTTGTGGTTTTTTATTACGCCTAACGAAGATGGGGCTATTGCTTTTTGATCCCAAAAAGGAAAATATTGCACTTGGTTTCCCGTTTATCAGCGCATAAACCCGGAAGTTCCTTCACTTCTGTATTGTCATTACAATGTACTTGCTTTAAGGTTTAGACCTGGCGCCATTTAATTATTTAGTAGTTTCATTCAAAGAATGCGCTGGTTTAATTGCAATGACTGAAACGCACTACAGAGTTCGTACCTAACGTTATTACCTCATAAGTGCTTCTACCAATCACGCTTGCAGACAACTGGCGCCGCCTACAGTGTGAATGTACGTTGGAGTGATACAATAGTTTGTTCCATTGTTGGTGCTACAAGTAATGTGGAATGGTTTGTCTCACCCGGTTATTAGGAGCAATAAAGATAGTTTTTTTTTTTTCATCCTGATTGCATCTAATATTTGGACTGTGAACTTGCAGGTATGGAATTTTAGTTTTATAGTGCAGATATCGTATGAATATTTTGTTTCATTTAACTTTCGGACTCTCAGAATGGATATTATTTTTGGCGGTATAACCAGATTTTGAGCGTGTGATACAGAACTTCAAGACACGGTATAAAAGTAAAGAGCTGCAAAAGCTAAGGGTGTTTGAAATTACTAATGCCAACAAATTTGGAATACCTTTCAATATCCAATTGAAATACCTTTAGATCTACAGGTTGGTGTCGTGAAGTTCGGCGGTAATCTCTAAAATCCAAGGGAAATGTTACCTATATCCTCTAGCAAGATAATTAATTTTCGTGGTAAACGTAACTGTTTAGCGAGATTAGTCGAAATATTTTTCTCGGTAGTCGATTTGTTGCATCTAATACACAGAAATTTCGTAATTCAAACGGATTTCAACTATTTACGCTTTCTCTACTAGGGAAAATTTAAGAAAATGTAGTTAATTTTGGAAATAAAATCAGGCTGACTTGGGTAAAGAAGACTTGGCACTTGGTAAAGACTGCCTATGAAGTTTGCTCATGTTAATTGAACTTCGTGTAAATCAGAAAGGATTATTTGGGTACCGGACAAGTGGACCGCCAGTTCGTTAGGGATATATAAAGTGAGTGTGCCAATAATCGCAAATTTTTAGGAATGATGTGTAGACAATTTCAGAGGATTAGTAAACCTAGAATTTGTAATGTCAGTAGGACCCCCACCCTCCTTGTATCGGTGATTTAAGGTTTATATACAGTTACGTTGCATATTATGTCTAGAAGGGATTGATGCCTGAGGTTCTACCCCCATTAGTCCCGGGCCTTCTGGGTTCTTTTCCATAGGACAGTACCTATTTTATAAACTGCCCCCCCCCCCGCTGCACACGGCAGCAGGATGGAAGTGGATACACCAGTTACGCGCCAGTCCAAAATGGACCAGCTACCAAACAGCCTTGGTAGGACCGCTGGTGACCTAGCACACCAGCTACTAGCTCTGCAGGCTAGCACCTGGGACTTATTAGGCAACCCTCTACCCCCTCCGGGCGGCCGTAGCCTGGCCGGAGGTCCCCAATTTCCCGTGGGTGTCGGGAACGCACTGCCCCCTCGAGTCCAACCCAATCCGAACAGCTCCCACTCAGGGAGGGCCTCGAATGTTCGGCCCGAGGTTCCTCTATTAACGTCAGAGGTACCACGAGTGCTAAGGGTCCGCAGCGCTTGCACCACAGCAGCTGTAGGGGGCGGATCCCCTCCCTTACGGGAGTCTAGAAGGGATGGCTTATGAACGTTATGAGTGAAATTTAGAATAAACTGTGCCAAACTATAATACTACAGTCCCTGGATTATGTTTCCCTACAGATGCCACCCTCCGGTCAAGCATTTTGCCGATGCAGATCTGCCAACGTATGTGACAAAAACCACCAATAATATTGAACTCAAAGCATTGTCAAGGGAATGAGGGTCCTAAGCTGCAAAGCGTAGGCGACGGAGTTTTGGGACATTAGTAGTTGGGGTCAATTACACCATATCCACCGCATAGCGAAGCTACACTTAATCTACACGTATAATATATATACTGTGGACCCTAAACCGCAAAGGGCAACAGTCATATTGAGGTCTCTAGGTCCGTAAGCGCAGCCGAAGGATGTTCTTTATAAGTGTAGGAAAGCCTAAGGCCGCAACTGAGAATCGACAGGACAGCGTAGCTGAAACCTAATGATCGCCAATTACTCATGTTTACTTTGGACATATATGACCTATCCTGAAATCGCTAAGTCCTGTTCAAGATTTAGTAACTGTAGGTCATATAGAACTTGACCTATTGGAATTGTCCCATAATATGTAGTTAGAGAACATAAAGTTGTGAATGCTCTGTTACTTTTAATCCTACCACTTTTTTAATCGTGTAAGCTGAACATTGACTTCCCCTTTACTTGGGCCATTCAGAGGCTGTAAACTATGCACACCATTTCAAATAGAGTTGGCATTTTAAGGATCTTTGTGAAATTTATGCTGAAGTGTTGTACTCTTTAAGATAAACTGCTTTGTATGAAATTCAAGCTCAACATAAGCTTTCTAACCATCACCGTTTTGACTAATTGCTTACTGCTTGCTCTCATGGCAGAGAATTGTGACTGCAAAACAAAACTAGAGTTTTCCCATATTCCTGTTTATTTTTGACAGTGTGTCGGATAGTGTCGTTACAGCAAATTTGTGAAATCAGGTGAAGCATTTATAATAACTTGAAGTGCAGTTGCTTCTGGGCTTGTAGGCTGTGGTCGAAGTTTAAGAATTGCTCCTGACATTTCGCTCAAAACTGTGTTGAGCATCTTCAGAAGACTGTGAGTTTTGAGCGAAACATCAGGAGCAATTTCTACACTTAGACCACGATCTAAAGCCTGGAAGCCACTTCACTTCAAATGGATGCTGGCCGTGAAACTAATCATACACATTTATAGCAACTGCTTTGATTTTGATTTTATTATCAGAATGTATCTTAAATTTTCTGCAAATAGCCTATGAAGTCCTCTTTAGTTAGTTAACCATTAGAGATGGAAAAAAATCTTGCTGCGCAAACATTATCTCAATAAAGAACATAACTTTTCTCTAATTGTAAGCTTTTCTTCTTTGCAAGGCATTACTTGTTGTTGGCTTAAATTTTCTAACACTTATTTCAAATTTTAATTTGTTGTTAGTGTTTTTTACTGATCATACAATTCCAAAACCATCATATAAGTGATCTACTGTTTAAAAACCTGATCGCTGTGGTCTCCCTTATACCTACAACGAAATGTGTGTTTGTCAACAAGGGATAGGTTGAGGTAGAAGCTTTGTATGGATAGTTTGTAGAAAAATTTGTAGAGAAAATCATATGAATGTAACCCATATGATTTTAAAATGTTCTCTCTATTCACTTGATTTTGTAGTTCTGCAAGAAAGATAGAATTTCGAAGCATTCATTTAGTAGCTTTGAAAATATTAGTGAATAAATAATATTAGTGAATTATACTATCTATAGCACCAACGGGCAATGTTCAAATTTAAAATTTTCAAGAGAAATACATGTTTGTGTTGTCCTCAGAATAAAAACGCATGTCTTGGAGAGAGATGGTTGGATGGGGGATAGCGTAGATCTGGAGAAAACCTACCCCACACCGTGTTATCCACCACAAATCTCACTTTGCAGTTGCCTGTGATTAAACCCAGGCCACCTTGGTGAGAGTCGAGTGGTCTAATCACTTGATCATAACACCACTTCTGTTTTCATTTCTTGGGACATAAATACTTTAAGGGGTTTTCAAATGTAATTTATTAATTAAGGTACCATAGAGTTTTTCTCAAATCCTCTAAAACATTTATAGGAGAATAAGCATATTCTGATGGCCTTTATTTAATATTTTAGAGAATTGGAACTGCATTTGTATTAGAAGATTAGGATTTTTTAAAGTAATTTCAAATTGGTTAACTGGAAAGAAGCATCTAACCTGACACAATATTGAGGTTTGTATATAGAGAGTGGGAAAAATAAAAGTGGCCCGGAAAATTCTTTTAAGGAATGGTCTGGAATAGGTTTACATATATTAATATACATGACGCATGTACAGAATTCAGAAATGAGATGGGAAAATGAAGAAATCCACACACAGGACACGTGAGCAAGCTCGAAGAATTTATTTGCACGAAACAAAATACTGTACATGAAATGAAGTGAGATTATGGCAACAGGTTAATAATATCGACCTCTGATAATGCTGGAAATGTCTGCCGACGTAAAGGCAGCGCAGAGCTCGATTTACTAAACTATGAGACACGCATTGAAGCTCTGCTTGAGGGATATGAGCATTGGCGTTTTCAATGTTCTGCTGCAGCGCTGCCAGTATTTGAGGTTTATTTGAGTACACCAGATCTTTTAATTTGTCTCACAGATAAACGTCACAGGTTGAGAGATTCGGCGAACGAGGTGGCCAGTAGATTTCACTGCCTCTGTTGACAGTCTGCTCCTCACTGAACACTTCATGCACACCCGACAAGATTGTAAAGCTGCGAATGCTGTTGCACCATCCTGTTGAAAATCTTCATACAATCGCTTACCTTCCGTGAGTTCATGCAAGCAAGGACCCAAGCTTAATCCAAGGATTAAGAAAATTCTGGACATAACGGCTAGCATTCACAGTATGATGAAAGAATCGAGTGATGTTGGGAAGGCCAGGTATTGCGCACCAAACACCAAGCTTCAAATTATGCAACGGCCGCGGCTGCTCAGTGTAATGATGGGGATTTTCTATGCTAAATATCGTATGTTTTGTGAGTTAAATACCCTGAGAGGCTGAACCAGGCCTTATCTGTGGAAATGAAATACGTAGGACCTAAAAGTGCTGATGCCACTTTGCTCGAAAACCATTGGCAGAGCTGTTCACGCGAAATTTTGTCTGGAGGCTTCAACTCTTGCACAACACTGAATTTGTAAGACCGTAGTTGCAGGCCCTTGTTGACAATGTTTCGACACGACGTTCTCTTAATGTCCAAATGCGCAGATAACCGGCGTTGAGATGTCGTGGGGCTACGTTCAAGGCTGTCCTTGACCCAATGATATTTTCTGGTGTACGCACCCTCTTGGGATAGTTTCGATTTTTATTCACGACAGAGTCCTTTCGCGCCATTTTGCCACTAACCTTTGCATTGCGAACTTTACTGGAGGTTTCTTCAATACACTTCCAATCTTAAACGCCTACGAAAACAATTCCGAAAACATTTTCCTATAATTCTTTGCATAACACTAACGACAAATACGTGTTCTTTTATCGTGAGCACCATTTCATGTTGCATTAAACTATAGGTAGTAAACACGTCTGCACCCTCTCACTAACACATAACGGCAGTCGTAATGACATAACTGCAATTCGAGACAGAGCGTGCTGGCGAAGAGCATACGTGGTGAAGTGTGGGACGGCCACAGAAGCTGGTTCCTTGCATCGACGTTACCAGTGTTGTCGGTTCAGTTTTTCACTGATTTTGTTTTCATTCCAGGCCAATTTCTTGAAAATATTTTCCAAGCCACTTTTATTTTGCCCATCCCGTATATATCATAATGATTAACTTAGCATTAACTTATTTTATCCAAAGTAAAACTCACCTTGTGATATTAATATATTGGATTCAGAAGGAATACGTTTGATTATGTTTCGGAATAGATGCAGAAAATGTTTGTTGATATAATTTTAAAGTAAGATAATTATAAAGTATTACGATCTTAAATATGTCTAATTTAATGCAGCTTATTAATATAGTCAATCATTTTAATTTATATATCATCCCCATTCAGCAAAGATTACTACATTATTATGACAAATTATATATAAATATATCTAACAGATTTCACATACCATATTCATAGACGAAGGTACATATAATCTGAAATGGATCTAATCTGAAATTTTTTAATTAATATGAACTTGTTATAGCAGAAGTAAATATACCTTCTATATTTAATACATCCCAAATTCGCAATATTCTCTAAAAGCTGATTAAAAATATTAAATACGAAATTCATGATTAGCTGTCACTGTAATTTACTCACATGTCGATTGTTTTTGTAGGTATTTTTCACATGCTTAGAAGTGGTATTTGTGCTGAAGAGAAGACTGGGCTATTATCTCTTCCACACATATATTCCCACATGTCTAATTGTTATTATGTCAGCAAGTAAGCTTATATTTTACTTCTATTTACCACATTTGTACCTTAAGTACAACTTTCTTACAAATGCATGCCTTAATTTTAAAACTTTCATAAACTGAGGGGTGCATAATACTGCACTTTGTATAATATAGTTATGTAAGAAGTTATTTAAGCCAAAAAGATAGAAATTTTTCATTATATAATGAAAACCACTTAAATACGACCACCAAAGTCTGCTTGCGCAATAAATGAATCCTTATCCCTTTAGATCTTAGATAAACAGCTTCTTTCATTGAAATTTATATTTTTCTGAACGGTTATTTTGTGTCTGAGTAACCAAAAGGGATAATAATTGTTAGAATGTTATTTGACTTATTATTATGATATTGCGTAATTCCAAAGTTGATAATTATTATCATCAGAATGTTGAACTGTACAACAATAATATCTCATAATACAAATATTTGAAGTTTTGTAATGTTTATTTTGCAAAGGTTTATATTTATAATTTGTTTTAAATAAAATTTTGTTAATGTGATTAGAACATAACCCTCAGAAGAAAACTCTATCGTAGATACAATTTATGACATATCTTTAAATTTTTTGCACTTATAAAGGCAATCATTTATACTTGGTTGCCCTTATCAACGGAAACTGTAATACGGTCTTAAAGTCCGAGGAGGACAAAAAACTTAAAATTGTAAGTCTCCCATTTGACATTTCCTAGTAGTCTACCGGAGAAATATGGCTTATTTGCTCAATTAATGTTGCACTGGCATGTTGCCATGGTAGATCAGCGGCAGCTGCACTTAGAAACTACCACAATTCACATCCTGATGATAACATTTAATTTTTCAATTCTGCTTCTACCTTCATATCTTTAAATCTTTAAATGTTCAAAGTAAAATTCAGTGTCATTTTACGGCAAAAACGACATTTTAAGGGACATTTTATAAACCTAAAAGTGTCAAAAAGGTAAGAAAAATGATAAAAAAATTGCACGAGAATTTAAGTATTTAATACTGCTTAGCAATCAAAGAACAGTTCTGCATCATTGTATTGTGTTACCCACTACTTCACCAAGCTCCATTAATATCATCAGCCGGTTCTCTTTTTAATTGTTGATAAACTTTATTGTACACAAATGCATTATGGTATTTATAGTTGTGAGTAAGAGTAACGTTACATCGCTTTAAACGTACATTAGGATGCAATTCAATAACAGTCCTACATTAGTTACAGTTTATAACATGAACATTTAAATATTAAGAAACACATTATGACAATCAGAAAACTAAAAGCCACTTTATTTTAAATACAAAAAAACACGATATTAAAAAGCGGGTTGTTGTGTCGTTGTCCTTTTAGTCTTCTGTTTTGTGGTTCTGGAGGAGGATGTAGAAAAATGTCTTGCAATAGTCGATTTGGATGATTGGCAAGAGTTTGGTGTAGTCTAGTGTAGCTTGTCTGGATGACATCTGTCGCTTCAGGTATGTTCAGGTTCCTGTGAAGAGTGGTGTTGCTAACATACCATGGAGTAACTGTGATCAATGTTACTTATCTGTTCTGAATTACTTGGACTCTTTTTAGTTGTGATACTGCAGCAGAGCTACATATTGCCAGATAGGTTTGATCTGTGAGTTGCACAGAGTCCGTTTATATGACATTGCAAGAGGCGATTTCGACCGTAATATGTTTTTGATTTGTTGAATTCCGTGTGTTAGTCTTAAGAGAAGATATGATGTGGAAATTCCTGGTTAGTTTACTGTCCACTATCAGGCCGAAGTAATCAACTGACTGAGCGATGGGTATAGCGATTCCTCCAAGAACTATGGAGTAATATGCTATCTGCTTTTTATATGTGAAATATACAATTTGAGATTTCTGTGGATTCATTACCACTTTCCAGTCAGAACACCATTTTGTGATTTCAGTGCAGAAGTTATTTAGTTTCTTTGCTACTTATTCACAAGTGCCTGTACTAAGAATGCAACATCATCAGCAAAATGCGCAATGGTTAGTGGAGCGTGTTTAGGAGAGTCACAGGTACACACTGTATCAAGAAGTGGCCTAAAATACATTCTTGTCGAACGACAGAGAAGACTGGTTGTGATCTGGATTGTGCACCTTGATATTTTACTGAAAAATATCGGTTACGCAGATAGACTATTTTTCTGAAATATGTATCGGAGACGTAATTCCTGATCTTAACTACTGACACACTATGCCACACTTTATCAAAAACTTTCTCTGTGTCATGGAACAGACCTAAAAACACTTTCTTTTCTTCATTTGTATCCAAATTTGTGTTAAATTTCGATGAAGTTGCCGTGGATAGAAGTGCAATGACTTAAATCCGAATTGAGCAGATACTATAATTTCTTCAATCTGTACAATAAGACGAGGTAACAATAGCCTTTAACGCACTTTAGATAATAGAGATAACAGACTTATTTGGGCGATAGCTTTTAGGATCACGTCTGTTTTTGTTGGGTTTAGGTATCTTGACAACTGACACATCTTTCCATCTTTGTGGGAAGTAAGTCAAGTGAAGAATAGCGCTTTAATTTGTGTTCAGAAGACTACAGCTTTTTTTGAAAGATGTGCGTGGAAAGGTTGGGTGGACTATTAGGTCATTACTGGGAGCTCTTTTTTGGAGGAAATTAATTAATTTAATTTTAGCCTGTCCAGGCATTGAGAGCTTAGGTAAATTAGAAAGCTACAACGGCTGCGATATGCTGCTGCTAACAAAGTCTGAAATGTTCGTTAGTGATATGAATGGGTTGAAACTGCTATTGTAATTGTGCACTGAAAAGTTCTACCTTTTCATCTGGTGTTGAATACCAGTGATTGCCAACTTTTAGAGGAGGTATGTTCTCTTTGTATTTAACTACACGTTTAGCTTTTTCCCACAGCGATCCCTCTTGACAGATGAGGCTTTTCATTTTTGCTTCCAGGGAATCGTAGTGTTGTTTCTTTAGTGCTCTGTTCAGTTTCCTGGAGATGTTATTTAACATTGTTTTATAAGCTGTATATTCGTTTCTTTCCCATAGTCGACTATATTCCCTTTTAGTTTAATGAGGATGCTCAATGTGTGCGGTATAAAGGAATAACTTCATTTTATGTGTTTGAATGTGTTCTTGTGGCGTATTGTATGTCTCTGGTTATGCTAGAAACTGCAACTTCTTTGAGTGGAACCTTTATGTCTATTTGTTCCATTGCTGATATGCACGAACTCGTTAAAGGGATACTTGATTAAGTTGTGCCCGTGTTCTTTTAGACGTATATTCAATGAAAGATTACTTAACAACTGGATAATTTAGCTAGTTGAAGTTAGTTGGGGCAATACGAATGGGTCTGCACACATACATGACAAGTTCTTTCTGATGAAAAAAAAATCCAACACACCAGGAGTGCTTCCATCGTGTGTATAGTGGATTGGTTGAACTGGATGCAAAATTTCTGATTTAAATTGATACATTACCTCGTGAATCAGCTTTCCTCTTGGATTGGTAGTGCTGGACACCCATCTCGGGTGTTTACTATTAAATTCACCGCCGAGAACACAATGTGATTTCATTGAATCGAAGATTCCCCAGAAATCCGTCATTGTGAGCTTGTTTCCCGGAGCCGAATAGAAAGAGCCTAGTTTTATATCACCCATAGCTCTTAATATTCGGGACACCTGATACTCAAGCTCTGCTATGCTCTGTAGTTCGCTATGAAGAACTACATTTTCAACAAACATGGCCAAAACCCATTTTTGGTAATTGCTGGGACGGTCAGCCCAATAAATCCTGTACGCTGGAATTCTGAAATGTATATGTGGCCCTAGCTTAGTTTCTGTAGTTAGCAGAATGTC
>CM060950.1:237040100-237070100 GCA_030765055.1 Mantis religiosa
TTCACGGTAAAAACTGTAGGTCCTCTCACCTCACCGCCATCTTCACTATCACCCTATCATCGGAGGTAATGGACACCGCCCTCTGGGTGCCTCCACCTGAGAAATGGGTCCGGTCATCACTTGGTGGGGTGAGGTTACCCCGAAGGCCAAGGTTGCCATGTGGGGAGTGTTAGTAACTAACTATAATAATAATAATAATAATAATAATAATAATAATAATAATAATAATAATAATAATAATAATAATAATAATAATAATAATAATAATAATAATAATAATAATAATAATAATAATAATAATAATAATAATAATAATAATAATAATAATAATAATAATAATAATAATAATAATAATAATAATAATAATAATAATAATAATAATAATAATAATAATAATAATAATAATAATAATAATAATCCGAGTGAAAGAAAAAATATAAGATGCTTTAGTTTAAACAACGGATCTTTCTTCTATGGTTGTTTCGGTTTTCAAATAGTGGAAGGTTGTTGACAGTTGCGACTTCTAGCTAACATCAGAAGTTTCATTTAATATTAGTGAAACAAAGGATACCTCAGAAACTTGTTTTCTAGTTTTGTTGCTCATTACTATGCCGATGCTGGAGATGAAATCTTTTTGTATAACTGGCGAGGTAGCACGGAATGTACAAGTGGACATTTGCAGGTATTCTTTGAGAGATATGTCATACTCTGTTTGTTGATTTGTACATTCAATGAAAATCCTGTTAGACGATTCAGAACTCTCATTGTGGTTACGAAACCCAAGCCCTAGTTTTCCTTACAGGCAGACAGCTTGCAGGTACGGAACGTGGCCGTATTGCTGTTTTTTTATCTTCCATGTTATATTTCTCAATTGATAATTTATATTGGCCACTTAAACAAATTCTATTGTGTTTTTACCGAACATGTTTAGTTTTTTCTCACAAATAATGTGATTGCAGGACAGGCGTGGCTCTGGGCGAATTAATTAGGTGACTCGGAAAATTGGCTAGCCTAAATGTGCAAAATGAGCAAAATCGCAAAAACTTATTTTATACTGGAATAGTGGCTTTGAATTTCGATGGGGCTTGCCTCTGTATATGAATCCAAAAGATCCTTAAAATTTCCTTTATTTAAAGAATCCTCCTTTCATTATGTCCACGAGATGTAACTTCTTGTCTACTGCCCTGATGGGATATTGCATGAAAAACCTGTTAAGCTTAACGTTCTTATTGTATTTTACAATATATAGATTTGGGCTTTTCCGAAGAGCGTCAGCAATTTTGTTAGTGTTTCTTTACCCAGCTCCTCCAATCCAACACAATTATGTTCCTTGTACCAACGAGTCTTAAATGTCCTGGTGTATTTTGAAGATGCTCTGCTGCAAAATTTGTCTAAACCTAGCACTGGTGATGGCCTACCCATATTTACCACGTCGCGTTTGTCAACAGTTTTCCATAAAGAAAAGGGTGTTTGGAAAATGGAACACACCAAGTCGTGTGTTGGAATTCAATGTAAAAAACACGTTTCATATCAGACAATAATCACTGATCACATAAGAATTACGTTTTTACACAGGATGCAAGCTAATAAGAAACAGTAGGACATGACACGTGGCGCTAGCTTCAAACGAGTTACTCCTTCTACCAACAAATTTCTTTTCAAATAAACGAAAAAGTAGTAAGAAAGTCGTGTATTGTGTTGACAACACGAGTTTGTGCGGAATATACGGCTTCTATGAATCGAATCCGTAGCTATGGTAACCACCAATGCATTCTGCCCCACCCCCGCTCCTCACCCACCGCATGTGTTACGGTCACCTTGGCCTTTTAATAACGAACCGCCAGTTGGGAAGTAAGCTAGCTGCAGTATCGACGCGCAGGCGTCAAGAGAGCGGCTCCATTACAGAATATAACTTGGAGAACTTTTATAAATAAAAATTAAATGCTATAACATAAAACATAACCATGTAAGTTATTCAGAAACAAGTACGTGACTCGGCGATTCAAACGCATCAAGGAAGAACCGCACCTATTGCAGGAATATTTGTGTTTTTATTGCTTTATATATGTGATTTTCATAACTAACGTGATACGCTAACAGTAATTCATGGAATATGATTGTTCGGAGCATACTCTACAGTAAGGATTATGTCAATAAGATTAATGTAGCAGGGAAGCGTTAACTAAGGGAAATTGCCAGGGCATGTAATGCATCAAACACATTCATTAACGCGACGCCTCTGCCCTTTACAGTTTGCATACAACTCGAGTCGCATTGTTGGCCTTCTTACATTCTACAGTAGCACGTACATCATCGCATTTTACATAGCGAGCTCCTTTATGACAATAACACTAGTCTGCAAATTTGAACTTTAAAAAATGTGCAGAAATAAAAGAAGCTGAATCTTAATGAATTCGATGCGCTGAATTTGAAACTGCAATCATTTTGTCTGTCTCACCCTCAGAACGTTTGCAATTCCTATTATGATGGATTGTAAGGCAAAATTAATTCGGCAGTTCCAAAATTGTGTATTCTAATAAAGAAATCGTGGAAATCTCTCATATTCTGTTAATATGGCTATTTATTTTAGTGGAAAATATGTTAATTAAAATAAAATGGCTACTCACATATATGTGGTTGAAAGGAATGATTACTTCAGAATTATCCTTTTATGTGTTGCCATATCCTCTCTTATTAGAAATCAGCAGTAGTCACTCATCATTGATGCGTCACATCTGCCTTTATAACGTTGCTCCATTTGCAAGATACATTGGTGAAAACGTTCACCTTGTCCATCACTTATTGCACCTAACTTTTCCGGGGAAAAAATCCAAATGGGAATGTAGGAAGTGAATTTTTAGAGACATCTTACGCCCCATTTTCTGATATGTTTGAAGAAGATTCTGTACCAGCTGTTTATAGCTTGCATCGTTTTGCTTACCAAGGAAGCCATGAACATGATCTTCATGCTACAAGCTCCTTTGCATTTAATTTTGTATCAAAATTTTTGTCACTGTTCACTTTTCAGATTTCAGGTCCAACAAATATTGTTTCTCTTAATTTGGCGTCACTTAGACCAGGGAAAACAGTTCTCAGATGTTTACAAAGCTCACCGTTGTTGTCTATGTTTTTCACGAAGTTCATCAGTCCTAATTTAATGTGTAAAGATGGAAGAAATACCTTCTGTGAGTCAAGCAATGTTTTAAAGTTTACATTTTGTTTCCCCGGAATTACTTTGTCTCTTCCTATACACTCCTTACCTTTATAGTGCTTTTCCTTATCACGATTGTCCCATAGACAGATGAAACACGGAAAATTGGTAATCCGCTTTGCAATCCCATTAAAAGACCAATCACACAGCATTATGTGTAATACCTAATTTCAACATTAATCCACTCACATCACTGCATACACAGACACCATTATATGTGGTTGTGAAATACTGCAACAAATCGCTATTTCTGTTCCTGAACATTGTGACCCTAGTATCTTTATCTAACAGCTTCCATTGTTGAAGACGAGATCGGAGAAGCTTAGCTAACTGCTCGGGTAGATATAAATCATGTACCAGGTTGTAGATTCCACCTGTGTAATTAAGTGTGGCATTTCCGCTTCTTTTTCTGGAATATAAGCAGCATCCTTGGATGTACATGGTTGTACTGCTTCAGCAAATGAAGATCTGTCGGATTCAGATAGTTTATGCCATAAGACGATGGCACCCGGGCCAGATACAGATTTGCGGAAGATGTATAATGCATGGAAATCTAAGCATATGAATATGTAATGGTTATATGGGATCACCCAAAAACTACGGAGCCATGCATCATAGGAAAAACCTGAACGTATTTTCGTAAACAGCGTATCAGACAGCCTAATTCAATATTCCGCTTGCCTGCACATTTTTGTGTGTTTATTAGCGTAACTTTTACTGTGCCCGTATTCTTGGCACCTGTAGCACTGGATGATATAACGCTTTGGTTAAGGAGGTTCTACTTTTATGACAGCATGGTACAATCTAGTTTAATCACAGATTCTTTCGTTATCTAAACTTGGTTTGAGATCTACCAAAAATAGAGGTAGTGGGTTCTTTGTACCTGAGTGGTAAACAGTTACCATCTGTGTAGGCGAGAAACCTAATAATCTTAATTCATTCATTAGAGTGCCTGTATCACATGTAGGATGTAAACCTCGTAAAACTACTCGAAAATTGTGATCCTGTTTCATTTGGCAAGTTTGGTACTCGGCTTGGCAAGTTTGGTACTCGGCTTTGTTGTTTTCAAAGTAATGAAATTCTTCTGCTGTTTCCAAACTACACTTAACTCTCTGATTTGAAACAGAAGTGTCCTTAAAATTTCTTTTACTTCACTTTTTAGTCCCTACAAAACTGTATTGATGTTACTTATGTTGGTAAATAGGTGGTGGTTTAATAGCTTTTACTTGGGAGGTACTTGGGAGTTATCATTTCCTCTATCGTCTTGATTCATAGTTTCATTGGATTCATCCTTGGTTCAAAATAAATTTAATGGATTTAGTGTGAAAATAGAGATGTGTTGGCAGCACTGTCAGTACGTAATCTTTTCGCTGCGTTGTTTATCGCATGTCTAGCTTTTGTTTCATTCATATTCAATCTGAGCTGAGCGGAATAATAAATGCTTTTTACACAATAAAGTGTTAAGGGATCTTTTTACCAACATTTCTGTCTGTAAATAACTATATTATCTACTACTTACAATACAATCCAGCACAATATGGACTTTTAAATCTACACAAATGACTTAATTTGTTGCACTAGTATACAGAAAAAATAAACATAACCATGGCCTACACTTGATCACCCGGTTCTTTCATTCTGTTCTGATCATTTATCCATTTCTTTTGGCTCTGAATGGAAACTAGCTTGGGTATACTTTTCTCTCTTTCATATTTTTTTTCTTTCTTTCTTTCTTTCTTTCTTTCTTTCTTTCTTTCTTTCTTTCTTTCTTTCTTTCTTTCTTTCTTTCTTTCTTTCTTTCTTTCTTTCTTTCTTTCTTTCTTTCTTTCTTTCTTTCTTTCTTTCTTTCTTTCTTTCTTTCTTTCTTTCTTTCTTTCTTTCTTTCTTTCTTTCTTTCTTTCTTTTCTTTCTTTCTTTCTTTCTTTCTTTCTTTCTTTCTTTCTTTCTTTCTTTCTTTCTTTCTTTCTTTCTTTCTTTCTTTCTTTCTTTCTTTCTTTCTTTCTTTCTTTCTTTCTTTCTTTCTTTCTTTCTTTCTTTCTTTCTTTCTTTCTTTCTTTCTTTCTTTCTTTCTTTCTTTCTTTCTTTCTTTCTTTCTTTCTTTCTTTCTTTCTTTCTTTCTTTCTTTCTTTCTTTCTTTCTTTCTTTCTTTCTTTCTTTCTTTCTATCTTTCTTTCTTTCTTTCCTTCTTTCTTTCCTTCCTTCCTTCTTTCCTTCTTTCCTTCTTGTCTTCTTTGCTTCTTTGCTTCTTTCTTTCTTTCTTTCTTTCTTTCTTTCTTTCTTTCTTTCTTTCTTTCTTTCTTTCTTTCCTTCCTTCTTTCTTTCCTTCTTTCTTTCTTTCTTTCTTTCTTTCTTTCCTTCCTTCTTTCTTTCTTTCTTTCTTTCTTTCCTTCCTTCCTTCTTGCTGTCTTTCTTTTCTTTCCTTCCTTTTTTCTTTCTTTCTTTCTTCCTTCCTTCCTTCCTTCCTTCCTTCCTTCATTCTTTCTTTCAGTCTTTCTTTTCTTTCCTTCCTTTTTTCTCAATTTCTTCCTTCCTTCCCTTCTTTATTTCTTTGCTTCTTTCTAATTAGTTTGAAAACATCAAATTTATGGAAAAAAAAAAATTATAAACGAAAAAAGGTTTCTTCGTAAAAGCACTTCAAAACAGGTCCTTTATTCAATATTCTTTTTTTTTCTAGCAAATGCATAGTTTTTGCATATGCAGAAATAATTTCAAATATAAAAGGAGACTTACAAAAATGAAAAATTGAGAATTTTTACTAAAATTATAGTATTTGAGGCTTATATCGTCTCAGAAATTGTTATAACGGGTTCAAAAGGAAATATTTCTTGTAGATTAGAAGAAAGTACCTCTTACAGATAAAAGATAATTGTGGCATTGCTAATATAAAGCTGAATTATTGTTTTACTAGTGGGTTTCCTTCTGAATCAAGCCAGAGGCTGCACCAGCGAGAGTTACCCTTGGAGTCAAATCACTGCTCACCCCATCCCCTCAGCATGCAAAATCACAAGCTGCTTTACAACCAGTCTCCTACCTCAAAGCTGTGGATGCATTCAAAGCTGTGGATGCATTTATGTCTGCTTGCACTGTGTAAGTACTAAACAATTTCCATTGTTATCTCAATAAAATGTAACTAAATGCCACAGACTTTGTTAGACATTAGGAATTAGATGTGAAAAGTTGATAGCTGCAACCAGAGAAAAGATCACACCAACTGTGTATACAAAGTTTATTTTAATTAAATTGAAATAAAAAGTGGATAGAATAATAAGCTTTTGTATGAATAGCAGGACAGTATTTTGTAGAACAGCGAGAAGTCAAAGTCATGTGAATGCAATATATCAGATTCTTTTAACTAAGTTCTATCTTTCCAATAATTGATCACCTTTTTCTCTCAAAGAACCTACACATGAAAAGAACTGACCTAATTTTGTTCAAAGCCATATGTAAAGAATAAAATTAGTGGCATATTATTAAAACTGTATCAAAATGCTTTATTGATTTTGTTATTTATTCCTTTATTCACAAATCTATTTGGGAGATATTATTTTGATGAACTCCAAGTTATTGTGGCTGTTTCAGATTTGTATTCATGGCATTGTTGGAATACTGTCTTGTTAATATTGTTTTGGGTGACAATGATGGACCAAAACCTGCCCCAGAACCACCCAAACCTGACAGAATTTTTTATTTAGCTGCAAGGGTAAGTGCTTGAATAGAGAAATATAGCACATATATTCCATAAACTTGAAAGCCTCAGTCTAATGTTTAATTAATTTATTTATAGTGAAAAATCTTATTAATTCAATCTTAACATCTTCTGTGAACCAATATAATTCCTAAATCCAGTGAGCTGCGTTGAGCTAAAATTAATAGCAAATATCAGCCCTGGTAAGTTTTTTATCATGATCACAAAATTTAAACTATATCCTGAGGATTTCAATATAGAATTAGATTGACACATTAGCTGAAGCATGATAATACAGCTCCAATAATTTTATTTTAAAATAGGATCCGAAATATTGAAATATATTTTACTGTACAGCATAAGATATATTGCAAGAAAAATGTTTGTGAATAACCCCACTTGCAGACAGTAGCTGTCCCTTCTTCCCATTTTTATTGTGGGAGAAGTCAAATAGCCTGCATCTTTGTTTCCTATTTTCAACTGAAACTTACTCCTGTTACAAACAGCAGGTGCATGCTACAATATGTGCCTTATATTTAATACAGTCTGGATTGAAAGAAGAAATAAGTAGAAAGAAAACCATCCACTCCTCTGTATGTAACAACCTTTCTTGTCATAATTGTGTTGAAAAGCAGTAACAAAATGACTATGAGGGCATTTTGGAAATTAGTTTATTAAGTAAGATGATGCAGGTTAGTATGTTATTTAATTGAAGTACCACCTAAATTGGTTATAAGATGATCAAAGTTATTTCAATAAATAAGCACTAAGGTTATCATCACTACTGTAGATTTTGGTGCTATGTGTTTTGGACACCAGTTTTATTTTTGTAGGAGTATATTACTGTATAGAATAATAATAAGAGGAATACTAGATATAGCAGATGAACCGAAATTCATTAGTATTTCTTTGTGACAGGAGAACGCACGCCTATTAACGGATCAGCCCCCAACACCAGCTTGACCTGCTCCTGCTCAGAGGAATAGAACCCGAGCTATCAATATTGACCGTTTCTCCAGGGTATTTTTTTCCACTGCTATTTGCCATCTCAACTGCACTTACTGGGTAATGTTTGCAGAGTTTTTGTAACTACAACATCACAAAATAATAATTTGTGTGAAGCTGGAAGGAACAGTTACAAATCAGTAAATGCTAACAAACCAGTGGAAGAGAAATGGATTTGTGTTTGAGTTTGTTACTGAAAAGAGTTAATCAAACATTGCTTGCATTTTGTTACTTCTGTCATTCTCAGAAATTGCTTCGTTCCTAGCCAAAACAACGAAAAATACATTGCTGGCATTAGTAAAGCACCAAATTAGAGAGGAAATGCCTATAGTGGACTTCTCGGATCTTCAGGCTAATCACTTTGTTTATGCCCTTGAAGAGAATCTGACTCTGTTCCTGTGTTGGGCTCTGGAACTCTGTTCTATTTCTGTGTTGGGTAAAGAATAAATGTGGTAAGGAATGACATGATTGTTAGCTTCCCAGTGGGTTTCAACTACAGGGAACCTGTATTATTTGTTGGCCATGGATGGTTGGTATTGTGGAAATTCTGGGAAGATGGTCTCATGATAATCAGCCTTTCTCTGGAAAATTTTGCTGAAAGCTTTTGTTTCCATTTTGACTGAGTGTAAAACTTAATCATGAAAGAAATGTAATTGAAATACTGAGTCATTAGAGTTAAATTCTAAAACTTAGGTAATTTTGTTGCTAACCAAACATTAAAGTCAATTCAACTCCTCTTTACATACAGGACAAGTTATAGATATGTGCAGGGTGTAAGCGGTTAATACAAAACAAATATATGTATCTATCAAATTTAAAGAGTTGTTAACAACTTTACACTCTACATAATAAGCAATATTACTTGTGAAGGATGTAAAGAATAAATTTGCTTTTTTTAGAGAAAGAGGACTTAAAGTGACTGTAATTTGCTCATTGTAACAATTGCTCAGATGTCTTTAAAGAAAAGCTGGTAGCCAAAAATTCCTATTATATTTCTGAATTCAAACAGACAAGCAGAACTACAGTCACATAAGTCTTCAGATTTTTTATATAACTCCTTATTTAGCTGCATAATGAAAGATTAGCTGATTTATGATATATAAAATTTCAGCAGCTCTTAATTTCATATTGAAGCAGAAGTTAAGATCTGCAGATAACTTTAAAATATAATATAATATAATGATGTTGCTCAGGATAAACTAAAGAAGCATACATTTAAAGCTGAGCTGAACTTTAAATGCAGCAGTAGATCCATTAAATAAATATCATAATTGCAAATAACTTTAAATTTGTGTTACTATTATCAGTGTCCTTAAAGCTCATGTACTGTACGATAAAAGATGTTTCAAATTATATTATTATACTAGTATGCATGCTTTGTTATATTACCATGAATACTTATGGAATAAGTGCCTGTCTGTCATTAAATAAACGCCATTTTTAAATCTATTTAAAATCCTATTTAACTATGACATTTGCTCTTTCCGTATGCATTCAATTTCAATTATTCTCTTACTCCAAGCATAAGGCTCACTTGCAATACTGATTTTATGGACAACTACAAGTGAAATGAAAGTATATGATATTAAGTAGTAACCCCTTTCGATACTGCTGGTTTTTATACAAACATAGTCACCATTCTCCTGGAAAATACTTTCCGGCTGTTCTGAAATATCTTTCTCT
This sequence comes from Mantis religiosa, assembly GCA_030765055.1. Taxonomy (NCBI): domain Eukaryota; kingdom Metazoa; phylum Arthropoda; class Insecta; order Mantodea; family Mantidae; genus Mantis; species Mantis religiosa. Next base: position 237,049,685 of record CM060950.1, read on the forward strand.
GTTCATTGCCAATTCTTCATGACCAACATATATGCTGGATATCCTGTATCTTGCAGAGGATTAGTACAGCAAACAGATGGCTCAATTTTACTTAAATGTTGTCACATTCATCTATAAGAAATAAAGAATTTGAGAAAACTGTTCAGCACTATAGTTAGAGTGTCACCTTAAGACATGAAGAAACTGTATATATCGTTAAACAACATAAAGCTTCTAAACTTATTTATTTCTACAACATGTTAGTGAGTGATGCTAGTATATTATTCTGATTAGGAAATACTCTTCTCTGTGTTGCTACCCACCGTCTCTTTCCTATTAATTTTATAAACGGTGAAATGGTTTTATGAAATCCCTTAGAAATATGCACAGTTCTATTAATAAAATTTGTTCTGAAAGGTGTAACTTAATCTCAGTACACCACTGAGAGTAAATAAACTAAGTTATTGGTTTTCTGAGATAAGATTTATTATGACAGCAAGCTTTCTTAGTGTTCAGACTTGTACTTCATAAAACTGTGCTCTAATGTTGTAAGCTGATGCAAACAAAAACAAAAAAGAAATTATGTAGTTTGGATGATATAATTGATACATGATGCAAAAATGAAAGAAACTCCTGATAATTGAAAATTGAGCAAGTGCTCCTAATCATGTCTTTCTCCATGTATGCTAAAACTATTGCAGAGTTTTCATATTCTACAAAGGAAAAAAAATTTAAAACTGATGTAAAATTCTGCATATAAATGTGATTGTGTTATTTCTTCATGAATAAATGTTCTAAGTGCTCATTTTAATGATTTATTGTGTAATTTGATATCACTACCATAAACTATATTTAAAGCAAGAGAGAGTAGATACTGTATATCATATATAAAATATTTGTACTATGCCTCTGCTGTGTCCAGCGTTCTACAGTATTTTGCATAATTTAGAAATGATTACCTTTTCATGCAATAATGTATGTCTGTACTTCTATTTTACAGTATAATTTCATTTTAACACATTAAGCTACAATTTTACAAAATAATTAAAATAGTTTGTTTAAAATGTTTAATCATTACCATCATCAACGTAACTGTGTTGTCTTCTTTAAAGCCAGATTTTTGTATCACACCACACCATAAAAGTTCTATCTCTTGGCAATCAGTATAAAAAATATATTGCTCTTATTACTTACAATATAATCATTGCATGAGCAACATTATACTGCAATTTATGTCTGATTGATATTTTCATTTATACTACTAATTATTTAAGATACCAGTTTCTGAATGTACCTGCAGGATATTATGTACAAACAGTGCATGGATACATCTTACAGCAACCCATGAACAATATTTCTCTACTAACTAATTAACATTTCCTAATTAACTCTTTTGGAGACTTTGTAGAATAACGTTTTATGCACTTACAAGCTTATACTTCTAACAATTTTATAACAGATAATAGCAATAACAGCCCTTTTTTAACATTTTAACTTACATGTTATGTTGCCGAAATTGTTGTCTGTTGTGGGGGGCCAACTACGGGTGGTGCAGTTCCTCTGGCCCTATTGTCTATTGGCTGGAGAGGTGGGAGAGGCATGCCTTCAAGGACAGACACTAGCTGATGTGATGAAACAAGCTACACTATTACTGTGCAAATGCCATTCAATACTGTTGCAAGATATCGAGATCATTCAACTACTGGAATTATCTCTTGAGGTCCAAGAGAACTGTATAAGAGCAATGTGAGGTCTGGCAGAATAATAGCGTAGTATTTGCTGCTTAGAGTTTTTTTGTGTTTCGGGCTTTGAGTTGAGCTTTTGAGTGCAGTTCTTTAGTAATGAGTTGGTGCAATGAAGCAATTCACAAATTAGTTGATCAGTTGAGTTATGCAGAGAAGTGTGGAGAAGTCTGGATTTTTTGTAATGTTATTCAGGTATAAGTTGAACATTAGTGGTCCCAGTATACTGCCCTTGTTAGGTGAGGCGTGGAAATTGCATTATATATTATTTGAGTGCAGTCCTCTAGTAATGAGTTGGTGAAATGAAGCAATTCACAAATTAGTTGATCAGTTGAGTTACGCAGAGAAGTGTGGAGAAATCTGGATTTCTTGTAATGTTATTCATGTATAAGTTGAACTGTAGTGGTCGCAGGATTCTGCCTTTGTTAGGTGAGGCGTGGAAATTGCATTATATATTATTTGAGTGCAGTCCTCTAGTAATGAGTTGGTGCAATGAAGCAATTCAAAAATTAGTTGATCAGTTGAGTTACGCAGAGAAGTGTGGAGAAATCTGGATTTCTTGTAATGTTATTCATGTATAAGTTGATCTGTAGTGGTCCCAGTATACTGCATTTTTTGGGTGAGGAGTGGAAATTGCATTATTTGCTACCGAGGAGGAAGTTCGATCTCGCAAATAATTTGCGACTGATTTTGTCATGGTGTTCGGGAACTTGTATGTCATCCTCTTCCGGAGTAAGCCCGCGTGTATACGCGGTCGAAGGTAGTTCTATGTCTAGTAGGACAGCTCCCGTTGACTTCCTTATGTTGCAATCTTTCGTGATATGTTCTGTGGCGTGATAACTAGTAAGTTGGTTAAGTGTCTCGTTCTGAATCCGAACTGTTCGGGGATGAGCAGACTTTCTCAAATAGCTTGCTCATTGTATTAAGTAGACTAATTGATCCCTAATTGTTCGGGTTCTTGTGATCTTCGTCTTGGTTTGGCAACTGTAGCAGGCTTGTTGTTTTCCGTCGACTGGGAAGGCATGCTAATTGAGGCATAGATTCAAAATTTTTGAAAGTACGTGCAGCACGCTTTGGGGTATATTTTGGAGTGCAATATTGGGGATCTTGTCTGGTCCGGAAGCTTTTCGTTTTGGCAGATGCGTTATCAGCCATATTATTTCTGAGGGATGGCTGTTTTTGCTTTGGTCATTAGTCGATAATCCTTCATGCAAATTTTGTGTAAGTGTTTCGGTTTCTCTAACAAATGTGGGTAGTTATGGTGTTAAGTTAGGAGTTATTGTGATTTCAAGGGCTTCCGCCGGTGCCTCTGATTTCTCTTCATTTCTTGTGGCAATGTGTTACCCAGTGTGAAGAGGGGGATAGTGACCTCATCCCTCGTTAGGCATTTAGCTATTCGCCATGCCGCATTATTTATCGGATCTGAGAATTGCGGGATATTGTTTATTTGTTCCGAGATAACTGTTGCGGTACGTTCTCGGAGTTAGTGAGAGCATTGGGATCTGTGTTTGCGCAGTTTGTTGCCTCGTATGCTGCCATTGTCTTCTGGTTCTGTTACGTTGTTTCGTTAGGTGTTGTATATCCACCGGGAGACGCATGTTTGTTTGGTCCTGTCGTGACAGTGGAACTGCCATTATTTTGCCATATTGAATGGATTTTTAGGTTTTAGTAGTGGCGGTGTCAATGTCCTCAAGTGAGTTTGCTTGTATGTCGGACATTTGAGTGCCTACTTCTCGAAAAAGTCCCAAATTTGCTTTATTGTACCTAGGCCGGGGTCTAATCTGTGCGCTTCTCAGGGGGCTTTCTAGGTTTACTAAAACGGGAAAATGTTCTGAAGATAGATCGTTGTAGACCTTAAGGGAGACTCGAGCACTGGCCTGTCAATCTATAACAATGTCCATCGCGTCTGGCGTGGAGTTCATCTGTAAAGGTAGGTATGTACGGGAGCGTGTATTATATAGTCAAATGAGTTTTCGTGTCGCAAGATTATGTTTCTGTCCGCGTTTGTGCTAGTAGAGTTCCATAGTGGATGCTTGGCATTGAGATCATCTGCAATTATTATCCTGTGGTGTATTTGAAGTAATGTGTTATTATCTGCAGTCATTATACCACTTGGTGGTTTTTAGGCAGAATTTATTATTACGTTATTGTTGTTAATTGTGGTAGCTACCGCGTTTGCATCCAGTCTCTGAAGAGGTGGGATCTGTATTCGGTGAGGTCCTATATGTCTGTGGATGGCTATGGCTGTCCACTCCCCTCGTCTATCGCGATCGTTTCGATATAGGTAAACTTGGCCTATCCCGTGGGCCAAAATGTATTTCTTGAATGAGGGCCATTTGTACCAAATGTTTGGCCAGAAAATTCACATATGCGCTGTCTCAGTCCGTGAGCATTCCAAGTCATTAGTTTGACTGTGGGAATTACAGTCCACCGGAGTTCAGTTAGAGTCGGAACCAAGGAGGTCAAAAAGGAATATACAAAGGGAACCAGAAGATGGAATAAGGCGAGAAAATGAAATGGAAGATCAAAAGGAACAACATATATGTGACCAAGAAATACCATAAAGAATCAACAGGAGACGCCAATACTGGACATCCATACGCAGAATGGGAGCAGGAGCGACAAGCAGATTAGCGGAAGACTCAGAAGAAGAGCGGAGATAGCAGACATCTGCAATAGAATAATGTTTACGAAAGAAATCTGAACTGATGGACGAATTCTCTCCAAATGGTGGCGAAAACACTACAAGTCTAACCGAGAGGAATATTACTACCAATAGTCGGATAGGAAATGACTTCAAATAAATGATAAAAAGTCTTATGTAGTAGACTTATGTAGTGAGTTAGTTTGAGGAATTGTAAAGCTACTAGATTCCAGTAGCTAGTATGAGAGGACAATAGTGAATGTAAATGTTAGCAAGTAGGATATATGATGTAGGTAGGGTAGGTAGTTTTCATGAGTCCTAAAGCTGCTGGTTTCCAGTAGCAGGTAGGTTAGAATTAGCTAGTAGGTTAGGATTATTTGGCAAGTTACATTAGGGAATATCTGCAAAGATAAGTATTGTAAATGGAACTAATTAATAAGGCAGGCGGATAAAGAATATAAATCTGTGAAGAGCTTTGCCCTGCTTCAAGATGCCAGGGCATGTGTTGAGCAGATTTTTTTTTTTTTTTTTTTTTTTTTTTTTTTAAGTAAGAGTCGGAAGTACTGACTGTGAAGCTCCATTGTTGTCTGTGGTTCATCCAGTTTTTCTGCCGACATTTCAAGCCCGAACATATAGATACCATACATTCAAAATTCAGGATAACGGAAAACCTCGAGGAGAAAACCGCATTCCGATCGAGATTCCGCTAGGGACCTGTTGAATGTTAGGTAGACGCGCTACTCATAGAGCCAGAGAGTCGACTACTAGGAGAACATGGACTCCAGAGATCTAAGAGATAACAGACTATGAAGAGCTTGTGGCCATGTGATTAATTTAAATCGCAGTTCCTTTATTCGAAGTCAAATGAATATCACTTAACCCGCTACAGTAATTCATATTATGCATAATTCAATAAATATCTGTGTAATGAGTTATGTTTAACCCTATCGAGTACTTAAGAATTACACATTTAGGAACGGAAATTCCGCTTTTCAGCTACACCTAAACTCGGTGATTTTCATTTGGACTGCCCGCCTCGGTAGCGTAGATGGTAGCATGTGTGCATCACGTTCAAGAGGTCCCTGGATAAGGCTTTTATCGGTGTTTCCCTTATCCTGAAAGACGAATTTCGGGTAACTCTAAAGTCTATGGACCCTGGGCTCATTTGAGCATCATTTCACCCGTTCATTCATCGTCCGATATAACAACTTTGGAGGAGGTAAATTACAAAACTAAAGAAACCTCGGTGATTACATTTTTTATGCAAATTACTAACACAGCACAATACAACACAAGCTTACTCTAACAGCGCTCCAACTGCAATTTTGTGTAAATATGCTGTTGTTTCATCACTAGATCAAAGCGTTTCTTTATTATGTGGAAACACTGTTGCAGAATATAAGTTCAAATCTCCTATATTACAGAAAGATAATTTAATAGTTTAGCCATGGCAAGTCCGTCCGTCCTTCCGTCCGTAGTGGTTGGAAGGCTCAGGAGCAGCCCGAGGTGGGTTAGGGCGTGCACCTGCTCCAGATAGAGCTTAACCACGTAGAGGCGGGATGTGCATGTTGCAGGATATCGATGAAAATTAGGTAGGGGGAAGAAAGGAGGTGGCATGCTGCTCCTCAACGGCTGCATACTCGGAAATAATGTGTACTTCTGATTTTATGAACGTCAATATTTCTGTGCATTACTTCAGAAAGGAAAGAAGGTAACTCATATTTGCCCCTGTTTGGTACTAAAACTAGCTGTTTTTGCACAGTTTCTGGCAGTTATTTGTATTTACATTCAATAAATTGTAGTGCACGTGGACATTTTTTGAAACGGAGCAGTAATAAGTATTATACTGTCATCTGTTGCCGGCTGACTCGTGTGTAGGTACATACAAATAACACTGGAGGGAGCTAATGTGGCGCGTAACTAGCCTCCTTATTAGGCTCCTAAAATAAACATGTCCATGCTGAGATATAAACACGAATATTCCTGAATGGTGTCTTCTTCTTTCATTAATGTCTAACATTGTTTGTATTGTCATGGCTGTGTTTGTATATCAAATTTATTCTCATATTAGTTAATAATCTTCATTGCAGCGAATTTGGACGGAGAAAGTGCTAGCGAAAGGATTTCATGTGTTCACTTACATAACTTTCTCTGCACAGTCGTGTACAAAACTATTTTTAAAAGCACATCTGTTCTATGTACTTCATACATATTTGTAGAAGTTGTGTTATTTCATTGATAGTACATTAAGAAGATAACGCGATTCTTAATAGCTGGATACCTACCTTACCTTCGGGATAGTCAAATCCTGTTAGAGCCAGTTTTGGAAAGTTTGACAAATCAGAAGGACTATCTCGGAAATGGTACACTACACAAAAATGTATTTCACCTAAATTTTGTACTTTACTTTGTGAGTTTTACATTCTTATGTATTAAAATTTTGTCTTTATTTTACTGTTTACCAATTACGCAAAAGCCCGAGCACTATCCACAGACCTTCTAGATATTCCTCTAACCTGTCATTAAATAACTTTGGTTATGGAACTATAAACAACATTTTAGAGCACTTTTAAAAAAATAACGTTATCAAAAATTGTCCGTAGGAAATTGGACAAAAGATCTTTCGGAAGAAACTTCAATGGTATCCTGGGAAGTCCTAAACCAAATATTAAGTTAGATATATACTCAAATTTTCCGCTTTTGAGTTATGCTGCTCTCTGACACACAGAGACACCCAACAAGATACCCTTTTCTAACAATCTTATGTGTTGTAGTCACATGATTTCCTCTACTCTTGTATGGACGCTCCTGCCTTTATCCGCTTTATTAATCGAACTAACCATTGTCTTATTGTTAATATTTTCTGTTGCTAGTGCAATTTGGGAATACACTAGACGTTAATAGACGTTAAGTGATTTTCAAATATATTAAGGGCACAGATGGTCGCTATGTGATGCCTTAGAAAGTCCAAAGTATACGTGTTGAACATTTAAAACAAATAACAAGGAATATATATGAAATTGCCCACTCCAAACAAATAATGTAAATGATATAAACTGGGTATGGATCTAGATTACTTGAACCCAGAATAAGCATAAATTTTGAGGGCATTTCCAGAAATTTCTGGATATAAGTACATTTATTTGCCAAGAAGATATCCTAAACGAAGGTTCTTATAAGGAAAATAGCGTGCGCGGACTCGCGTGCGCGCACACACACGAACGCACATACACACGCACACACAGGCACACGTACACACACAGGCATATACACACATGCGCACACATACACACGCACACACAGGCACACGTACACACATATTCACACACATACACGCATATACACACAGCGGCGTTTCTGTGCAACTGGAATTTCAAATCGTGAACTTCCGGTTAAATATCGTTATTTAAGTTTTGTGTGGAAAACAACACTTCTGCTACGTACCAATGTGTTAGAGTGTGTAGGGTAATATCAACAAACAACACATATTCAACACAGAATACGTCAGAATGAATTAACAAACAAACTGCTTTATTTGAAATAAATTGTGTGCTTTGACGACGGCGGCCTCTGAAAAGTAAGGTTTCGTCCCTCTGTTACGTTTTGAGGTTATGCTACTCATTCACAATGATAGGCACTTTAGACGATTCAAGTTAGACATTTCATTTATTATGAGATATTTTCAGCATATGGTACTGTAATGAGTCCTGCGCCGTGGCTTAATGGGCTAAGGCAGCACGGTGTTTGGCCAAGGGTGCGGATTTTCAGTCCCAGGTATATGACCGGTGCCCACCCAGCATCGTGAGGAAATTGAGGAGCTACGATAGGTAAGCGGTCCTGGTCACGAAAACCAACGTTCCGACTGGGGGATGCCAAGATGCTGACCATATCTCCTCCCCGTATCGGTTTGATGATCGCCCACCTCTACCTCTACCTTGCGTAAGTGGGCGTGAGGCCGGCAGTTGGGTTGGTAGCCATTGGCCCTCCTAGGGCTGTTTGTTTTTAGGGGGATACTTTAATGAAAACTGCAGGAGATATTCGTGACAAAATGGAACATTTCGAAGGTTTTACTATTTAAATAATAGTTTGGACTGGGTAATTTTCGTGTGACCTCTTTTGAATACTTTGAAATATTCAGTTTCTTATTTAACATACTTTTGTTTGTCGGTTATTACTGTTTGACATATGCAAAGACACCCACGGCCACATGTAGTCTGGCAGTCTAAGTTAGCTGGGCGCTGGGCTAATAAGTCTACGTTAGCGGGTTTTAACCTGGCCCAACACTTTTAAGTGTGTAGTCAGTATTGGCGCATAAATGAACTCCGCAGGTCGAAATTCCGATACACCGTCATGACATAGTTCATTGACCACGTCGTTAACAAACTTTATGAATGAAATGCATGAAATGAGGTCAAATGAGCCTAGTGTCTATAGAGCATATAGATACCAGCAGATAGTCATCTTTCAGAATAAGGGAAAACCTCGAGGAAAAACGCTATCCCGCCCGAGATTCAACCAGGAAGCCTCTAACACATGACTAACAGGACAGCCTGGCCTGAGCTCCAGTGACACAACATATTTATTACGCATAATTAACACTTGGTGGTGCCCAGGTTTCATGGTCACCACCAAGAAGCAACGTTGATGCGCTCACATGCAACGCATGCCAGCTTAATAGCTTCCACATACTAACCGGGGTGCTATACGGGACCCGACTAAGAAGCATGATAAATGCACGTATACAACTAACACGTGGACTTTTTTATAGTGAGTATGCCTGGCCCCTGCACTGTTGGCCATTGCACATGGGCCATCGCCTGTAACTGAGACTGCAGTAGATCTAAGGGATAACAGATTATTAAGAGTTTGTACCTATGTGAATAATTTAAAATCTCGAAAGATTATAACGTAACGCCGCAAACTATTTCACATTATGCACAAATCAATTAATATCTGTGTTCTCGCCTCATCGTCATCTTCACTATCACCCTATCATTGGAGGTAACGGACCCGTACTCTGGGTGCCTGCACCTGAGAACTGCGTCCAGACATCATGTGGTGGGGCGAGGTTACTCCGAAGGCCAAGGTTGCCATATGGGCTGTGTTGGTAACCAACCAATGAATATCTGTGTAATGAGTATATTTAACCTTATCGAGTACTTAAGAACTACACATCTAGGACGGAGATTTTGCTCTGGACTCTATCAAAATTGGTGATTACATCTTTGAAGCAAATTATTAATATAACCTCAACATATTACAAGCGTAGTGAATTGGTGCTCCAACTGCAATTTTGTGTTAACATACGGCAGTGTCGTCACTAAATCAAAGACTCCCTCAATTTAATGGAACCGTATAACATCACATCATTGAAACTAGGAACAGTGATGAAACAGTTCGAAATGACACAAGCGCCAATAGTCACATTTGCGACAGAACTGTACTGGGAGAGATTAAAGCTCAGCGACATTTAGAAAACAGAATCGGTCAAAGCAAGATACATAATAATGCAAGAGGAACCAGAAAATACTCACCAAACAGTATATTGTGTGGAATCGCCCGAGACACTTACTTCCTGGAAGATGTAAGGAATAAAATACTGTTATCAGATACAAAAGCGTACAGAGAAGCAATAGCAAGAAAGAAAAATAAGGAGAAGGGGCTAAGTGCTAAATTCTTCGGAACGGATGGCATGACAAACAGCCAATGGATGGAGAACAACCAACCACAGAGGCACGCCCTATTAGGTCTATCAATTCACGGATTTCACCATCCACTCTGTAAAACTCAGAAATTCCACCAAGTGAACGATCTGTGTGTGTGTGTGTGTGTGTGTGTGTGTGTGTGTGTGTGTGTGTGTGTGTGTGTGTGTGTGTGTGTGAAAATCATATAAAAAGAAGAGTGAACTCTACCACTACAAGTGCGGAAATAGGACTGCTCACTAAATGATCTCATAAAGGAAAACAAACTCACTGAATGCTCGTTCCACTGAAACTTTCACTTATTATTATAATGATATGGAAACATTAATATAGGATACAAATTCAAAGTTCTTACAAAACAGCAACGGGATTCCAAAATCTAAACATGACATATTTAGGTTTAGGCTTAGGCTTTTTATTTTTGTTTGATATTCTTGGTGCCGGTACAATGGACCCGGCTCTAGCAGTTATTTGCATTATCTTTTAATGAATTGAAGTATTCGTAGTCAGTTTTCGAAACGAAGCAGAAATATGTGCTATGCTGCCATCTGTTGCCAACTCACTCGTGAGTACATACAAATAACACTGGAGAGAGGTAATGTAGCATGTAAGTAGCTTCCTTATCTGGCCGTGAAAATATATTCTGTTCAAAAAAGAATTGATTATTTACAAATTTAATTTAAGAGGGGATTCGACATTATAGTTATCGCTAGGTTCACACATCTTTTCTCTATTCCGACTGGGAGTTTTATTCCCATCTGTCATTTTTTTGAGGTAACATTTTGTTAGTGCGTCTCGATGGTGTGTTGCGCCTTTACAATGAACAAAAATTTGAACAAAGCATCCGTCTAAAAATTTGCATTGATAATTATATTTCGTGTGCCGAACAGCTGAAAATGTTACAGACGGCTTGCGGTGAATCGACTTTTATCAAAAACACGTGCGTATGAGTGGTACAGTTATTTCAAAGGTGGTCGAGATGTGGTGGAAAATTTCCGTCGCTCTGGGTGGCCATCAGCAGTTTCAACTGCTGCCGATGGGTGAATTCGAATACAAACAAATCGACGTATCTATTCGATTCTTGAATGTTCTCGAAACCTGAATATTTAATCGAATAATCATCCAAAGCTTTCGTTTGCGTTCGTCCTCAGTAAAGTTCGCGAATACTTGAAATTGTTATTTACACGAAAGTTCTTTTTATTTTTATGTTGTGTGTCTATATATTTACACACATGCACAGTACACATAAGCAGAATATCCTAGGTGGGACGCAAACCCGCGATTTTCTGCGCAGCTTTGCTCTGGGGACCCCGAGCAGTTATATGTAATGCACGCAATTGTTCTAGTTCGTAGTATCCGTGAACATGTTTTCGAATACAAGGAAATGTTCCTGATCTTTTTAAATAAAAATAAATAAATATATCATTTCCTTGTTTTGTCTTTTTTATTTTATGTTGTTTTTCTGTATCCTTACATACATACATACATACATACATACATACATACATACATACATACATACATACATACATACATACATACATACATACATACATACATACATACATACATACATACATACATACATACATACATACATACATACATACATACATACATACATACATACATACATACATACATACATACATACATACATACATACATACATACATACATACATACATACATACATACATACATACATACATACATACATACATACATACATACATACATACATACATACATACATACATACATACATACATACATACATACATACATACATACATACATACATACATACATACATACATACATACATACATACATACATACATACATACATACATACATACATACATACATACATACATACATACATACATACATACATACATACATACATACATACATACATACATACATACATACATACATACATACATACATACATACATACATACATACATACATACATACATACATACATACATACATACATACATACATACATACATACATACACGCACACACACACAGAGTGCACATAAACACCATGTCCAAGGCAGAACTCGAATCCGCGATCTTCTACGCAGTGGAGAGCCAGAGACAACCGCTCTGGCGACCGACCCCGAACTTTTGCATCGATTATACGCAAATGTTCTCCTTTGTAGTATCCGAGATCATCATTTCGAATACAAACAACTGTTCTCGATTCGCAGCAGGTGATATCATCCGAGGACTTGCATTCGAGTGCAAGCATATGCTCTTGTTTGTAGTATCCGAGACCCTACTGAGCGGGATTCCTCAGGAGATTTCGTCTGTGGCCCGCATTCGGCAGGCCACGGTTCGATTCCCGTGGCCGACCTACCTGAACTACGAGTTTTTTTCGTGGGTTTTACCTGATTGCAAGGCGAATGCTGCGTAGGTTAATTTCATCCCCGAATTTTCCTCTACCTCCATTTCATCTCCACTATCATTTCAATTTATCTCTCATGTGGTGATCTCTTTCAAGGTAGAAAGTGTCGGCGCGGGTCTCGGCAGTGCATTGGGGATGATATACTCTGAGGAAAAATACTTCCTTCCTCCGGTTGCCACTCTCCGACCCTGCTGCTGGGACCGCTTCAGGACCATCTGACAAGACCGCTTGTGTGGGATATTTGGGACTCGCCTGCTGGGCTCGTACCCGTACCGCAGTTGGGGACTATATCCATTGTCCTGGCCTGCCTCTGGAAATCTCTAAGTATACTGTAGTGATCCTGCCTTCTGTAGTGTTGTGGCTCCTTGTGTCAGCCACCCTCTGTCTCCTCTCACCTCATTCTTCCTACCGGGTGTCCCAGAATTTGGGGCATAGGTACAACGTATCAAGACTTGTCTCAGTGCCGAAAACACTCGGTTGTAAAGTACTAATCCTATTACGGTACCTTGATTTGGAATACAATCAAGCGCTCTCGGTTTGCAGCATCCGACATTATCCGACAACTTTGTTTCGAATGCAAGGAAGTGCACTCGTTCGTAGTATTCAAGAACTTTGATTCGAATGCAAGAAAGTGAACTCGTTTGTAGTATCCGAGAACTTTGATTGGAATACAGGGAAGCGAACTCGTTTGTAGTATCCGAAAACTTTAATTCGAATGCAAGGAAGTGAACTCGTTTGTATTATTCGAAAACCTTGATTCGCATACAAGTAAGTGAACTCGTTTGTACTAACCGAAAACTTTGATTCGAATACAAGGGAGTGAACTCGTTTGTAGTATCCGAAAACTTTGATTCGAATACAAGGAAGTGAACTCGTTTGTAGTATCCGAGAACTTTGATTCGAATGCAAAGAAGTGAACTTGTTTGTAGTATCCGAGAACTTTGATTCGAATACAAGGAAGTGAACTCGTTTGTAGTATCCGAGAACTTTGATTCGAATGCAAGGAAGTGAACTAGTTTGTAGCATCCGAGAACTTGATTTCGAATGCAAGGAAGTGAACCTGTTTGTACTATCCGAAAACTTTGATTCGAATGTAAGGAAGTGAACTCGTTTGTAGTGTTCGAAAACTTTGATTCGAATGCAAGGAAGTGAACTCGTCTGTAGTATCCGAAAACTGTAATTTGAATGCAAGGTAGTGAACTCGTTTGTAGTATCCAAAACTTTGATTCGAATGCAAGAAAGTGAACTCGTTTGTAGTATCCGAGAACTTGATTTTGAATACAAGCAAATGTTCTCGATTTGCACCATGTTACTTCATCCCAGAAGTTGCATTCGAATACAAAGAACTGAACTCGATTGTAGTATCCGAGAACTTGATTTCGAATACAAGCAAATGTTTTCGATTTGCAGCCTGTTACTTCATCCCAGAAGTTGCATTCGAATACAAGGAATTGAACTCGATTTTAGTATCCGAGAACTTGATTTCGAATAGAAGGATGTGAACTCGTTTGTATTATCCGAGAACTTTGATTCGAATGCAAGGAAGTGAACTCGTTTGTAGTATCCGAGGACTTGATTTTGAATACAAGGAAGTGGCCTCGTTTATAGTATCCGAGAACTTTGATTCGAATGCAAGGAAATGAACTCGTTTGTAGTATCCCAGATGTTGATTTCGAATACAAGCCAGTGTTCTTGATTTGCAGCATGTGATATCATTCCAGAAGTTCCATTCAAATACAAGGAAGTGAACTGGTTTCTAGGATCGGAGAACTTGATTTCGAATGCAAGTGGAAAATTTATGGTGTTACGGGGTGAAGGACGAAGAATGCGAGGTATTTATTTAAACATTAATCAAGCATGGCGTGTAAAGTCGTTCGTTCTCTGAGGTTATATAATAGATAGACAAATAGTGACATAAAGTTTAGCTTCGCAACTGTACATCTCATTACATACATAAAATACCTTTTGACGTAGTAAGTTTCCGCCGTAACCTTTAATGTTGGTTTGCATTTTCGAATGCTTAGTACATTTTTGTAAAGCTATATTTATTTTAATTTTTTACTTTCTCTGCTATATATAGTAATTAGGTGATGTATTGTCTTCCATCTAAGTTTTCGATGTCAAGATATCAACCGAAATGGTCACTTTGTGGTCACTTAAATAAAAAACAGAATTTAGCAAAGGTCAGAAATTAATAAATAAATTTTACTATACTGTAAGGTAGTACATAGTAGATATAAAACGTACTGCGTTTCACTTACTTCGATTCCAAAAGTTCAGTAGAAATACTAGTTGAAAATTCCACTGGAAATACACAATATTTTTTTAAAAGTTCCGTGTGTGTATGCGAGAGTGGGCGTTTCTGTATTAGTGTGTGAGTTTTTATTTCCTGGAGTAAGCCATTTCCAAGATACTGATTGCTAATGCTTAAAACTTTTTTAAAACTTTCCTTATAATCCTCATTTCGGAAGTTATTAGCTAATACTTTTATCTCTTTGTAATTCACAGAGAAAATTTCGAAGGTGTTTTATTCGAACCAGCTCCTTAAGAATTTGACTATCGCTTAAAGGCAACTGTATGATGAAATTCCCCTTGTGCATACACATATTTAGCAATAAGTTAATTTATTCAATTGTTTATCTCGAGTGACCTGCAGTGGATAGAGCAGTTGCATTTGTTACTATATGTATACAAGGGTAGAGAAACACATGAGTGAACGCATTCAAATTCCTCTTCCGTCTACCACGCCATAGTAGGTAGAGAAGTCATTGCATACTACCCAAAAGTTCGATACAAAGTTTTACTAGAAAAGGACTTTGTATGCGTGTGTTAGAAGAGCCTAATTCAAAAATATTACATCGTTTAATACAAATAAGGTACTTATGTTTAGTATATAAACTTTTCATGGTTATGCTCATTCTTCAGGCTAGCCATTGCATGGAGCTTTCGTTTGAAAATTTGATTTTCACGTAAAGCTCTCTAATGTTTTGATTTAGGAAATGCATGTCAAGATATGTTCCTGCAAAAAGAAATGTGTATTTTTAATTATCTTGGGGAATCCCAAGATTTCTTGTTCATTCCGAATAACTGGCATAACTGGTAAACCTTAAGATATAGAACAGTCAAACTACACCATAAATGTAGATTCCGTTATAACACACCAAACACATGTTTGAATTTTCCAGTACTTTTATCATATGCGAGGTTGTTCCTGTCTGTTATGTTTCTCATTGGGCAATTCATAGATATGTAAATATCAAAATGAAATGTGTAGCGGCAATCTCTTAAAAATTCCACTATGGCTTCAATTTCCACATTTCTCATACACGCAAAGGAAATTATTTCTAAGGCAATTTCTGGAAGTATCTATCTCCTGACGTGTGTAAGAACAGCTTATACAACTGTTTGGAAAGTCTTGTGCAGAATTATGATTTTTAGGTGCAAATTTCAAATGAAAAAGAAAGGGAAAGGTGCTCAAATAAGGTAAAAACAGGGACAAAATGGTGCTGTTTTTTTCAACTAATTCAACAATTTCTCTTTCCTCTTATAATTTATTGAATTACAAACAAGTATCAAATTATCACTCCTCAGAAGAAGGAAAACATATAAAGCAAACACATGATATTTAAAGATATTAGGCATCTCTAAATTTTTAAAAGTAGAACTGTTTCTATTAGGAGACAGAAGATCTTGTATGTAGATGCTAAAGCTTCTTTCGACATCCACAGATACCAGTGGGGAATTCACTCGGAATGGCAAGTCTACAGATGTGGCGAAATCATCAATGTCTGGATACTCCTGAAGACTAAACTCACGAGATAAAAATGTTCCACTGTTTCTCATTTTACAGACCTGGTTCTTCCAATAGTTTAAAAGCTCCTGTCAGGTACATATCACTATGGACACAGTATAGTTCTGTCTGCAAATTTTGTATTTTCACCGGTAACAGAAGTTACTCTGCCTTGGAAATTGCACCTGCTTCGGCTGGATCCCAAGAAAGCACGAACTCTTTAATTTTATCAATATTCTCACACAACATAGCAGCACACTCAAACCAAAATCTCCAAGGAATAATGACCGGGAAATTTGGAAGCGGCAGGCCAGTGGTTTCCTTGTAGATCACAACACGATTCATCGCTCTCAGCAGAATTTTCTCCAAGGCAGAGATGAACTGATTAGCGATGTCTTATTCGATGCTTATGATTTCACAAACCCTGTGAAGGGCATGAACGAAGCATGTCACATACTTCAACTTAGGAAAAAAAAGGCTTCAATTGGTTAACAGCTGAAACCATGTATGGAGCCTGGTCCGTAACCGTAAGAAGAGGTTTTTCAAAATCGATGCCAACAGGGCAGAGATTTTGACAAAAGTCCATAATTGATTTTATTACTGCGCTAACATTTGCTCTTTTTACCTCATGAAGTTTTAACAACATAGGCATAACTTTCTCCCCTGCAAAGGGAAAAACTAAAATTTTCAAAAACATATCGTTCAATTGAATTTATGGTTTCATCCACAATGATTCGCACATCGCAATCAGACACCTTCTCCTTGATTTTTTCTAAGATTCCTTGGTAAACAGGCACCATGCAGTTTTTTCAAGTACCCTCATTTGGCATTGACATCCAGCCCTTAAAGGCTGGATGGTTCACCTTATGGAAAGAAATTCCTGCTTGTGTAAGAGCTGCATACTACTCAGTGTTGATATTCTTAAAATTTTAGCCTTTTGAAGAGCTCTGCTGAAATGCATTTCGTAATAGAGGCAGCCGAGGTTTGTTTGCTTGAGTGTTGAAGGTTTAATGCTCAGAGCTGGAAGTATGATGCTTGATGCCATCTGACTGGTGTTTTTCATCTAACGAAATTCCAGAATCGCAAGCAGTACATCGAATAATAGTTCAATCTATGAAATTTCATTTGAATTCCTGAGCCAGAAAAATAAGTCGGTCACTGGACACCTTTGGTATGGTAAAATCTAGTAATACACTCGTTTAGTAATGTAACAAAATATTAACACCAGTTCACTTGCTAACTCAATGTGACTGTAGCACAACTCATTCACTTGCTGTCCACACTCTTATATAACACTGCGACAATTACCAGAATGCTCTCATTCCTGCTAAAACTGCAGTCTCGGGAATTTCTAGTAACCTCGAGCGGAACCCAAAGCCAATTCTTGGAACTACGCGTGTACGGTTCCAGCTGTCTCTGCGTGACCTTGGAATCCGCGCAAACAGATAACGTCTCTCACAGTAACAAACACACGTTCACGAACAGTAGGCTACTAGTTTTGGTGAAATTAAAAGGATAGAATGATATACAATGACAAGTCATTTTCAGTTACATTACTGCGGGCTGTAGAGAATTTGTCGTACACAATTATTTTCCATTGTTGTATGTGTACTTTCAACTCCAGCGCAGCGTTTAATGAAAGAGTTAGGCATATTCTTCACATGTGCACAACAAGCTAAGGAGATGTTAATTTAAAATTAAACGTTTTATATTGATTAACATCATATAGAGTAAAATAGAGGGAAAATTAAGAGTAAATGGAAGGATAGGGGATTATTGATATGATTAGGGGGAAAAGCGATTATGGTACCCAAATAGGAAAGAAGTTGCATGAAAAAAATTATTCCTTTGGCAACTAGAAACGAAACTTTCCACTGTGGTATCTCTCCGAAGAGCTTAAATTTACGCTAACAAAAAGGGTGCGTACCTAACAATCCTAACCCTGGTCATGTGAATACACAATAAGGTGCACTAGCTGTTCGAATGGAGATTAGTAAATTAATGTGTCACAGAATTATTAAACTTTAAATAAAATATACAAGGATTATTATTTTTTAAAGGGGCGGCCCCACACCCACCACCCCCGGTGACGATCATCCTCAGGGGCAACATCGTCTCCCCATGCACATGAGTTAATAAACTAACATGCAGCTATGGGGAAGGAAGCTTGACTTTTAATAAACGTGCAAAAGGCATCCTAGGGGGATTTGTGTGTTATTTTCGGGTTCCGCTAAAGCACTCCGGTTAGTATAGGTTATTTCTACTCTTGATAGCATGGGGACCATGTTTCCGTGTCTGTTGGGTTTACGGGCGCCAGCCATGACAGAGCACTGACTGACGCCCGGGGTTAGTACGTGCAACATGCATAAGGAATTAGTAAACAGGGATGCAGATCATAGCTACGGCTTAACACTAGATGAGATGAAGGTGATAAAATGTCAAAACGAAATGGTAATGTGGCGTGGGTTTTACCTTTGGTAGCCGCTCAGTGGTGTGTTGTCCAGTTGGCTTGTAGGTGTCCTGTATGGTCGAATGTATCTGAAACTATGCAATATGTGATTAAGTTAGGTATTCAATGGTACAAGGCAGTTAAGGTATTCCAGGACCTCTTCGGCAGTTGTTTCATTTGATAAATTTCGGTCAAATACTGAGAGGGGTCGTTTGTGTCTGTTGGTGGAAGTCTGATATTGCCCTAAATCTTGTATTAGCGGGTTTGAGTTCCTGGCACAGTTGGCGTATAGGTCGGCTGCAAGCTTTTTAATAAATTGTGCTATTGTGTGCATGTGTAACTCTTTGTGAAGGAGTTTGGAGGGCGCGATAAATGGAACTTTGGTTATGGTTCGCAATATTTTGTTCTGCAATGTTTGTAGCGTGTAGAGATGGTATTTGGCTGCGTAACCCCAGACGGGTGCTGCGTATGTGAAGATCGGTCTGAGAAGAAACTACAAGGATTAAATATAGATCATTGCAGCTGGATAATTCCTAGATACCACTTACACTAATTTCGAGAGCTTAGAATTATGACTCTGGTCTCACGTTCCAACACTTTACCTTTCGGGTGTAGAAATCGCCTATTAAGCACGTTTCGAAAATGAATTTGCATGTAAATTAATACCTTGAACCAGAAGACGTTAAGGCTTACAAAGTTTTGAAGCAGTGCCTAGATTTTCCTGTTGCGTTATCTATCGGCGGGACAATAACTACTCGACACCATGCGCTCCTAGTGGCACAAACGTTAACTGTTGCAGCTACATAAGGACCATCAAGAATAGTTCGTTCTAGACGGCCCTGCTTAAGCACTGCAGAAAGCTATGTTAACAATAATTGAACACTTTGTCATTTGCAAATTTAGGAATTATCTCATTAGCTTCCTTAAAGCTCTGCTCAGCTGGAAGGAAGCCATTAATTAATAAATGTTCATTCTGTTTTTTGCCTTTAGGGTAAGGCTTACATTCATCCTTAAAAGGAAACATTTATTGTTTGGGAAAGACATATAGACATAATAAATCGGATTGTTAGAGAAAGAAACTATGGCATGAGAAGGGACTATATTAAAAAAGCAATCAAAATTTTAGAGGTATTTCTTATTTATATTTGGGATTCTGGACTTTGATCGGGCTGTATGCCACATATGAGGGAATAAAGAACAAGCAACATATCTTATAGATAATGATGTTGTAATTCCAAGAGACAATGACTGGAGGAAAATTCCGAACTAAGCAAAATGGCTGGAAATACTACAGAAATATGTTTATAGATGGGCAGGTTAAGAAATGATACAAAGTTTTACCAAAGGCTAAACTGAAGCAGTTTTATTCATTACTACGTGGAAAATGTACTGTACAACTGAATGAAGCAGGGTATTTACGAGAATCTATACTTTGTCTACCACAACCTAATAGGCCAAGACGCTTCATTCTACCAAAAACTCAGTACGAAGTAAATATATATATATATTTGATTCTTTATATCAGGGAGAAAAATCACAAAAAATTCCCTTTGTATGTGTTTGTGTGTGTGCGTGTATGACATTCCGTACCTTGGCAATTAAATTTGAAAGTAAGTTACTTATTGTTCAGGTAATCAAAGCTATAAAAGTACCAATACCTAAATAATGAATGCAATGACAAATAG
>CM060950.1:237075100-237319255 GCA_030765055.1 Mantis religiosa
CATAGCAAACTATGGGCATTATCACACAGCATTCTACGAGAGGAGTTGTTTACCCGTGAAGGAAAGCGACCTACAGATGGCAGATTTGAGGATCACCACCAGCACAGAGCTGACGAGGGATGTCCAGCAGCTACTTGCAAGTGGTCGCATGCGGCACTATCCACACTTCAGTTTCGGGCGCTGCGGATCTACTCCCCAGCACATGGGTTATATACAGTGTACATTAAACCACCACATTTGCAGAACGGTAGCTGTGTGAGTACAGCGATAGATCCTTTGTAAGGAGTAACTGACATCGACATTCGCGAGTCATAATGCTAACAAGACAAACACAACGTAAAATCTCCACAATCACTACATGAAAAAACTTGTCAATTTTCATTTTTCCTGACTGACTGCTAGAACTCCTAAACTTCATGACCTTCTTCTAACGTCCTCCAGCCATCGTGCGATGGTTGAAATGATACTCCGATCAATCCAGGTTACACAGAGCTTACAGATATTCTACATCCATATATCAGGATAAGGTAAACCTCAAAAGCTAATGGGCGATGAATGAATCAATGTTCAAAAGAATCCAGGATATATAGAGCTGACAGTTACCACACTTTCATCTTTCAGGAGAACGGAAAACCTCAAACCTTATGCCATAACGGATAATGAATGAAATCATGTACAAATGAGTCCTAGTTGTATAGAACTGAGAGTTACCAGACATTCATCTTTCAGCACAACGGAAAACCTCAAACCTTATGCCATATCGGATAATGAATGAAAGAATGTACAAATGAGTCCTAGTTGTATAGAGCTGAGAGTTAGCAGACTTTCATCTTTCAGCACAACGGAAAACCTCAAACCTTATGCCATATCGGTTAATGAATGAAATCATGTACAAATGAGTCCTAGTTGTATAGATCTGAGAGTTACCAGACTTTCATCTTTCAGCACAACGGAAAACCTCAAAGCTTATGCCATATCGGATAGTGAAGGAAATCATGTACAAATGACTCCCAGGTGTATAAAACTGAGAGTTACCAGACATTCATCTTTCAGCACAACGGAAAACCTCAAACCTTATGCCATATTGGATAATGAATGAAATCATGTACAAATGAGTCCTAGTTGTATAGAACTGAGAGTTACCAGACATTCATTTTTGAGGATAAAGAAAATCTCCAACGATAAGTTTTACCGCACGATGAATGAAATGATGTTGAAATGAGTCCAGGGCTCATAGCGCTTACAGCTACCAGACATTAACCTTTCAGAGTAAGGAAAATTAATCAACTTTAAGTCATATCGGACAATGAATGAAATAATGTTCAAATGAGTCGAGGCTACATAATGCTGAGAGTTACCAGAGATTCATCATTCAGGATAAGGTGAACCTCCAATGTTAAGCCATTTCGCATGATGAATGAAAATATGTTCAATTATGTCACGGGTGCGTAGACCTTAGAGTTACCTGGCATTCATCATTCTGGATCAGGTAAAACCTCCAATTTTAAGTCCTGTCTAAGATGGTGTGCACCGCTGTTTCAGCCATGCATTCGGGGACTCAGGCGACTGAAGTTTGGTTTTAAAGCATGTCACTGCAAAACTGTGCGATCTGGTTGGTAACATGAACGTTATGCCGTAAATTTAAGAAGAATATTAGAAAAGTGGCACATAGGGGAACGGCTTCTTTTCCTGAGAAAGGAACTTTGGAAGTTAATTACTTCTGGCGTTAGTGGTTCTATGCAGTCCTAGATCACTAGATTTGACATTCCGTACCTTGGCAATTAAATTTGAAAGCAGGTTACTTATTGCTCAGGTAATCAAAGCTATATAAGTACCAATAACTAAATAATGAATGCAATGACAGATAGATATTTTAAGATAGTATGTAGATAAAACAGTAACAAATGTTTTAAAATAAGGGATTAGTGCGTATATGGGCAATGTAGAAAGACCTTAAATAAAACCAAACGACAATAACTGCAGATCTAATGTCCTGCACATTTCGTGAGCGGCTGCGACAACAGCGATACACAGCGGAAGTCTCATAAACCACGAAGTACACGTAGTATACCCTAGATGTATCTCAGGCAGTAATTGCTATGTACACATTAATATATACCAGTTATTTGAACATTATCCAAAATATTTGACCAGTGATAACCACTGATGTCTTGGAAGACCAATCAGGACTGTGAATAATAGTGTAGTGGAGCTATGTAGCAGGCAAGCATCAAGGCAGAGAAATAAGAACTAGTGTGTTTAGGAACGAAAGTATGCAAAAGCTTGTTTATACCGAGCAAATTCACGTCTTTGTTTTATCCGTTCCTTCAAATATTGTACTTCAACATTAGCCATTGAATTGTCGAAACAATAGTGAATGTGTTGAGCTGAGAAATTACCATTAACAATAAATCACAAGAAAAAGACTTCATTTTACATGTTAATACACGGAATGCGTAGCAATCAGCACACGTTCAAGAAATAAAATGTTAGATTTTTTTTTTCAATATACGATGGTAATTGTTAAACTTCATTTTGCAAATGGCGTCATGGTCACCTTTGAAAAACAAGGTTGAGTGTCCGGTTTAATGTCTTGGTTAACCTTCTGCAGATGAATTAACGAGCTGGCATTCGAATGTAATATTGTCTTACACTGAGGGCTTTAAGTTTGTTCGGTAAAGATTATATATGTATTCATGTCTTTGGACGAGTCACATAACAGGAAGTGTGTGAAATTATTACCTGGGACACTTAGGAATATACTTCTCAGTGGAGACGCTGTTATCAAGTTACACTGTGCGACTGGTTATAAGAGGGAAGTAGAAGTAAATAGCATGTCACAAAAGATATTTACACTATTGAAGGCAGAAAATGTGCTGCGTTAAGGAGCACAACAAAAATTCACTTATCTAGTTCTGGTGTGAAAATCCCGATTCCTGCACACCGGATTTACCTGCTGTAACTGTAGAGCTTCCATTTCTGACAATGTCGTCTAAAGTATGGATATCAGCTGTTAGGTCTGTGGAACTATCATTGTTATTTCTGGCAATCATGATACGCTCTAAGGTATCTGCTTCCTCTTCCTTTTGACCACTGTTATCCCAACCAAAATTGACTGCTACTCCTTCTATTTCTTTTTCTATCAAGGCATCTCGATGCCAGTATTCCTGTTCCGTATAGTGAATTTTGATACACGCATTTTTACAATCCTCCTCAGTGTTGCTGTAGTGAGTAAAATTATTTAGCAAAATATCTTTTACGTGTCCTGATTAGTCTGTTAACAATCGTGAAAGCAGAGTTTGGATGACTTATGATATACACGTGGAGTTGTTGATAAATGTATCATCAATGGCACCACACGTATAAATTATCCTCAAATCCTCCTTTCGGGGTTTGTAACATATTAATTCTCGTATTTTAAAGTGTATCTTTACTCAGCAGCCACCTCTAGATACTTGTACTATACGTTCAGTAGGTTAAAATTAACAGTGATAAGGCGTGAGTCTATAAGCTGGCGTTCCACTAAATTGTACCACATTCTCTTACAATTTCTGAAATTATTCCCATATTGTTTAAAATTCTCTACAATGTCTTCTGTCCACCACCGAATTTCATTTGCTCATTTACAGCATGGAACAGCTTCTTTACTGTTTGAATTTCTTTACGTCCTTCAAAATATACTAAAAAGTTGATCAAACGACGCACCTATGAAATTCATCCATTAGAAACTTCTTTTCCCGTATACGTTGTTTTCCTTGAATACATTAAACACTAGAATTTTCGAACTCAACGATTTTTTCTATTTGGACTTCACGTTTTCCTACTGCAGTAGCTCTTTTAGTCACTGTCTTTTAAAGAGGACCAACTAGGCTGTGTTGCTTTTCCGCCGTGCAGAACTAGAAAATATTCCGTATAATCCTTCCTATTTGCGAGTCTATAAAACTACAGGTTTTTTCTTTTTTTTTTCTTTTTTTAAGTTTCTTCGTTTAAAGGTCACTAAAAGTTTGAAAGCCACTGCCTTGTACAGAGGAAGAACTAGACTGTGTTGCCTTTCCCCCGTGCAGAGATGGAAAATAACCAGAATGGTCCGTGTTTGGGGTCTATAAACCTCCAAGGATTTTTTTTTTAAGTTTCCCTGTTTTCAAATTATCATCAGACCCGAGACACATCATTTTTGATACCAGATTACACGAGTAATGTGGTTCTGATGCATTATATCACACTAAACACTGGATTAAGTATTCAATATATGCCGCCATCACATGTTACTTGCTACTATCGTCACACAAAAGAGCTCAGATTATTTGTCACGGGTAATACATTTCATACGTTACGTTATTTCCGAAAGATATCTCTGTGTGATTATAAGAGTCAATCGTGAATGGTTCTTTACGATTTAGCAGCGGTACAAAGATATATGCGTACGCTAGAATGTTTTCAGCTGCTTCTTACATTCACAGGATTGAATGCTTATTCAAATATTCAATATAATTTAACCAAATGTTTTAACTGTGTTTTCGTACAGAAACGTTTCTTCAAAACTATTTACGGCTTTAATGATAGAAAACAGGAAGATGATGATGATTATTCTTATTCTTATTATTGTTATTATTATTATTATTATTATTATTATTATTATTATTATTATTATTATTATTATTATTATTATTATTATTATTATTATTATTATTATTATTATTATTATTATTATTATTATTATTATTATTATTATTATTATTATTATTATTATTATTATTATTATTATTATTATTATTATTATTATTATTATTATTATTATTATTATTATTATTATTATTATTATTATTATTATTATTATTATTATTATTATTATTATTATTATTATTATTATTATTATTATTATTATTATTATTATTATTATTATTATTATTATTATTATTATTA
Organism: Mantis religiosa; assembly: GCA_030765055.1. NCBI lineage: Eukaryota > Metazoa > Arthropoda > Insecta > Mantodea > Mantidae > Mantis > Mantis religiosa. The sequence continues at coordinate 237,080,024 of CM060950.1, forward strand.
TTATTATTATTATTATTATTATTATTATTATTATTATTATTATTATTATTATTATTATTATTATTATTATTATTATTATTATTATTATTATTATTATTATTATTATTATTATTATTATTATTATTATTATTATTATTATTATTATTATTATTATTATTATTATTATTATTATTATTATTATTATTATTATTATTATTATTATTATTATTATTATTATTATTATTATTATTATTATTATTATTATTATTATTATTATTATTATTATTATTATTATTATTATTATTATTATTATTATTATTATTATTATTATTATTATTATTATTATTATTATTATTATTATTATTATTATTATTATTATTATTATTATTATTATTATTATTATTATTATTATTATTATTATTATTATTATTATTATTATTATTATTATTATTATTATTATTATTATTATTATTATTATTATTATTATTATTATTATTATTATTATTATTATTATTATTATTATTATTATTATTATTATTATTATTATTATTATTATTATTATTATTATTATTATTATTATTATTATTATTATTATTATTATTATTATTATTATTATTATTATTATTATTATTATTATTATTATTATTATTATTATTATTATTATTATTATTATTATTATTATTATTATTATATTATTATTATTATTATTATTATTATTATTATTATCATTATATTATTATTATCATTATCATTATCATTATCATTATCATTATCATTATCATTATCATTATCATTATCATTATCATTATCATTATCATTATCATTATCATTATCATTATCATTATCATTATCATTATCATTATCATTATCATTATCATTATCATTATCATTATCATTATCATTATCATTATCATTATCATTATCATTATCATTATCATTATCATTATCATTATCATTATCATTATCATTATCATTATCATTATCATTATCATTATCATTATCATTATCATTATTATTATTATTATTATTATTATTATTATTATTATTATTATTATTATTATTATTATTATTATTATTATTATTATTATTATTATTATTATTATTATTATTATTATTATTATTATTATTATTATTATTATTATTATTATTATTATTATTATTATTATTATTATTATTATTATTATTATTATTATTATTATTATTATTATTATTATTATTATTATTATTATTATTATTATTATTATTATTATTATTATTATTATTATTATTATTATTATTATTATTATTATTATTATTATTAAATTATTTTTGTCGTGAGAAATTGTTTTGCTACTGCATAGACGAGCACAAGAGATAGAAGCGGGGAGTGAAAGAGACAGATAGCGTCCAAGCCACGCCCGCGGACCGAATAGCGCCTGGCAGTTGCTGAGAGAGAGGGAGCAGCAGAGGGATATAGAGACGGCGATAATCTGCACGTTCTCGCCGCACCATGAAAGGCTCAAAAACTTGGGCAGCCTTCGTGAAACAGCGGCTGGGATATAGGGGCAGAAGTGGTAGATGTGTTTCAGTTGGCAGGGTCTGCTAGGAGGAACAGAGTCGCTAGTGTGCTGTCTGAACTGTAATGAGCGAGAGTCCAGAACTGATAATCGTACGTGTGTAGTGATTTGAAAGTGAATTATTTTGTTTGTGGATCTGCGGCAGACGACCTTGAAGGCTTCGTTTGTGTATGCTACGTCATTCTGCTGTTCAGGGCTGTACAAAAGTGACTTGCTAAGGAAATTAGGGTAGTTTGAATATTTGTAAGCTTGACTTTTAATTTTACGAACCCAGAAAGTCACATTTGGTGTCAGGAGTTTAACACACGATGCAAGCTGCATTGGCAAATGTTTTAGAGCAAATGGAATAAATGAAGACGGCTAACGCCAAACTCACAGCCGAGATAAAAGAAATGAAGACAGCGAACGACAACCTCGCTGAGACAATGGCAGAAATTAAGGCCGAATTAACCACGGAAATGAAAGTGGCGCACGATAACTTGGCTACGAAGTGGAAACGGCAAATAAAAACCTGGCCGTGATGATGACCGATGTGAAAGTGTTTGGTTTTAAACCATGTCACTGCAAAGCTGTGCGATCTGGTTGGTAACGGAAACGTTACACCGTAAGTTTAAGAAGAACAGTAGGGACGTGGGACGAAGGGGTAATGGTTTGTTTTCCTGAGAGAGGAACTTTGGAAGTTAATCACTTCTGGCGTAAGAGGTTCCATGCAGCGCAATAATGTGTTTCAAATGGGATTATGTTTGTCCTTGAGCGCTACCAGCTGAGCAATAAATCGGGGTCCTGCGGTGTTGTCGTAATGCATGTCCCCTTAGTGGTGTGTGACGAGCGCCAAACCCTATCAATCTCTAATAAATACTATTCGCGCTTAGACAAAAATTCAGATTTTGTAAAAACTGATCCATGAGGATGGAGGAAGTTATGTATTTAACATAACCGTAAAAACCCCATTTTGTAACTCAATAGTCTTCCTAGTACAAATAAATGGAGTAGATATCATTATATTATAACAATGCATTGCGACGTAAGCACTGTAATATATATAATTATTGGTTGGCATGTATGCGTGAACGTACATTTGAAATTACTCATAACTAAAACGTAAACATTTGACATGATGTGATAAAAGAAATATGTACTTTGAATAAGCCAAGGGTTGTTTTTAAAATCGATAAGAGGAAACAATACACTTCCTTTTGGCAGAACATGGCTGGTCACATTATATCTTTGTTTATGAATGGTTTGTAATCTCTGTTTACTCAAGAGAGTTAAAAGCAGTAGAACTATTCAGTTACTCTTCCAGGAAAAGTTGCATCAGCTGGATTGATGACATACGACTGACCTTCCCCGTTAATACTGCCAGAACAATCCAATAGAATTAATGTGGGCACTAATTATGCTGCAAACAGAAATAATATTTTTAAACTGACTGACGTTGAACGACTTATGCACGAAGAAATTGACCAGGAACACAACACGACTGGGAAAACTGCGTGAGACATGCAGATAAACTACGAGAAGACGACTTTTAGAATGAAATAGCACGTGACGAGATTTTGGAACCTATCATCATAAATTTGCCATACTCAGACGTTGAAGATAATGACAATGACGAATTATCTGTTAACGTAAGTAACGTTCACAGCTATACGGAGGCACCGCTGGTATTTTCGTTGATTAGAACAATAGGTAATTCATAAACTATAATTAACTTTAAACTAAACATTTAAAATATTTGCAAAATACACAAAAATTTATGTTGCAATTGTGATTTCAACAACTGCATTATTAAAAACCTTTGGAAAATTCAGTTTGCGTTAGCGCCAAGAACACTCGCAGGTGTGCGAGAGAGAGGGAAACATAAAAGACTGGTGATAACGAGGTGGCAAAGGTGAAGGCTCTAACGCATCTGATTCGCTACAGGCGAGAACTCTTCCCATTTGAAACGCATAATAAATCACTCGATTTGAGGTTCCCTGGTAAATTGAATTTGAAAGTAAATTACTTTTTGCTAACGCACTCAAAGTAATACAATTACCATTAGCTACATAATTAATGCAATGATAAAGAAATACTTTACAATAATAAATAAGTAACACAATCTTCCAAAATAAAGGATGAGTGCGTATATGGTATTGCAGAAAATCCTCAAATATAGCCGGACGAGTATAACCGGTGGAAACGTACAGTTCTAATGTCCCGCTTATTTCATGAGCGGCTGCGGCCTCAGCGACACACAGTAGAAAGCTAATAAATCGTAAAGTACACTTAGAATGTCTTAGATGTTGTCCACGGTGCAATTGCTATGTATACATTAATATGTCTCAGTTATTGGAACGTTATCCAAAATATTTTACCAGTAATGGTTTGCTCTCGTGTAAAACATCTCCGGAGTGTTAACAGTAGCAAGGTTCAGGTATATCGCATAAAAATATAAATACAGAGAAATATGAACTAGTGTGTTTACCGGGCTTCAAAATTATACGCCAGTTTACCCAATCACAGAAGCGCCCTTGTCAGATCCTTGGGGGATTATGACTCCACTAAACGCCGTTCTAGACAGCACCAGTTACCCCGCATGGCTTGCGGGCACCCGAGATTATCCAGGAGCTAATCTGAACAGCAGCTAAAGCTGAGCTCCATATACAGAGGTGTGCAAATTATTACACTCAATGGTGAAATTTTTAACATATGTTTATTTTCTATTTATTTAGCAGAAATAATATTACAAAATATTTTTTGTTCGACTCTTAGTATTTTGTATGCATTCTTTTAGCCTTTATTACCATTCTGATGCGTTCAGGCATGCTCTCTACAAGAGTGGAGCACTTTTCCTTTATTTCTTCATCTCTGTGCCAAATGCTTATCAGGCCCTCAATAAGCTGAACTTTTGTTGTTATTTTCAGTTTTTTCAGTCTCTGTTTAACAATACCCCACAGATTATCTATTGGATTTAAATCAGAGCTATTCCCTGGCCATGGCAGTTCTTTTACATTGTTTTCTTTGAGGAACTGGGTTCCTCTGCTCTGTGGCAGGAAGCACTGTCATGAATGAACACAAAATCCCCATTTGGAAACCATTCTTTACTTAGCGGAAATAGTCTTGTTTCTAATACACTTTTATACTGTTTCTGCTCCATCGATCCCACAACTATGTATAATCTTCCAGGTGCATGGACAGACATACAGCTCCAGACCATTTTTGATGTTGGGCGCTTTACTCTTTGATGGATACACTGGGGGGGGGAAATGCTTCTTTATCTGTCCTTCTCACATATTGGCTGCTCTCTTCACATACTTCAAACATGGATTCAACTGAGAAAATTACTGAAATAATAAAAACCTCTATTAATATTAAACAGTTTTAAAATTGATCGAAGATAGCATAACAATACCAGAAATGAGAGAAGCAGAGTTTGGGCTGTTTATTTCATTTCCATAAAATTTGCACGTACATATTTTAATTTTTTGCTATATACAATTTTCATACTATTTACGTTTCTTCCAAATTCCACTGGATGTTTCTGCATTTCTTTGTCCCATTCTAAACGTTTTATTTGCCATAGCAGGTGTCAGTTTAGCCTTTTTACGAGGGCTGTGTGCTGATAAACCTGCTTCACATAAGCTTCTGCGAACTACTGAGGCTGATATTTCTGTACCGTACTGATTTATTTGATTACTGAGGTCAATGCTGGTTGCTTTTCTATTTTGTTTTGCCACCTGCACATGTTTTCTTTGCGTCCTTGGTGATAGCTTTCTTTTCCTCCCGCATTTTCCATCCGTTTGTGAAGTCAACGTCTCACCGAATGTTAAAGCTTGATTAATGCGACTAACAGATTTTTGTGAAATACACAATTTCTTAGCTGTTTCACATTGTGAATAAAGAGTTTCCTTCAAAAGACTCTCAGTTACAGCTACTTTCCTTGGGGATAAGTCAGCAGTTTTACCCATAACCTCACTTTTGAATCATTGTGAATGCTAAGGATAAGATACACGATGTTACCTGGCTTGAGATCAATTAATAATAAATACTGAGGATATATTAGCCATAAAACACAATAAAGGCAAATATTAATAATATTCAGTTCTAAATTCACCAAATGAAAGCAATATCACCGAACAGTTGGATAAACAGACATGAAGAAAATGGCTGCTCTTAATTCAGCGCTACCACCATGTTACTATAAGTAAAAGAAAAATACCCAGCTATTATTAAAAGAGAAATTTCATTGACTATTCTTCATATTATAGCAAGGAAAAGAATTATGACAAATTTAAATAGATTACGGAGGTAAATAACTATTATTTTGAATGTTAAACTGAAGCAAAGTAAAAAAACAAGAATGAGTCTAATAATTGGCACACGTCTGTAATTCTTTCAAGCTGCTTGGCAACAAAATGTTTCCCCAAATTAAAAATCAAGTAATACACCAGGGTGCAAGACATTGCATCCTGTCCTTCAACCCCTAGGTACAAATCTGTAACCTCATAATAAACATAAATCTGAAAACCCACATTTCACCCTACAACATCCCGAATTCTATACCTTACCTGCGGTAAAACCCTTAACGGGTGGGCACGCAGCAAAACCTTCTGGCTAAATACAGCCAACCAGCACCACATGGCATGGCATAGTGTGTTTAGGAACGAAAGTCTGCATATATTTGTAGGGTAGGAGCACCATATTTCGGATACCATTTTTATTTTTTGGGAATTCTACATGTTATAGTACATCAATAGACGCGAAATTCTGTGGCAACGTTCTTTACGAATATTAGCTTACAGTCCCTTAGTCAAAAATGTCTTATAAGGTAATTTCAATAAGACAAAATGAAAACCGTTGAAGAGCATTTGGATTAGGTTACAAAAATTTACCTAATTTCGGATACTTTTGTGGAGTGCGATAAACCAGTTGAGAATGACTTTTCATAAAATCCCTGAGACATTCTTTTCCAACCATACCGCTACTCGAATCTAATGGATGCTTTACATTGTTGATCAAAGCTAGCTGGAATGCAATTCGTCTAATATCTTTCCTTCTAGGTGCAACATAGCAATCATCTATAACCTACAGTAATCAGCCAGTTCGGTTTCCAGCTGCTTACCATGTGCGCACTCTTTTCCGATTTCTGTAGTCAACAAACTGTCAATATCTTTCTGTTTGTGGCTTACATAATTCTCTAGTGTGGAGCGAGATACACAATACCATTTGGAAGTTTTTGGAAAATCCTATTTTCTTCTCCTTGACTGCCTTTACTGATTCTCTCATTGCTTCTTTTTGCCACCTCCTTCTGCGCCCTGGGGCCATCTGATGAACAAAAAGCCTTTTAGATCGGCAAGACATTGTTCATTCTTAATTTCGGATATCCGAAATTACGATACCCTGTGGTATCCGAAATTAAGAATTGTGCCATATTGGATAAATGACAGCTTGAATTAAACAAGATATAAGTAATTTTAAATGCTAATTCATATACTAACGTATTACAGGCAGTTTTACGTGATTTAGGACCTTCACTTAACCTCAAGAAATCGCTCTGAAAAGTGGTCTTCAAACACTCTGATCAAAACAACTTACGAACGCTACTTCATCGCAACTAACTGCATAATGGCTAGCACAGAACATATACTTATTGGAAGTGAACCTCCCATGTTAATCGTTGGCAGCACGAGGTGATCGCAGCGACCCTATTTTCGGTTGGCAAACTAAATTATGAAAAATCGCGCGCCCAAACTGTTATGTTGTGGCATGCTATAGCTGTATTTTTCATACCTGCGTAGCTGTCAGCTGGTGATATGTTCCAATACCGCATTGCTACAGATGATGCACAAAGATATTTGCGTGAGCTTTGAGAGTTTTGACTGCAGTTTCAAAGTTGTCGCATATTCTAAAAGCTCACATAATTATCTTATATAATCTGTAGCAATACAGTATTCGAACATATAATCAGCCGAGTCTTGCAGTGAATTTTTTGAATGACACCTGTACATTATTTTCTCCTTCAGTTACCTCAAGATTTTGATGAACTTTCTAGGAATTCACAATAACATTTAGTATTTGACAGGAAATTTTTAATAATAACATTGTTTTGACAGTTACTGATTCCTTTGATTATTCTAGCTCATTAGCATAACAAATTAATTTGACATTTACTTAAATGAGTAGTTCATCTAAATCAATTACAAATAATCTATAGCACAAACTAGTTTAAACACTGTAGCTGTAGCCCAAAACACTTAAAAGTGACGCAACTTGGCTAATTCATTTAATTACAAAGAAACTTTAGCAAAACATTATGTGTAATATCATATACATATATAAATCATTTATATGATATGAATAACACGAGTAACGTTTTTTATTTAAAACAAAAGACATTAACATAAAACTGCAGTTGTTGCACAAAGTGATATAAATAACAGAAATGACAAACTTGAATATTTAAGAATAAGCTTTAACGTAATTTTCTGTAATAATACTGTAAGGATTGCTGAAATCTTTAAAGTGATGAATAGCATGAGTAAATAATTGTATTACACAGGAAATTTAGCATAACATTATAACAGTTTAGCTATGTATTAAGCATAATACATGCTTCAATATTAATGAGGTTAATTGCCTCAGGTATTACTTGGCATTTACCTAAGGATAGGGAAAAACCTATAGGAAGAACCTGAAACACGTAATGAAATACGCAAATTAAAGTACAAAAGCAATTAAATCAATGTAATCACAGTATTGCACTATACCATATCATTAAGCAGTTTGAGAAGAATGACTGCTATTAGGCAAAAGATTAGTTTAATAATATTAAGTACTAGTCATCCAGAAAATGTAAACTTTATATAGGTACATTAGAAAAGTGAGTGTTTACTGCAGAATTTGAAGAAATAACATTCATTAGGCAATTTACTGCTTCTGTAACTGCCTAAATAAATCTGAAATCATTATGTATTTAAAAATCTAGACCTTATATAAAAATAACTACCACTGACTTGGTCAAAAAAAAAACGAAATAGGGCTGAAATTATACAGATATGAATATTTTCGTCTATTTTTCATAGCCTGTGGTAACCGTCCTTTAACCGTCCTTCTTATCTTTAATGTATTTATAAATTAGAAATGGGACACATGTCTTAATTATATACATGTGCATTCCATGTTTTGCACATAGTCTTATGCTATCTGGCACTTTGAAATTTGAGATAATACGTTCCTCCAGAGAACTAGTATGACCAAAATTATCCAGAAATTCATATAACTGATTATGGAGGTTTTGTAAATGTAACATCAGAATCTCACTGGCGTTTGTTAACTTGTAGGTTCAGTTAGGAAGTGATTGAAATCTCCAACGAAGTTTAATGAACTTCAGCTTCAATATTGGAACATTCACTTCTTGACTTTTTGTATCTGAAAATAAAATCAAAGTAATATAATGCCAATAAGCTTTTAGTTTTCCGCGAATGATTTTCACAGCAATCCACTGAACAACGTGTTATAGCATTTTAAAGTACAACAGGTATTAACAGTTGACCTCCAATAATAATGACAATTTTAAATCTGATTATTCTCATTTCTTTTACGTGGAGTAAGTAGCCAAGATCACGCAATGATGTATCAAATGCTGTTTCTTCCAGAGGAACATACAACAATTCTTCTTCCACTCTGAAATTTTCAAGATGGCCAAGCCACAGAATATCAAACCACTACAAATTTAAAAGTTGTAGCATAACTTGAATCAGCCAATCGCCTTCGTACGCCAACGCCTCTATTTTTGGTTGGCGCACTAGGATCTCTTGCTGCCATTTCTCCTATCTCGGCTTCATCTCTGTGAAGAGAACCATCCATAATGAATAGATATCACACACACACACACACACACACACACACACACACACACACACACACACGCACACACACACACACGACTGGACATTGAAGATCTGAATGCCAGACCTTCGGTCTCAAGCCAGATCAGGGCTAGGCCCTCTACTGGCAGTGGAGTGTTTGGTAAGGAAGGATAATGTACGGCAGGAGAAGAGGTCGGAGTTGTATTGTATAAGCCATCTAATGTGTTATTTTACGTGCCTAGAAGCAGCCTTGGGTGTCTGTAGCGCTCTCCAGGATCGATGTCGTACTCACCTAGACTGCGGATGAGGGAGTTGACGTTGTGGGAGAGCTTTTGATAGAAGGAACGTGAAAGTGTGCGGATGTAGTCGGTTATTGTGGGGATACATAGGTCTCGTCGGATAACTAGATTGGGGATGTACCAAGGGGAGTCTGTGGCAATGCGGAGGAATCGGTATTGTAGAATTTCAAGGCTGTGTAGGTGAAACATGGCTACTACTCCCCATATTTCGCTGGCGTATGTGATGGCTGGCCGGAGTATTTGCTTATACAGGAGCAGTTTTTTAGGCAGAGACATCACCGATCGTCGGTTATAGAGAGGGTAGAGCATACCCATTCTTTTTCTAATTTTATTAGCCACATATGTAATGTGGTCTCTCCAGGTCAATTTGATGTCGAGTAGAACACCAAGATACTTAACGTAAGTTTTCCAATGAACGTTCTCACCAGCTAGATAAATTGGTGGAAGATCCGCTATTCGTCTTCGAGAGAAGGTGATGTCCTGGCTCTTCTGTGGGTGGACGCGTCGCCGCCAACGTTCGAACCAGGTGGTGAGGAGGTTAGCATATTGTTGAATCCTGCGAGTACACAGGTTGAGCTCTGATGATGTGGAGGTGACAGCTGCATCGTCAGCAAAGAGATACAGTGAGCAGCGTGGCAGGGAAGGTGGGGTGTTGATGTATAGAAGGAAGAGAGTGGGTGCCAGGACACTACCTTGGGAAACGCCAGCTGTAATGGGTTGGGATAAGGATAAGATTCCGCCGTGAGAGACAGCAAAGGTTCTGCCAGTGAGGTAGGAGTGAATGAGATGTATTAAGTAGGAAGGGGTTTGGTAGGTGATGGGACGGAAGAGTAAAGCTTTGTGCCATACGCTGGCGAATGCTCTGGTGATATCTAGGAGTAGTGCTGAAATGAACTGCTTCTTGTTAAAGGCTGTGTAAACTTCATCGACCAGCTGAAGTAACTGGTGTTGAGTGGATTGCTGAGAGCGAAAGCCGAATTGCTCTGCTCTGACTATATGGTAGCTTTGTGGGTTCGTGAAATTAAAAGTCCAGTTGAACAGCTCAAAAATGTTCTTTATTTACACCGAATTACAGTCGGAACACTTGCCGATTACACAGAATTACGTAACGCTCACAGTTACAATTCACCAGTTTGTCTGTCACAGGTCCACTGCACGCTCACAGTTACGTACAACTCCTTTGATGCACATTCACAGTCGTCCGGTCCGTTAACTCACTCGGTGCCTCTCACCGCTGCTCGCCATGAACTGACTGACTCACCAAATGCAGACCCTTTTTAAAGGAATATCGCTGTTTCTGGAAGTCTCGCGGTTCAGTGAATCACCACGAAGGTTCCAGATGGCAGGGGGAGGGGAAAGAGGCGGCCAGTGATGTTTTTCCAACCATCCCTTCGTTGGCGCTATAAGACAAATGGGTAGGCGTCCCGAATGCTTCCCGTCTGGCCCTACTGCCATCCGGTTCTATAGGGAGTTCCGACGTTCGGGTGACACTGCTCCCTCCGCAAAGCTGGTCGGCCCGAACACTACCATCGTAGCGTGCCAGGCGATACAGGTGTACCACCAACATCTTCCCACGGGGAACATTCTTGATGCGGTAGACCACGTCGTTAATCCTCTTCACCAACCGGTACAGTCCTTGCCATGGCAGCTGGAGATTCGGGCAGCATCCCTTGGTCTGGGTAGGACGGTACAACCAGACCAGGTCACCTTGCTGGAACCCTTGGCTGCTGTCTTGCCTGCCATACCAGGTCTTCATGCGGTCGCTCGTCTTCTGGATGTTCTGGCGAGCGGTCTCGTGCATGTCGTGGAGATGGTCAACAAGGTTCTCCACATACTCGGTCGCATTCTGTTTCGTTTCCGTAGGGCTTCCAAAAGCCAGGTCACAAGGGAGGCGTAACTCTCGGCCAAACATTAAGCTGGCTGGCGTCATCCCAGTTGTGTCGTGTGTAGACGAGCGATAGGCAAGCAAGAACTGTGGTACCTTGACGTCCCAGTCTCGCTGATGGCTGGTCACGACCTTCCTCAGGTGTTCCTTTAAGGTCTTGATGTATCTTTCGACCATGACATCCGACTGGGGATTTAGAGGCGTCGTGCGGGTCTTGTTCACCCCAAGCCTTTGTAGTGCCTCCTTCATCAGCTTGGTCTCAAAATTGGTGCCCTGGTCACTGTGCAGCTCTATCGGTAACCCAATTAGGCAAAACACTTGCTCCACGAGGCAGTCCGTGATTGTCATTGCCTCTTGGTTCGGGATGGCATACACCTCCGGCCACTTGGTGAAGTAGTCCACGACCACCATTAGGTCTTGTTGCCTCGGCCGGAAACTGGGAACGTTCCAGCAATGTCAACGGCGATCCTTTCGAGTGGCGCCCCGACGTTGTACTGCTGCATGCGAACCCGGCTCCTAGTCTGCGGGCCGTGACTCGCCGCGCACACGTGACACTGGCGGCACCATCTCTCAGCGTCTGCTCGGAGTCTCTGCCAGTAGTAGCGCTGCCGTAGTTTTTCAATCGTTCGGTTCGCTCCCAGGTGTCCTCCTGAAGTACCGGCGTGCACTTCCTCCAAGACTTCTGGGACCTTACTCCAGGGAAGTACCAACTGTTCTCTCCGCGCCTTCCCTTCGGGCGATTCCCATAACCGGAACAGCACGCCCTTGGTCTTCAACGAGTCCCAGTGGGCCCAGTACGACTTGAAGGTGGCGCTCCTCGGTGCGATGTCCTCCCAGGTTCGTCTTGTCTCTGCCTCCACTTCCCTAAAGTGTGGCCCCAAGTCTGCGTCAACCAGCTGCTCCCTCCTCTGGCCTGCGCTATCCTAGCCGTCCGCAGGCACTGCCGTGACTACTCGGACTGCTGTGGCACGCCGCTTCTCTTCCACTCTTGTGCGTTGGACGCACTCTTATGGACAGGGTCTTCGGGACATAGCATCTGCGTTACCGTGGCTCTTCCCTCTGCGATGTTCCAAGGTGAAGTCGTACTCCTACAGCTTCTGGACCCAACGTGCTGTCTGGCCTTCCAGGTTCATAAAGCTCAATATCGAGGTTACGGCGGAATGGTCACTCCTCAGGTGGAATGGCTGACCGTACAGGTACTTGTGGAAGTGCTCCAAGGTCTTTAGTACCGCCAATAATTCTCGCCGGGTGACGCAGTAGTTCTTCTGTGCCTTGAATAGCTTCTTGCTGTAGTAGGCTATCACCCGCTTATGGCCGTCCTGGATCTGTGATAGGACGCCTCCATTGCAATGGTGGCTGGCGTCTGTGTCCACAAAGAAGGCGCCACCCGGTGTGGAAATCCCAAAATTGGAGCACTGCACAGGTTCTTCTTCAGGTGCTGGAAAAGGTCTTCGTTGTCCTCCGTCCACACATAAGGCCGGTGTTCCTCTGTCAGGCGGGTGAGGATTTTGGCGATGTTGGAGAACCCATTTATGAAGCGTCGGTAATAGCTGCAGAGCCCCAGGAATCTGCGCAACACTTTCTTATCCTTTGGGCGAGGCCAATCTCTCACAGGCTGTGTTTTCTCCTTTTTTGGCCACTCCGGTTGCTGAGACAATGTGTCCCAAGTAGTTAACTTCCTTGCGGAAAAGCTGGCACTTCTTCGCGTTCAGCTTCAAGTTGGTCGCCTGCAGTCTCTGTAGCACCTTACTGAGATTCTCGAGATGGTCTTCCAAAGTCTTCCCGACGAGGATGATGTCATCCAGGTATGGCAGGCGGGCGTCGTAAGTCAGCCCTCTCATCACTGACTCCATGAGGCGCTGGAAGGTAGCGGATGCGTTGCAGAGGTCAAAGGGCATAACTGTGAACTGCCAGAGCCCTTAGCCTATCAAGATTGCGGTCTTCTCCTTGTCTCTCCGGTCTAGACCTACCTTCCAGAAGCCCGACTTTAGGTAAAGGGTCGAGAACAATTGCGCACCAGCTAGCGTGTCTAGGGTGTCGTCTATCCGGGGTAAGGGAAAACAGTCCTCCGGGGTACAGCGTTTAGCTTCCTGTAGTCCACGCAGAAGCGTAGTCCGCCGTTCTTCTTCGTCACCAAGAATGTAGTGGAAAACCAAGGGCTGTCCGACCCTTCAATCACTCCCTGTATCACATGTCCTCCAGCATGTCTCGTCTCGCACCTTGCTTCGCCAGCGGAACGTGTCTAGGTGGCTGACTAATAGGCCGGGCGTCCTCGGTGTCGATGCGGTGAAGTACTTTGTTCGTGCGGCCGTAGTCGCTGTCGCCTTGGCTGATGACGCGCTGGTATCGCCCACTTCAAAGCCTTCTAGCCGGGGCCCCAGGTGTTGCGTCGGCACCAGCTCCTGTTTCTTGTCGATTGCTGTTACGCTTACCATGAGCTCGCACGTTCCCAACTACGTCACCTCCTAAACGTCGTGATCGGTGTCTGTTGGATTTAGCAGTCTCACTTGCAAGTCCTCTCGGCACGGAAGCAAAGCCTTGGCTACACACAGTCCGCGTACAGACGTTTTCTGGTCCAGCATCATGTCCCTGGTTTTCTGGCCTTCTATTCGCGCCGTCACCATCACCTTTCTCTTCGTTGGAACAACCACGTCTTCGTTTAAGATGACCCTGCAGATTCCAACGCGCTCTTCGGGTTGACGGAGTATAACCTCTTCTCCGTTGAGCCACAGGACCTTCCTGCCGACGTCGACCGTCGCCTCGTGGCTCCTGTGGGCATCCAGCCCCAGAATCACCTCCTCAGCCACCTTCGCGTGAACACCCACAGACGCACGGCACTCCGTCCTAAGGTCATCTTCAGCAGGGCATCCTTCTCCACAGTCAAGGTGTCTCCTGATGCCGTCACAAGCTGGTTAATGCGTTCACCCAAGGGAATGGTAGAACCTTTAGCGCCGCGTTCGCTATGTTTTCAAAGCCGGGCGACTTGCAAGGCCTTAGGCTGGTGATGTGGCATTGCACTTCAGCTACGGAGATGGAGGGAGGTGGTAGATCATCATGGGTTTGGGAAAGGTACGTCCGAACTTCCTGAGTGACTGCGTGGATATGGTCTACCTCCGGGGTATCAGCGGCCATAAAGGTCATTTCCAGGAAGGTTGCATGTAGTTCAGCTTTTTCCCTTGCAGACAGAGCGACTGCCTGTCCGTGGTGCAGCGGTGGATATTTGTGAGGGATTTGAAGTAAGGATTTGGTCATGCTCCAAAAGAAGTTGTCCTCTACACGAAGAGAGGAGACCTTATTTTCCCAGCACTCGTTGCGAAATTCTTGGAGTTGAAGTTTGACCAACTCCTGAAGTCGGCAAAACTCACGACGATCTGCTAGGCAGCGACTATCTAAAACGCGCCGCCGCATCCTCTTCTTTTGTTTAATCGTTTCACGGATAGCCTGAGGTAAAGGATCAATATTCAGTCTGCTAGGTTTTAATTTTTGGGATGAGCTCATGATAGCAGTAGTCATCTGGGAGGTAAAAAGATCAACCATGGTGTCTATCTCTTCTGGAGTTTGTCATGGCTGCTACGGGGGCTGGATTTGTTCCAATCGAATCGAGAACTCCTCCCAACTGGTATTTCGTGTGAGTGGGAATCCTCGAGATGCTTTGTAGTATGGCTTACCAGGGAATTATAGGACTATGGGGTAATGCTCTGAAGATAGACCAGGAACTTGGACAGGATAAGGTGCTGCCGCATATTGCGGACAAGGGTGAGATCAAGCCAGTCAGGTGGTCTCCTGTCTCCATAGTGAATTGTAGGTTGTTTTGGAGCCCTAGCTGAGATAGCCCTGGACGCTACGAAGCTGTGGAGTGTGCGCCCACGGTGGTTGGTAATGGAGCAGTTCCAGCTCCAGTGCTTGGCATTGAAGTCTCCTGCAGAAATCTTGGAAACTGGGGAGCTGAAGAGATGATCCAATTCAGAAGGAAATAGGGGGCGAGTTGGTGACGCGTATACTGTGTATAAATGGATGGGACCATTGCTGGTGTCGACTTGGATGCCGGTGATCTCCAGATTACTGGTTGCGGGGATAAATATTTGATAGTGTTGAATGGCACGGTCAGTGTATATGGCAGTACCACCTCTGCCGTCGGCTCGATCAGTGCGATAGGAACACATTCCTGAGATGCCACATTTGATAGGTGATAAATGAGTTTCCTGCACCATTAAGATATTCACCTTCTGCATGGACAAAAAGTTGGGAACTTCCGCGAATTGTCTGCGGAGACCGTTGGCATTCCAGAAGCAGATCTTGAGTCCTGGAAATGTTGTGTATCGTTGGTGTTTAGTAGCCATTGGAAATGCAGAAGGTGAAGACTGTTTGAATAAGTATGATTTCTGGTCACGTTTGTGGAGGTCTTGTGAGCGAAGCCTCCATCAGAGCAGCTGTAAATTTAATTTACAAGTGCGGAGGTATGCGATCAGTTACCTCGCTGAAGGCTGCAATGTCCGCCATCTTCTGTCGATTCGAATCATCATTAGTAGATGGCAGTTGAGGTGGAGTGGCAGGTCTAGAGGATGCCGACCTTCTTGGTGGAAGCGGTTCAGGCATGGCCTGTTTGAGGCGATGTTGAATAGTATTTTATAATTGTGGTTGAGGAGAACTGGGAGGTGTAGAAACAAACGATGAGGTTGGTGGAGATGTTGTACTGTGAGTAGATGATGGCTAACATTCTAGCGGTTGGTTAGGGGGTTTCACAGAAGCATTCCTGACGGCTGCTGCGTAGGATGGGAATTGCACTGGGGATCTAGCTGGGAGAGCTGGGAAACGAGCACCATAGAGGGCCTCCTTAGGTAGCCCATGGGGGTTGGGTACACGGGGAGGAGCATGAACTGGAATCCTACGGGCTCCCTTCTTGGTGCTTTCAAGTTCATATCGTGCTTCCTGCCAAACAGGGAATTTGGCGTATCGACATGAGTGTTCAGCTCCGCAGTTAGCACATCTGGGCTTAGTAGTGGTGAGCTTGCTAAAAGCATTGCGAAGATGTCCTGTTTGCCCAAAGTGAGACCAAACACAGACATATGGTAGTCTACAGGCTTCCGCCCTATGGAAAAACTGCTGGCAGTTTAAACACTGTTAAGGTCGGAAAGGCGGTTTGTATGCCTCGACGTTAACGGCAGCAGAGAACATCCTGTTCACCTTGTAGATTTTTTTCGGCCTCGCTGGATTTCTCTAAAGCTCTCTGAAGTGTGGAAGAGAGCCTGGAGTGGATCTGCGGATACTGCGGAGCCAATTGACATTGATTATGGGAAGCCCTCGACCAAGGAGTTCGTCCTTGACGTCTTCCTCAGTGATATATTGAGGGAGATCTTTGATGTTTACCTGAAGCCGCTTTTCTTCAGGCAGGTGAGTAGCGATGAACGGGATTTCATTATCCTCTAACCAGCGACGGACTTCACGATGTGCTGTGGAATCTTCAGGTAGGATGGCAACTGAGTTGCGCATGTTACGGAGGGTAATAGTTTTTTCATACCCCGCGAAGGTGTGCAATTTTCTGCCGTCTTCTGGCTGACGAAGGAAGACGGGAGGGGGCTTCGCCACCCTGGGGATAGGGGTGTCTGATGGAGTAGAGTCAGCGTTTGTCACTGAAGTGGGCAAGGTCTTTGTACCACTGCGGGGACGTTTAACTGGAGCGGTGGTAAGAGGGGCTACTACGACTGAGGGGGAGGCTGCAGTTGCAAGGGAAGAGAATTTATTTGACGTAGGTGTGTGCTCAGTGATGTTGCATTGAGGTGGTTAGTGTCTCCTCTTTGTGGGGACCTATTGCCATTCAGATGTTGTTGAATGTTCGTGCTTGTTGAGGTAGGAAGTGATGACCTCCATAAGAGCACGGTGCAGCACCATTTTATGAAATTCTTCTGATGCAACTTGGGAGCTGTTACCCCCAAAGCCCACTGCAAGGAGTTGGGGGATATGTTGCTCAGCAAACTGAACATACTGCAACCAGGCTACCATCTCCAGTTGAAAAATGGTTACCAGATCAGAATGCAGGGGAAACTTTGGATCAACTATAAGTGCTCGAACTATGAAACAGCTGCTGTTCCAACCGTTGATGTAGTAGGACAGAGCTGCCGTGTGAACATCTTCGTGTGAAGGGGAGGTTGTTGTGAAGTCCATGTTACATGAGGACATGATGTACGAAAAAGAGCACAAAACTTGCAGTAAATACCGTCCAATAATTTGTTCTAATACAGTATCCTACTGTAGGTATGTATGCGTGCACGCTGGCCCTTCCTGTACGTCACACGATATTTTAATTAATAGGGAATCCTAAAGATTCACTTAGGTTCACTAAAAATACGACACCGAGCCAACAAAGGTCATTTGCACAAAATAACACCAATTTGCGTGAATAACACAGTCAAATGCACAAAAACGATGAAATATTGTTCACCACGCACTATTACACTAGAATTATACAAAACTGGCAGTGCGATTCGATGCAAATTGATAATTCTGTAACAACATTTACATGCTAAGCTTTTGAAAAGTTGTTTACTTGTTGCTACTAATAGTTATCAATAGCGCTGCCGGCGTTTCTGGTCAAGATTTGTGCCACTAGAGTGCAGGGAGTAAGGTAGTTAGTCCACTGCAAAATAGATGGCGCCATGGGAAAATTACGGCGCTGCCGGGAGTAATGGGCGAAATATTCTAGAGCACTTTGGTCTGTGATATCAGCTTATTTAAAGTGGAAATAAACTACTTAGTTGTTTTACCTCAATTTCTAAAGAAGATATAACACGGACTGTTACTCATAAAAATGATAAGTTGTCCTCCATGCATTGGAGGAGGAGGCCATCATCATAATTATAACTTCTCCAAGGTTTTTTAAATTTTATTCGAAAATTATTATTGGAAGGATCCTATTCTTTAAAATTCTATATGCTATGTGAATTTTTGATGATACATTTGAAACCTCTGCTAAGAATTTATTCATCAATCTATATTTGTCAGTTGGTACAAGCTACTTATACTTACAGGGCTTTCTCTGCCGCTGTACAAGCGTTTCTCACGTACGTCAGGGTGACCATTGGCAGATATCGTCTTATTGCTGTTTTTTACGTAAATGTGGAACACTGGTGTACTATCTTTCAAGAAAGTAAATGTACACTTTTCGCGGGTCAGTATCGCTCAGGCGTTCCGTGACTAAATGGTATGAAAACTAAGTCGGTCATGATCGTAAGTGTATAGTGTCGTGGTCGCCATTTTAATGTTACTCACTTCGGAGATTTCTAAGGCTTTAACGCAGTACAACAAAAGATCGAGTATTTATCACAAAGTAATAATTCTCTTGCAGCTGCGCTATTAAATATATGTCGTTGGAAAATGTGCAAGAAAACAGAAAACACGTGGAATTATCACTTTAACAGGACGAATATATATAAAGGAAGCTTTTTTACGTGCTCACTTAGCTCAATGACAGAGAGCACGCACTGTGATAAATATTAGGAGGGTTCATGGATCGAGTACCATCCTGTAGATATGTTTTTTTATTCCAGATTTTAATCTGTTAGATTAAGTAACGAATCAATTTACAATTAAAACCTGGTGTAATCGCCCCAGCTATGATTACATCATTTAATTTTTCGTGCATGTTTTCAACCAATACAGAACACCGGTTTGGATTCTGCTGATAATGTTGCTATAGCTCCATCATGTGAGCAACCAAATTTTCTTGAACCCTGTCTGGTCGACGTTCTTCCCATTATTTCACCATGAAGGCCCATAAAAGTTCAATGGGGTTTAGATTTGGAGACTATGGTGGCCAGTACATGCAGATTAGTCCTGGATGCCTCATTAGCCAATCCTGGGTGATATTTACAGTATGAGCACCACTGTTGTCGTGCATAAATATGTACTCCTCTTGTTCTGGAAACCTAGTACGAAGGGATGGTAGCAAAGTGTTTTCCAAAATATCTACATAGTCTGCACTCGTCATTCTCTCTGGCACTTGAATTAACTCAACTGGAACAGATGCTGTCACGTAGACCCAGAACTGTGCAGAAATTCTTCCCGAATATGCTGCCCGAATGACTTGTTGAGGTTCGTATCTAGTTCCTCGTGGTCTAAACAGACATAGGTTCCCTTGTTGGTCGGATCGAAACACCTTCTCGTCACTCCAGATTACCAGATCCCAATAAACCTGAGGAAGGTCGCAATTGCGCTATGCCCATTATAATCTTCTTGCTTTGTGTGCGTCTGTAAGAGAGAGCTTAGTGGCAGGACAATGGGATGCAATACCTGCATCCCTTAATCGTTGGCATATGGTTTCATATGAGCAACCATGCTCAACTGCTTTATCTAGAAAGATGGACCTGTGTTTTAAAGGCTGGTTCCTCACATCTGCTACCAGAGCTTCATCTTGAGCAAGCGTTGTTGCACGAGGCCTACCTGAACACTTGCGTGATTTGGCCCATTCAACTTCTCCCTCATGATACCTGTCCCGCCACTGCTTCATTGTTCCTCGGTCGCAACTCAGTTCTCCAGCAATTTGTGAAGCGTTTTCACCATCAGAAGCACGGCCTAGAATTTCACACTTTTGAGCTTCAGTCAGCTCCACACAACCTCGTGGACGTGGCATGCTATTTCACTATGACGAAGTCTTAGTGAAAGATACAAATGCAGTGCATTACTTCCAGAAATATTTTGCACATGCGCAAGAAATACAAGGTGGAAAAAAAGTATTACATGTTGAGGGTTCGATCCGCAAACCATTAGTTTAATTGACACAGCGTGCGTTTTACCACTGAGCTGCGCCAACAGATGTGATAGCGCTGGTTATATACAGTATATACCTGTTGGTTCTATTAAAATCGCCATTCCACGTGTTTTCCAATTTCTTTGGTATTCTGCAATGCCATTTTGTAACAGCTTAGGTACAAGAGAACAGCTGTAAATTAGTTTGGTACTACGTCCAGCAAACTAAGATATTTGGAGTTAAAAATAATGTCCACGTGTTAAGGTTCGAACCATGAAGCATGATCTCGCTTATCTCAACCCACGTTTTGCCTCTGAGCTACGAGAGCAGTCAAGATCGCTTACCTTATATAACACACACACACATATATATTATATATATATATATATATATATTAGATTCGTTTGCGTTCAGTAGGTTCACTTGTAGCCAGAAAAGGCTGTGGACATTGAAAATGTCCAGAGGTATAAAGTTTAATAGCATATATATGTACAAAAGTTAACATAAGACACATATTATAGTATATAGGCAATATGAACAACGATATGGAAAACAAGCCCGCCTCGGTAGCGTAGATGGTAGCGACTCTGCCTCACGTTAAAGAGGTCCCGAGATCGAATCTCGGTCAGGGTTAGTTACCTGGATAAGGTTTTTCCGGGGTTTTCCCTTATCCTGGAAGAGGAATGCCGGATAACTCTAAGCTCCATGGACCCCGAACTCATTTGAGCATCATTTCACCCATTTCATTCATCGTCCGATGTGACTAAACTTTGGAGGACGTAAATTACAAAAAAAGGAAAACAAAGCAGGGATGATTATATATGATACAAAATGAAACACTTTTTAACCAGCTTTCACTTGGCTTATGCCAGTACGTCTCAAGCATTTCGCAATGGATACCACTCTTGTTATTTATTAAATACATATACATTAAAAATAAACTTCGATTTTCATGAAATATTTATTAGTAATGATTTGTCATTGGAATAGTTAGATACTACTTATAGAGCTACAGAAGCCTTATCAGGATAATTTATATACATATTCGTCCTGTTAAAATCATAATTCCACGTGTTTTCTGTTTTCTTGCAAATTTTCCAACGTCATGTAGTTAATAGCTTAGCTGCAAGAGAATTATTACTTTTTGATATAATCAATCTTTTGTTATACTGGGTTAATATAGCCTTAGAAATCTTCGAAGTGAGTAACAGGTTAAAATGGCGACCAGGACACTATTCATCTACGAGCATGGCCGATTTAGTTTTCATATCATTTAGTCACGGAACGCCTGAGTGATACCGACCCGAGGAAAGTGTACATTTACTTTCTTGAAAGATAGTACAGCGGCTTTTAAACGATGATGTAATATCTACGAGGCAGTCGATATCCATTTGACTTTGATATATGGATCTCTATGCACTGTTCAGTGAAGGCAAAAAGACAGAGGATCAGCCTCCCATTTGACAAAAGTGTAATTATTGGAAAATTCAAACATACTTTTGATGTGTTTTAACGAGATCAACATTTTCGCCTAAAGGTTCAATGAGTTCACCTGATACTTCCTCCTACTTGTTCACATGATTTACGAGACAGTGCAGTAGCTCAAGGAGCAGAAAATCTACCATCCGACATTAGGCACCTATCCGAAGTATGGTGCCCTCAACCTATATATTGAACAAATTCAATGATTTTTATTTATACATTTTTCAGAGTTTTCAATAAGCACAAAGAGAAATGAATTGCCTAACCATAGTGAAGACACTTAGTTCAGAAGTTATCATTTACATAAAATAAGGGAAGATAAGGCTTTATTTTACATGTTAATATAGGAAATGCTTTGCAAGAAGCATACGTTGAAGTCATAAAATGGCCGAGTTTTTGAAATATAAGATAGTAATTGTGAAACTTCATTTTTCAAGATGGCATCATAGTCACTTTTGTAAAAACAAAGCTCAATGTGCGGCTAAATGTTTTAGTTAAGCTTCTGCAGATGAATTCAGAGCTGGCATTCGAATGCTATATTGCCCTACAGTTTGGCTTTTAAGTTAATTCGGTGAAAAGTAAAGATAAAGATATATATATATATATATATATATATATATATATATATATATATATATATATATATATATATAATCTGGTATCTATGTATGTATATATACCAGGAGAGTCAGCTGCCCATTATTTATTCTTAGCAATGCAACCCGCAGTTTATATTATAATGTGAAAACATTCACCCTTTTAGCACAAAAGCTGTTATTGCAGCTCTGACCTTCTAATCTGTATTATCGCAGCCAGCATTAATACTTACAGCCCTGAATGAGGACCAAGAAGTTGTGAAAAGCTTAGATTACGGATTTTCAATAATAATTTATAATAATAATTTATAATACTAGCAAGGTGATAAATTGGGCTTGCCTTTTAGAGCAATATAGAATACGTGCTTTTTGACTCGCCATTAAATTTACCGCAAGAAGCCATTGCACTATTTAACTCTCACTCTACTGTTGTGTAAAGAACAACTGAATGATATTGATATGAACTCTCCTGAGTAAATAAACACTTCTTATCCAGCATTCATTCATAAACATAAGCATACAGCATTCCAGAGGCTAATAGAAATAAAGTGTTTGCTCTTTCTCGAATTTAACACCTTTGCTTATTCACAGTAATTCTTTTATCCGCCATGTCTGTAGTTTAAATTTCAGTTCTGAGTAATTAAAAGTATATGTACATACATACACACCAACCACATTGAACTCTCTAGAGTGAATAGAGATTACGAACCATTCATAAACAAAATATAATGTGACCAGACACGTTCTGCCAGGGCAGCAGGAAATTTACTGCTTCCTCTCGCTCGAATTGGACTATACAAAGTAATTCTTTTAATCACGTCATGTCAAACATTTACGTTTCATTTCTGAGTAATTACAAATATACGTATACGCATACATACCAAAATCATACAGTACTTACGTCGCGATTTATTGTTATAATAGAGGTAACAGTGGTTTATTTATTTGTATTAGAAAAATATTTTAGCTAAAGATATGGGGTTTTCATGGTTATGTTAGATACATTACTCTCTACCTTCCACATGGATCAGTTTTGGCAAAATCTGAATTTTTGTCTTAACTTTTGTCTGATTAGGTTGGAGCTCCTCACACACCACTTAGCAGGAATGCGACATGACAACACCACAGGACTCCGATTGGTTGCTCGCCTAGTAGCGCTCAAGGACAAACACCTTCCCATTTGAAACACATCATAGGAGAGCATGGAGTATGGTAGTTAGTCCACCGCCAAATACATATCGCAGCGGGAGAATTACGACGCTGCAGGAAGGAATGGACGAAATATTCTAAGGCGCTTTAGTTCATGATATCTCCTTATTTGGAATTGAAATAAGCTATCAAATAAGCTTTACTTCACTTTCTAAAGAAGCTCTAATACGGAAATGTGACATCCAAAAAATGTATATTGTCCTCCATGGGTTCGAACAGGAGGTCACCATCTTAATTATAAGTTCTCAGTTGAAACGGTGTATTGGATTTTCTAATTATTATCTTCCTAGCTAATACACTTCTGAATTCAACTTTAATAGTTATCATTTAAGTTAATATTGTTAATATTGGTTAAAGTAGTACATGCTGCTTGTACTTACATGATTTTCTTTACCTCTCTGGAAGCTTTTCTTACGTACGTCGTGGTAACCGAGATAGACATTGTTTCACCGCTGCTGATCTTTTTTGTGTACATCTGGACTACAGCTGCTTCTAAACTATGGTGAAATCTTTAAGAGCTATGGAAGAGTTGAAGCTTTCACGGCATGCCCAAGCTTGCACTTCATAAATATCGCACGGCTGGTAACCCAAGATGTTTTACTTAATTTAAAGAACTAGACACTTTCCATTTGACATCAGTAGCTATAAATGATAGGTTCCAGCGCAGACCCAAATGAGCAAGATGGCGGCCATGCGCAATCTGTATGTTTAGTGGATTTAGACAGTGTTTAGGCAGGTAGTCAATCCTCTTAATTTGCTGTAACTTATAATGCTGTGTCTTGAGGTGTTGTCAGGGCTTGTCTTGAGCTAAGATCTGAGGCTCTAGGGTTAAGAGTTGCAGGGTTTCTTAGGTGATGTCTGTTGGTATGGGATGTTAATATCTGTAGGATTTAATGGTTATTTCTTGTGCTATGATCTGAGGCTCTAGGGTTAAGAGTTGCAGGGTTTCTTAGGTAAAGACTGTTGGTCTGGGAGGATAATAGCTATAGGACTTAGAGGTTAGGTCTTGAGGTATGATCAGGGGCTCCAGGGTTAAGGGTTGCAGGTTTTAACAGGTAGGGCTGCAGGTATGGGAGCTTAATAGCTGTAGGATTTAATGGTTAGCTCTTGTGGTATGATCTAAGGCTCTAGGGTTAATAGTTTCACAGGTGAAGTCTGTTGGTCTGGATGGTTGAGAGCTGTAGGATTTAGGGGCTAGGTCTCTATGTATGATCTGGGAGGGGATGTTCTAGTGCTAAGAGCTGCAGGTTTTTCACAGGTAAAGGTTGCTGGTCTGGGAGGTTAATAACTATAGCATTTGGAGGGTAGGTCCTGAGGTATGATCTGGGGGCTCTAGGATTAAGAGTTTTCAGAGGCGAAGTCTGTTGGTCAGGATGGTTGAGAGCTGTAAGATCTACAGGTTAGGTATCTATGTATGATCAGGGGGGTTCTAGTGTTAAGAGCTTCAGGTTTTCACAGGTAAAGGTTGCTGGTCTGGGAGGTTAATAGCTGTAGGATCTGGAGGTTACGTATTGAGGTATGATCTGAGGGCTCTAGGTTAAGAGTTGTAGGCTTCATAGCTAAAGGTTGCTGGTCTGAAGGATAAAGGCTGTAGGTTTAGTGGTTAGGTCGTATGGATCCAGGTTAGATCTCTCGTTCTAGAGTTTAAGGCTGCAGGATCTGGAGGTTACGTATTGAGGTATGATCTGAGGGCTCTAGGTTAAGAGTTGTAGGCTTCATAGCTAAAGGTTGCTGGTCTGAAGGTTAAAGGCTGTAGGTTTAGTGGTTAGGTCGTATGGATTCAAGGTTAGATCTCTCGGTCTAGAGATTAAGGCTGTAGGATCTGGAGGCTACGTATTGAGGTATGATCTGAGGGCTCTAGGGATAAGAGTTATAAGCTTCGTAGCTAAAGGATGCTGGTCAGGAGGTTAAAACTGTAGGATCCGGAGGTTTGGTATTGATGTATGATCTCGGAGCTCTAGGATTAAGAGCTCTAGGTTTCATAGCTAAAGGTTTTCCAGCTAGAGATATCTTCGTTTCTCTTAGAGGTATATTTGCAATGGTCTGGGCGTAGAGTTTTCATAGGTATTTTCATGCAGATTGATATCTTTATACTCTTGTGTCTTTTTTCAAGCTTTCACCCCCTGTGCATCGTCTTGTAATAAGTCGTAACGCTAAACCAAAGTTCTTATGCTGTTTTCAAGCTTTTTCAGATGTTATCAGGTTTATGGGTGTTTCAAGGATTTTTCAGACCAAGTTCAGTTACTTAAATCATTTTATAACTAAGTAAAAGGTTTTTCAAGGATATTTCAGATTACGAGATAGTAGTTACTTTTTCAATTTACCTATTTTAACATTAACTAAGTGCGTTCAGTTAGCTTGTAGTTCAGTAGTAGACGCCTCTCCTCTTTTATCTGGGCTGGAGACCAGCACTAGAATTTAATCCTAGTGGCAGAGTTAACGCCTTCCTCCATTTTTGTTGTTTCATCTTTCTTCCTCAGGCATCGTGAGAGTCGTAGGATAGATGTCACTTGTGTAAATAGTCATTCTGTAGCTTAGCTTACAGAGATAACCATTATCTTCTCATCTAAGTTGTCCCCTGTTGCACACTTTCTGCAATACTATAGTGTCCGTACGCGTATGTTGATACTCCATCCTCAGCAATCACTCTCTTGTCGTCATGAGGCGATAGGGCTATTTTATTAGCTTCAACTGTAGAAACATTATGTTTTCGGGATAGGATTAAGTTCATAGGAGTTCTTAGGATCTTTTGGGTTTTAAGACATTCCACATAGCTATCGAAGATGATGTACCGCCTGACTTCGCTATGCTTTATGCCTTTGATCTTCTTGATGACACCTCCATCTATGTCTAGAGCATACATCTTAGGTCTCAGCCCTACAAAACGACAAATAATATTTCCATTGGCTTCATCTTTAAATTTTCCCAAAACTTTCCTGTTTTTTGTAGAATGACATGTATGGTCGACAGGATAATCAGCATTATCCAGATGTTCAAGAAAACGTAACTTACCCTGGTATATATCTTTCGCAGTCACTCTATGGATGAAAGAGTCTGTATTCATGTACATGAGTTTTAGATTTTCAGTCCCGTAATACGGCAATAACACAGCATATTGATATCGATACATCAAGGTTTTTGAGATATCCAGCACACACATCCCAATGTATATAGGTTTGTCGAACACCATCTCTCGCGAAGCCATGTGTACTGCAGCCAGATTAGGTCCATATATAGTTCGGTCAATGAACGTAGGCTTAGCAACCAGCTTTTCCAATGTCTTCCAATCGGTAACAAGTCGTATATTCATTCGGTTTCTTATATTCTCCATAGTTTTGCCAAACATGGCATTGTTAAAATGTTTGTAAAGATCCTTCTCGAAATCATTTCTCGATCCTTGTCGTAGTTCGTTATTGAATTGGACATAAGGCTTTAACCAGCACGACTGTCGAAATTGTAGTACACGATGGATTTTAGTCAGTTGTAACCCATGATCAAGAGCTTGCTTCAAGGTCATGTAGTGCACCACATACTTAGTTCGTGATCCAAGGTGTGGAATTAGCTTCTTTGTAGAAGAATCCTTAGGCTTGAAGCACTCGGGCAGGAATGGTAAATCATTATGCAGCTCATGAAGTTCTGTAGGATATTCAAGATCCACTTCTAAAATGTAGCCGAGTGGGTCATCTTCTCGAAGTGTTTCTAGGTTAATATCTGCAGGAGAAACCCACTCAAAACCCCCAAAAGGAAGGGCGTGGCACATCGCCCAGCCATATTGGTTATTTGCGTCCTCGTACGTAATATATTGAGAGGGCTTACTTGAGTCATACTCCTCCATATAGATGTTGTTGGCCTTTGCGTATCGATGAGACACTTGGCATAATCCTCCTCTTATACCTGATTCAACCATGAGTAGCTGATCGTAATCCTGTAGCAATTCTAGTTCAATTCCTGTATACAGCAGCATTGCATCCCACGTAAGTCCAGGAGATGTAAAATAATGTGCAGGATCAACTTTATGCGTTTTCAAGGTCTGGTCTCTGAATGTCACAAACACATCAGCTAGTAGAAGAAGATATGAAATTAGATAGAGATTGCTATACTCTCCTAATGTTGTAATGTTGAACTGTCTCCATACACTTTTTGCATGTTCATACTCTCCATCACTAATTTCTTCTTTGTTCAGCTTGTTGTAGAATGCCTCCTTCGGAGGAAGTTCTGTGTCATTCAAAACATCCCACGATGTAACGTAATCGTAAGGGAAAACACCCTTACGCGTCATCTATTTGAATTGCTCTGCTCCAAAGTACTTTATGGTCTCAGGATATAATGTTAGATTTTTTGCTAGTTTATACAAGCTGGTATTAAGGAAGCGATAGGTATCCACAAAACGAAGTTTAATATTTCCAACATGCTTGGAAAATGATATATAACTTTCCTCAGAGCTAGGAATAACTTCTACTCTATCGCTAGTACAGCCTAACTGCTTAACAATGAAATGGGAGTCATATCCACTCAGGTTATGTATGAAGACAGGAATATAATTAGGCGTTTTACACGCTAGATTACACTGATTATGTAGACTTCCTCGATATTCACCACTTATATGATCATGATCTCTTACTTTCCAGTTATCGTCGGTAAATTCTTTACCACATAAGTAGCATTCTGTAGAAGATTCGAATGATTTTTGTTGCTTATCTGTCAGAGTTAATGGAACACCGGTTTTGTATACAGCATTAATTTTCTTTGCGAGAGAACTTACATACTCCATAAACTTCGGTGCAGCATC
The DNA here is from genome assembly GCA_030765055.1 of Mantis religiosa. Taxonomy (NCBI): domain Eukaryota; kingdom Metazoa; phylum Arthropoda; class Insecta; order Mantodea; family Mantidae; genus Mantis; species Mantis religiosa. Next base: position 237,108,412 of record CM060950.1, read on the forward strand.
ATAACCACGATATACATAGGTTTCAGTAGGAAGATCAGTCTGTAAACCTTCAATTGTAGCTGAAGATTTGACATAAACACAGAAACTCATAGGAATATGCTTCTGATATGGAACTGTATAAGACGTTTCGGGATTAGAAGAACACCCGTGGTAAGGGGTAAGAATTCTTTCAAAGTCAGCGTATATGACATAAGGTAATTTCGACATCCTTTCATGATTCTTGAATCTAACAATAGATTTCTCCTTAGTTGGCATAACAATCTTAGCAACTCCGTGTTGGCTACATAATTTTCTATGTCCATGTAACCTCTCAACTCTTCCATTTCGATAATCAAAGTGCGTAAAACAGCGCTTGCAGATGTAGAGTTTTCCCTCGCATTTGGTTTTTTTGTTGATGAATAAGTCTCTCGAAATTCTTTATATAAACGTAATGATGACGTCCAGCTGCATCGCTTAATAGAAGCAGGTCGCGATGCTCAGTCAGTTCTTCATTGACAACTTTCATAGGAAACACTTGATTCTTTTCATCCAAACCGAAAACATTTATAGAGATGTTATTTTTTCGTTCAAATTTGGGGATGTCACTCAAACTCATAGGAAATGAGACGCAGCTAAATTCATATCTTTCTTGAAAATCCTTATACTTGCTAACACGTTGAGGATCCTTGTGAATGAACTTGGCAAGTACGGCGTACATAAAACATTTCTCATCTTCATAATTCTGGGGATTTATGCGGGCTCCTTTAGCTCCAACAATAGCCGGTAGAGGGATGTAACTGCTCCCTTTTAGCCCATTATTCTTGTTGATCCTAACACGCACGCCATCAACAGCTAATAAAGCCCAGTTGCTTCCTTTAAGTTGACTTTCCTCCATTTCAGTCCAAAGTTTCTTGAATTTACTATCCAAGATGGCGTCCAAGTCACTTTCTAAAAATATTGCTTGATTTGGTGTTTTAAAGGCTTTATCAGTAGTATCACCAACGGCATTCACAAATTTACATTCAGCCATGAGGTTAATTTTCACACTTTTATGCATCCTCAGTTGCTTCTGAACGGCTTTAATTATCAGCTGTTTTGATTCCTGGAGATATGTATTCAGGTCTTGGCATGTAGCGCACTGGATGAACTATGATTTCAGTCGATCCTGGAAAGCTGTTTCATATTCTACGACATCGTCTTCATCAGGAACCATTAACAGCAATTTATGTTTGGGAGGTTCGATCTTGAGTTTCTTAGCAGCAATTATTCTCTCGCATAAATTTGATGTCGCCGCTCTAGACCCATTGGTTACAGTGATATTCAGATTAACTGATACAGGACTCGAACTAGGGACCCTTGAGCTACACATTGTAAGCACCTGATTAACTATGAGAAGCATAACCATATAAAGGTTATTTCACTTCTCTAGACCCACTGGTTACAGAGATATGTTCTAGATACAGCGAGGGGGAGGGGGAAGAGGGGGGGGAGACATGTCTCGACAGGTGTCTGTGACATGTTGGGGAGGGTTGAGACGGAACATACATACAAAGACTACTGCTTGATTAATCACCTGTCAAACCCTTCTCAAACCCTTGTCACAAGACGGCCGGCACACCTGCATGTGATAAATAAATGGGGTACGGTCAAACTCTTGTTAAACCCTTGTCACAAGACGACATCACAGCTGCATGTGATAAATAAAGGGGGTGCTGTCAAACCCTTGTCAAACCCTTGTCACAAGACAGCTGCACAAGAGGGTGCCTGAACCGTGGGAAACATGAGTAGGGGAGCTGATGAATGGAAGATACGTTTTAGAATCTGGTAAGGGGTGTCCATGCACTTACTGACTGTAACTTTTAGTTTTTAATCAACCGTCCCTTATCAAAACTCCGCACAAAAGAGTACTGATCATATGGAAAATACTCCGAAACTAATTATGAGTGCTTTTTAGTTTAATCAACGGTCCCTAATCAAATTCTGCACAAAAGAGTACTGCTTATATTGGAATAACTCCGAAACTAATTATGATAGAGAGTTCGGATAAACTTTATCACTTACATATGGTTAGCGGGGTCTGCAGGGTTTATACTCTATTCCTGTAGTCCTTAGTTCGAGTCCTGAATTGTTTAATTTAAATATCTTTGTAACCAGTGGGTGTAGAGAAGTGAAATAACCTTTATATGGTTATGCTTCTCATAGTTAATCATGTGCTGACAATGTGTAGCTCAGGGGTCCCTGGTTCGAGTCCTGTATCAGTTAATCTGAATATCTCTGAAACCAATGGGTCTAGAGCGGCGACATCAAATTTATGCGAGAGAATAATTGCTGCTAAGGAACTCAAGATCGAACCTACCAAACATAAATTGCTGTTAGTGGTTCCTGATGAAGACGATGTCGTAGGATATGAAACAGCTTTCCAGGATCGACTGAAATCATATTTCATCCAGTGCGCTACATGCCAAGACCTGAATACATATCTCCAGGAATCAAAACAGCGGATAATTAAAGCCGTTCAGAAGCAACTGAGGATGCATAAAAGTGTGAAAATTAACCTCATGGCTGAATGTAAATTTGTGAATACCGTTGGTGATACTACTGATAAAGCCTTTAAAACACCAAATCAAGCAATATTTTTAGAAAGTGACTTGGACGCCATCTTGGATAGTAAATTCAAGAAACTTTGGACTGAAATGGAGGAAAGTCAACTTAAAGGAAGCAACTGGGCTTTATTAGCTGCTGATGGCGTGCGTGTTAGGATCAAAAAGAATAATGGGCTAAAAGGGAGCAGTTACATCCCTCTACCGGCTATTCTTGGAGCTAACGGAGCCTGCATAAATCCCCAGAATTATGAAGATGCGAAATGTTTTATGTACGCCGTACTTGCCAAGTTCATTCACAAGGATCCTCAACGTGTTAGCAAGTATAAGGATTTTCAAGAAGGATATGACTTTAGATGCGTCTCATTTCCTATGAGTTTGAGTGACATCCCCAAATTTGAACGAAAAAATAACATCTCTATAAATGTTTTCGGTTTGGATGAAAAGAATCAAGTGTTCCCTATGAAAGTTGTCAATGAAGAACTGACTGAGCATCGCGACCTGCCTCTATTAAGCGATGTAGCTGGACGTCATCATTACGTTTATATAAAGAATTTCGAGAGACTTATTCATCAACAAAAAACCAAATGTGAGGGAAAACTCTACATCTGCAAGCGCTGTTTTACGCACTTTGATTATCGAAATGGAGGAGTTGAGAGGTTAAATGGACATAGAAAATTTGTAGCCAACACGGAGTTGCTAAGATTGTTATGCCAACTAAGGAGAAATCTATTGTTAGATTCAAGAATCATGAAAGGATGTCGAATTTACCTTATGTCATATACGCTGACTTTGAAAGCATTCTTACCCCTTACCACGGGTGTTCTTCTAATCCCGAAACGTCTTATACAGTTCCATATCAGAAGCATATTCCTATGAGTTTCTGTGTTTATGTCAAATCCTCAGCTACAATTGAAGGTTTACAGACTGATCTTCCTACTGAACCCTATGTATATCGTGGTTATGATGCTGCACCGAAGTTTATGGAGTATGTAAGGTCTCTCGCAAAGAAAATTAATGCTGTATACAAAACTGGTGCTCCATTAACTCTGACAGATAAGCAACAAAAATCATTCGAATCTTCTACAGAATGCTACTTATGTGGTAAAGAATTTACCGACGATAACTGGAAATTAAGAGATCATGATCATATAAGTGGTGAATATCGAGGAAGTCTACATAATCAGTGTAATCTAGCGTGTAAAACGCCTAATTATTTTCCTGTCTTCATACATAACCTGAGTGGATATGACTCCCATTTCATTGTTAAGCAGTTAGGCTGTACTAGCGATAGAGTAGAAGTTATTCCTAGCTCTGAGGAAAGTTATATATCATTTTCCAAGTATGTTGGAAATATTAAACTTCGTTTTGTGGATACCTATCGCTTCCTTAGTACCAGCTTGAATAAACTAGCAAAAAATCTAACATCATATCCTGAAACCATAAAGTACTTTGGAGCAGAGCAATTCATATCGATGACACGTAAGGGTGTTTTCCCCTACGATTACGTTACATCGTGGGATGTTTTGAATGACACAGAACTTCCTCCGAGGGAGGCATTCTACAACAAGCTGAACAAAGAAGAAATTAGTGATGGAGAGTATGAACATGCAAAAAGTATATGGAGACAGTTCAACATTAAAACATTAGGAGACTATAGCAATCTCTATCTAACTTCAGATGTTCTTCTACTAGCTGATGTGTTGGAGACATTCAGAGACCAGACCCTGAAAACGCATAAAGTTGATCCTGCACATTATTTTACAGCTCCTGGACTTACGTGGGATGCAATGCTGCTGTATACAGGAATTGAACTAGAATTGCTACAGGATTACGATCAGCTACTCATGGTTGAATCAGGTATAAGAGGAGGATTATGCCAAGTGTCTCATCGATACGCAAAGGCGAACAACATCTATATGGAGGAGTATGACTCAAGTAAGCCCTCTCAATATATTACGTACGAGGACACAAATAACCAATATGGCTGGGCGATGTGCCACGCCCTTCCTTTTGGGGGTTTTGAGTGGGTTTCTCCTGCAGATATTAACCTAGAAACACTTCGAGAAGATGACCCACTCGGCTACATTTTAGAAGTGGATCTTGAATATCCTACAGAAATTCATGAGCTGCATAATGATTTACCATTCCTGCCCGAGTGCTTCAAGCCTAAGGATTCTTCTACAAAGAAGCTAATTCCACACCTTGGATCACGAACTAAGTATGTGGTGCACTACATGACCTTGAAGCAAGCTCTTGATCATGGGTTACAACTGACTAAAATCCATCGTGTACTACAATTTCGACAGTCGTGCTGGTTAAAGCCTTATGTCCAATTCAATAACGAACTACGACAAGGATCGAGAAATGATTTCGGAAAGTATCTTTACAAACATTTTAACAATGCCATGTTTGGCAAAACTATGGAGAATATAAGAAACCGAATGAATATACGACTTGTTACCGATTGGAAGACATTGGAAAAGCTGGTTGCTAAGCCTACGTTCATTGACCGAACTATATATGGACCTAATCTGGCTGCAGTACACATGGCTTCGCGAGAGATAGTGTTCGACAAACCTATATCCATTGGGATGTGTGACTGGATATCTCAAAAACCTTGATGTATCGATATCAATATGATGTGTTATTGCCGTATTACGGGACTGAAAATCTAAAACTCATGTACATGGATACAGACTCTTTCATCCATAGAGTGACTACGAAAGATATATACCAGGATAAGTTACGTTTTCTTGAACATCTGGATACTGCTGATTATCCTGTCGACCATATATGTCATTCTACAAAAAACAGGAAAGTTTTGGGAAAATTTAAAGTTGAAGCTAATGGAAAAATTATTTGTCGTTTTGTAGGGCTCAGACCTAAAGTGTATGCTCTCGACAAAGATGGAGGTGTCATCAAGAAGATCAAAGGCATAAAGCATAGCGCAGTTAGGCAGTACATCAACTTCGATAGCTATGTGGAATGTCTTAAAACGCAAAAGATCCTAAGAACTCCTATGAACTTAATCCAATCCCGAAAACATAATGTTTCTACAGTTGAAGCTAATTAAATAGCCCTATCGCCTCATGACGACAAGAGAGTGATTGCTGAGGATGGAGTATCAACATACGCGTACGGACACTATAGTATTGCAGAAAGTGTGCAACAGGGGACAATTTAGATGAGAAGATAATGCTTATCTCTGTAAGCTAAGCTACAAAATGACTATTTACACAAGTGACATCTATCCTACGACTCTCACGACGCCTGAGGAAGAAAGATGAAATAACAAAAATGGAGGAAGGCGTTAACTCTGACACTAGGATTAAATTCTAGTGCTGGTCTCCACCCCAGATAAAAGAGGAGAGGCGTCTACTACTGAACTACAAGCTAACTGAACGCACTTTACTTAATGTTAAAATAGGTAAATTGAAAAAGTAACTACTATCTCGTAATCTGAAATATCCTTGAAAAAACTTTTACTTAGCTATAAAATGATTTAAGTAACTGAACTTGGTCTGAAAAATCCTTGAAACACCCATACACCTGATAACATCTGAAAAAGCTTGAAAATAGCATAAGAATTTTGGTTTAGCGTTACGACTTATTACAAGACGATGCAGTGGGGGTGAAAGCTTGAAAAAACACAAGAGTATAAAGATATCAATTTGCATGAAAATACGTGTGAAAACTCTACGCCCAGGCCATTGCAAATGTACCTCTAAGAGAAACGAAGATATCTCTAGATGGAAAACCTTTAGCTATGAAACCTAGAGCTCTTAATCCTAGAGCTCCGAGATCATACCTCAATACCTAACCTCCGGATCCTACAGTTTTAACCTCCTGACCAGCATCCTTTAGCTACGAAGCTTATAACTCTTAACCCTAGAGCCCTCAGATCATACCTCAATACGTAGCCTCCAGATCCTACAGCCTTAATCTCTAGACCGAGAGATCTAACCTTGAATGCATACGACCTAGCCACTAAACCTACAGCCTTTAACCTTCAGACCAGCAACCTTTAGCTATGAAGCCTACAACTCTTAACCTAGAGCCCTCAGATCATACCTCAATACGTAACCTCCAGATCCTACAGCCTTAAACTCTAGACCGAGAGATCTAACCTTGAATCTATACGACCTAACCACTAAACCTACAGCCTTTAACCTTCAGACCAGCAACCTTTTGCTATGAAGCCTACAACTCTTAACCTAGAGCCCTCAGATCATACCTCAATACGTAACCTCCAGAACCTACAGCTATTAACCTCCCAGACCAGCAACCTTTACCTGTGAAAACCTGAAGCTCTTAACACTAGATCATACATAGATACCTGATCATACATAGATACCTAACCTCTAGATCTTACAGCTCTCAACCATCCTGACCAACAGACTTCGCCTGTGAAAACTCTTAATCCTAGAGCCCCCAGATCATACCTCAGGACCTACCCTCCAAATGCTATAGTTATTAACCTCCCAGACCAGCAACCTTTACCTGTGAAAAACCTGCAGCTCTTAGCACTAGAACCCCCCTCCCAGATCATACATAGAGACCTAGCCCCTAAATCCTACAGCTCTCAACCATCCAGACCAACAGACTTCACCTGTGAAACTATTAACCCTAGAGCCTTAGATCATACCACAAGAGCTAACCATTAAATCCTACAGCTATTAAGCTCCCATACCTGCAGCCCTACCTGTTTAAACCTGCAACCCTTAACCCTGGAGCCCCAGATCATACCTCAAGACCTAACCTCTAAGACCTATAGTTATTAACCTCCCAGACCAACAGTCTTTACCTAAGAAACCCTGCAACTCTTAACCCTAGAGCCTCAGATCATAGCTCAAGACAAACCCTGAAAACACCTCAAGACACAGCATTTAAAGTTACAGCAAATTAAGAGGATTGACTACCTGCCCAAACACTGTCTATATCCGCTCAACATACAGATTGCGCATTGCCGCCATCTTGCTCTTTTGGGTCTGCGCTGGAACCGTCCATTTTAACCTACTGACATCCCTCTCTGCATCTCTGTGAATTGCCCAGTGAAAGAAAAAAGACAGAGGAAAAAATAGTGTAATTACTGGAAAATTCAACTGTACTCTTTCTGTGTTTTAAGGAGGTCAATACTTTTGGTGCAGCAAAACCTATTTAAATCATACGGTTTATTAGTTATGCAAGGTACTCGGAATAAAGAGGAATTCTGTGGACGCTGTAATATAATTCAAATTTACATTCCTTTTTCCAGGAACATATCTCGGCATGTAGCTCTTTAATAAATACTTTAGAGACAATTACGTGAAAATCAAGTTTTAAAAGGAAACTTGCATATAATGGCTAGCCTGAAGAATGAGCATTTTCATGCAAAGTTCATATCTAAAAATAAGTACCATTTTTGTATAAGACGACGTTAAAGTTTTGAGATAGGCTGTTCAAAGACACGCAGAAACGAAACTTTTTCTAGAAAAAATTCTGATATATGGACATTAGAACATATATCTAGAGAAACATCATATCGAAGTTTTGGGTAGAATGGAAGACCTTCTCTGCCAGGGACGGTTTGTTATAGGGGCGCGAAGGGCGAGCCCCCTAAAACATATTTCGGAATTAAATGAACCAAGGCCTTGCGACTATTAAGAAAAACTTTTTTCCCCCAAGAGGAATGTGTGCGCGTATAAATAATAAACACAGTTCCTTGGTGAATGAGTAGTATGAACCTCAAGGGACATTGAACTGTTCACTTGACGTATTTACAAATTTTTTACGTTAAGCAAATGTTGCGGCTGCACTTTGTGTATGCGTCACAGTGTGCAGATGCTCTACTACTTGGAACCTTTTGGCAGAAGCAGTACTTCGTTTACATGATAAACAAAATAATATTTGGCTGGCCCCGTAGCTCAGTCGGCAGAGCACCTGCCTACTGTGCTAGGGGTCCCGGGTTTGATTCCCGGCTGGGGGTGGGGATTCTTCTCCAACCAAGTTGGTTCTTCCCCAGAGTCTGATGATACAACCCAACGATTACGGGTTAACACCATCGATATGTTCCAAAGGAGAACGGCCGCTGATATGACCATTGCAGTTAAAGGCGGGGTAGAAATGGAACAGCAACAAAAATAATACTTGTCTATCCCTACTAAAATTGTCACTCCCGAACTCCGATTCATATTTACATAACACAGAGGAACGTGACAATGACGAAGCATAGTGTTTTTCACTCCGTACTCTGATTTCTGGACTGTGAGTGCAACTGAAAGCAAACGTAACCAAATACCTCTGGCAAATATGAACTTGTCATACCTCAGGAAACACCATCACACAGGGAACAAGGGGAACGCAGCTTCTGTTGTATTACGAGGAAACAATTAGCTAATACAACGAAATATTCCACTACAGTCGCTGGTTGTTATTTCAAAAATTAAAATATAATAAATAAAAATGAATGAATGAATAAATAAATAAATAAGTAAATAAATTAAGTAAATAAGTAAGGAAATAAATAAATAAATATGTAAATAAATACATAGAACTGCTGCATGTGTGAACCAAACAGAATTTTTATTTAGGCTAGGAACAGAAAAATATGCCATTACCTGTTAAATATTAATAAATATGCATGCAAAATTAGTTTTTTTCCAAAACATATATTTCTTACTGCGCCAGTGACCTCTTAAAGGTGAGAATGGTAAATAATACTGCTAGTGCATACATTTAGTCTAAGGTAGCTACAAAATAGGAATGAACATAAGGCTGACCTAGGCGTGGCTGGTCCATCATTGTCTAGCCAATAAGGTGAGTGAAATGTTGTACAGTTAAGCATGCATACTGGCTCGTTTGGCCGAAACGTGCGGATACTTTCTTTGCGCGCACAAAAGATACTCATTACAGAATAATTTTGTTTATCCCATGTCACCGAGCTTATATTTCTGAGGCTGACTGTCCAAACCCCATGTTTATGGGATATCTGGTTTCGGAGATATGGAACGATAAGACGACTGACTAGAAAGAAAAGAAACAAATGTCAGTGAAGAAAAATACACACGTGCTATGCTGCGGTTGCAATTTGTATCTTGCTTTCAGTAAGGTGATCTTTTAAGAGTGTACACGTGCTTTTCAAAGATCGTAAATATGTCACTTAGCAAGCCTAGTACTTGTGCACCTAGTACTGACTACAAGACAACTCGTAAGATATTACATAAGCAGGCCAGAAATATTTTTCATGTGTATTCTTTTTTCAAACAATTGTGAATTAAAGACATCTTCGAAAGTTCTAATTTCGCTCAAAGCCGAGAATAAATGGGACAGGCTTGTCACGTGAGTGCTCATACTGTGACGAAAATTGTTAAAGAAAGCAAACAGTTCACCAAATTAGGAGAAGTTCCCATATTTAGATCTCCTGGAAAACAGAGCAACATTCTAATACACATTCGTATCTTCCGTATTAATTATTAAGCATTTTAACCAAACAAACATTGGTTTAAAGTACATTACACGCAGTATACAATTACGGCATCATTAAAGTAGAGACTATATTCACAAATCGTTGAAATGTCAGTACTTTGTTTCACTGTTGCAAACATTATTCTTTTGTGGAACGAAACTAATTTGTGTCATTTCGTTTTGTAATCATATGAACGATGCTGCGTAGGCAAACTCTTCTCACGTTCAAGGTTTTAAGCTTCATTTTATGCCATCATGCGATAGTCATTATGTGTGTGTTTACACACATGCGGAAATAGCGAGCTTTGCCATCAACATCTGTAGATACATCTCAGCTCACTGCTAGAGGGATACCGTGAGACAAAGACAGACAGTCACCCGCTGGCTGTAGACCTGGCAACGCAAAGAGAACGCGAACACTTCTTTGGCTGTGCCCACGTTCATTCTTATTTTGTAGCTACTCTACTCAAAAACTCTGCGCATTTTGCATACAAATCCGGGCTCTGATAATCACATTAATAATTATCAGAATACCTTATCACAGAACATGTTGGAAATACCGTGCATCTACTTCAACACACCTGTCGAGTATTATTAGGAAGTGTCCATTCACACGTATTAGTTCAGCGTCTGAAATAGAGCTAATTACCCTCTTATATTTTAATTCTTCTATTGTGAGAGGATTAGCTTTGTGTACTTTCAAGTTGCCCTATAAATAAAACTAGCGTGCCGTAACATCCAGAGACCAAACGGCCCATATTTCCTTAATAATGATGCTGTCCTCAAACCTTTCTGCATTTATTATATATGTTCTGCCTTTCTGGTACATGTTCTGCCTTTCTGGTACATGTTCTGCCTTTCTGATACATTTTCTGCCTTTCTGGTACATGTTCTGCCTTTCTGGTACATTTTCTGCCTTTCTGGTACATGTTCTGCATTTCTGGTACATGTTCTGCCTTTCTGGTATATGTTCTGCCTTCCTGGTACATGTTCTGCCTTTCTGGTACATGTTCTGCCTTTCTGGTACATGTTCTGCCTTTCTGGTACATGTTCTGCTTTTCTGGTACATGTTCTGCCTTTCTGGTACATGTACTGCTTTTCTGGTACATGTTCCGCATTTATAGGCTCTATTACTCGGTTTGAATTTAATGCTCACCACAGCCCTATTTTTATCATGAAAGAGAGTTTCATGGACGAAATTGAGTTTGTAGCATAATATCGGTTGTATTTTGGTGAGAGATGACACATGATCATTAACTGAAACCATGCTTCGTCACTGAGCAGTAATAATCGCGAATCGACTATTTCCTCATTAACATTTCCTCAACATCCGGTTTCAGAAATTCACGCGACTCTGGTAGTCACGTGGTTGTAATTCCTGGATAACAGTAACCTTGTATGGTTTGAGTTTTATGTTTTGTTGCTTTCCATGCTAAAGCTTTCGAAATGTCTGTTTCTTGTGCAAGGCGCCTAAGAGGTTTTCAAGGTGATCGTTCTAACCTTTCTCCGATTTCGTCTAATTTGTGCTCCGTAAGCACTTGCCTTTTTACTATTCTTTTCCGATCAAGAATTGATCCCATCTCCCTGAATTTATTTACAAGCAAACGAGCGACCTCTCTACTCGCAACACGGAACATAAGTGAGGCGGTGTTGTGCATGACTGACGCACGCGTGACGACCGGAACGGATGTAGGACGTTCGCACAGGGTATTCCAGCGAAGCTATGTTTTGTAACAGACGTACCTACTGTAGTTATTTGGCTTAGGTACACTTACGATTTGTATCCGTTGAAGTGCCGCGTTGAGGATGAATGAAAGAAGTTATTATAGTAACCCCTGTGTGAGAATCAGTAAGTGGCCTCAGTATTCGTGTGCATCTGTGTGGGGGTTATTTATTTATCCTTAAACTACAATTTATTTCAGAATGTTCCATTACAGAAAACTTAATACTACGTGTATATGTTCCACACGATTATAGGATTATCTAATATTACTGTACAATGATTACTGACTTCATATAATTATGTACTGACACTTATTTCAAAAGTTCAAAATCTATAATATTTACTATTCTTAAACAGTCTTATATGTCTTCCTATTAGCTGTTATTTGTTTTGTAGTGCTATTTCCGCCTGTCCATTATTCTTATATAAAATAAACTAGTACATGTAACTGATTTAGGAGTTATTAATAATTACATAAACTGTCAACTCAACAGCAAATATCTATGATTTTTACAATAGCATTTGTAAAAATATATACTATGTATAAATGATATATAAAATCATATAGACAATAAAATACATGGGCTTAGTGTCTCCGCAATGTCTGCTAGGTTTCGGGGCAATTAATGGTACAAACTCCGTTGTTGCTACCCTCTTAGCGTTGGCCATAAGGTTTATTGGCCTTGCCTTTTATATAGTCAAAGAAAGGCATTTACCGTTTCTCGAGAGTTGTAGAAAAGGGTAGTGTTGGAGTAGAGGTGGAGCACTCTGGTGAAGTACGTGGTAGGGAGAAGTGTTGGCCGTAGCAGCATCAAGCGACGTTAAGAAATTTGCATCGAGTGAAGCGCGAGGTGCATCCTCCGATATCTAAAGTATTCTCAAATTAAAATAAGTATTTTAGAGCTTCGAGCATATGTAGTTATGCGTACATTCCGCGAGTGCCGCCAAAGTTACTAAAACCTACAGACATCGGATAACTCGACGCCGAGACAAAAGAGTAGACGACATTCTAGTTCAAGAATCCTGAGAAAACCCAAATTCCCAGTCCAACCACATCACCTACTTCATAGTTCAGTAGTGATATAGATAATCGTCGAGGCGGACGCCTGCTCAGCCACAATAGCGATGAGTACAACGAAGTCAACAGATCGTCGCTTCAAAGCCCGAAGGAGTGAAGGACCTTCGAGATGACGCGACAGTTTATAGGCCACTTTACACCATTCTCTCTAACTGCTGTTTTTAAATAACTTCTTTAACTTTTTAATATCTTAATGCATGCATTAGTTTCTTTGACGTTTCTACTATATGGTCGATGTGCTGACAGAATCTGAATCTGTTGTGTACTGTTATTCACAGATATGTTATACTCACTGTCTACTCTATTTTTCTATTCTTCAGGTTTACATTAAATTGTTGCCAATGTTTTTCTTTCTAGATATTAGCATTACTTCACTTTTACTTCTATTGAAAATTATCTTGTTTGCTTTGGCCCATATCGTATTTTTTTCGGAATTATATGTTTGCTTCATTGTCTTACTCCAGTGTATTTTTTCCTTTGATAAGTACCAGATTGTCGTCGCAAAAGACGATGAATTTAGTGCTTATTTTGAATTTTAGTTTAAGTAATGTTCCATAACAGGTGTTCCATAGGACAGGCCCACAGGACTTTTGTGGACATACCTTAGTTATTCTTCTTTCTACCGAAATGTTATTTATTACACTGTGGATCATCTCCAATTTAGCTTTGTGTTAATCTGCACAAATGCTGATTGCAGGACGCTATTTAGGTCACTATGGATAATATGAAATTTTAATCTGAGGATAAAAAAGACTAATGTAAATAAGTGGAACACAATAACAGTGGGTAATTAGGAATTCATGTTGATATAACCTTAATTAGGAAATCCACTTTGATAAGGTTTGAAAAATAAAAAAGTGATGTGTAGCAACCACATGAGTTTCTCTACCCTTGCACAAACTATTCTCATACATGCTTATTCCTCTGTCTACTTCATTATTAATGGAGAAAAACATCTTATTACTAACATTCTTTTAGGTGCAAGGGGATCTGTGAATAGAGACTTTAAGCTAGAGTCCAATTTTTAAAGAGCTGGTAGCTATGTGATGGCTTTGAAATTCCGTTCTTTTTGCAAGCCAAGAGAGAAAAACAACGAATAACGGTATCCTATTTAAGTGAAGTACAAAATTGGAAAATTCAGATAAATAATAAGAAATGTCTCGGAAAGGCTCACTCCACAAAGAAAAAACGTATTTGATATAAACTCTGTGCTTTAGTGAGCTGAAAGCTTTTTGTGTAGTAATATTTTGTCTCTCTTTACATTTTAGTTATTAATTATGCAAAAGTCATTAATACTGAAGAGGGCTTCTGAGGACATATGCAGAAAATTCAATATATACATTTCATTTGTTATGAAAATATGTTAATTACATTAGAGGCATGTTTTAGAAAGTAAATCTTTTTAAATGTTTCATATAAAGGATTCATGTGCCGTTTCGCAGTGGGCTAGAGCACTGTGCTTGGAATGCGGACGGAATGCACCCAGGATCGATCCCGCCCCTGGGGTGCGGAATTTAAGTCCGGGTATGGCACTGGTGCCCACTCATCATCGTTAGAAAATTGAGGATCTACGGTAGGTAGAGAACCCTGGTCTAGAAAGCCCACTTTCCGGCAGGGGTGCCGAGATGTACCCCGTATAGATTGGATGATCGCCCTCCTCTGCCTTGCGTATGTGGGCGTGAGACCGGCAGTCGGATTGGCAGGCTTAGGCCCGCTTTGGGCTATCATGCCATGGGTTACATATAAAGTATAGTTGGGGTGGAGGATGTTCTTGAAAAACTTCGTGTTGTATCTTTTGAGATGCGGAGTTTAAATACAAAGTTTAGCATTTCGTTTTTTGATTTTATGCTGTTCTGACACATCTACACACACTGAAGGGGGTCCCGAGCTCTATTCAACCTCCTGATCACAATGGACATGGCTAGCTGCTTACCTCATTGGCCTCGTCGTCGCCTCATGTGTTTGTCGTGGGTTCGATGAAGTTTCTCGAAAAGCAGCTGCTGAAAGATTGTCGGATGGGAGTATGGATATTTCTTTGGCGAAAGGAGTTGATCTCGGGGAATGGGAAGTGGGGCAACAAATACAGTAATGCAAGTTTCAGCACAAAGTAGTCCTTCCTTTATTACTTGCATTCAATTTTAACTTTATGAAGATCACCGATCGAACACTATCACTTCCATTTGTATAGTATACCACAGGAAAGAAAGTGTCCGGAGAATGAGACGCAGGGGGCTTGAATATGGTTCCTACACCCTCCTTCGGTAGTTTATGACACCCCATGTCAATTCAGTTACAGACCATAACAAAAAAATCTGTCTGCTTCTACTTGTGTGAATGAATCTTCTCGGTTTTAGTGTACAAAGTGAATAGGGCGCATTGTTTTAACAGTTCTGCTCCTTGTGTAGCATTTGTTCCCTGTTACACACATTCGCTGTCCTTGTCCCACTGTATAAAGGGGCGCATTCCTTTCAGGGACGTACTTTGCGTTGGTGGACAGTATACTGTTCATTTGTATTCCATTGAATGCTGTCTAGTTTCTCAGTTACGGCGCCGATATATAGGCAAGACAACGTTTCGATTCAATTAAAGTCGCCAAGTCATAAAAATTGACAGCCTTAAGGATTCCCAAATAAGTTCGGGTATAGTATGAAAGTGTTCCCGCGCTCCGTGAGGTAGTTGAGATGCGTCCATGTCGGTAGCTATTCAATGAGTTACAACCAGCACTTACGGACGACTCGCAGCACGACTTACTGATCACTGGCTAAATTTCGTATCTGCAGCTCCATATTGAAATGTTTTGTCTTAACCTAATAACTTCTCATTGGTCAACATTTTACACCACCTAATCCACCAAAATATTTCGCATTTGATACATTTAATTTGTTTGAGTAATCTTCATCCCAACTTCAAAAATGACACATCAGTCATGCACACACTTTCGGAACTTTTTCTCTCCCTTTCTCCCGACCAGGGTTTATTAGCTAAGGTTCGCACAATATCTGGACACCCTCGTATAACATTACAGTAGAAAACCAGAAACTGCTTCACCCAAAATGCACGCGAAATTGCATTTGTTTACTGAAAAACTACTTACATGCATCTTACATGCTAACGGTTTAAGTGCTAATAATGCCTTATATTAAAATTAACTAATTGTCTGTTTGGGCATATCGGTAGAGTTACCGTCCAATTCACGGGCCTCTTTCTAAACATGCTTGCTTTTTGTTCAGGGATGTGAAATCATGTAATTCCACTGAAAGATAGGTGTCGAACTGTGAAACAGATATGCAATACATTCGCTACTTACAAGGTCAGCTGTTAAGACTCGGGCCTCACAATAAAAAACAAAACCGCTATTTTTTTCTTTATTTCTCAACATAATCTCCAGAAAGGGTAATACGTTTGTCATATCGGTGTTGTAATTGAGTTAAATGATCTATACAATGCGATTTATAATGGTCATCAAATTAGCTGTTTACTGTGACCTCCTCCTTACAATGAAATCTTCGTTCTCTAAGAAACTTTTTGTGGTTCGGGAACAGGTGGTAATCTGGCGAAAAGGGTACATGTTCCAGCAATTCGAACTTTAATTCGCACGTTTTTCCCATTGCAAATCCTGAACGATGGCCCGGAACATTTTCGTGAAGAAACAGGACTTTTTTCTTTGCCAAATGAGTTATTTTTCTTTCCACCTCATCACTCAAACCTTGCATCAAATTAAATGTGTAGTATTTAGCGCTCACTTTTACTAGGTATATACAGCACCGCAGGCGGTGACACTGGTGATACATGAGATAAAGTTGGAACACCGGTGGAATGAGATGGGATGGCGGGGAAAACCGGAGATCAAACGTTTCAGTAAGCTTGCGTGATACTTTTACCCTTTCCAAGTAATCAATAAAAATAATTCCCTGTGTATCCCAGAAAACATTCGCCATCACCTTGTTAGCTGACAAAATTGACTTTGCCTCTTTTGGGGTTGGTTTACCTGGCGCAATCCAGTTATGATTGTGAATTACTTTCTGGAGTGTAGTGATGCATACAAGTTTCATCCATGGTAATAATTCATCTCAAAAAATTCACTGGAATATTTACGGCAGAGCTACAAATTCTTAACAAAAACAGTTTTTCTCTAAATTTTGATCACGTGTCAACAAAGGCACACCCATCTTGCACATATCCTGTGAAAGCTCAAACCATTACTTAAAATATTACCTGCACGTTCTTTTGATATTTTACAGCCTCTGATATTTCAAACAACTTTATTCTGCGGTCTTCCAGTACAATGATTTCTGGAGTTGTGACTTCCACAGGGTGTCCAGAGCAAGGCTCATCACTAGTACTCGTACGTCCCATTTTAAACTCTGCAACCCAGGTTTTAATCATTGTCAATGAAGGGGAAGAGCCTTTCAATGTACTGTCAATTTCCTTCTTGATTTATTTAGGCGTTAAGCCTTTTAAATGGAAGTATTTAATCACTGCTCGTTTTTCCAAATCCTCAATTTTCGTAAAACATCTACACTGGTCTTGCTTAAAATGTTGTCACTCAAAAAGTAAACAAGCTATTGACCTCTAACTATAGATACAAGCTAGTATAGAGTTAAACGTCAATCTTGCCCAGTGGCGCCATCTCTATGTGAGGCCCGGGACATATCAGCCGACCCTCGTGTTGTAGGTAAAGAACAAAAGTCTTGTAAATGATGGTACTTGTGGCTAGAAATAATCTGTTATAAATGCGAATAGTAATGAGAATTACCGACGAATTCAGCTTAGCACTTCCGAGGTCCACCTATCCTTCTACTGGTAAATAAACAAATCACATCATCCTGCAGTTATTGCCCTACGCCGCGGCACCCTATTTAATAGTAATCCATTACACTGGCGAGGTTTCAACTTCTTCTTGCGCTTCTTCACCTTCCTCACCTGTAAACATGATTCCTGACACAGGGCATTTTTAGGGAGCTTTTTCCTCGCGATTCCACATACTTGAAGTTTATCTTTACGATCTCATGGCTACGTTCTGTCGTCTTTCTATGGTTATAACTGCTTCACTCCCTTGCTTATAAAAATTTTCCTCAGCTGACTGCCTGACTCAGAGCCTAAAGTCAAAATAAATTAACGTAACAGTGAGCGTGTAATTACAAATTACATGGCCAATAGATGTTATATGTTTACAATTCCCATGATGCAACATTACCTCGGTAATTACTAGATAAGTATTTAGCGACATTGTTGGTTTATAAAGAATACAATATCCCCTTATATGCAATTTTCATTTAACTCCTCAAACTTACAAGAATTTACAATATCTATTTATACAATATATATTTGAATTTCTGGAGCTTTGACTAACATATTCCATTAAGAAGAGTGTTAAAAATCTTTATTCCAAATATTTTTTCACAACTAGTAGTCTTATTTACTCTGGAGTAGGGTAACTTATAGTTCTTTGTATATCTAGCAGTGCCTGTGTGTGTGTGTGTGTGTGTGTGTGTGTGTGTGTGTGTGTGTGTGTGTGTGGGTGTGTGTGTGTGTGTGTGTGTGTGTGTGTGTGTGTGTGTCTGGATGGGTGGGTGTGCATTTCTATTTTAGCACTGTAAGTGTGAACATTTTCTTTTGCTTGTATTAGGACGTCATAGACACAAATTTACCATTGTAGGATTTTATTTTTGTATTGCACACAGTGACTTATGTCTTGCATCCGATACAATTGCCACATCATCATCATCATCATCATCATCATGATCATGATCATCATCATCATCATCATCATCATCATCATCATCATCATCATCATCATCATCATCATCATCATCATCATCATCATCATCATCATCATCATCATCATCATCATCATCATCATCATCATCATCATCATCATCATCATCATCATCATCATCATCATCATCATCATCATCATCATCATCATCATCATCATCATCATCATCATCATCATCATCATCATCATAATCATCATCATCATCACCATCACCATCATCATCATTATCATTATTTTTTTATTTTAACATCTCAGATATCCCTGAATTAGTGCAGTATCAAGTTAATTCGTATCAAAATATGGTCTGAGAAAGAAAGAAAACCGAAAATAAGCTACTTGAAATCCTTTGAAAGAGTTTCTCTATTCATTATTAAAAATACAACATAAGACAAATTTCTTCATACAAGGTCCATATGAGTTTCACAGCAACTGTGTATCTAATACTACTACCAGTAACTTTATCAGTTGTAGTCTCACTTACAGCTACAGAGTTCTTTAACACATAGGTGACTGCTTAGTCATTTAAAACCCATTGTTTTTAAACTGAAATTGTGCCTGTTCAATATTGTTGTAAACTAGGTGTGATCATGTTGAAGATCTTTATGAACATTCAGAAAAGAGATATATTCAATAAATAAACCGCATGAAGTAAACAGGTATTTGGATCTGTAACATAAACACCAACAGAAAAAGCAAAAGCCCATGAACAGAGCCTTGCGAGCAATTATTGTTATTGTGTTCCTCTCACAAGAATGTGGCAGTAAGGAGTTTGTTTGACATCAACAATTAACATTTTCAGTGAATGATTATGACTAGTTTCTGTATATAGTAAGGCTAAGGCTTCTTAGAAAACACATATCCTCATGCCAGTAATACAGGTATACCAATGTAGTGTGATGTGTTTAATGTATATAATAGATATATTTCTATTATTGTGATCTTCCATGTCCTACTGTTATGTCCTCCCCAGAGAGCATAACCCTCCTGAGACATTTTCTCGTCTGAGACCACTATATTACAGTATTAGATTCTTTTTCAATAACTGTACAGCTTATAGAAATATAACAATTTGCAACAAAAGCTCCACTTAACTTAGAAAAAGATGTTAATTCTTCTTTATAATTGATATCTTTTCACGAACTCTTATCCGCATCTTCAGTCAAGAAAAAGCACAGGAGAAAACAAACTCGTTGTTAAGGGAATTACTATATTCTTCTGTGTTTTCAGTATTACTATGTTCTTCTGTTTTTTCAGTATTACCAAAATCTGAAAACAAAACAAACTTAAGAACAGAACCAACTGCTGGTATTTCAAAATTCATTACGCGATGTTTATTTTTCAAACTAAATATATTTTCCCAACCCATATCTTTTCTAGCTTCACTGTAGCTAGCTTCATTTTCTACATAACTGTACAACTGTTTACAATCTGTAATTTATGCTTTAAAATGTTCAAGTAGTAGCCCTTTATTAGCTTTCTATCTTCTGCAGTATTGTACCATGTCTAGTACAGTCAAAATTAATAAGGTTCAGAAGGTAAAGGGATTCAAATCCTTAAAAGGTGTGTCTGTTTGTGATGACTGATGCACTTTTCATCATAACGAGAAGAAACGCATGGTGACTTTCCATTTGAAAGGTTAACTACTGAACGTTCAAATCGATATTAAACTTAGATGCGGCAAGTGACACAAAACGTTCTATGCTCATATGGTTTAATAAGATATACATTTTTAATGTAGTACGATTTTGTTTATTTTACGTAGTGACAGTAAAATTATTCAAAAACTAATTAGAATGAAGGGAACTTCACAGACTCCTCCCAGAAAATTCAAGGGACAAATTTTATTCACTTGCTAATATCTTAAATATATAATATTTTAATTAATACTGTCGCGGAACGGGCATAAAGGTTTAGGCGCAATTAGATAACAGACGGCGGAGAGTATTTTACGGTAATAAAGGGCTTGCATAAACCATAGCGCAGCTAGTGTACACAAAGATGATGATAATGATGATGATGATGATGATGATGATGATGATGATGTGTATAAGGGCGCTCAACTACGGCGGTCATCAGCGCCCTGTACACAAAGAGACGGCAAATGAAGATAGCTGAGATAAAAGATTTACCGAAAAAAAACCTGAATTAAATGGGAATTTCTGGTAACATCTGAGTTATTTCGGGTTCTTTATTGTTCTGGAAATCTCTCGAATTACGAATGAGGTATTTAAGGAAGAGACGATTTGAAACAGGAGTAGTTGTGTAACACGAGTGTTGAGAGCTGATCAGAACGTTGTTTGTTATTGTCATCGACCTTGGTAGACTGTGTGTATGTGACGTAATATTGTTACGTGAGAATTGAACAGTGTAATCCTACGCAAATAAAGAACGATTTTTATTTCGTGCAAATTGGACTTTTAATTCTACGAACCCACAAAGTCACAATACTTACACCTTTCTGCATCTCGAAACTTATTTTTCGAATCTTAAAAGTGACCCTAAACTAATTTTTTGAGCACAATTCGAAAAAAAATCTCGTTTTTAACCCATCACGGAAGGTTTTCAAACTACTCATAAATAACAGAAATGAAATTAAAGCTTTGTGAAGCGTAATAAAAATTGAAAAGCTACGCCATAATTGCAATGTGTTATTTGCCACTAGTTAATCATTAATTGATGATAATTATAAGCATATTCATAACGTTTTCTCAATATTGCACTTTCAATTTTCTCCTCTTTGGCCTTCTCGCATGTTGTTCAGAGCAGTCCCTTTTTAACATCCAACGTTAGTCCGCCATCATGAGAACACTCCACTTTCAATTATAACTTATTTCTATATTTTTAATAACCTGGTAAAATGTTTCACTCTGTTACACACTAAAATATCCTAAATTATCAGCGAAATAATTTAGACGGGAATGAAGTTTTCGGATTTGTGGGCCAACGAATGCACTAGTTTTATTTTTGTCATAGGATAATAAAGGAAATGTAACACAAAGATATTTAAAATACTCACTGTCTATCTAAAGTTTTCAGAAATTGTTTCATTAAGCCTAATTTTACATGGATAGGTGGCAACACTACTTTTGAGGGGTCAATAAAAGGTTCACTTTATATTTTTTTTCGCTCGTTAATTTAGTCCTTTGTGCCCACTGTTCCCTTTGCCAGAGTTCTTACCTAGCTCTGCAATCCCATTCACATAAGAAACAAGATATTTTGTGGAACCAGCCTGTTGATCAAGTAAGAGTCCAATAATCTTGAAATCTATATAGACTAGCAATCGATCGTTTTCGTATTGTAGTCTTCGTACCAAAAACTTAACACTATCATATGTATTCTTTTAAGGGAATGCTGCACCGAAATCGGCTAAAAATATGGGGAAAATATTTTTGTATTGTTTTTGAGCTAATAAAATACTTTAAACCTTTTGTATCATAATCCAACTAAATTTATGAGTTTCAGGCATTTAAATACCTTCACACGGCAATTTAAATGCCCGTGGGCACGTGCATGCCGGCCCTTGGATTCACAGAATTCTGCCATTTGAGTTCGATTGAACGTATTAAATTAATACATTAGAAATTAGCGGACAAAGTTTCCGGTGGAATTTTGTATGTTGGTATGATGGTTGTTTCTAACAATATGTTGCACCTTGGAAACAAAACACTGGCTGAAAACATTGAAAGCAAATGGTAATGTTTATATTGTGCTTTTGTGTGACTTTCTAACTTGGTCGGGATTTTCTTGTGTTTCTCGTTAAACTACATACTGTTTATATATAATTGATGAACTTTAGTGTGCCATTTAACATTTATAAAGGTATTTTATACATCAAAACGTGCATTTAACTGTTATATTGGTTGTAGGTAAAACATTCTTTGAAACAGCTGAAATTTTGTTGACTGTGTACATAGTTAGCATCATGAATAGGCTAAACGATACATGGGAAGAAACACCTAAACATAACACAACAATGGGAACACACTTGAGGCCTGATGCGGTAAGAGAACTAATGCCTGTGTACCAAAGGCTGGCATTAGATGAAATCCTAAGGAGATGTACAGTGCGTAAGGCACAAAATGCAAATGAAGGTTTACATAACATGATATGGCATAATTGCCCAAAAGAATATTTATGTCAAAGAGACTTCAGGTTGCTGTGACATCAACCATCAGTGAATTCAATTTTGGTTGTTCTGCCTCACTCAAGCTGCAGTCAGACATAATGGACACAGATTTCACCAGCATCTCTAAAAATTAGCCAAGGGAAGGACCAATTACGCTTACTTCATTCAGCAGTTTCTGGGAAAGTAACTTCTAAAACATCCAGAAGGAAACTGAAATTGAAGAAAACTACTGTAGAAGAGAGAAGGAAGAGGCAAGAGGGTCCAAATTATCTATCTGGAGGGTTTTAGTCTACTTCGAGGCATGTACCTGAAGAGGAAAATGTTTTGGATTTTAAAATTTGATTTACTTAGTTATAGTTATTTCAACATTTTTTGTCATTCAAATTGTTCCACACGACGCATTTTTGATTCAGTCCCTCTAAAAGATTCAACATGTGTTCTTAAAAAGCAAACACAGGTTTCTATCATATGAATTTTTAATATTCATTATATTTTAAAGTTATTGATATATAAAATCAAAGGTTTAATTATTTTTTTGGCTTTTTTTGCTCCTTACCTAATTTTTCCCCTCTGTAACTAAAGGCAGTATAAGAAATTCATATGGTAGATATTTTTTTCATAACCACATTAATATTTTTAGAAATAGAAAAATTAAAATTATGAACATTTTAATCACGTGGAGCGTTTTGAATTTTGCCCAAATTTTGAATTTAAAAATTCATTACCCAAAAAGTATTGAAGATATTAAAATAAAAATTTGAATTCTCTTTCCACTATGCATCAGAAGTAAGTGGTAAAAATTTCAGCAAGATTAGTTGAAAATTTCTGGATTTTGGGTTTTAAGTGCTGCGTCCCCTTGAAACAAAAGAGTGAGCTTCTAAAATGATAGGTTGGATGTTTCCATTATGAAGCAAAGAACCTTTAAGACGTTTTGAGTAGAATCTACGAAGAGCTTCCACTCTTTTAAATTATTAATTTTAAGGACAAGACACATTTTTGTACTTCCCCTACGGTGGATATAGTTCGATTTTAATTCATGTAAAATATATAAATATAAAACATAATACTACTTATGATATTTCACATTTTAAGTACCTAATAAAGTTGAAATTATAAGCTGTTGAGCCTTTCTAACAATCGCTAAGCACACGCCAATATCACTGCTGTACCTACATTACGAAAATATTCAAAACATAACATTATGAATTGCAAACAAATCTGACGTGGTAGGCATAACTAAATTCAGTTGTGCAATCAGTGTGAAAATTTAATTCAGATACGCCCATTCATTAAAAGAATCCATACAGAACGTGATATATATATATATATATATATATATATATATATATATATATATATATATATATATATATATATATATATATATCGATGTAGCCATTGAAAGTATTGAAAGAAATTGAAAATGGCAATCGTTATTCGCGGCATAGTTTGGGGTGAGAGAATTTTCTCGCAGGTCTTTGTGTAGCATCCTTAGAAGATGCTGAACTGATATGAAAAGTTTAAATTTAATGACTTTCCGTGTTATACTATTCAAACACACAGGTATGAGGGCTGTTCAATAAAGAATGATCATAAATTTTTACGGTCAAAATTTATGGCAATAAAATTCAATATTCTTATATTCTGTTAGCGTAATGTCAAACAAACACGCCGTAGTATTTTCATTGTTGGTACTCCCGGTTCCCGCCTGTGAGAACCAGCCAAGTTCAGATAAGTTCAGTATTGCCTACCGCTGCAATGGAGGTAACATGCAGTTAAAGTTGATGTTGGGGGAAGATGCGGAGTTTCTTTCAAACGTAATCATTGCTGATGAAACTTGGCCACATCATTTTGATCCTGAGAGCAAACAGCAAAGCTCAGTGTGGAAATCTTCATCACTAACCTCCAAAAAAGCAAAAGTGGTTGCTTCTGCTGGGAAACTTAGGGTCATCACATTTTTGATATTCATGGAATGGTTTATCTGCATGTTGTACCTGCACACACATCAGTAACTGGACAATACTACCGGAATGTCCTGAAAAACATTGCAAGATATCAGGCGCAAAAGACCACATTTCTATGAAGCAGGCTGGATGCTGCACCACGATAATGCGCGGCTGCATTTTGCCAATGTTGTTGCTGAATATCTTGCAAAAATCAACGCGAAGTGCATCCCTCACCCTTCCTATAGTCCGGATTTAGCCCCATGTGACTTTTTTTTTCTACTCCCTAACTTGAAGAAGCGCCTTCGTGTGAGGCATATGTAGTGTTAAACGCCCGCTTTTTCTACATACGGCATCGCAGGCGATGACGCTGATGATACATGAGATGAAAATGGGGCACCGGTGGAATGAGATGGCGGGGGAAAGCGGAGATCCCTGAGAAAAACCCGCCCCAGCGCCGTGCTGTCCACCACAATTCTTACTTTGTGGTCGCCTGGGATCGAACCCGGGCCACCTTGGTGAGAGCCAAGCGGTCTAGCCACTGAGCCACGGCGCGGCCAACGTGGTAGGTATTATCCATCATCAGAAGCAGTGGTGAAGGCTTCGGAGGCGATTTTGAAGGATCCCTCAAAAATGTTTTCCAGCATGTCTTTGAAGACTGGCAGAAACGCTGGGACAAGTGCATCGCATTCAGGGAAGACTAGTTTTAGAAGGACCATCAAAATTATGAGGATAAGTAAAGGCACTTTGTTAAAAAAAAGTTGTAATCATTGTTTATTGAACAGCCCTGGTACATTATTCTAAAATTGCTTTCTAAAGGATAATTTCAATTTCATATACAGGATGAATGACCTAAAACTTGCATCGCCAATATTTCCAAAATGGAAAGTGCTATTGATGTGCAATTTTCACAGCATTGTTTGGTAGTTAGAGGATCGTAGTTTTAGCCCATAAATGGACTTCAATATCACTTTGAAGGTGTATTTGTGGAGAAATACGCTTTTTTAAATAGAACAATGTCTAATTAGAATGTTAATAGTGTTTTTCGCAGAATTATAGTGCCAGTAGTTCACTAGATTTCTTATTTCGAAACTTTTATTCACCGACAATTATATGTTCCATTCAACCGGCTTAGTTGCTAAATACGATGTTGTGGTTTTTTTGTTCCATTTATACGCCGCCTTTAACTGCAATGGTCATATCGGCGGCCGTTCTTCCTTTTTGTTTTGTACTTACTAACAGGGAAGGTGTATTACGTTACCATTTTTCTCTCTTTTTTGAAGAGAGAGAGAGAGAGGGAGGAAGGGAGGTAGGAGGGGAGGGAGGTGGGGAGGGAGGAAGGGAGGGAACCTATTTCTATGTTCTTTTTTTTAAATTTATTTTATCTTATTTTACCTCACTGTCTTACATGGTGGGGAATGATGTTGGAAAGGGGCATCATACTGCCTGTATCGCTTATACTTGCAGTATTCACGGTTTGAAGGGTGCTATTTTCTTAAGCTGTACCATTGTTCATCTCTCATCGCGTAAAAATTGTCTGAGATGTGATATCGTACAATCAACCGGCGTGTCCAGTGTGTTTAACCATGCAAATGTACCCATTAACAGACAGAGCAGTGCACGTTGTAACGAAGGGCTCACCTTAGGAAGATTCAAGTGTTATTTATCTTCATGTGAAGCATCCCATCCAGCAGGTATCCAACTATTACACTTGTCTAGCACCCACTTCCATATCCCTGCTTTTCCGGAACTTACCATCACTCGATGTGAAAGTGAATCTGCTGCCGAGCAAATAGGGCATCCCAGGCAGCTAGCCATTCTGTGGCGATACAGTTTATCTGCCGTTGGAAGCATTTCATTTACAATTTCGTATGTCACCACTAACCATTTGGTGTTCAGTTGCTGAAGGCCAAAACATTTCAATATGCGCTGCCAAGGCAGCTGCGGATATTCTATCTGTACCTGCGGGCAAATTCGAACTATTTGAAGACATGCATAAATGTTCTTCACTTTGCACTTATCACAATTTATTGAGTGCACAAGGAGTAACCGCTCCAACGCGTAATAAGTATCTCGTAAAATCTCGGGTACCTTGCCACGTTGTCCTTGGCGCCTGAAATCTATATGCGTGCGTTGTATCATTGTGTCCACGGCATCACTCTGATTATTCAGGGCAAGCAGAAGAACCTTAATCATCAAGGCTTGCGACTGGAGAGCCACCTCTATTAATCCCCAGCCACCTTACCCCTTCGGGTGAGCTCGCGCAACACGGTAGAGCTTCTCTGTCCAGATGAAATAGCCCAAGATTTGTTCTATCCTCTGGCAATGCCGCTTTGTTGGTGGTAGCATGTGTGCAGGGAACCAAATCCTGCTGAGCGCGAAACTGTTACAATATCGTGTACGTTGAATCGCATTCAACATCCTGAGTTTCTGCTTATATATCATCCCACGCAATACATTAATCCGGGTCGCCTAGTTATTTTCCCTCATGTACATCTCGCTATCACTAAAGTTGACCCTCAAAATCTTCTTACGCCGCACCATAGGTATTCCTAAGATGGATGTGTCCGGCGTTCTGGTCCAATGGCTGAAATCTCGGATTACTTCATATTAAATGTCATCCCTGTAGATCCTTCGTAATCCTATAAACAATCTCTTCGGGGGTGGTAACTATTACCGTAGTATCATCTGCGTAGGCCCTCACAACAATTCGCTGCCCATATACCTCAAGTCCAGCAAGTGTGGATTGCAGCTGTTGGAGTAGTGGGTCAACATTCAGGGAGAATAGCATCATGGATAGGGGACATCCTTGTCTGCCTGAGTGTTTAATCGGTATAGCAGACGTTAAATAGCCATTGCAGATAACTTTTGATGAGGCACTAGCATACATGGCTCGAATCAGGTTGCTCCGACGGCTGGTCTTCTCTGAACGTACTCGTCGAACTTGATGATTGCTCTCTACAGACAGCAGCATATGTGCTACGACCTGCTGCCGCACTGAAGGTCACTGGACGATTCCGTGGGTTTATGAGTAACCTCGTGGCACGAAGGGGGCAGTCAGCTTTCAGCTGGGTAGTGGCATGACACAGATGACAAGCTTGCGGTTGACCGATGTAACTGATTGCAACCGAATAAGTATCGATAACCAAGCTAGCGGGTATGTTTCGTTTCAGTCCGATCTTCACAGCAATCACGCCGTTGTTAGTCGGAAGCAGATACTGGGAGCTCCGTTGCTCTCTGCATATTTCATACACTGTACCGCCTTGGCTCAGCTGCTGCGACAACACAGCGAGGGTAACCTCCGAAGGCAGATTGAACACTCTAAGATTCACTGTTTGCTGATCACACGGTGTAATGTGTAACTTTGCCGTTTCTCCTGAGGCGTAGGTAAAGTTTTGCTCATCTTGATAACGCGATAGGAGATTCTCGTACAATACCGCCGAAATCACCTTCACATATATAGCACGTTCTCTTGTGTGCAGCTGGAGCGTGTCAGCTTGACTCACTTGTAATCCCGTGAAAGTTGCAGGCCACTGGTGGATTTCTAATGCAGTAGGTTTACTTGCCGTTGCTTCAAATTGAAATTTTAGTGTATTTTCACGTTTGTACATCGCCATGATTACCTTTTCAACTCAAAACCGAACAGGTATAAAATATACCCATTTCAACAAAACTAGGCGCCAAGCGCTGAACTGCACACACGGTAGCACAAACTTAACCCGCTCTGCCTGGCGTTTACTTCCATACACAGCGGAAAGACAACCTCGTGGTATGCCAATCACCGCACGACTTGTCCTTTGGAACATATTGAAGGTGTTAACTCGTATTTGTTGGGTTTTAATCATTAAATCACGCACACATTCACACTCTCATTCATACTTCCAGACTTTGGGGAAGATGGGAAATTATCTTGATTAGAGAGTGTTACATGGTGTGCGTTGAGTTGCCCATCAGTTTGGCTCCATTATGTGGCAGGTGTTTGACTCCTTGGGCCGTCAGCCTCGCCAGTGATAATTTGAAAATATCGACATCCTCGGCTGCTCTCGGAGTTATCCTAACATTCATGAATATAGGATCTGTGGCAAGGATCTCTTGATTCAGGGCGATTTGTGTGGATCAATTAGGATACTTGGAAAGAAACACAGGTTAATTCTCTTATGACCATCGGTTGTATTTTAATTACTCTCGAAATACATCTTAATTAGACGAAGTCTGAATGGTAGGCTTCGCGGCTGGCGTGGTTGTACTCCTGTGTCTATAACACGAGTCGTCGGATTAGCACCCAGCTACTGACTACCCTTAATTGAACGCGATCTCTTTAGTTTACTCGTCCGTTCAGTTTGGCCAATAGTAGCCAAATAACCTTAATGAACGCGATTTCTGTCCTGTGCTTTCACACGACGGTTTCCACCAACTGCTTTAATGAACGCGATTTCTGTCCGGGTGCTGTTGCACGACGGTCTAGCTCGACCCTCAGCCGCCGACTGAACTTTAGATATATATTTGTTCCCAGATAGGTCACATGACACTCCGCTTTGCCCTGCAGTTCATTATTTTTAATTAGTTGGTCGGTAGAACGCATATGAAGTCCCTTTTACGAGAACCTCACTTTAGACCACTTAAGATGTTCCCTTCCTGTCAAAACTATGCTTGAAAATAAACACCGATTGTGACCCTTAAAATTTATGGTTGCGGTCGGCCTTCCTAGGGGAGAAAAATCCTACCTCTTCAGAATCCGCAACAAACTTGACAATGCACACAATATATTTGTTTCAATACATTTATATATTCCATATATTCAATTAATCTTCCATATATTCTTTAACAGCTAATTAATGAACTCGAGGAAGAGAGTACCGTTTCAAGAGGGAGGCCAATTTTGGAGCCGATGTCTGCAACACTCAATCGGCAATCATCCAAAAAAACGTTCTCCACTTGCTGGATCATGCCGTCAGACCGGCTGGTGCGAGACCGTGATTGTCTTGGTTTGTTGTCTCACGATGTTCTGCCTTCATTGAGCTGTCGCACCCAGGAACGCACTTTAGACACATCCTGGTACCATCAACACATGCCTCGCTCAACTGGTGATGAATTTCAATAGATGTCACACCGCGAAAATGGAGAAAACAAATAATTCGCGCTGTTCTTGCAATGAAAATGTCGCCATTTTAACAAGTTATCCAATACATGTACTTTTTTTAATTTGCCTTGTTTTCTCGGTGTCTCAATAACCTTCGGCTCCAGAATGGCTATGGATATGACTAAAAAATTCAAATTTTTGTGGTTTGAAGTAAAGAAAGTGTGCTTAAATGCATCTCACAATAAAATCCACGGCAGTTTCTATTCACTGTGTCTCTATGAATGTGTGTAGCAAGTTTCATTAGTCTAACACTAAAACGGCGACGCGAGGATCATCTTAAATGATGAAAAATGATGAAATTTTCAGTAGCGAGAAAACAAAGAAAAAGAATTGGAATTCATATCTAGCACTAGCATTCCAGTAACTTTCAAACTAAATTAGAGCATTTAAAAATGTCTTACGGTGGCTGTTTAAGCATTCTTTTGATTCAGGAAGGCTTACACTATTTTATAGGCTAAAAAGAGAAAAAAGTGATTTTGTTCATAAAATGTTTATGAAGTTTCAGTCATACATATCCTTAAGAAATCTTTTCAGTGCCGGGGGATAACTTGGGATAGTTTATCATTATTAGGTACCATTTTGAAAAGTTTTCCGCAACAGTTCGAGCTAGTTATTTCGGGCACTGGGAGGTTATTTTTACCCAGAAAAGGCTGATTTTGACCAATATTAAAATCGAAATACATAGAAACCTAAACATTAACAGAAATTAAAATTCGGCATGATTACTGTATAAGGATGTGTGCATTTAACTACTGTATAATATTTAAATTAGGTTCACATAGCTCCATGCAAAAGGGGCATAAATCACACCGTGTGTCCTGAAAAAAATATTGCACCCTATTCTTCAGGTGCACTTTACTTATAGCCATTTAAAGCTATATGCACCAAGTTTTATCCTAAATAACCTAAGATACAGTTTCATCATATCGGCTAAATGAAAATCACATATAGTTTTTACTATGCACACGAAAAAAATAATTAGTTTTGAGTAAAAAAGAGAAGATAATTTCAAGGACTGAATATTTGTTTTCATCCATTTTATAAATGACATGAATATAAATATTAGCCGAATGTGTTGAAGAAACAATGACAAAAAACCACTACAAGTTTTGTGTCAATATCTTTTATAGTTTTTGAGAAACATGCACCTAAAGAATGAAAAATCAGGGTTTTGGGAAATCACGATCAAAGATTAAGCACCATTCTCACCATTCTCATTACGCCGCCATCTTTAAATTGACGAATTAAAGGACTTTAATACCAGCTGACACCCTATGTTATACATATATAATTTTAAAGCTGAAGAATTGTGTAATTTTTTAACATTAAAAACAAAAAATGGATTTTTTGAAACCTATCGATCTCCCAGTGCCCTGTTCACTGAGAAGCTACAAATCTTATTTGTAATATCATCTGTGCGCATTGCCAAAAAAAAGGCTGAATCTTCGAGACTTCTCACAAAGGTTTGGAAGGCAGAGAGCTAAGAGGAGTTGTAAGTACCTGATGGTATCGGAGTTACGCCCTGGGGGACCAACTTCATTCCTCTCACGGTTAATTTATCGGTGCCTTGCCACCACCTGCCTGCAACTTCCTTGAAAGGGCCATAAGATTTTACGGGTTGTAAGGCGCCATTTGGGGCGAACAAACGGAAATGGCGGCGAGAGAGGGGAAAGTAATTTTATCTTCCGCAAGAACACAGACTAGAGGAAATAACACTGCCTGACTAGCACAAAGAAGCATTCTTAGTTGATGCACTTATGCATAAGGTCTTGAATGCTTTAAAGTTTACTTATAGGTCCTTTGTAGGAAAAGGGAGGTACATGTATAGAGCAGAAGCGTGTTTCTTTAATAGTTAATCATGCATGAATTTTTATATTTTCATCTAAAGTCTGTTTTAAGAATATAATTTTCAAACAGCGCTTAGAAGTTGACAAATGAGCGTCAGTTTGTAAGTAGTATTCTGAAGGGCCAACAGACGGCATGGAATGTATGTGTGTGGTGATGGTCGATATTTACGAGACACACTGTCGATATATTCTCGTTTTGCGGAAGTATGGCATTTCTTGCTTATTACTTCCCTGTGGATAATCCGAGTTACTCACTGCCTATAAACTTAGCAAGAAAATAAAGCCAATTTTTGTTTTCTTTACACAAAACTAGAAGAGTGTAGTTCAGAGAAACATCGTTAACCACGATTATTCTTGGGAAAAAATTAAGTCTAGTAAATGAAGATTTGTTTTACAGATTATAAATTGCAATTCTTAATAGGTACAGTACTTGAGTTCTATTGCCAGCGGGAGAATTCATTGCATTTACCCAACCTGTTTGAGACCAGATTAGAAGAGAGACTTTGATAAAATCATGGAAAAAGTTGTGGCCTGGTGTGTGTGTATGTGTGTGTGTGTGTGTGTGTGTGTGTGTGTGTGTGAGTGTGACTTATCACAAAATAAGATTGAAAAAGAAAAAATCTAGGTGTGGACGAAGATTTGACAGATATTTTAAGAAATATTAATGACTTTTTCGATATTGATGAAGAAGACATTGACAATTTGTGTTACTGAAAATAAAAATGAAGAGTATTCGGATTCATACAGTGTTAATGAAGTAGCTGTGGCAAAATCCTACGCACAAGCATTAGAGAAATTGATAAAGTCAAAATGAAAAATTCAATGCGATGTCCGGGATTTGAACTACGAATCTCCTGGTTTCCATCCAGTCGCTCTGACCCATTGAGCTACCATAGCCAACGTACCATTGCGGCAAACCCGCATACCATCGTTCAATTAATTGAGTTCTAATTGTAGCTTAATCCTCAGGTGAATGGTTGTAGGAATTGGATTTTTTTGTGGTTGTTGGCTACACAGTCGTATTAATAATACTTTGTTTGTTGTAGAATTATTTGGTTTAATTCTTGAATCTATGTTTGTTTATCGACTTGGATCGGTGACCACCTTTCAGCCTTCGAAATCTTCGCTCCTCTTCTTAATGCACATGAACACGTTCTTCCTGTCGTAGTATCAACTTGTAAGTAAAGTTTTTCTTACTTCGCAATTCAGTCTGAACCTTATTCTAATTCCATCTCTAACTTTTATTCCGAATTTTCGCATTGGTTTGCAAAACTCATATGACTCACTGACGTTCCGCCCACCCTGAGTTGGGGAACGCCTACCCTGAGTTGTTTGTAACGGTATGCATCGTTACCAAATCAGCGAAGTAAATCTCTTTAGCGTTTATGCTGAACAATATTTTGAAAGTCCTTTGTCCCAAAATATTCCTAGCTGAAAGAATGCAATAGTCTTCAGACATTGAACTTTTACTAACACAAAGAAGGTAATGGTGCTTCTTTCCTGTCTCTGCGACGTGTACAGATTTTTACAAGAATATTTCCTCTTTCTTGCCCGGATGCTAGTATATATGAAGGGAGGAAGGGAGGAAGGGAGGAAGGGAGGAAGGGAGGAAGGGAGGAAGGGAGGAAGGCAGGAAGGGAGGAAGGGAGGTAGGGAGGAAGGGAGGAAGGGAGGAAGGGAGGACTCAAAAACGAAAAGTTGGTATTATATCAAATTTGGTATTGATGATTATTATGTTTAAAGAATCCAACACGAAGATTAAGAGGAAAAAAATCATCCTTCCAAGACAAGCTACCGTTTTCACGGGAATAGTGTACCAATTTTGAGTTTTCTAAAACAATAAAGCCATTTGAAATAGCGCATATTTAAAAGTTTTTATGCCAGACAACCTGTAATTTTCTGGAATTCGCCTCAGAAGACGTCACTCTCGATGATTTTTGCATGACTAGTAAACTGTAAGGGACACACAATATCTAATTAGTTTATTATACCTAAAATGTACATCTTGGTAAAACACACAATTTAATTCACATAGCTTTGTTCGTAGTGTTAACGTTTTCCTGCATATTTCTCTATTTGTGTTTAAAATTTTTGCAATACTTCTACTCCAACCAAAAGCTCTGAAAAATTCACACTAACAGGAATTAGGTTTACAAAAAAACATGTTTCCATAAACTGTATCCTTTAATTGGACCTCAACGATGTCCACCGCAGTTATGGACAAAACATCCGGAGCACACGGCGACATAAATACCGGAAATAATTTCCAGTTATATGAACTGTCAAGGCACATCATCGACTGTGGCTGTATCTACTGTTAGGTAAGAAGTCCTCCTAGCACAACCTAATTCATAATTCTCATCAGATGTGCTCACGATAAAGACATTGCTACGAATAAAGTTTTCAGAAAAATGACTAGGAACCCAACACTCCCCACATAGCAACCTTGACCATGGCCCATTTCTCAAGATGGAGGCACCCAGAGGGCGGGACAATTACCTCCAATGATAGAATGATAGTGAAGATGACGGCGAGGCGAGAGGACCTACAGTTTATACTGTGAACTCCAAACAACGTTGGGTATAGGAGACACTTCACATGTGCTAGACAGAGGTAAAGGCGTGGATAGAGCCGACTTAAAATCGGCGCCCAGAGCCGGGAATCGAACTCGAGACCCTTAGCACGGGAGCCGCGAACGAAAACACTGCGCTACCCTGGCTCCCGGGAGAACTTTTGCATAAGGTGGGAAAAAATGTAATTACGGAGATGACAGAACAAAAAATAGGCCTAAGACAAGGATGCAAAATGCGTGTAATGTTATTTAACTTATTTATAGATGAGATAAAGAAGGAAATCACCACTGTCCGATTATAGCAAACAAAGACATTTCTGGATTGTTATATCCGGATGACTTAATGGTAGAATCTATAACGGTAGTAGGATTGCAGAAGGCAATAAATGAAATCCAGAAATTCTCTGAAGAGTGGGGAATAAAAATAAACATAAATAAGTCGAAAGTTATGATGTTCAAGACGGGAGTTAAACTAAAAAATATATATGAAGCTTGGGTACTAAATGGCAAAAGGGTAGATGTGGTCAATGAATTTGAATAGTTAGGAGTAAGTTTGAATAACAATGGAAAATTGGGAACACATAGGAGAAAAATTGAAGCAAAAGGAAGGGCGGCAATGAATGGAATAAGAACATGCAAATATAAGCTGGAAATAAACAACCAAGTGGTTAGAAAGAATGTATGAAGCAGTAGTTGAATCCAAAATGTATGCAGTGGAGATATGGGGGGGCACAGAAATAAATAAATCGGTGGACCAAAGCTACAGAAGGTTTTGTAAAGAGCTACTAGGCATAGCAAGTAGGCTTAGCTACTAGGGAAGTAGCTTTAGTAGTATTAGGAAAGATAAGAAGAAAGGGAATAATAATGGAAAGAATAATACAATTTTGGTATGGATGTTTAATCAAAGAAGAACGGGAAATTATGAAATTATGCATGAGACAGAAAAAGATTAGTGAATTCAAATAGTTGGTTGGCAGAGATAGGAGGAATAATGGCAAAATAGTAATGGGAGATATATGGAGATTAGAGGAAAGGAATACACGTGATGTGGGTAAATTAGTAAAATGCAGAATAGAAGATATAGAAAGACAGAAAATATGGGGAAGTCTAGGAAATAGGAAATAATTGCAATTTTATAAACAAATAAAAAGAAATTGGGGACGAGAAGCATATGTACATTACTTCAATATGCAAGAGAGAGAAGGGTTAGCTTGGATGTGAACAGGAACAATATTTCTAAGAGGGATAAGAGGTAGGGAAAAGGGAATTTGTGAATTGTGTGGGGGAAAAGAAAGCATAGAACACTATGTAACAGAATGTCAGGAGGTTGCAATATGGAGAGAAAAGGTTTGGGAAGATAAATGTGAGAAATTAGAGAAGAGGATAGTAGCTATAAAAATGTTAACGGGCAGGGAGGAAAAGAAGGTAAGAAGTATTGGTGAGTTCTCGCAGAAGGTAAAAGAAAACTGGCCAGAAAAGTAAAGAATATAAGAAATAAGATGAGGGGGAAGAAAAGGACTAATTAAGGAAACAAGGAGGTATAGAGGTTAAGAGCTACCTGACAGAGCAAGAGGCCAGGGTGTCATGTAATCCAAGGTAGCAACAAGGTAAACACAAATAAATGTAGCCAAAAATTGTAAATGGTGAAATTTTGGAATATACACAATAAATATATCATATATGATATCATATACTGAAATGTTATATTATATACTTGTCTTGAGTAAAACGGAATGTACAAGAAAGAAATTGCTAGAAAAAAAAAGCATGCGAGTGTATGCATCTGTCTTGAGCAGTATAAATAAAAGCTAAATATCGGATAAACACCAAATTCGATTACACAAATATAACTATTTGTATCAAAAACTTCGCTTGTCTTAAGAAAATGATGTTAATTTTTCTTTTTACTTGAAATCCATTTCACAAACAAATTGCTTGCATCGTCAGTCCATCAGCACACTTCGTCGTCAAGGATTCCGGTTACCATGTTATTATGTTTTTTCAGTATTACCAAAATCTAAAAATGAAACAAATCTAAAACAGAATCAACTGCTGGTATTTCAAAATTCATTACGCGATGTTTATTTTTTAAAATAAATATCTTTTCCCAAACCATTAAATCTATCGAGCCCTTTAATTGTTTTAATAATTTAACTTCAGGATTTATTTCATGGTCAAATGACAAAAACGATCTGCTACGGCCGATTTATCAATCTGTTTATACTTAATGCTACGAATATGTTATTTCCTTCTTGTTTCCAAATTACGTTTCGTCTTTCCAATATAAACCTTATCACAGTCTAAACAATTAAATTTATAAATGCCAGAGTTTTTTTTTGTTATTTGGAATTTTATATTTTTTTAAGGAAGTGTAGTAAATTTTTAATGCCATATTAATTTTGAGGAACTTAAGTTATACCAGCTTCTCTAATTTTTTGTTGAAAATGTTTATTAATTTAAGGATAGTAAGTTTTTTTAAAATTATAATCGTCTTTTATTTTTTAAGGGTAGAAATATCATCAACAGTTTTTTGATATTTAAATTTTTTAGTCTACGTAACGAAATTAGGTATTTCATCTGAGAAAATTTACGGGTTTCATTGCAAAGGTTTTGAAGAAAATTCGTTGCCCCAAACGATCCTCTATTTAGGTTTAATTTAATTTTGATTTATTTCAAAAAGGGAATCTTCCGAAAGGCCCGGGAAACCAAGAACGAACTTCCAAGGAAAGTAGTGCCCGCCTTGGTGGTGTAGATGGTAGCGTGTGTGCTTCAGGTTCAAGAGGTCCCGAGTTCGAATCTCGGTCAGAGTGAGTTATCTGGATAAGGTTTTTCTGGGGTTTTCCCCTATCCTTCAAGACAAATGTCGGGTAACTCTAAGCTCCATGGACCCTGGAATCATTTGAGCATCAATTCACCCAATTCATTCACCGTCCGATATGACTTAACGTTGGAGGACGTAAATTACAAAAAAGGGGGGAAGTAGCTTTACAGGGTGTACCCTATTCCCCTCCCGTGTAGCCCCGAGGCTCCTGCAGACATGTTACAGCCCTCAAAGAATCAAGCAAATTAATGGTGAAGAGAAATGAGAATCTAGTTGACATTTAAGAAGAGCTTCCCCAGTATTTGGCTGACGACTCGGAGAAGCCCATTGGTCGGCAAGGTCGAACACGGGGCTGTTTTGAATGCC
Organism: Mantis religiosa; assembly: GCA_030765055.1. NCBI lineage: Eukaryota > Metazoa > Arthropoda > Insecta > Mantodea > Mantidae > Mantis > Mantis religiosa. The sequence continues at coordinate 237,145,832 of CM060950.1, forward strand.
GACCCGATTCATCCCGCTCATGTATGTTCTCAGTAACGGTTCAGTTCCTTACAGTCACCCGTTGTGTCAAAAGACCGGTCTGTATTGATCCAGACTCAACAAGTGTTACACTGGGAGAGGACGAGAATTTCGCTGTACGTGATTCGATTAGCGTACTCAATAATTTGACGTTTAGAGTCGATATTTCTGTCACTGATTTCCCGCAACAGGTCGACCTGCAACTCCAAGTATATATTCCATTTGATCTCACTTTTACAATGTTGTTATTCCGAAAAAAATGCAAACCAGTGATTTGAATACCATTACCTCGGTTAGATTTGGTTTTACTGGTTCACTAGATCTAAAAGCCATACGGATTAGTTCTGTTTTTGTAGCGTAAGGTCCTAATAGCATTAACCTTCAGTTAGAGTTCTGACAAAGTTTCGCATTTTTATTTATGAATATAGGGCGATTTTTCATTCTTCATTTGGAATGGTAAACAGAGGATGCAGCCAGGAGAGAAGTATTATATTCTATCGACAATTTGACACCGAAATTTAAACCAAAACATATGCTTTGAGGCTTCCTGAACTCAAAGGAAGGTATTTTTACAAAAACGTCCTTGCTTGTATCTGTGTTTGTACGTATTATCAGTGTAGAACGTAACTCAAAAAACAATATCAAATAGAGTCAAGATGAAAAATTCAATACCATGGGCGGGATTCGAACCACGGATCTCCTGATTTCCGTCTAGTCGCTCTTACCCATTGAGCTACCATAGCCAACGTGCCCTCCTGACATTAAATTCTCCAATTTACTCATATATTTCCTCGGTAAACCACTAAGGGCTCTCGTATCCGGGATACACCGCTTGTGGCGACTTACTGTCGCTACTGATTCCCAGGCAGTCCCGCAGTTATTCACTAAAGTTTCAGCCACTTTTGTTATGTAACAGTCGTTTGAGTGATTTGATGTGAGTATTTTTTATAAAAATGGACAAAATTGAGTATGGAGATGTCATTAAATATTCTGTCCCCATACACAGTATCCAACTCATCTTTGATTTGCTTAGGCGTATTGCCTTTCAAAACAAATATTTAATGACAGCTCGATACTCGATTTTGTACATTTTCGTAAAAATACTCACATCAACTCACTCAAACGACTGTTTCATAACAACTGAACGTCCAAAATGGCTGAAACTTTGGTGAGTAACTGTCAACAGATGAGCAACGAAATTGATTGTTTTTGCTTACGAGTGCTGCCATCTTCAAGTTGAGGTTGGAAACTTTTCAGACCACCCTCGTAAATAATCTCTGTAAAGAGTCGACTTATCTCTACCAGAGTCAGTATAGCAGGTCAAGCAGCAGAGATTAAAATTCTTTATTCCTCAGGAACGCCTACTGTCAAAGACATTACACTATAAGCTCTTTAACTTTTGATTTCGTGTAGAGACATATTCCGATGTTCAATTTTAGTACCAGTGATTTTTCTGAAAAATATTCCAAAGTAATTTGCTCACAAATATTCGTAACACAGTTTTTGAACTGCACCATTTCTTCAAACATAAATATTCTTTGTCATAGATTGCAGATGATCTTTGTGGCAGTAAGCTAACATTAGCTGTTCGAGCTACTCTCTAGAATTTCTTCAAGTATGAAGCTTTCGTCGCCCCAATCATACATTTAGACATACAGTTTAGCATTTGTTATTTCTGCATCACGATGGTTACAATTCGTTGCTATTCAAAGCCTCCAATATCATCTTAGACCTAGTAAAACATCGATTTAAAATTGTTTGTAAAACAGTTTTTAATATTTATTTTATTGATAATTCGAGTTAATGTTTTCTAGATAACGGATAAAATTACGTATTAGGCTGAAGCAGTTTCGCGATGGTGATGACGGTGTAATGGTGGTTGTCCCACGTCGCTGCAGCATTTGTAGCCGTATTCTATTGGTGATGTTGCGATGATGCAAATGTTATCACTAGGTCCCGGAAGTTGTTTACCTAACAGTTCTCTAAAAATGAGCTATAGAATGCCCTTAAAATATAAACAATGCACATAAAATGTAAAAAAAAAATGACTGAACAAAGTCAAAAATTTATTTCATAATAATAAATTAATAACTGTCACAGACAAATAATGAATATATGGTTCGAATTACCACATTTTAAAATCAACTTTCTTAGTAAATAATGCAATTATTGCTACTAAATAATAAATAAATTCAAAATTCATAAGGTCACTTTTAATTTTATAAAATATAAAAAATAAGTTACTGTACCCTTTAGCCAAAACATACCTTACATACCTTACATCATAATCTTCAAGTTATCAAAAGTGACATTTGTGGTGGACAACACGGTGCTGGGGCGGTTTTTCTCCGGGATCTCCGATTTCCCTCGCCATCTCATTCCACCGGTGCTCCATCTTCATCTCATGTATCATCAGTGTCATCGCCTGCTGTGCCGTATGTACTAAATGCGGGCGTTAAACAGTACACATTTCATTTTTTCAAGTTATCAAAAGTAAAGGAACGGCGGTTGTCAGCTAAAACTGTTTCATACTTTGAGAAACTTTCTTCACTTCCACAGATGTTATAGATGCAAATTTGAAAAACACTTTGTCACTGCCTGTTAAATCCTGTTCAAAAATATCAGTTCTGAAGTTTTCTCCTAATATATATTCGCAATCTGACAAACTGTTTGGTATCCTTTATTTTTGTCCAACACAAATTTCTGTCTAATTTTTCCCCAATCTCACCTTTTGCATTTTGTGTCCTCTCTTCCGCAATCCTCACTAACTTAATCGAGTTATCCAATGTCATGCCACTTTCTTTAAGGCGGGTTACGGAATCAGTCATAAATGCAAAATTTTATTTAATGAAGGCTAATTTACCTTGGATTTGAGTATCAGAAAACACATCCTGTGCTCTCTCAATTGCCTTAGCATCTACCCTATCTAAGCTATTAACCATTCTCTCACTATTTGAAAATTGTCATAGTCCAGTTAACCTAGTACCCCAGCGTGTTAAAATTGGTGCCGGGGCAAAGCTATATTAGGGCCTTTATGTTTGAAATACATAGTTCGGGTTGGCGCTTTCGAAAATATTTTCTTTATTGTAGAAATTAGTGTATCTACTTCTAGAAATGTTAATATAATCTATTCCGCAATTCGATGAAAAGCATGGGCCAAACACGTAACATCCACCATCTTACTGTACAGTAATTGGATCGATTTTGCCGCCTTTACCATGTAAGGCGCCGCGTCTGTTAGGAAGAGGGGCGCGTTGTCATGCTGATTTCCACTAGGCCACAATAAACACATGGATTTATTGAACAGTTTGCATATCTGACAGTGTTAACAGCTTCCATAACCTCTAAGGTTAGGAGAAACATATGTCCGGCACTGGTAGCTTCTAGCGTACCATTGGCTACATAACGCCCCTCTGAATCAATTGATACATACTTTTTTTCCCCATTCACACATTCACGAATTCGATTTAACGTGTCTTCATAACATTTTTGTAGATAACTTTCACCCAAAGTTGATTCTTTTGGAATGGTATGATCAGTGTGACGTTCAAGAAAATCTCGTAATTTGAAATTAATTTTCCTAGTGGAATATTTGCACTAACAAACACTTCACATAATTCTTTATAATGAAGATGACTTGTTACTTGACGTCAAAGCCGTTTCTTTTTACAGTAACTGAGTCACTTGCCTTTTTTGACGTTTTGAGGAGCTGGCAAATGTATTTCTGTGGATGCAGTCCACGCGTATTGCATGATGTAATCGGCGATTCCTCGAATTGATGCGTCATAAATTCACCAGCACTGTTAGGACGCTGACCTGTGTTAATTACATGCTTACCACACTTAAAAAATTACTATTTCATATAAAATATATAAAGGCACTTTTAATTACAGATTATTTTAAAATCCCCCAAAATGTCCATGGGTCAGGGTTAGGTGCCCCACGGCAATCGAACCTGGGCCTCCCGAATGCGGGCTGCTGATGAAAATGCTCTATAAATTCGTAAAAAAGAAAAATGTTAAAATGACACTCTTATAAAATGTGAAAAAATGCTTTTTGATGACCAGAATGCACTTAATTTCCAATAAGCATCCTCTATGACTACTCAGAAAAAAGATGACTTCATCAAAATCCGGGCCCCAGTTATGACGTTATTTTAGCTCCGGTTTGCATGAGATCTCTTCATCCTGGTATCGGATACTTAGATTATGGAACTCAATATTAGGAGAATAATGAAGTTGAAAAAATTCTCTCTAAGCTAACTCCGAATTTAACTTGATTTGTATTTGAAATCAACACTATTATACAACTTAAATAATATGTTTTCCCTTTCATGCAGCATAACTTCTCTGGTTACAAAGCAGACTTTCGCAAAAATGCAACACTTATACGCACGCGTCCGTTCACTTTGAAATCATGACGTAAAGGACATTAGTTTTCAAATATCTAACTTTCACTATATCGAATCTTCTACTCACGTTGATTAATAATTGTAACTGTTCTAATTCTCAGGTTTGCAACCGAATATTTTTTTTGTTTGTAATTTACGTCCTCCAACGTTAAGTCATATCGGACGATGAATGGAATGGGTGAAATGATGCTCAAATGAGCCCAGGGTCCATAGGGCCTAGAGTTACCCGATATTCGCCTATTAAGATAAGGGAAAATCCCGGTAAAAGCCTTACCAGGTAACTCACCCTGACCGAGATGCGAACTCGGTACCTCTTCAAAGTGAGGCAGACAGTTAAGTGCAGAGGATCTACCCAAAGGTCCCTGGCCTCCTTCAAGCCGGGAGTGATGGATAACTCCGGGGCTCTTTCCATCTGGCAATACCTGATTTCTTAAAAAGCCCCCCCCCCCCCTTGACAACAACTTCAAGACGGGATGGAAGTGGATATTCCATTACGCGCGTCAACCCCGCGGGGAAGACTACCGAAAACCTCGGTGGGGCCGCCTGCTGATCTAGCACACCTTCTAAGAGCTCTGCTGGCTAGTACCTGGTACTTATTAGGCAACCCTCTACCCCCTCCGGGAGGCCGTAGCCTGGCCGTAGGTAACCAATTTCCCGTGGGTGTCGAGAACACACAGCCCCCCTCGAGTCCAACAAAATCCGAACAACCCCCCGACGAGAGGGGCTCGGCAGTTCGGCCCGAGGTTCTTCTAGTAACGTCAAAGGTACCACGAGTGCTAAGGGTCCGCAGCACCCGCAACGTGAAGCAGACACGCTACCACCACGCTACCGAGGCGGACACGGAATAATTCCTGAATATGCAGCATTGCGCACGCGCGTCTGCTCACTTTTTGGTCGCGAAGCAAAAGACATTAGTGTTTAGACTTTTGCAAATACATGCAACTAGTTAGTTAATTTCCTGATTCTTATTACACATTCTAGCATATACAACTTCATACATATATAACAATTAATATAGCATAAGTACAAAATCTTACATACTCCTCGTTTTGGAGTTGCAGGGTTGTGTTTATAACGAAGCATTTTAAAACTTGGGATCTAGATATTGTTTCCCTTTATACCTTCAGCTATTTTTGGTAGTTGTTCTCATTAGTCTTCCCTGTTTTCCAAAGCCATTTTTGTCTTACCTAGCAAATCAGTTTTTACAGTTTTATTATGTTTTCTTCTGCTCTTAGATTCAAGATTCCTTTGCCTCTTACTTTATTTGGTATGTTTTCCCACTTATGCAAAGAAATTCATCTCTCGAACATATTTTTGTTGGACAATCAAAAATATAATGCCAAGTACTATCATCTTTTTGACACATTCGACATCTTCCCTTAATATGTCCATTATTTATACCTCTTAAGTGTATTACTCCTGTTCTAAGCCATGCCAACCCTTCTCTTCCTACTTTATCACAGATGTCAATATATTTTTATCTGCCCCAATTATTTTTCAATGTTTTATATAATGTCAGAGATCTTTTGTTATTAAGATTAGTCCATAATCCCAAAATAATATCTTCAATTCTTGTTTTTACTTCTTTCCAGAATCTCTTTCCTATTCTTCCACTATCTAAACATAATAAACCCATACCTATTTCCTGTAAAATATTTTGAATGTTATATATCCAAGTCTCTCTCCCCTTTATTCTTGTTTGTGCTACCAAACATTGTTTAACGGTATCCTCATCTAAATTGCCTATTCTGAGCCAATATTTCGGAATTCTTTCCGTCACCTTGCTTTTGTAACCTAATCTTCCTAATTTCATTAAAGCCGCCTCATTCGGTGAAGATTTAGTTAAGCCTAAAACAAGTCTACAACATAGTCTATTTATAGCATTTATCACTTCCCATCCTTCATCTGGCCACCATATTTCTATTGTGTATAGCATTCTGCTTTCTACAACTGAACCAAACACCATTTTACTTGCATATTTGGTAATTTGTTAATACATAATCTAATAAAACTCATAGCCATTTTTCCATCTGCCAGTGCTTTCCTTCTTTGGTCACTCCATTCACCATTACTAGATAATCTTACTCCTAGGTAATCAATATTCTTAAGCACCTCAATTTCTGAACCTACCCACCACCATGTTCCTTCTCTCCATGATCTTAAATTCAGTTTTATTTATCTTCAAACCCCATTCTTTACAAAACTTGCCTTTTGTTTCCAAGGATTGTTTTAAGCGTATACTTGTTATGGAGCCAGTTACTAAATCATCTGCAAAGAGCAAACCTAGTATTTCTTTATTATTTTAAATTGGTAAATGCGTAACATTTTAATTATTACTTCCAGAATATCATCAATAAATAAATTAAATAGCACTGGACTTAATTTGCAACCTTGTATAGGTCCTAAATTGTTTGGTATTTTCTCTGTTATCATTCCCCGATCATATTTTATACGAAGGCTGTTCAATAAAGAATGATCACAATTTTTTTTGACAAGGTACCTTTACTCATCCTCATAATTTTGATGGTCCTTCTCAAAGTGATGCACTTGTCCCCATTGAATGCGATGTACTTGCCCCAGCGTTTCTGCCAGTCTTCAAAGACGTGCTGGAAACCATTTTTGAGAGATCATTCAAAATCGCCTCCGCAGCCTTCACCACTGCTTCTGATAATGGGTAATGCCTCCAACGAAGGCGCTTCTTCAAGTTAGAAAAAAGTTACATGGGGATAAATGCGGACTATAGGGAGGGTGAAGGATGTACCTCACGTTGATTTTCACAAGATATTCAACAACATTGGCAATATGCAGCCGCGCAATATCGTAGTGCAGCATCCAGCCTGCTTCATGGAAATGTGGTCTTTTGCGCCTGATATTGACTTGCGATGTTTTCAGGTCATCCCTGTAGTATTGCCCAGTTACTGATGTGTGTGCAGGCACAACATGCTGATAAATCATTCCATGAATGTCAAAGAATGAGATGACAATAGCTTTCCCAGCAGAAGCAACCACTTTTGCTATTTTGGGGGTTGGTGATGAAGGGGAATTCCACACTGAGCTTAGCTGTTTACTCTCTGGATCAAAAAGATGTAGCCAAGTTTCATCAGTAGTGATTACGTTTGAAAGAAACTCCGGATCTTCCTCTAACATCAACTTGAACTGCATGTTACCTCCATTGTAGTGGTAGACGATACTGAACATGTCTGAACTTGTCTGGTTCTCACAGGCGGGAACCAGGAGTACTAACAATGAAACTACTACGGCGTGTTTGTTTCACATTAAGCTAACAGAATATAATAATATTGAATTTTAGTGCGAAAAATTATGACCGTAAAAAGTTATGATCGTTCTTTATTGAACAGCCGACGTACTAAACTCATTTTATTTGTAAATATTTTGGATTACTCTTATAAATTTCTCGCTTACTCCTTTTTTCCTCAATTTAATCCAAAGCGCTTCCCTAGAAAATGTATCGAAGCCTTTTTCTAAGTTTAGGAACAGTAGATGTTATCTCCCTCTTTTGATGCTGAGCTACTTATCTACTAATGTTCTAATCATAAAAATGTTGTCTGCCGTTCTTTTACCTTTTTTAAACCCTAGTTGAAATGATAAGAATTTTCCTTCTTTCTCTGCCCAATTTTGTAATCTCTTTGCTAATGCTCCTGGGAAGACTTTCCCAAGTATAGAAAGTAAACTTATTCCTCTATAGTTTGCCGGATTTTGCATGTCTCATTTATCCTTTTATATTGGGGTTACTATTCCTATTCTCCAATTTTTGGGTAATTTACCCTCCTCTAAGATTAAGGGATGCAACAAAAGGCACACGCGCCAGCTCGCTTTTTGATCACGACACGAAAGATGCTATTTCTCCTTTTCATATATGGATCTGTCCTTTATCACCATGGTAACAAATATGCTAGTCTACATCACTTTTCCCTGTGACCAAAACATTAATTTTGAATTACTTAATATTCCAATTTTTCAAATATAAAGTCCAATTTTATTTTATAATTTTACATTTCTATTGAATTTATCATATTTACCATGTACTTAGATTGAATATTAACATTCCTCTTTACCTCTCTGTGACCTCCTCTATACAGTCATGGCTACCTGTAACTCATACCAATTCAAAACAAAATTCTCATCATTTTGAATACATCAATATGAATCATAAATGAATAAACCCCAATATCGCTCTGGCACTTGATATATTAACATCTGTATCAAGACTAACGAGGTTTCACGTTTATCATACTCGGCGTTAACGCCTCAGGGGTTACATTATTTCACTCGATAATAAACTTCAACTTACAGAGGTTTGCAAATTATTAGAACAAAAGCTGATTTTTTTTCACATTTTTTCATTTATTAAAATATTAGGATAACAAAATTTTAGTGTAATTGCAAACTAATAATCAGTATACATATATTTAACGTTTATTAAACAGTATTTATTATCTTATGCATTTTATTTCCAGTAAACATATTTTTTGTACATTAACTTGCCTCTATTGTATGTCTTAAAAATTCTTATCTTTTCAGGCAAAGAAATATTAACAAACCTTTGTTGTATTTTAGCCATTAATATTTTTTATGCATTCCTTTGTTCTTAATTAACATTTTAAGTCTCCTAGGCATGCTATGGACAAGATCTTTGCATTTTTCTTGGATTTCTTCGTCATGGTGTCACACTTTGATAAGGCTATTGATAAGTTCAACCTTTGTAGTAATTTTGTTTTGCTTGAACCCCCTTTTAACAATAGACTATAAATTTTCAATTAGATTCATATCTGGGCTATTTGCTGGCCGCGGCAAGACACTGATTTCTTCGCTCTGAAGAAAGTTTGTAATAGTTTTTGCCTTATGACATGGGGCAGCGTCATGCATAAAAATGAATTCACCATCGGGATACCAATCTTGAACTTCTGGTAATAATCTGCTCTGCAGAATATGTAGGTACTGATCTTTTTTCATTGTGTTTTCAACTATGTAGATTCTCCCGGGACCATTGACAGACTTTATAGACCTTACCATGACCGACGTAGGGTGTTTGAGGCTGTCTGCTATATACAACTTGGATGGAATTCTTCCTCACATATAAGGATTTTCCATCAGAAATCTGGAATATGGATTAATCTGAGAAGCAAACCTTTTCCCAGTCATTAGCAATCCAATTTTGCAATCCCTTAGCCCATTCCCAACGTTTTAGTGCCACTTGATGAGTAATTTGTGCCTTTTGGCGTGGTCTGTGAGCACTTAATCTTTCTCTTTTAAGTGATTTACTTACAGAAGATGGAGAAACAGTGACACCTACGTCTTGGAGCCAAATAGCTAACTTCCTATTAGTGCATCCATGATTCGACAGCACAATATTTTTCAGTTTTCTAACTGCTCTGTCATTGATTTTGCGTTTCTGCCCACAATTTCCAATACGATTTGGTCCGTAAACATGTGAATTACATGCCTCTTGCTTAATACGACTGACGGATTTTTGAGATATTTCCAGTTTCTTAGGGATTTCAGACTGATTATACCGGTTTTCTTTCAAAAGAAGCTGAACACATGCAACCTTTCTTGGGAAAAGGTCGGCGGATTTACCCATAACCTCAAAGTTATGATACTGCAAGATAACCAAACTCGTTGCTCAAAGTTCTAGCACTTATCACTATTATTATACCACTCAAGGTTGAAATTTTATTCTTAAAACATGAATCTTTTATAAATTAACTAATACTCAATACATATTGTTGCAAACCATGATTGTAAGGGGATGAAGCACTTACAAATCGAATACAAAACTGGGGGTGTAGCTACTAAATGGATAAGGGAGCCGATGGTAAAGCTAACCAAGTCAAAGTTTAAAGACATGAGTAGGGTTAAATTAAAGTGATGGGTTTTCCATAACATCGACAAGTATACTTTAAAGATAGGGGAAGTCAATTCAAACAAGGCTCTCCTTTATCTTGAAGAGATAAAGGGGGCAATCAAGACAGACATTGAATCAATTAATACATGATAAATAAATATTAACTTTTATGTAGTGTGGCGCAAGTTTCTGAACAAAGGGTTGTTGGTTCACTTTGATGAATTGAGTTTTGTAGAAGTATTCACCAATTCTAAAGTAGCAGCATCCAATGATCTAACCAAATAACTGCCTGATGACTGATTAACTAACCACGATCTGACTAGGATCCGACTAACCCTGATCCAACTAAACTTTCCTTACTGGCTGTCATCGTTTAAATAGAACTGACTTCCAAAATGTCCACCATCATACGACTCAGCGGTTCTTCACAGAGGATTTACATCCTATGGTGCAATATTGTGCAAGCCAAGAATGACTCTTCTTAATTCTTCTGTCGATTTAACAGAAAACATATGAGCTGGCAGGTTACACTGATAAGCAGGTTACCACTGCTTACTCTGATCACTGAATCATCCAACCTGTCTCAACTTATCAATTCCTGCTAAAGCCTGGAGCTTACCAGAAATGAAATCTGAACCTCCGATAATTAATATTTTTCCCAAATCTTGTTCAGACGCAACAATATTTCATAAAACACCAAAGAAACGATACTGCAAACACTAAGCATACACCATAGCAAATATGGGCACAAGTGACTAAAATACATTGTTGTCAAATTAATGGAAACATAAGACTTGAAGCTTTCCTGGTAACGAATATGCTCACTTTCTTCTTGGGCAGCAAGCCAGGTGAAAAGACGATTAGATATGGACGTTTCGGGAGTGTGCATCTCTCCCATCATCAGGATATTTAAATGAAATACTGGATATAACACAAATATAAATAAAAGACAAAGCACTATCCGGTATTTTGATAGATAAAAATATAGATAAAGAGATAGTGTTTTGTCTTTGTTTATGTTGGTGTTATATCCAGTGTTTCATTTGTGGTTATAACATTTTATAAATATCCTGATGATGGGAGAGATGCACACTCCGGAAACGTTGATATCTAATCGTCTTTTCACCTGGCTTACTGCTCGAGAAGAAAGTGAGCATAATGGAAACATGTTACCAACATTGACACGCAATATATCGTACATTAATACACAAGAGCTAAAACAATATGTAAAACTGTAGGTATTTAAAAAATGCCATTTTTATCTCTTCCCTAAGAAAAACTGAAAAGTTTAGATTTCGTCTAATAATTTGCAAACCTCTCTACCTCGCATGTCCCATAAATAAATATTTAGGAATGTTTATTTTGATTAACACGAAATAGAAGAAGAATTTTGCAAGGATAGTTTGTATGATAATGGGTAGAATAGGTGATGCGAGTGGAGTCCATCTTAAAGTAGATTGGGAAGTTGAAATGTTGAGAGTAAGGATATTTGAGGAGTGTTACTGTTGTATTGATGTTAATCGCATTGCGAGGAGAATCCGATACTTACTTACGTCAAGCAGTCAATTAGCGTAGGAAGGAAGAGTTGTAAAAGCGTTTCTGGTGTCCGCTCTGTTTACTGCCGCGCCCTCTGACAAGAGTTCTCACTTCAGCTGAGACCCCAATCCGCATAAAGATGACTTTGCCGGGCGACGTCACTAACCCGCCGCACTGTTCGCGTTAACTCTCTCTCCCTCTCATCCTGCCATTCTCTCACTTACTACCTCTTTCTCTATCATTCTCTTTTCCTCTCTCACTTCCTAGCTAATTCGCCGTGTCTCTCACTCTGTCACTCTTCCACTCTCTATGACTCTCTCGTTGTCTTTGTCTCTGCTCCTCTAACATATTTGCATTCTCTCTTTCTCTGTCACTGTCCCACTTTCTTTATCTCTCTCTTACACTCGTTCTTTTAATCTCTCTCACGCGTTTTCTGTTTCCCTAATTTTCTCTCGTTCTCAGGCGGACTGTGTCAGTTCATCCGAGAACATGAACTCAGGTCTCGACTTTGTCACTTGCTAGAAAACCCGCAGCACTACTAACTCTAAGTGACTTATTTTTCTCCTTCTCTGCAGTGTGTCACTTTACAAAAATAGTTTTTCTTGTGTGCTATCACAAATTTAAACTTTCGTAAAGGTAAACTTTGATACAAGGTATACTCCTGCAGGTTGTCGATTTAGGTCAGGCCGCAGCGCTTGTACATCGTAATCGAAAATTCGTCTGCTGGCAAATATGACCAGTCAATGTTGGATAGATGGCGCAGCCGCTTGCTCATTCTGGGCCGTGACAGATGACAACCTTCTTTGTGCCCCTACGATGGCTCGAGGGTAGATCACTGGAGCAATCCAATTGTGTGATCAAATCTCCATCAAACGAGACCTCTGCGCGTCTTCCACCTGGAAATGGTAAACTGCCTTAGGTGGGTATAAGCGAGGTGTCCGTGTCTTTACTATTTCTCATAGTCATACCTCTTACCAATCCGGATAAACCTTCAATTCCCAATTTACATATTTTCTAGTATAATAGGCCAAAACAGCAATCGAATTCCTTTGATTTCTATTTTCCAATATTGCCGGTCTCTGTAGCGTGATGGCAGACTGTGTGCCTCACGTTCAAGGGGTCCCGAGTTGGAATTTTGTTCAGGGTCACTTATTTGGATAGCATTTGTTCCTTGGTTTTCCTTTATTCTGAAAAATGAATGTGTGAAGCTCTGTAGACCCTGTACTCATTTGAACATCATTTCTCTCATTGTCCGATATGACTTAACGTTGGAGGTTTTCCCTTATCCGGAAAGATGAATGTATGGTAACTCTAAGCTCGGTGTACCCTGTACTCATTGGAACATCATGTCATTCGTCGTCCGATATGACTTAACGTTGGAAATGAAATGAAATGTGTAGTGTTTATCGCCCGCTTTTACTACATACGGCACCGCAGGAGGTGACACTGATGATGCATGAGATGAAGATGGAGCACCGGTGGAATGAGATGGCGGGGGAAACCGGAGGTCCCGGAGAAAACCCGCCCCAACGCCGTGTTGTCCACCACAAATCTCACTTTGCGGTCGCCTGGGATCGAACCCGGGCCGCCTTGGTGAGAGCCAAGCGGTCTAACCACTGAGCCACGGCGTGGCCACACTTAACGTTGGAGGCTTTCACTTATCCTGAAAGATGAATGTCCGCTAACTCTAAGCTCTGTGTACTCTGAACTCATTTGATCATTATTTCATTCATTGTCCGATATGACTTAACGTTGGGGGATTTCTCTTATCCTGAAAGATGAGGGTCTGGAAATTCTAAGCCCTATGTAACCTGTACTCATTTGAGCATCATGTCATTCGTCGTCCGATATGACTTAACGTTGGAGCCTTTCCCTTATCCTGAAAGATGAATGTCTGTTTACTCTAAGCTCTGTGTACTCTGTACTCATTTGAACATCATTTCATTCATCGTCCGATATGATTTAACGTTGCAGGTTTTCCCTTATCCTGAAAGATGAAAGTCTGCTAACTCTAAGCGCTATAGATCCTGTGCTCATTTGAACATCTTTTCAATCATGGGCTGATATGATTTAACCTAGGAAGTTTTCTCTTATCCTGAAAAATGAATGTCTGATAACTCTAAGCTCTATGTACCCTGTACTCATTTGAACATAATGTGATTCGTCGTCCGATAGGACTTAACGTTGCAGCTTTTCCCTTATCCTGAAAGATGAATGTCTGCTAACTCTAAGCTCTGTGTGCTCTGTACTCATTTGAACATCATTTCATTCATCGTCCGATATGACATAACGTTGCAGGGTTTCCCTTATCCTGAAAGATAAATGTCGGGTAGCTCTAAGCTCTATGTATCCTGTACTCATTTTAACATCAGTTCATTCAAAATCCGATATTACTTAAGGTTGGAGGTTTTCCCTTATTCTTAAACAGGAATGTCTGGTAACTGTAAGCTCTATCTATCCTGTACACATTTGAATATCATTTCATTCATCGTCCAGTATGACTTATAATTGTTGACGTACATTAAAAAAACAAGAAAGTGAAAATGACAAGCGGAAACGTATAGCTATTTGTACAGTCAATATAATAAAAAGAATATTTTGGAAATGCTTAATGCCCCAAAGGTATTTTATTTGACGCAAGTTTATTTTTATGTACTAAGTAGTACAATTTTATCTATCTCCCAGGGCTTTCTATTTATAGAAACATCATTCAGTATAGACTTTAAAGACTTTTTCTAAAAAATTAAAGATAAACATTTTATTTTAGAAAAAAAAACTACTTTATGTAGTATTTTAAGAACGCTGTTAAAGAGATTTTTAATGAAAGAAAAGCCAGTTTGAGTTTGCGGGAGTTTTTTGGAAGCCTTGGATTTGCATCTTCGATTGGTATTTGACCGAATAGTTCTTTTCGAGCTGTGCTTTTAGTGCGTACACACACAAACACAAAGCTTTATCAGTAACTGTTATTTTTTAATTCACCAGACTATTCGAGTGAAAATTTCGTATACAGTTCTTGAATGGAATGTCATACTTCTTTGCTTCCGTATTGAGGATAAAAGAGTAACAATGTACTTTATATTATTGTATCTAATGTCAGGAGAGAGGTCTGTGAACCAAATGAAAGGCAGGTCTAACACGGGTTTGGTCTGAAACTTGCTTCTTGCCACTGTAAATTAGAGACCGTTTATAGCTTTTGTCGTGCTCTCTGCAGGCGGCAAATTGAGTTACTCGTATTCTTGCTTATCATGGCACAGCAAATCTAGTTAAACGGAACTTTCCGGGCTGCGACAGCTGTTATGAAATATGGGCCAGGATTGCATTTTTTAAGATCCACTCATAATCTACCTACATATCCCATATTGAAACTAAAATCCGATTTCTTACACTCATATGGGTTTCTACTATCGCAAAATTGCTACTACGTACATGTAGGTATGGAAAATATTGTTTTCTGCTCTAAAATTCTACTGGTACAGATTTTAACGGAGAAACACGTTTTGAAGCCCCCAACAAAATATTGTGACTTTGTGGGCTCGTAGAATTAAAAGTCCAGTTTGCAGAAATTCAAAATGTTCTATAATTCCGTAGAAGTACACGTACAGTAGCAGAATTACGTCACACACACAATTACGATCTACCAATGTCATTGACCACAACTAAGAGTTCAATTACAACTCTGTTTACGACTGCTCGCTGGCGTGTCACGATCTCTTAAATATACCTGCACTGATAATTCTAGACTGTTCTCAAACAAACAAGAAAAAGAATGTCCTCTATCAATCTAGATGTTATTCGAACCTTCTATTTATCTCTTTACTTGTTTCCACAGATCTTTATCTCCGCGCTATGTTTATCTGCTCAGGCAAGCTGTTTATCTCCGCACTGCCCCATCTGTCCCTTATCTCTCTATGGCGCACTATCGTAAATAATGGGTTCGCGACAGTATTTTTTACTTTGTCTGCTTTTTATTTAATGTATATGGAACAGTTACAGTACTCTACTCAAAATTTCGCTAACGATATTTCAATGGAAGTATGTTTTGAAATCCTCTGAAACGGAAAAAGGGCGGTCTGTTTTTTAGCTTTTCGACTATGTACTTGCAATTTTTTTATTTGCATTTATTTCCGAACGGGTTTTACAAACCTTTTGCAGTATATTCTTACACATTACTCGAGTTGTCATTTTCTTCCTTATTCTGCCACACAATAAGCATGGTAAACCTTCATCTAATTCTTATTATTTTTCCCTTAATTTTCTATACCTTTTTTCGCTACTCTTCTCATAAACTCCCCTAGTCCTATACGAGGACTGTTCAATTAAGAATGATCACAATTTTTTGAACAACGTACCTTTACTTATCCTCATACTTTTGATGGTCTTTCTCAAAATAGTCTCCCCTGAATGCGATGCAATTGTACCATCGTTTCTGCCAGTCTTCAAATACATGCTGGGAACCATTTTTTGACAGATCCTTCAAAATCGCCTCTGCAGCTTTCACCACTGCTTATGATGATGGATAATGCATCCCACGAAGGGGTTTCTTCAAGTTAGGGAATAGAAAAAGTCACATGGGGCTAAATACGGACTATAGTGAGGGTGAGGTATGTACTTCGCGTTGCAACAACATTGGCAATATGCAAACGCGCATTATCGTGGTGCAGCATCGAGCCTGCTTCATGGAAATATGGTATTTTGCGCCTGATATGGACTTGCAATGTTTTCAGGACATCTCTGTAGTATTGTCCAGTTACTGATGTCTGTGCAGGTACCACATGGCGATAACCCATTCCATGAATATCAAAGAATGAGATTACCATAACTTTCTCAGCAGTAGCAATCACTTTTGCTTTTTTGGGGGATGATGATGAAGGAGATTTCCATACCGAGCTTTGTTGTTTGCCCTCAGGATCAAAATGATGTATTCAAGTTTCATCAGCAGTGATTACGTTTGAAAGAAACTCTGGATCTTCCTCTAACATCAACTTTAACTGCATACAAACCTGCATGCGAATGTCCTTTTGTTCGGGAATCAACAGTCTTGGAACCCATCTCGCACAAACACGTCTCATGTGTAATGTTTCTGTCACCAACCTGTGGGTGGCACCCAGTGAAATTTTTAGTATTTCAGATAGTGATCTTAAAGTAATTTGTAGATCCTCTCTCACAATGGCAGCCGCAGTGTTGATGATTTCTTCCGTAAGAGCAGTAACTAATGTGTAGTGTTTAACGCCCGCTTTTACTACATACGGCACCGCAGGCGATGACACTGATGATACATGAGATGAATATGGAGCACCAGTGGAATGAGATGGCGGGGAAACCGGAGATCCCGTAGAAAACCCGCCCCAGCACCCTGTTTTCCACTAAAAATTTCACTTTGCGGTCGCCTGGGATCGAACCCGGGCCGCCTTGGTGAGAGCCAAGCGAGAGCAGTAACTGGAGCAGCGGGTCCACCTTCCTTTGAAATTGATTGTCTCCCCTCTTTAAACATTTTAAACCAACTTCGAACTGTGCTGTAGGGAAGAACAGACTCTTCACAGGCCTCCTGTAACGTTGTATAGACCTCAACTGAAGATTTTTTTTGAGACCAAAGCAGAATTTCAAAGCCGAAAATTATTTCTCGCGTGTTACCTCCATTGCAGCGGTAGGCGATACTGAATATGTCTGAACTTACCTGATCCTCACAGGCGGGAACCAGGAGTACCAACAATGAAAGTACTATGGCGTGTTTGTTTAACATTAAGCTAACAGGGTATAGTAGGATTGAATTTATAGCGAAAAAATATGTCCGTAAAGTTATGATCATTCTTTGTTCAACAGCTCGCTTATATACCAGGTGAGTCAGCTGCCCCTTTCGATTCTTATACATGCAACCCGCAGTTTATAGTCTAATGTGAAAACATTGACCCTTTTAGCACAAAAGTCGTTGTTGCAGCTCTGCCCTTCTATTCGGTACCGTATGCACCAACATTAATACTAACAGCCCTGAATGAGGACCAAGAAGTTGTGGAAAGCTTAAATAAACGAAGTCCTTTCATGTATGAAATGGCAAGTAGCCTAGTAGCAAGATGGAAAACAAATACTTTCTCAAACAGCGACATACAAGACGTGAGAGTTGGTCGAGTGTTCATATAAATTTATGCTTTTGTGTAGAGCATACAAACTTTGTAAATGAGGCTCCCTTTTTGATCAGGTGGTTACAATGCTAGTATGCAAAGTTAGAGGGTTCGAGTTCAAGTTCTGCCTGGAAGCTGAGAAATTTCTGTAGGTAGGATAATTGCTCATCCTCCAAAAGTAGTGAATGTGTGTATGTTTGTTTGTGTGTATTTATTGTTTATATAAACTAACCATCAGATTATCTTAATACTGTCACCGATAGCATTTTTTGTGTTGGAGCCGCGACAAGCCAGTGCTGGGCTCATGCGCAAGAAAGAGAGAGACAGAGAGTGGCGCGCGGGCAGGAAAGAAAGAGACAGAGAGTGGCGCGTGGGCAGGAAAGAAAGAGACAGATAGTGGTGCGCGGGCAAGAAAAAAAGAGACAGAGTGGCGCGCGGGCAGGAAAGAAAGAGACAGAGAGTGGCGCGTGGGCAGGAAAGAAAGAGACAGAGAGTGGCGCGTGGGCAGGAAAGAAAGAGACAGAGAGTGGCGCGCGTGCAAGAAAAAAAGAGACAGAGTGATGTGGGGACAGGAGAGAAAGAGACAGAAAGTGGCGCGCGGGCAGGAAAGAAAGAGACAGAGAGTAGCGCGGGGACAGGAAAGAGAGAGACAGGAGTGACGCGCGGGCAGGAAAGAAAGAGACACATGCTGGCGCGGGGGCAGGAAAGAAAGAAATAGACAGTCGCGCATGGGCAGGAAAGAAAGAGACAGAGTAGTGTAAGGACAGGAAAGAAAGAGACAGAGTGGCGCGCGGGCAAGAAAAAAAAAGAAACAGAGAGGCGTGAGGACAGGAAAGAAAGAGACAGAGAGTGGCGCGTGGGCAGGAAAGAAAGAGACAGATAGTGGCACGCGGGCAAGGAAAAAAGAGACAGAGTGGCGTGGGGACAGAATAGAGAGAGACAGAATGGCGCGCGGGCAGGAAAGAAACAGATAGTGCCGCGCGGGCAAAAAAAAAAAATAAATAAAAAAAGTAAATTCTGCCTAACTTTTATCCTGGCATCTAGATTCAAAACCTGGACTATTTCTCTATAATTCTAATTGATATTTTGATATCATATTAGTTCTTCTTTTGATATTTTTGCAGATACAATCATAATTATAAGTATTAGTTTTTATCCTCATTCAAATACTTCTATTTCTCAACCTTTCTGAACGCCTAATTCTCTCTACGGCGGCAATCCTTCTTCTGCCTTCTCCTGTCTCTCTTTGTTCTGTCTGATACTGTTCCATCACTCTAGTCCATATTAAGGCTACCATTTCTTCTAAGATATTAACGTTGTCTACCTGTCTTACTATATCCCATATGTATTTCCCTCCTAGACTTCTACGCTGTTCTCCTTCCAAATCTTCATGTGATTTACATTCAAATGTAACGTGTTGTGGCGTATCTATTACATGACATTGCTCACATAAGTCGCTTTCTTCCCTTTTTATTCTTTTGAAGTACGCTTTAAAAGGGCCATGACCGGATATGTATTGAACACCAAATCTTTGTGGTTGTATGCTTCTTAGCTTGAGTCGTTCTCGAATGTTCGGGAAAATTTCATATACTCTCCTTCCTGTTTGTTCCGCATCCCATCCTTTTTGCCATTGTTTAATCAGCTGATGTTTTATTTCATCTTTAGTCTTACATTCTGTCCCAAATATTTCTTTAATCGCTTGTAGATTGGCTCTTTTGAGCCAAAATCTCGCTCCTCAAAAGTTTGATCAGCAGATCTACAGGCCAGATTCCTAGAATAACTAGTAGTGCTAAAGTAGAGGTAGTCTTCACTATACCGCAAATTCTGACTCATGCCTGCCTCTGAGTTCTTCTTAACAAAGTTATGTTTTTCAACAGGTTTACTCGATGGCTCCAAACGCTGGCTCCATATGAGACTATTCCCACGAATAAGCTCATGTGTTAAGTTTTAACAGATGATAATGATAGTTTAAACTTTCGAGTCGCCAAGGAGTATAATTTTTGCATGATGTTTCCCGCCTTGTCCTTACGTTTGCAATATGGGTATCGTAATTCAACATTTCATCTACTTATATTCCTAAATATTTAGCTGCTTTAGATCTCTTAACGGTCGTGCCATCTATTTTAAATATGGGATCCCTTTTGAGCGTACCCTTAAACAAAACGTATGTCGATTTATGTGGAGCTACTTTTAGTTTGACTTTCTTACACCAAGTGCCTAGTAACTCTAGTGCTATATTTGCTCTACTTTCAAGATTGCTTCTGTTATCAGACTCTATAAGCAGCAATACATCGTCTGCATATGCAATAACATTTAACACATACTGACTATTTGATAGTTCTTCCAGTAGTGGTTCGATGAGTATGTCCCAGAAAAGGGGGCCTAATATTGAGCCCTGTGGGCATCCTTTGGTTATTTCCTTTGTGATAATTTTGCTTGCGCCTCTGACATGTACCCGTCTATCTTTACAGTAGTCTTTCAACGATTCATACAAACATTTAGGGTAGTTCTTTTCCCGCAGGATCCTGAAAAGCTCGGGCCACCAAAGGTTGTCGAAAGCTCCAGATATATCCACGAAGATTCCTGCCACATATTTTCTATTGCTATTTTTCACGTTTTCCACAAGTTCATTTATAGCATCCTCCGTGGACCTTCCCTTCCTGAACCCAAATTGTAAGTTTGTCATTCCTATCATGGTTCTATATTCATGTATGCGTTTATATAATAACTTTTCCTGTACTTTTCCCAGCGTATTTAACAAACAGATTGGCCTATAGGTTTTAGGATTCATGGGATCTCGGTCTTTATCTTTGCATCAAATTATAATATTAGCCTCTTTCCAACAATAGGGTACCCTACCAGTAGCCAGAGATACATTTATTAGTGCACATAGGTATGGAGCCAATTGATTTTCTAGGTTTTGCACGACTTCTGCACATATGTTATCTGGTCCGGGTGCTTTCTTTGGTTTTAAATCCCTGATGGCTAATCTTTCTTCAGATATGTCAAATGGAAGTATCACATTATTATTTATATAGTTGCATTTAAGGCTTTCCCTTTTTCTTTTATGCTCATCTTCATCATCTTCACTGTCATCTGATGGTAACAACACCTTCATCATGTAGTTCATGGATTCCAACCATGTTTTTGTTGTTGACCTATCTGGTTTGGATAATGTTGAAAGACTCTCAGGGGCTGTAATTTTTTCCATTACCAGTTTTTATGGTATACCCCAAACGTCAGTACTTATATTTCCTCAACGAATCTTTCCCACGATTCCTTTCTTGTATTTTCCAGTAATGATTTATATTGTTCCTTTATTTCCCTATATAACTCCAAGTTTACTGTCCTTTCTTGATCCGTTATGCTTCGTTGATATATTTGCCTTCTTTTACGTAGCTTACTCCTTAGCTTTTGTAATTTTTCATTCCATATTTGGTACCTTTTGTTTTCTGTAACATATGTTCTCCGCAGAACCATATCCATAGATCGTTGTATACTCAGAGTTAATTGTTTTGCTTGTTTATCTACGTCATCTTCAAAATTGGTCATCTCCGGTAATTGTAATACAATTTAAAATTTCAAATTGAAAATTTGAATTTTCTGTTGCTAGTCGATAAAGTCCCCTTTCATTTAGAAGTAACTTACATCGTACAATTTATCCAAAAAACGCAGATTAGGATTTAACTCTGGTAAAATTATGTCCCCGTTAAAAAAATATTGTAGCTAATTATTTTAATTTCTTATTTGGATATCTGCCATAAAAATATTGCACAAACACAGGTTATGTATTATGTGTTTCAAATGGGATGATGTCTGTCCTTAAGCGTTACTAGTTGAGCAACCAATGGGAGTCGTGCGGTGTTGTCGTATTGCATTCCTCCTATGTGGTGTGTGACGAGCGCCAAACTAATCAATATCTAATAAATACTATTCGCGGTAAGACAAAAATTCAGATTTTGCAAATAGTTTTCCTAATACAAATAAATAAAGTAGATACCATTATATTATAACAACGCATTACGACGTAAGCATGTAAGAATATCATTATTGGTTGGCATGTGTGCGTGAACGTATATTTGAAATTACTCAGAGTTGAAACGTAAACATTTGACATGACAGGTAAAAGAAATATGTACTTTGAAGAAGCCAAGGTGTTTGTTAAATTCGATGAGAGGAAACGATACTCTTCTTGCGAGTCTGGTAGAACATGTCTGGTCACATTATATATTTGTTTATGAATGGTTCGTAATCTCTGTTTACTCTAGAGTTCAAAGCGGCATTGCTCAGTTACTCTTCCATGAAAAAAAGTATCAGCTGGATCAATCAGATACGGTCCACCTTCCCCCTTACTACTGCCAGAACAATCCAATAGACTTAATGTGGGCTTAAATTATGTTACAAATAGAAATAATATTCTCACTTTCTTCTTGAGCAGCCAGCCAGGTGAAAAGATGATTGGATATCAACGTTTCGGGAGTGTACATCTCTTTCCATCATCAGGATATTTATTAAATGTTATAACCACAAATGAAATACTGGATATAACACAACTATAAACAAAGACAAAACACTATCAAAATTTGCATTACTGACATAAGACTGTTTTCTATAAATTAAATGCCAGGTCAAGAGATGGCGTGAGTATAGAAAATTGTGTCAAAGAAACGTAACTACTTAACTTGATTATCAAGCTGTATCGATCTTTGCTTATTAATTCGACGGATTTCCATTTTTAAGACCAGTTTCCAAGAGGAGCTCAACTGAAATCCAGCATCACGATTAAGCGAGCTCCTTTCAGAGGAAATGACCAAAGCTTCCTTAATTCTCCGCTCACAGTAACTGTTGCATTTTGCCAAGATGGTCGTCTCCCGAAAATGGGCTCTATGGTCGTTATCAAAACAATGCTCTGCCAGCCCAAACTTTTGATAGTACGAATTTTAATGCGAATTTTGATTGTGTTTTATCTTTGTTTATAGTTGTGTTATATTCAGTGTTTCGTTTGTGGTTATAACATTTTATAAATATCCTGATGATGGGAGAGATGCACACTCCCGAAACGTGATATCTAATCATCTTTTCACCTTGCTTGCTGCCCGAGAAGAAAGTGAGCGCATTGGTCGCCAGGGAAGCTTCAGGGATTATAGAAATAATATTTTTAAACTGACTCACGTTGAACTACATATTCACGATGAAGTTAACAAGGAACACAAGACTGGGAAAACTGCTTGAGATATCAGACAAAATGAAATGAAATGTGTAGTGTTTAACGCCCGCTTTTACTACATACGGCACGGCAGGCGGTGACACTGATGATGCATGAGATGAAGATGGAGCACCGGTGGAATGAGATGGCGGGGGAAACCGGAGGTCCCGGAGAAAACCCGCCCCAACGCCGTGTTGTACACCACAAATCTCACTTTGCGGTCGCCTGGGATCGAACCCGGGCCGCCTTGGTGAGAGCCAAGCGGTCTAACCACTGAGCCACGGCGTGGCCAGATATCAGACAAACTACGAGAAGATTACTTTTGGAAAGAAATAGCACGTAACGAGATTTTGCAACCTATCATCATAAATTTGTGGTACTCAGACGTTGAAGACAATGACAATGACGAATTATCTCTTAACGTAGGTAACATTCACAGCTATACGGATGCACCGCTGGCATTTTGGTTGGATTAGAAAAATATGTAATTCATAAAATATAATTAATTTTAAGCTAAATATTGAAACTATTTGCGTAATATGCCAATATCCACTTTGCAATTGCGATTTCAACAACTGCATTATTGTAAAACTTTGGAAAATTCAGTTCTCGTTAGCGCCACGAACCCTCGCAAGTGTGCGAGAGATTGAGGGTAATGAGGTGGCAACTCTGAAGGCTCTAACGCATCTAATTTACTACAGGCGAGAACTCTTCCCATTTGAAACACATAATAGTATAATTTTCACCATCACCCGTTGTTCGTTGACTTTGACCGCTGCATTCCAGGAAAGTAAACCATATGTCTAGTACTGCTGAATGAAATCACGCTCTGCAGTTTGGGGTGGAGATTAAATTAAATGTGAGGATCTACTCCCATTAGTCCTGGACCCGTAGGACCAGAACCCGGGCCTACGCACCGGTCCTTAATGAACCAGCTACCAAAAACCTTGGTAGGGCCGCCGGTGATCTAGCACACCAACTACTAGCTGTGCAGGCTAGCACCCGGGACTCATGAGGCAACCCTCTACCTCCTAAGGGCGGCCGAAGCCTGGCCGGAGGCACCCAATTTCCCGTGGGTGGCGGGAACACACTGCCCCCTCGAGTCCAACCCAATCCGAACAGCTCCGAAAGGGAGGGGCTCGAATGTTCGGCCCGAGGTTCCTATAGTAACGTCAGAGGTACCACGAGAGCTAGGGGTCTGCAGCGCCCGCACCTTGGCAGCTGAAAGGGACGAATCCCTCCCCCTACGGGGGGACGGGATGGAGAACAGTAATATCATCTTCGTCTGAGGCACAGCCCTTGCAAATTCAGTTTTTTCGCACACATTGATCATTGCTTAGATTAATAATGCCATGAGGTACTTTGTAAATTAGGATTAAAAACAAAACACTGTCAGAGTGGAGAAATTGTTTCAAATTTATTAGTATAGATGAAGAAACAAGCTAAAAGCTAAAAACTGTTTACATCAGATCTGTTTTTAAAAATATTGGAAAAACTAGAATGCATATCGCATAACATGGGAGTGTCAGAAAGTGCAGTAAAAGGAATTGTTAAAGAACACAAACAAAATGTAAATCAGAGCACATCTTTGGAACTTCAAGTAAAAAGCACAGTGTTCGGAAATGAGCAATATAGCTAAATGACTTCGACAAAAGTGTTGTCAAAATGTTTATATTCAGGAAAGGATGCTCTTACAATAGCTAAATTACTTATTAATTCAATAGGAGGCATTAACATTCAGGGCAGTAAGTGGTCGTTAAACAGAATAGTGAGAGAACTGGGACTCTCCTCTATCTTGCTGCAATACCCGGAGAAAAAACGTAGTGCATGAATGCTTCAAGTAAAACTTACTGACTTGCTTTAAAACAAGGAGAAAGTAATCTTAAAAGTACTGCAATATACTTACCTTATATATGATATTTAATAATCTACTGTAATGTATTATTACATGCATATTTCCCTCCTACAACTGGCGGGAGTGATTTTTCCTCCCTTCTAGTGCTTTAGCTCTATATACTGCCGTAAGATTCTAAGGCGAAGGTGAAGGATCTCCCCCAACAATCGTGTTATTTCGGGCTTCTACTGTATCTTCAAGGTGTTAAAAGTCATTTGCGGGTAATCCGTTTAAATTTTTGAATAGATCACTGATCTTAAAGTCACTAGTTTAAAACTATGATATTTAAGTCTTCTTAAGGTTATCTAAAGGTAACTGAAATTTTGAAATTCTAAGGTAATTACACCAGGTTTCATAGATTTATATCGTAGATGTAACATGGTACAAATATGATGCAGCTCAAATTTTATCAATTTCACGTACATAAAAGGGGTGTCCAGAAAGTAAGTTCTGTTTCAATATATCTCCGCTGCAGCGCTGCGATCGCAGTTCCGCACATGTGCGGTAGACGGTGTGTAAAGGAGAAGAAACGGGCGCCATTGTGAGATCACTGTCAGCCACGTACGCTTTGTTGTGCTTGTTTACAATGTCGGTGTTAATTGAAAATCCCGCCGCTTGTGATTAGGAAATTGCGCCGCGCAATACAGAATAAGCGCCGAGGAATGCTGTCAAAAGGTGTTGTGTTTCTTCACGATAACGCACCACCACACACTGCAGCAACGACGAGAACATCCTAAAGGGATTTGGCTGGGACGTGTTTCAACATCCCCCTGTACAGCCCGGACTTCGCTCCTAGCGACTTTCATGTGTTTTTGCATCTCAAATATTTCCTTGGCGATCAACACTTAAAAAATGACGAAGAGCTGAAAGAAAATGTTTGCAACTAGTTGAAGACACAGGCGGCAAACTTCTATGAAGAAGGTATACAAAAACTTTTGCCTCGCTATGATAAATGCCTGCATAATTTCGAGAGTTATGTGGAAAACTAGTTTAAGAGTTGTAGAATTTTGTGCAATAAATAATTTTTCTGTATCTGTATACAATTTAAGTTTATTACCAAACAGAGCTTACTTTCTGGACGTACCTCGTGGTTTGAAAATTATGATCAAATTTATGTATTGTTTATTACGTCAACGGAAGAAGTCTCTTGTGAAAATATAACTAAAATTTTGACCTATTATTTGAACAACAGATTTCCAATACATTCACTTTTTGAAATTGCCCCTAGATTTATCTGTCACGATAGCTTTAGGCTTCAGAAATTGTTTCTTTTTCTTCTCACAAAAAGTTGAAATTTCTGTGTTTTGAAGTAAAGTAAATGCTTCTCGCTACAAAACTCAGGGAAGTTTCTATTCATTGTGTCTCTGAGAATGTTTGTAACAAGTTTCATTAGTCTAACACAAAAATGTTGACGTATAGAGTGTTGAAAGTGAAAGAGAATTCTGAAAATTTCAGTAACGAAAAAAAACAAGTATAAAGAATTAGAACTCATGTCTAACACTAGCATTTCCGTAACTCACAAATTCGATTATAGTATTTAAAAAGGCCGGCGGAGACTATTTAGGAATCCTAAGGATTCAGGAATGCTTACACTATTTTATAAACTAAAAATAGGAAAAGGCGATTTTTAAAAAATGTTAATATAGTTTTTAGACGGAGATATCTAACATTATTTAACTTAAAGAGCGTTCTATAGCAACACCCTGTACTGCACTAACAGCTATATAAATAATTCAGGAATTTGGAGGAATCGAACTGCTATCACGCCCAGCATACAGCCCTGATCTCGCACCATCAGATGATCATCTTTTTCGACTCCTGGCCCATTTTCTACGTGGAGGTAATTTTGACAACATTGAAATGGTGCAAGTGGGTGTCGCCGGATTCCACGAATCAAAAACCAGAGACTGGTAGCGTCGTGGGATAATAAACCTCACTGAATGATGACTCAAGAACATAGAATCTAATGGTCTATACTTTGAAAGTAAATTAATTGCTTGTGAGAACACATTTCAAATAATTTATTTTCTTAAAACATTACTTATGAGACGGTATATACAGGGTGTCTCTAAAGTCACTATCAATTTCAATGAAGGAAGACAGTGATTGAAAAATCAATATTATTTTGAAGTGTTATGCATATTCTAGTGCCCTTCTACATGACGTCCATCTAGCTCAAAACACATATGCCATCTTTCAGTAGTGAAACGAAATGTAGACTGCAACATGTCAACCGTAATTCGAGCTGCTGGTTCCACTCATACGATTCCGTAATTCAGAAAGACCATTCACTTGCTAGTGTACACTTTAGATTTGATGTACCACATGAAAAAACGTCTAAAGGAGTAAGGTCCGGTGAACGGGAAGCCCACAGCCAAGGTGAACCTCTGTCTAGCCATCGCCCTGGAAAGATTCTGTTCAGATTCACGAACGATGTTTGCAAAATGTGGAGGCGCACCATCTTATTAAACACAACTGTATTTAGTATGCCGTCCTCTTGAAGCTGCGGTTCAAGGGACAGTTCTAACATGTTGAGGTAGATGTTATCTGTCATTGACATTTTGGCAAAGAAGAATGGGCCATACAATTTGGCGTTTGTCATACCCAACCAAACATTGACTTTCGGTGTATCACGTTCCCAGTCCGATACCTCATGTGGTTCTTCATATGTCCATAGTCGGCTGTTATGCCTGTGCACTTTCCCACAAACATCGAAAGTGCTTTCATCGGAGAATAAAATGTTGTCCATTAAATTCTCATTATCTACACATTCCAGGAGGTCATAACACATTGCCCAACGACTGGCGAAATCCTAGTGCTCAAGATGGTGTAGAACTTGGATGTGGTACGGACGTTTTCGTAGAGTGAAACGTAGAATTTTCCACACTGTGTGGCAAGGGACGTTAAATTCCCTACTGAGGCGTCGAATTGATGACTTCGGACTCCTATCACTGGCAATTTGAACCTGCTACACTGTTTCTGCCAAGAAATGTAGTCGTCCAGGACGTGTCTCATCACACACACTGCCGGTACGCTTAAATTTGTTCGCAAGCAGACGAATGTGTGCCCCTGATGGGGCTGGTTTGTGGAATTTGCGGGTAAATTCCGCTCTGGCGTCTTCATATGACAATCCGCGTACCCGTGCACAAACAATGGCAACCCGTTCTTCTGTGCTAAACATCTTGCACTAAGATACCCGGATCTGAAAAGAAAAGAAACAAAATATTGCGTTTTCATTTAGATGGATAGTAACATTAGAGACTCTGTACAGTTGAATTTGCTGGAAATAACCTCTGAAGACCTTTTTATCCTGGATGACGTTTGCATAACGGATAAACCATAAAGAATACCTTAAACTTAGTACACAAAAATATAGATCTCCTTAAGGCACAGAATTAAATATATGTATATTTTGTAGTTTGTTCGTTGTTATTCGTTTCTATGTTAAAATGCTTCGTTTTCTAACATGGGAAGTCACTGACAGTTTTATTTTTTAATTTTCATGCTTTAGTTTTTCCCCTTTAATGGTCATGCAAGAAAAGCGGCACTTAAAAGTCATCACATATCGACCAACTCTTAAAAGAATTTGCCATCGCTATCTCTTTTACCCTCGTATTTAAACTGTACATATAGGACAAAAACATAATAAAGCAATTTTTACAAGTATTCATCTTAATTAATATGAATCAGTAACGCCCACTTTTACTACAATACGGCACCGCAGGCGGGGACACTGATGATAAATGAGATGAAGATGGAGCACCAATGGAATGAGATGGCGGGGAAACCGGAGATCCCGGAGGAAACTCGTCCCAGCTTCGTGTTGTCCACCACAAATCTTACTTTGCGGTCGTCTGGGATCGAATCAGGCCGCCTTGGTGAGAGCCGAGAGGTCAACATACTCAGCCACGACGTGGCCATAGGTAGGAGAATAGGGTTTTGTTAGAATAGTTAGTACAACAGTGAGCAGGAAATGCCATGAAAGTTTTAGGAAAAGGTCTGTGATTATTTATGTATTAGAATATAATTCAGAAACCAAGAGATGCATACATATAAATAAAATTTGATATTTAAATTATGACACCTTCTAAGGACACTAAGAATTTAAGATACATTTCCCGAAGACCAAACACATTTCAGGTAATTTGTTTTTAGAGAACTGTGATTTTCACAAAAATATCTCTAAGTAAATTAATTAAAATAATGTGCACATATTAAAGACATTTACCTGACTAATGATTTTGTAATAATTTGTATAACTGGTAAAACTTAAACGATAAACGAAAACGTACTGCATAAGAATGTAGATGCTTTATGTCACGCTTTTTGTGGCATGGGCTTCTATTTCAAGATATCACTTATCAGGACTCTGAATTGTTCAGTACCTCATTTTCAAAGTGGTATTAATAAGATGATTGTATGGAATCTTAAGACGATATATGCCGTCAAATTGCTAAACAGATGAACATCATCATTCCCTTTGTATAGTAACAAAAGGCGCAAAAACTATTTGCTTCAAACCTTCTATATTTTAACGAATACTTACGTACAATTGGTCTTTCCTTTAGACCAACACGGTTTCCGTTCTCCGGGCTGATCATGTATGTTATATACAGTCGAGAGCTATCTACGTGGGCAGTCAAACGTCCCTCTCTATGAGCCGGGAGGCTAAAAGCTTTAACTAGAGGTGCGCCCTAGGCACTCTAGGGCTCCTTCCGTTCTCCGGGCTGATCATGTATGCTATGTACAGTCGAGAGCTATCTACGTCGGGCGTCAAACGTCCCTCTCTATGAGCCGGGAGGCTCAAAGCTTTAACTAGAGGTGCGCCCTAGGCACTCTAGGGCTGTTTTCGTTAGGACAACACCTAGAATATAAGAACCCCCTACCGAAATACAGGCTGGAAGTGGAATACGCCACTTACGCGAGTCAAACAAGCAGGGAGTACTGATTGACTCAGCCGGACCGCCAATGATGTAGCGCACCGACTACTAGCTGTGCAGGTTAGCACCCAGGAACCTTGAGGTATCCGTCAACCTCGTCTGATGACTGAGCCATTTAGACGTTCCCAATCTTCCATGAGTATCGGGAATCACCGCCACACCGAAGCCTACCCAAACGAACAACTACACACCGGGAGGGGCTCGAATGGTGGTTGGGATGTTACTCATATTGGTCTGCCTACAATAGTAGGGACCCTGCCCTCGGCAATATCGTAACTCATTGGGACGGCCGCCCTCTGTCTCCTCTAGCAGTCCGTAGGAGAGGGGATCCGTCTCCTTCAGCTGCTGTGATACGAGCGCTGCGGATCCCGAGCACTCGTGGTACCGCTGACGTTACCAGAGGATTCTCGGGCCGGAAATTCGAGCCTCTCCCAAATGACAGTTGTTCGGATTGGGTTGGATTCGAGGGGGCAGTGTGTTCCCAACACCTGCATGAGATCGGGTATCTCCGGCCAGACTTCGGCCGCCCGGAGGGGGCAGAGGGTTGCCTAAGAAATACCGCATACTAACGTGCAGAGCTAGTAGAAAGTTGCTAAGTCACTAGGCGGTACCACCAAGGTTATTCGGTAGTCTTCCCTGAAGGGTTGACGCACGTAAGTGGCGTATCCCCCACCAACCATCTTATTGATGATGGGGGGGGGCTTCTTAGATTAGAGATATTGCTCCAAGGAAAGAGTCCCGGAATTTTCCATCGCTCCCGGGAGATAGAGGCCGGAGTGTTAGGACTTTCGGGTAGACCTCACCGTGAACTGTTCCTTGCTCCCGGGGATGCCCCACTTCGGGATTAGGCATAGTGGATGTAGTCTGGTGGCAGTGCTAAAGTTCCTCAGTAGTATTATCCAATACAGAGACACAACCTATGGAGAAGTGATTCAGAATGGAGAGTATTTCAGAAGAAATTTCTAAAATGTCAAAATATGCGTTCATTTGTCATGGAAAAACTTTAAACGTGGAGTACATTAATAAAATGCTTTAGAGCCATTTTTAGAGAATAAAAAAGAGGTCCATATGAAGGATAGTGTGGCTTTGGGAGATCTTTTGAAAACCTTGGAGTGGCATCCTTGGAAGACGGCTTTTTAAATATTAAGTGTAGTATTTAATGGAATATTCAATTTTGAGTTACGCTGCTGACAGACATATTATAGTGTCACCGATCGCATTATTGTGTTGGAGCCGCCGCAAAGCCAGAGCTGTGCGCGTGGGCAGAAAAGAAAGAGACAGAACAGCGCGCAAGGATGGACACTTGCTGAAAGAGACAGAGAAAAGTTTGGAATTTTCCGCGTTTCTGATGCCGTCGTGATTGTTATCGTATCATCTACTGCATTCTAGAAACAATAACTGGGAAGTATAAATAAGCGGCAAAGTGTGAGAGGATTCAGTTGTTGTGTTGAAATTGTGTCAGTTGTGTGATGGTAGACATTTGAAATGTACTGCAGTGATTCTTTTGCCTGCCCCCTCGGTAGCGCAGATGGTAGCGTGTCTGCCTCACATACAAGAGGTGCCCAAGAGTAAAAGTTAACCTGGGGAAAAAGTTGAGCATCGCGACTATATAGTAATGTTTACTTCGAGCTGCTAACTTTATCCTTATATCTATGGTAAATTGCTTCGGTGAGAAGATCTCTCTATATTTCAAAGTGCACTAGTATCTGAATAACAGCCCGCCTCGGTTGCGTGTTGGTAGCGCGTCTGCCTCACGTTCAAGAGGTGCCGGAGTGTTAAAGTTAACCTGGGGAAAAAGTTGAGCATCACGACTATATAGTAATGTTTAGTTCGAGCTGCTAATTTTATCCTAATATCTATGGTAAATTGCTTCGGTGAGAAGATCTCTCTATATCCCCAAGTGCATTAATATCTGAATATCAGCCTGCCCCTGTGGCCTGGTGTTGGCATGTCTGCGTCACCTAAAAGAGGTGCCGGAATGTAAAACTTAACCTGGGGAAAAAGTTGAGTATCACGACTATATAGTAATGTTTAGTTCGGGCAGCTAATTTTATCCTAATATCTATGGTAAATTGCTTCTGGTAGAAGATCTCTCTATATCTCCAAGTGCATTAATATCTGAATATCAGCCTGCCCCTGTGGCCTGGTGTTAGCATGTCTGCGTCACCTAAAAGAGGTGCCGGAATGTAAAACTTAACCTGGGGAAAATATTGAGCATCGCGACTATATAGTGATGTTTAGTTCGAGCTGCAAATTTTATCCTTATATCTATGGTAAATTGCTTCGGTGAGAAGATCTCTCTATATCTCCAGGTGCATTAACATCTCAATATCAGCCCGCCTCAGCAGCGCGGTGGTAGAGTATCTGGTTCACGTTCAAGAGGTTCCGAGATGTAAAACATACCCTGGGGAAAAAGTTGAGCATCGCGACTATATAGTAAATTTTAGTTCGAGCTGCTAGTTTTATCCTTATATCTATGGTAAATTGCTTCGGGGAGGAGATCTCTCTATATCCGCAAGCGTATTAACATCTGAGTATCAGCCCGCCATGGTAACGTAGTGGTAGATTATCTGGTTACGTTCAAGAGGACCGGAGTTTATAGCTTGAACTGGGGTAAAAGTTGAGCATCGTGACTAAATAGTAATGTTTACTTCGAGCTGCCAATTTTATCCTTATATCTATCGTAAATTGCTTCGGTGAGAAGACCTCTTTATATTTCTAAGAGCGTTACAATATCAATTTTAGCCCGCCTGGGTAGCGTAGATGGGAGCGTGTCTGCTTGAGGTTCAAAAAGTGCCGGAGTACAAACTTAAATGGGGAAAATTTTTGTATCGCCACTATATAGTAATGTTTGGTTCAAGCTGCCAATTTGGTCCTTATATCTGTGGTAAATTGCTTCGGTAAGAAGATCTCTTTATATCTCCAAGTGCTTTAATATGTTAATATTAGCCCGCCTAAGTAGCGTAGATGGTAGTTTGTCTGCCTAAGGTTCAAAAGGTGCCGGAGTGTAAAAGCTAACCTGCGGAAAAAGTTGAGCATCGCGACTATATATTAATGTTTAGTTCGAGCTGCTCAGTTTATCCTTATATCTATGGTAAATTGCTTCGGTGAGAAGATATCTCTATATCTCCAACTGAATTAACATCTGAATATCAGCCCGCCTCCCTAGCGTAGCGGTAACGTGTCTGCCTCACGTTCAAAAGGTGCCGGAGTGTAAAACTTAACCTGGGGAGAAATTTGAGCATCGGGACAATATAGTAAAGCTGAGTTCGAGCTGCTAAGTTTATCTTTATATCTATGGTAAATTGCTTCGGTGAGAAGATCTCTCTATATCTCCAACTGAATTAACATCTGAATATCAGCCCGCCTCCCTAGCGTGGTGGTAACGTGTCTGCCTCACGTTCAAGATGTGCCGGAGTGTAAAACTTAACCTGGGGAAAAATTTGAGCATCGCGACTATGTAATAATGTTCAGTTCGAGCTGCTAATTTTATCCTTATATCTATGCTAAATTGCTTCGGTCAGAAGATCTCTCTATGTCTCCAAGTGCATTAACATCTGAGTATCAGCCCGCCTCTTTGCCCTGGTGGTAGCGCGTCTGCGTCACCTAAAAGAGGTGCCGGAATGTAAAGCTTAACCTGGGGAAAAAGTTGGGCATCGCGACAAAATAGAATTGTTTATTTCAAGCTGCTTATTTTATCCTTATATCTATGGTAAATTGCTTCGGTTAGTAGATCTCTCTATACCTCCAAGTGCATTAACGTCTTAATATCAGCCTGCCTCGGTAGCGTAGATGGTGGAGTGTCTGCCTGACGTCCAAGAGGTGCCAGAGTGTAAAAGTTAACTTGGGGATAAAGTTGAGCATCGCGACTATGTAATAATGTTCAGTTCGAGCTGCTAATTTTATCCTTATATCTATGGTAAATTGCTTCGGTCAGAAGACCTCTCTATGGCTCCAAGTGCATTAACATCAGAATATCAGCCGGCCTCTGTAGCATGGTAGAGTATCTGCTTCACGTTCAAGAGGACCGGAGTGTAAAACTTGACCTGGGGAAGAATGGAGCATCGCACCCACATAGTTTTGTTTACTTCGACTTGCTAATTTTATCCTTATATCTATGGTAAATTGCTTCAGTGAGAAGATCCCTCTATATCTCCAAGTGCATTAACCTCTGTGTATCAGCCCGCCTCGGTAGCGTGGTGATAGCGTGTCTGCTTTACGTTAAAGTGGACCGGAGTGTAAAACTTGACCTGGGGGAAAAAGTTGAGCATCGCGACTATATAGTAATATTTAGTTCGAGGTGCTAATTTTATCCTTATATCTATGGGAAATTGCTTCGCTGAGAAGACCTCTCTATATCTCCAAGTGCATTAACATAAGAATATCAGCCCGCCTCTGTAGCGTGGTGGTAGATTATCTGCTTCACGTTCAAGAGGACCGGAGTGTCAAACTTGACCTGGGGAAAAGGTTGAGCATCGGGTATATATACTACTGTTTAGTTCGAGCTGCTAATTTTATCCTTATTTCTATGGTAAATTGCTTCGTTGAGAAGATTTCTCTATGTCTCCAAGTGCATTAACATCAGAATATCAGCCCGCCTCTGTAGCGTGGCGGTAGAGTATCTGCTTCACGTTCAAGAGGAACGGAGTGTAAAACTTGACCTGGGGAGAAAGTAGAGTATTGCAACCTAATAGTATTGTTTATTTCGAGCTGCTAATTTTGTCCTTATATCAATGGTAAATCGCTTCGATCAGAAGATCTCTGTATATCTCCAAGAGCATTTACATGTCAATATGAGCCCGCCTTGGTAGCGTAGATGGTAGCGTGTCCGCCTGACGTTCAAGATCTGCCGGAGTGTAAAACATGACCGTAGGAAAAAGTTGAGCATCGCGACTGTATAGTAATGTTTAGTTCGAGTTGCTAATTTTATCCCTATATCTATGGTAATTTGCTTCGGTGAGAAG
Organism: Mantis religiosa; assembly: GCA_030765055.1. NCBI lineage: Eukaryota > Metazoa > Arthropoda > Insecta > Mantodea > Mantidae > Mantis > Mantis religiosa. The sequence continues at coordinate 237,180,783 of CM060950.1, forward strand.
ATATCTCTATGTCTCCAAGTGCATTAACATCAGAATATCAGCCCGCCCTTTTAGCGGGGCGGTACAATATCTGCTTTACGTTCAAGAGGACCGGAGTGTAAAACTTGACCTGGGGTAAAAGTTGAGCATTGGGACTATATACTACTGTTTAGTTCGAGCTGCTAATTTTATCCTTAAATCTATGGTAAATTGCTTCGGTGAGAAGATCTCTATCTATCTCCAAGTGCGTTAACATGTAGATGTCAGCCCGCCTCGCTAGCGTGGTGGTAGCGTCAACCTCACGTTCAAGAGGTGCGGGAGTGTAAAACTAAACCTGTCGAAAAAGTTGAGCATCGCGACTATATAGTAACGTTTAGTTCGAGCTGCTAATTTTATCCTTATATATATGGTAAATTGCTTCGGTGAGAGGATCTCTCTATATCTCCAAGTGCATTAGCATCTGCATATTAGCCCGAATCGGTAACGTGGTGGTAGAGGATCCGCTTCACGTTCAAGGTAATCGGAGTGTAAAACATGACCTGGGGAAAACTTTGAGCATCGCGACTAAATAGTAATGTTTAGTTGTAGCCGCCAATTTTATCGTTATATCTACTGTAAAATGCTTCGATGAGGAGATTTCTCTATATCTCCAAGTGCATTAACATCTTAATATTAACCCGGCCCTATGGCCTAGTGGTAGCCTGTCTGCGTCACCTAAAAGAAGTGCCGGAATGTAAAACTTAACCTGGGCCAAAAATTGAGCTTCGCGAGTAAATAGTGATATTTATTTCAAGCTGCTAATTTTACCCTGTTATCTATGGTAAGTTGCTTCGTTGAGAAGTTCTCTCTATATCTCCAAGTGCACTAGCAATCGAATATTAGCCAGCCTTGTTAGCGTGGGCGTAGGGTATCTGCCTTACGTTCAAGAAGTGCCAGAGTGTAAAACTTAACCTGGTGAAAAATTGAGCATCGCTGTCATATAGTAATGTTTAGTTCGGGCTGCTTATTTAATCCTTATGTCTATTGTAAATTGCTTCGGTGAGGAGATTTCTCTATATCTCCAAGTGCATTAACATCTAAATATTAGCCCACCTTTGTGGCCTGTTGGTAGCGTGTCTGCGTCACCTTAAAAGCTACCGGAATGTAAAACTTAACCAGGGAAGAAGAGTTTAGCATCGCTACTAAATCGTAATGTTTATCTCAAGCTGCTAATTTATCGTTATATGTTTTTTTTTTTTTAAAGCTTTATTGAAACAAAAACAAGGATCATCGCTTCTTATGTGGAAGCGGGGTTAGGTGAGGGAAAGTCTGGGTAGGTTTATGCAGATCCCGCGATAAGCACTCTGGAAATTTTAGTTTAATTTCTAGCAGCATCTATCTTGCTGCCTGGCGTAAGTATAAGGCCAGGATGGCAGGCATGGCTTGCGCCCTGGAAGCCAAACTGGGGAGTCAGGGTGGATTTTGTCGAGGTGTGCTCGGTACTAAGTGTTCAGTCGGCGTATATGGCCCAAGTATGGGTTAACTGTTAGGTTTATAGCTCTAATTTGTTCGCCGATGGTGTGTTTGTTGTCGTATGAGTCGTGGTGCGCTTGGAGTTTTCGAACGATCCTGTGCAGGTCGATCTTGCTGTTGTCTATTCCGTTGGCTAAGGTCTGAAGTATAGATGGGATGTCCATGGTGGCAGATTGTTGTGTTTGCTTGATGAGTGGCTCTAGGTTACGGTACTTGTCTTCAGCTTCTGAAAGTTTGTTGATGACATCCTCCATTCGATCCAGGCGGGCGGAGAATTTTGCAAGTTCCGATGTGAAGAAGGTCAGCAAGGTGTGGAAGCTCTTTGCTATCGCCTCTATGATGGTGTCCTCGAGCTGTGTGATTATCTCTGCGGTGACAGGTGCTGTGTCCGTGGAGGTCGACTGGATGGTCCTGGCGGCGGAGGCGAGTTGCGTCTCCAATGCAGCCAGGCGGTTGTTTGTGTTGTGAAGTTCGGTCTGGATCTTGGTTGAAGCAGTCCTGAGTTCATCATAAAAGGATGGCGTAGGTGGTGAGGAATGGCCCAGGACGGGAGCTGCTGGTGTGGTGGTTCTGCGCCTGTTGTTCGGATTGAGCGGGCACTGTCCCTGACCTGTGTAGTGGCCAAGGGCATCGCAGGTGGCACAGCAGCGTCGGCGTTATATGTATGGCAAACTGCTTCGGTGAGAAGATCTCTCTATATCTCCAAGTGCATTAAACATCTGAATATTAGCCCGCCTCGCTAGCGTGTTGGTAGCGTGTCTGCCTCACGTTCAAGAGGTACGGGAGTGTAAAACTTAACCTGGGGAAAAGAAAGAGCATCACGACTATATAGTAATGTTCAGTTCGAGCTGCTAATTTTGTCCTTATATCCATAGTAAAATGCTTCGGTGTGGAGAGCTCTTTATACCTCCAAGTGCATTAACATCTGTATATCAAACTGCCTCTTTATCGTGGTGGTAGAATATCTGCTTCACGTTCAAGAGGACCGGAATGTAAAACTTAACCTGGGGAAAGGGTTGATCATCACGACTATATAGTAATTCTTAGTTCGAGGTGCCTTTTTTATCCTTATATCTATGGTAAATTGCTTCGTTGAGGTGAACTCTCTATATCTCCAAGTGCATTAACATCTGAGAATCAGGCCGCCTTGGGAACGCTGTTGTAGGGTATCTGCTTTACATAAAAGATACCGGAGTGTTAAACTTGACTTGTAGATAAAGTTGAGCATCGGGACTATATAGTAAAGTTTAGCTCGAGTTGCTAATTTTATTCTTATATCTATGGTAAATAGCTTCGGTGAGAAGATCCCTCTATATCTCCAAGTGCATTAACCTCTGTGTATCAGCCCGCCTCAGTAGCGTGGTGGTAGAGTATCTGCTTCACGTTCAAGAGGACCGGAGTGTAAAACATGAACTGGGAAAAAAGTTGAGCATCGCGACTATATAGTCATGCATAGTTCGAGCTGCTAGTTTTGTCCTTATATCTCTGGAAAATTGCTTCGGTGAGAAGATTTCTCTATATCTCCAAGAGCATAAACATCTCAATATTAGCCCGCCTCGGTGTCTTAGATGGTAGCGTGTCTTTCTCACATTCAAAAGGCGCCGGAGTGTAAAAGTTAACCTGGAGAAAAGGTTGAGCATCGCAACCTAATAGTAATGTTTATTTCGGTCTGCAAATTTTATCCTTATATCTATAGTATAGTGCTTCGGTGAGAAGATCTCTCAATATCCCCTAGTGCAATAACATCTGAATATTAGCCCTCCTCTGTAGCGTGGTGATAGCGTGTCTGCTTCACGTTAAAGTGGACCGGAGTGTAAAACTTGACCTGGGGAAAAAGTTGAGCTTCGCGACTATATAGTAATATTTAGTTCGAGCTGCTAATTTTATCCTTATATCTACGGGAAATTCCTTCAGTGAGAAGACCTCTCTATATCTCCAAGTGCAATAACATCAGAACATCAGCCCGCCGCTGTAGCGTGGTGGTAGATTATCAGCTTCACGTTCAAGAGGACCGGAGTGTAAAACTTGACCTGGGGAAAAAGTTGAGCATCGGGAATATATACTACTGTTTAGTTCGAGCTGCTAATTTTATCCTTATATCTATGGTAATTTGCTTCATTGAGAAGATCTCTCTATGTCTCCAAGTGCATTAACATCAGAATATCAGCCCGCCTCTGTAGCGTGGCGGTAGAGTATCTGCTTCACGTTCAAGAGGAACGGAGGGTAAAACTTGACCTGGGGAAAAAGTAGAGTATTGCAACCTAATAGTATTGTTTATTTCGAGCTGCTAATTTTGTGCTTATATCTATGGTAAATTGCTTCGGTGATAAGATCTCCCTATGTCCTCAAGTGCACTAACATCTGAATACTAGCCCGCCTCGGTAGCGTAGATGGTAGCTTGTCCGCCTGATGTTCAAGATCTGCCGGAGTGTAAAACATGACCGTAGGAAAAAGTTGAGCATCGCGACCAGATTGTAATGTTTAGTTCGAGTTGCTAATTTTATCCCTATATCCATGGTAATTTGCTTCGGTGAGAAGATCTCTCTATATCTCATAGTGCACTGACATCAGAATATCAGACCGCCTCTGTAGCGTGGCGGTACAATATCTGCTTTACGTTCAAGAGGACCGGAGTGTAAAACTTAACCTGGGGTAAAAGTTGAGCATCGCCACCATATAGTAATGTTTAGTTCGAGCTGCTAGTTTTATCCTTATATCTATGGTAAATTGCTTCGGTGATAAGATCTCCCTATATCCTCAAGTGCACTAACATCTGAATATTAGCCCGCCTCGGTAGCGTGGTGGTAGGGTATCTTCCTGACGATCAAGAGGTGCGGGAGAGTAAAACTTAACCTGGGGAAAACGTTGAGCATCCCCACCATATAGTAATGTTTAGTTCGAGCTGCTAATTTTATCCTTATATCTATGGTAAATTGCTTCGGTGATAAGATCTCCCTATATCCTCAAGTGCACTAACATCTGAATATTAGCCCGCCTCGGTAGCGTGGTGGTAGGGTATCTTCCTGACGATCAAGAGGTGCGGGAGAGTAAAACTTAACCTGGGGAAAAAGTTGAGCATCGCCACCATATAGTAATGTTTAGTTTCGAGCTTCTAATTTTATCCTTGTATCTATGGTAAATTGCTTCGGTGATAAGATCTCCCTATATCCTCAGGTGCACTAACATCTGAATATTAGCCCGCCTCGGTAGCGTGCTGGTAGGGTATCTTCCTGACGATCAAGAGGTGCGGGAGAGTAAAACTTAACCTGGGGAAAAATTTGAGCATCGGGACTATATACTACTGTTTAGTTCGAGCTGCTAATTTTGTCCTTATATCAATGGTAAATTGCTTCGTTTAGACGATCTCTCTATATCTCCAACTGAATTAACCTCTGAATATCAGCCCGCCTCGGTGGCGTGGTGGTAACGTGTCTGCCACACGTTCAAGAGGTGCGGGAGTGTAAAACTTAACCTGGGGAAAAGTTGAGCATCGCGACTATGTAGTAATGTTAATTCGAGCTGCTAATTATATCCTTATACTTATGGTAATTTGCTTCGGTTGGAAGATCTCTCTATATCTCCAAGTGCATTAGCATCAGAGTATCAGCCCACCTCACTAGCGTGGTGGTAGAGCATCTGCTTCGCGTTCGAGAGGACTGCAGTGTAAAACTTGACCTGGGGAAAAAGTTGAGCATCGCGACTATATAGTAATGTTTAATTCGAGCCGCTAATTTTGTCGTCATATCAATGTTAAATTGCTTGTGTGAGAAGATCTCGCTATACTTTCAAGTGCACAAACATCTGAATAGTAGCCCGCCCCAGTAGTGTGGTTGGAGCGTATCTTCCTGACGTTCAAGAGGTGCGGGAGTTTATAACTTAACCTGGGGAAAAAGTTGAACATCGCGACTATATAGTAGTGTTTATTGCAAGCTGTATTTTGTCCATTATATCTATGGTAAATTGCTTCGGTGAGAAGACCTCTCTATATCTCCTAGTGCACTAACATCTGTGTATCAGCCCGCATCTATAGCGTGGTGGTAGCGTGTCTGTCTCACGTTCATGAATTGCCGGAGTGTAAAACGTAACCTGGGGAAAAGGATCAGCATCGCGACTACATAGTAATGTTTAGTTCCAGCTGCTAATTAAATCTTTATACCTATGGTAAATTGCTTCGGTGAGAAGATCTCTCTATATCTCCAAGTGCATTAACATCTGAATATCAGCCCGCCTTGGTACCGTGGTGGTGGCGTGTGTGCCTCACGTTCAAGATGTGCCGGAGTGTAAAAGTTAACCTGGGGAAAATGTTGTGCATCGCGACTCTATAGTAAGGTTTAGTTCGAGCTGCTAATATTGTCCTTATATCGATGGAAATTTTCTTCGGTGAAAAGATCTCTCTATATCTCCAAGTGCACTATCACCTGAATACCAGCTCGCCTCAATAGCGTGGTGGTGGCGTGTCCGTGTCACCTGCAAGAGGTGCCGGAGTGTAAAACTTAACCTGGGGAAAAAGTTGAGCATCGCGACTATATGGTAATGTTTATTTCGAGCTGTTAATATTATCCTGATATCTATGGTAAATTGCTTCGGTGATGAGGTCTCTCTATATCTCCAAGTGCATTAACATCTTAATATTAGCCCGCCTGTGTAGCGTAGATGCTAGCGCGTGTGACTCACATACAAGAGGTGCCGGAGTGTAAAACTTAACCTGTGGAAATATTTGAGCATCGCGGCTATATATTAATATTTAGTTCGAGCTGCTAATTTTATCGTTACATCTATTTTAAATTGCTTCGGTGAGAAGATATCTCTATATCTGCATTCTTTACTGGATCCGATGGTTCCAAGAAGAGGGAGAAGAAGGATTAAAAGCGTTACCTAAATCCGGAAGACCCAGGGTTACCTCTCCTGATATGGATGCAGCCATAGCGCAGAATTCCAGGGAGAATCCGTTCCGTACTTCTACTTTAATCGTAAGGCATATGGGACTTCAGATAACGCCTTCGACTGTTAGAAGGCATTTTCATGCTGCCGGGATCCACACTAGGAAGCCAGATCGAAAATAGAACCTTACAGAAGCACATCAAGCTGCTCGTGTGGGATTTGCTCTCCAGTTCCTTCCAATGCCTCGGACATTCTGGGGCACTGTAGAATGGACAGAGGAGAAAGTGTTCTGTTCCGACGAAGAGGGAAGAATGATATTTTGGCATCCAGACAAGACACGCTACAACCCAGAGTACGTAGTGACCACAGTAAGGAGAGGCAGGATTAGCATCGCTTTCTGGGGCTGAATGTCGGCTGTCGGTGTGTGTCAGCTGGTCCGTGTATCCCCAAGAATGAATTCTGAGGAGTATGTGGAGGTGTTAGAGGGCTGCATGTTTCCAAGTGTTCGTTCCGTATATCCTGAGGAAGATATGCCTATCATTAACTATTCTCATGATAACAGCAGCATTCATACTTCAGCATTTACGCGAGATTGGTTAGAGCAACATCCTGAAGTTTCTCCTCTACCATGGCCAGGCAAATCACCAGATCTGAATCCCATTGAACACATTTCGGCTATTATAGATAACGAATGGGATTGCAAGGCAGAAAAAACTCCTGAAAGCTCGAGGATCACGTTCAGGTAGCATGGGAAAGCGTGCGCAGATGACCTCATATTTGTTAATCTCTCGTCGCTTCTCTTCCTATAAGGCTCATTAATCTTTTAGATGTAATTGGTTGGTGGACCAGGTTTTAAACCCTTAATCGTATGTTCCCTATCCCGTAGCATGCCATACACGTTCAAGCCATTAATTTCCATCCGTTCCTTTCTTTATATGCACATAGGCATCGATTTAGAAATTGGTTTCAGTTTTATCTATATATTAATTATTTTAAATGAAAATTACCCTTTATTTTCTGTCCCAATAATTATTATCAAGCATAAAATAAATTCAATTCTACAGTAAAACTAAGATTTAAGCATTGCACTTATCTGACAAAGAATTCGACATTCAATTAAGACCTCATATAACAAAATGTATAATTTATTACAGAGTGTTGTGCTCAAACCTCCTTCTCCTTCTCCTCATTATCATTTATCGAAATATCTATGCTTATCGAAATGACGATGATTATGGAAATATCTATATCTATCGCAATATCGATACTTATCGAAAAACGATATTTCCCGAAATAACGAACCATTTCGAGATATATAAACTTATCGAACTAACGATACTTATCAAGATAACGATACTTATAGAAATAACCATACTTATCGAAATATCGATACTTATATAAATATCAATACTTAAAGAAATATCGATACCTATCTAACTATAGACACATATATATAATTATCGATACATATGGAAATATAGATTTTTATCGAAAGATCGATACTTTTCGATAGTTGCACATCGAAATATCAGTACTAATCGAAAAACCGATTCCTATCGAAATATCGATACTTATCGAAATACCCATTATAATCAAAATACTGATACTTATCGAAATACCGATATTAATAGAAATACACATATTTATCGAAATACGATACTTATGGAAATACCCATACTTATCGAAATACCGATACATCAATTGTATCCCATACTCCATATATCGTATTCCATAATCCATATATCGTATTCCATATTCCATATATCGTACTCCATATTTCATATTCCATATCTCGTATTCCAAATTGCATATCTTGTATTCCATATTCCATATCTCGTATTCCATATCTCATTTTCCATATCTCGTATCCCAAATTCCATACCTCGTATTCCAAATTCCATATGCCTTATTCCATATTCCATATCTCGTAATCCATATTCATTTATCTCTTATTCCATATCTCGTATTCCCTATCTCGTATTCCAAATTCCATATCTCATATTCGATATATCGTATTCAATATCTCATATTCCATATACCGTATTCGATATTCCATATCTCGTATTCCATATTCCATATCCCGTATTCCATATCTCATATTCCATATTTCGCATTACATATTCCATATACGGTATTCCATATTCTATATACCGTATTTTTCATTCCACATCTCGTAATCCTTGTTCCGTATCTCGTATTCCTTGCCCACATCTCGTGTTCCAAATTCCATATATCGTATTCCAAATTCCATAACTCGTATTCCAAGTTCCATATATCATATTCCAAATTCCATATGTCGTATTCAACATCCATATCGCGTACTCCATATCTTGTATTCCATGTTCAATATTCCATACATCATATTCCGTATTCCATATGTCATACTCCATATTCCATATCTCATTTTCCATATATCGTATTCGATATTCCATATCTCTTATTCCATATTCCATATATCATATCCCATATCTCGTATTCCAAACTCCATATCTCGTTATCCAAATTCCATATGCCTTATTCCATATCCCATATCTCGTATTCCATATTCCTTCTATGGTATTCGACATTCCATATCTCGTATTCCATATTCCATATCTCATATTCCATATATGGTATTCCATATATCATATTGAATATATCATATTCGATATTCCATATCTCGTATTACATATTCGATATATCTTACTAAATATTCCATATATCATATGCCATATTCAATATCTCGTATTCTAAATTTCATATATCGTATTCGATATTCCATATCTCTTATTCCATATTCCAATCCACCTATTCCTTATTCCGTATCTCTTATTCCTAATTGCACATCTCATATTCAATACCTGGTATTCCATATTCCATATAGCGTATACCATGATCATTATTCCATATCTCGTATTCCGTATTCCATGTCTCATAATACATATTCCTTATCTCATATTCCATATACCATAACTCGTTACCAAAGTAAAGATATTAGATATAATAATACTAAACATAATTACGATACTAATCATGATACCGATACCAATCGAAATAACGCTATTAAACGAAATACGTATACTAATCGAAATACCAATACTAATCGAAACACCGATATTAATCGAAATACACATATTTATCGAAATACCGATTCTTATGGAAATACCGATAATTATCAAATACCAATACATCAATTGTATTCCATACTCCATATATCGTATTCCATATATCGTCTTCCATATATCATATTCCAAATTCCATATATCGTATTCCAAATTCCGTATGCCTTATTCCATATCTCGTATTCCATATTAGATATCTCGTATTCCATATTCCATATCTCATATGCCCTATATCGCATTCGATATTCCATAGCTCATATAAGATATTCCATATATCGTATTCCATATTCTAATATATCATATTCTTTATATCATGTTCCATATTCCATATCTCGTATTCCATATATCATATTCCCTATATCGTATTCGATATTCCATATTCTATATATCATATTCTTTATATCATATTCCAAATTCCATATCTCGTATTCCAAATTCCATACGCCTTATTCCATATGCCATATCTTGTGTTCCATGTTCAACATCTCATATTCCATAAATGGTATTCGATATCTCATATTCCGTATATTGTATTCGATGTCCATTTATCGTATTCCATATTCCATATATCATACTCCATATTCCATATCTCATATTCCATATTCAATATCTCGTATTCCATATACCATATTCCATATTCCATGTCCCGTATTCCATATACCTTTTCCATATTCCATATACCGTATTCCATATTAAATATTTCGAATTCCATGTTCCGTATCTCGTATTCCTTGTTCCGTATCTCGTATTAGTTGCCCCATATCTCGTGTTCCAAATTCCATATCTCGTATTATAAATTCCATTACTCGTATTCCAAAATCGATGTCTCGTATTCCAAATTCCATATCTCGTATACGAATATTCCGTATGCCCTATTCCAATATTCCATATCTCGTGTTCAATAATCCATATCTCGTAATCAATATTCCATATCTTGTATTCCATATTCCATATCACGTATTCCATATCTCGTATTCCGAGTTCGATATTCTATATCTCAAAATCCATTTTCCATATGTCATATTCCATATCTCTTATTCCATATTCCAAATCTCGTATTCCATATTCCATATCTGGTATTCGATATTCCATATCTCGTATTCCGTATTCCATATCTGGTATTCGGAATTTTATATCTCGTGTTCCATATTCCATATATCGTATTCCATATATCATATTCCAAATTAAATATCTCGTATTCCAAATTCCATATGCCTTAATCCATATTCCATATCTCGTATTCCACATTCAATATCTCGTATTCCATATTCCGTATCTTTTATTCGTTATTCCACATCTCATTCAATATCTCGTATTCCGTATTCCCTTTCTCATAATACATATTCCGTATCTCATATTCCATAATTCGTAAGCATAGTAACGATATCAGATATAATAGTGATAATAAGCATAATAACGATACTAATTATAATACCGAAAAGCATTCTTTATACGGCTATTAATCGAAATAGCAATACAAATCGAAATACCTATACTAACCGAAATACCAATATTAAACGAAACAACGATTTTAATCGAAACACCGATTATATTGAAACACCGATATTGATCGTTATACCGATACTAATTGTAATACCGATACTATACGAAACATCGATACTATACGAAATACCGATGAATAAACGATAATAATCGTAAGTACGATAATAATCGGAATACCGATATTAATGGTTATCAAGATACTGGTCGTTATAAGGATAATAAGCGAAATACCGATATTAATAGAAAAACCGAAACCAATCAAAATACTGATCTTAATTGAAACTCCGATACCAAACGAAAATTCGATACTAATTGAAATACCGATACATTTCCAAATACCGATATTAATCAAAATATCGATACTTATATAAATATCCATACTGATCGAAATATCGATAGTGTTCGAAATATAAATTCCTATTACAATATCTATACTTATCGAAATATTGGTACTTATCGAAATATCAATACTAAACGAAATATCGATCCATTTAGAAATGTCTATGCTTATCGAACTATCGATACTTAACGAAATATCGATCGTTTTCGAAATGTCTATACCTATCGAAATAAGGATCATTCGCGAAATATTGACACTTATCTGAATTCCGACACTTATCGAAATACCGACCCTTATCGAAATACCGATATTTATCGAGAAACCTATATTTATCGAAATACCGATACTTATCGAAATACCGATACATATATCGTATTCCATACTCCACATCTCGTATTCCATACTCCATATATCGTATTCCGTATTCCATATATCGTAGTCCACATATTATTTCCATATCCCAATTTCCGTATCTTGCATTTTATATCTCGTATACCATATTCCATATCTCATATTCCATATCTCGTATCGCAAATTCCATAAAACGTATTCCAAATTACATATGCCGTACTCGATATTCCATATCTCATATTCCATATCTGGTATTCATTATCTCGTATTCCATATCTCGTATTCCATATTCCATATATCATATTCGATATATCTTATTCCATATTCCATATCTCGTATTACAATTTCGATATCTCATATACCAATTTCCATATCTCGTATTCCATATTTCGTATTCCTTATTCCATATCTCGTACTCCATATTCAATATCTCATATTCCATATTCCATATCTCGTATTCCAAATTCCATATTGCTTATTCCATATTCCATATATCGTATTCCATATGTCATATCCCACATTCCGTATCTCTAATTCCATATCTCATATTCCATATTCCATATATCGTATTCCATATCTCATATTGCATAAATCGTATTTGATATTCCATATCCGGTATTCCATATTACCATATATTTGCTTGTAGGCATCTGAGAACGAGAATTTACTAGGTTGAATCAAAAACTAACAGGAATTACTGAATTTCGAGGACTTCTTGCATCCGATTTTCAAACTCTTTATTCTATCTTATTGGTACACAGTTCCTCAGGTAGGTTTCCATTTCCGTTGTTTTGAATATTCGGGTCCTTATTGACTGTCGTAAAAGTTATATATATTTTTGACTGTTTACCTAATTTGTAGTTTTTTTTTTCAAAATGCAATGAAGCGACGCATCTAATTTTGAGTGTTGACTGATAAGCTCCCGGCCTCACATAGAGATGAAGCCACTGAGCCAGTTTGACAGATAGCATCATAGACTAGCTCGTATCCATAGTTACAGGTCAATAGTTTTTTTAGTTTTTGAATGACAGCATTTTAAACAAGAAAAGTGTAGAAGTTTCACGAAAATTAAGGATATGGAAATACGGGCAGTGATTAAATACTTCCATTTGAAAGGTTTAACGCTTAAAGAAATCAAGGAGGGTGTGGACAGTACATTGAAAGACACTGCCCCTTCATATACAATAATTAAAAGGTGGGTTTTAGAGTTTAAAATGGGACATACGAGCACAGGTGACGAGCTTCAACTTGGACGTCCTGTAGAAGTCACAACTCCAGAGATCATTTAAACAATTCATCGTTTAGTACTGGAAGATGGCAGATTAAAGCCGTTTGAGACAGCAGAGGCTGGAAAAATCTCAAAAGGACGTGCAGGTAATATTTTAAGTAATGTGTGGGCCTTTCACAAGGTATGTGCAAGATGGGTGCCGCGTTTGTTGACACCTGATCAAAAGTTTAAAAGAAAAGCTACTTCCGTTAAGAATTTGGAGCTCTGCCCTAAAATCCCAGTGAATTTCTGAGACTTTTGAGACCATGGATGAAACTTGGATACATCACTATACTCTATAAAGTAAGCCACAGTCAAAACAGTGTATTACGCCCGTGAACAAACTCCAAAATAGGCTGTCATTTTTTTCAGCTAACGAGATGATGACGAGAGTTTTATAGGATACACAGGAAATTATTTTTATTTATTAATTGGAAAAGGGTAAACGTGTCACTGGTGACTACTACGCAAGCTTACTGCAACATTTGAGTGTTGAGGTGAAAAGTAAAAGGCCTCATTTTGGCAAGGAAAAGAAACTTGTTTCTTCACGTCAATGCTCTAGTCCATCGTTCAGTTATTTCAATGCGTAAAATGTGCGAATTCAAGCTAGAATTGCTTGAGCATCTCCTCTACCAGCCAGAACTAGCACCCAGTGAGAACCACCTGTTCCCGAAACTCAAAAAAATTCTTGGAGGAGGAAGATTTCACAGCAACGAGGAGGTCATTGTTGCGGTAAACAGCTATTTTGAGGACCATGACAAATCGTCCCACCCTCCACTGCTACACATCCTTACACCTAAATAGTCATAATCCTTTAACGCTTCTACTTTTCAATCTCCTATGTACCACTCCTGTCATTTCCGCAGTATCAATCCTCTTTTAAATACCATTATTTTGTATTTTTTGTGTTTATTCTTAATCCCCAGTCAGCGCAAAACCTCTGAATTGCCTCTATTGATTTTTGTAGACCTACTTCAGAAATTGCTCCTACCGTTAAATCATCCACATACAGGTTTTATAAGAATGGTTTATATAGATACAAATACCGTATGAATGTGATAGCTACATGTGTACACGACACATGGAAGCGGTCTCAAACCCGGACCACAGGTCTGGAACCGCAGGTGCATACGCGCACCAATTCACTGTATACAAAGCTGGAATCGAACCGATCTCCAGCAGAGAGGAACCCATGGTCAACACAGTTATGAACATTGTTCACACTTGATGTCAGCAACATGTGACGCTCCATTGCTTCTTACTAATAGAAAATTTGAATGTTCAATTACGTCGTAAATCCATCATCCGGATTGTGTAAGGCTTCAGTTAATACGTTATTGTAAATATCTTAGACAGAAGCTTACGTTTCTATCGACAAACAAATGAGTGCCGAATTAGCACCTCAAAAATATATTTTATTATTGGAGAAATTCAAACCAAGTGCAACAGATATCTTGGAAATAATTAATGCTTAAATAATTCACATGAATTTTATATATGAATAAGACGAAGGTAAAATTTGTCTACCAGGTTTACAATATTCATTTAGAACGCGGGAAAATTCAAAGAGTATTTGCGGAAAACTAAAGATGAACATTTTAATTTCCACGTATTATAAGTATATGGAATTTCATTTATAAAATAAGCAATGAGTCATTTTGAAGTTAAATCGTATGTCGGGGAAGTTTTTCCGCAATATTTGTTTCAAATCCTTGGAAGATACTTGCTTATAACAGTTTTTACTGTAGACCCCAGATCCCCTGACCTAACCTCACCGGATTTCTTCTTGTATGGGTATCTAAAAATAGAGTGTACAAGAATAGACCAGGGACAATTGATGTTCTTAAGGAATCCATTTAAACCAAAATAAGTAACATTGGCGAGGATAATCTCCGTAAAGCTTCAGAGAATATGGTGAGACGAGTGCAGACATGTATAGATGCTGGTGGAGGACACTTCCAACATTTTCTCTGAGATATAAATAGTGTAATGTAATCTCCCAATTTTGTATTATATTCTCCCAAAGTTGCACGTGTGTCCTACTATTGGTTCAAATGATATGGCCTATTGAAATGGTTCAGGTTTATATCGATTTCACCCTCCGCGCCGCACTATCTGTTTTTGTGCGTACGCTGCCAGTTGCGACAGTATATTCCCAAAGTTGCACGTGTATTAGTTCAAAAGTTATGTCATATTGACATGGTTCAGGTTTATATGGATCACACTGTACCATACAATGTTTTATCCATTACATACCCTAATCATTAAAAAGACATATTACTCTTTAATTAAACTATAATCAAACAGTCAAATTATTTGTAATTCTATTTGCTGGAATATAGAGCTATTTAGAGCAAGGCCGGCTCTTAATATGAGACAATCGATGTTGGCTAGTCGTTTCTAAGTTAATTTGGTTCTCATTTCAGAAAAATATATTGACCTACATATTGTCAGTAGAATGTGAACATATAGGAAAATATTTGTTAATTACTGACTAAATACAAGTTTTAGCTATAAATTTCATTATTAAATGTTAAAACTACCATAAATATTATACTTGAAATGTAGGCCTAGTGATTGTATTTTATTGATACAGTAGCTAATGTGATATTTTATCCACTCTTAATCTTAAAGTGTTACTTTAGTAGGTTAATTTATATAACAGTGGTTTCCAGAGAAATTCGTGCGAAAGTATCTCAGCAGGCAGAACTTCCGTGAAATCTGTTTGATGAAAGCACAAACAAAGTTTGCTGTTTGCCTCATTTGAATTGCATATTAGGATATCATGATCTTTCCGTCTGTTATTGTACCGAGCGCACTCTGGCCTGAGGAGCTAACATTTTAATGAATTCCACATTTCAGGTCATGAGATTTGTAAATAGCAGGTGCTCCTGTCGCGTTCATCTCCACGTGACGTAACCCTTCTCAATGTCATTGCCACCAACAGTTAGCTGCACAGCTTTTTTCACCAAGCCGTAACGAGGCCAATGTCATCATTTGATGTTACAACGTACCCCTGTAGAACCAGGCCACTGCGGTTGGTGCGTTGCGGCAAGAGGATGGATAAACAAATGCCGATCGCTAACAAATTAACAGACGTGAGGTAGGTGACAAAATACGAAACACCTCTGTTATATGGGGCAGAGCTTTTGCCTTTAGGAGCTCCCGAGTTTGGAGCTCGGGTGTGTTATACAGATAAAAATGTTTCCTGGGATTGTTTCTTATTGGCATTGGTCACAAGTAGCATGATGTTATACAATGGTTGGCTAATGAGTCTCTGGCCTTAATTTTGTTCCTTTACTTCTCAACGTAATCTGCAGAAAGGTTAATAGATTTGTCGTATCTATGTTCGAATTTAATTAAACAATCTCTGTAGTGTGATTAATTATGATCCTCAAAATAGCTGTTTACCACATCAATGACCTCCTTGTTGCTGTGAAAAATGTTAGATCAAACGTATTATGAACCTGGCAAGTTGAATGGGCATCAATGTCAGAAATACATGTTGTTGAGAAAGATAGAGTCAGACTTAAAAATTCATTGTCATAGCCGGGAATTAAACCACGGATCTTCTGGTATCCGTCCAGCCGCTCTAGTCCTTGAACTACTACTGCCAGCATGCCAACATGACATTAAATTCTCCAACTGACTCGTGTTTTTTCCGGCAAACCACTAACCAGTTCTCATAAACAGATGAGACAACTACCTTAATGGCAACTCACTATGCTGTGAGTACTTTAAGGCCCGGGCTGTATAGTTAACCTGTATTAGGTCAATTAATGGAAATTAATTGTTCTTTCACATTGGCCGTGTGTAGGCTAAGGTATGGAAAGATAAATTCAGGCTGAAAAAACCACGAGTCATTTGGAGAATTTAATGTGATATCGTTACGTTGGCCATAGTAGCTCAAGCGTTAGAACGGCTGGACGGCAACCAGAAGATCCGGCGTTCAAATCCAGGCTATGGAATTGGAATTTTCAGTCTGGCTCTATCTTTCCATATTTAGACTACACACGGCGATTGTAAAAGAACAATTAATTTCCAAAAGTTGTTAGGTCAGCCTTTTCGAGTTAGATGTTAAGTCACGTAGTTGCCGCATTAGCCGTTTGGTGTTGTCACCCAAGCTCTTTGATCTCAGCTGTTAAAACATTTTAAATTAGACATTTAGATATTAGACATTCCTCAAATGCGCTTTCAGACAGTTTATCTGTACTTCCCAATACTAGGGCGCTCTGTCATATCTATTGACAGTTTTTGGCAATATTGAGAAAATGAAACGATCTATGGATAAATTCTTAGTCCCTTCCACATGGGTGAAACCACAGATGAATACCAGATGCTCAACTCCGTGATAAGGTTTGAAGCCGCATAGGGCGCTCTTTCCTGAACCTTTAGACCCCGGTGACTTTGGGTACTACAGCCGGGAATGTAGTAATCTTCTATTGTGACCGAGCTATGGTGCATTCGCTTCCGTTACCCCACCCCTATCATGTTCGGCGACTGATAGAGTCCAACATCTTTCGAAATCACATCTCGCCACACATGAATAGTTTACGCGCATTTCAACTATCGCATATTAGCATAATACGCGTCAAATACGTGAGGAAATGTGCGGTAAACTATTCATCAGTGTGCGAAATGTGACTACGAAAGGAAGTTGTCCAATTTGTGAAAAAAATATCAAGAATCCACTTGAACTTTTCCTAATTAATATGAATAATTGACTTCCACAAAACATTATTTCTTTATTCCTGTTGAAAATTGATAATTTTGTCTTTAAAAACAATTAAAATATTAAAAACGAGAGAGTGAGATCACTTAAGATGCTAATAAGATTATACAAGAATCTGTATCCCTGTTCTCTCAAGCTTCTTAGAGTAATACTTTAAATAAAGATAACTTAACACTAAAGTAATATTTGTTTAGATACAGGAAAACAGGAAAGGATACCGTAATGTTAAGTGCAATGCAATTTCTTTGTACACAGAATGCTGAAAAATTTCCTGGAATAACAGTGAGAAAAAAAAAACCCTAAAGAAATATGTATATAAATTTGAAATGATACCAAGAACTATGTACCAAAAACAGCACTATTTCTTTAAAATGACAACAAAACAGCTCCTTTAATGGTTATGTTTAATAAGTATTTTAAAAGCTCAATAGTAAATACATTATTTTCAGCACAAGTATACTAAAGTAAATTCAGAGAAAAAACTGCAATTTGTAATCAATTCATATAAGATTTACAATGTCAAACTACTACATGAGTCAGAGTCAGCAACTGGTGACATAAATTTCATAAATGACACTATTTTATATACTTCTAATCACTTTGGTTCAATTATCATTCACAATTGCAGAATAAATTATGAAAAATAAAAGTTACATTAAAGCTGTATCATTCATTTAAAATTGTCCTCAGGTTAATTGTGTCTTCAAAACACAAGAATATTACAGCGTTGAATGGTATGCATATGCACAGTAATGAATGCTGAAGAAGAAAATGTGCAGTTTTAAAAATAAAATTTAATGCACAGTGTATCTTCCAATACGAGATTATTTCATGTAGTTATCTGACTGTGAAGTATACTTTGCTTAATGTGCACAGCAATTGTTTCGATAAACGGCTTGCTTTAACTTGATAAGACTTTAAGCAATGTACTTTATGACTAAGATGGCAAATGGAGCCCTCTGCATAGTGTAAATTTCTCAGTCCATGACATACAACTGAATGTGTGTCACATAAATAACTCAATGAAAGATTACACTATGAACTATTAATGCTGTTTGTAGTTTTAGTTAAGAAGTGGAAGTGATGGAACTGTATGTTTGAGTAGAAAATAGGAAAGAATTTAGTAATGTAATTTATTTGCTCACACATCTAACCATTATTTCTATTGACAGTCCATAATTCCCTTATGTGTTCACCACAATGAAAAAAGAAGTGCATTATAAATCAAAATAATGTGCAGTATTATCTACCTTTCAAAATTATCATGTGGCTTCGCATCACTGCATGTAACAAATGGCTCATATATTAGGTTAAACATCTTTTCTCCATGCCAAAGATTGAAATTTTCATTCCAAATTAGAACAATGAGGGGATGTTTAACAGTGTAGTTTCATGTGACATTTAACATTTCTGTGGGTTACGCTAGTAACATTATATCACCCTTAAAATGGTTAGCATTACAGAAATTGTGTACCACTATTACTCATAAATGGTGGCAAGTACATGTTGAGAACAGATGTACAACAGAATACATAATTGCTGCGCAAATATCACTTTAACTTGCTATTTTTCTGAACCCATTTGTGTGTGTGTGTGTGTGTGTGTGTGTGTGTGTGTGTGTGTGTGTGTGTGTGTGTGTGTGTGTCTTAACAAGGAAGAGGATCTATAACCTATTATTTATTGTGAAGCTTTACTAATTTGAGATCAAGCCACACTGTGTTTAGGTCCTAGCTAGCTGAGATTGTGCATGTTTTAAGAATAGCTGGAATAATAGAAATAAAATTAAAAGTGGCACATAATGATGATGACACAATTGCATTTTAATCATTTCTTGCAATGCACAATTACACCTAGAAACTTGTAAAGCTTTTTTAAATAAATTTTAATCCCACCAGATCTCTTCTAAGATGGTTATTCAGGTAAATAATTTGTGTAATGCGTACAATAATACCTATTGCATAGTGACTACTGCATTAAACAATATAGAACAAATTTGGTTATGGAATCTCAGATAATACTTTTAATTGCTGTTAAAAGCTGTGAGATTCTTTATCAATGATGTAGATATACACTGATGAGTAAGGTTAAGAGAACTTAATTTTTCAAAATACTTATCATTGCGATTTAAAGAAAAAGTTTATAAAATTCATATCAAGCATCTCGCCCAAATATCTTAATTTAAGCCACTTAGATAATACGTAAACACAGATGACGCCAATTTTGGTGTATCTGAAAATTCAAAGCTATTTTTTCAGTAAGTTAAACTGGATATTACCTACCTAACATGGACTTATATATGACTCATATATTTTAAATTTAAAACTACAAGTGCAAACACAAAAACTAATACACCCAATCAACTGTCTAAAATAACTTCACTTTTCCATGTTGGCCACAGTATTCCTCAAAGTTTTAGTTAAATTTTTAACTGATATGAAATGAAACCCAAACTTTCAGAAATATTTGATATGCCACATTAAATTGCTTTGTGCTTTAAATGCTTTATGCTACATTACTAAAGTTCCTGAAGATACTGCACATCACCAAAACAAGAAACATACACAATATCCAATAATCCAGCACTCTCGATTTCTGCCCTGAAAGATAAAAAACAGAAAATCTCATTATTGCAGTAATAAAGTAACAAGGTTAAGGAAACTAATGCTTTTGTATGTAAAACAACACAATTTTTCCATTATAAGGTGCTACATTAATCTAGAGAATTTAACTATTGATGAATATGTATTAAGGCACATTTCAGGTTATGTCATATTAATTGCCGGTATTTAGCTATCTCCTAAATCTTACTTACCAATAGGTCTTTGTGAAAAGCTATTCTCGTTCTTCCTGCGGCCCATACGTCCTCGGAGGTCTTTCAAAATTTTACAATTTCACGATTCGATGAAAATTCTATTCAGAACTTAATTTGGCTTGGCCTCCATGCCGTTAAACCTTTAATTCAAATATTTACAGGATAGCTAACGTAGTATCTTATTCATATCGTATATTGAGCTCAAATAAGGTCGATAATAGGCCAATAATATTACGAAAATTACTTCATAAGGAGTAAAATAATACAATAGCTATTAAATATTGAACTAAGCAGAAGTTACTTTATATATTAGTTAGTATGCAACACGGCAGCCAAAACAATTATATTGGCGGCATTGAATCCGGCGCAAGCAGCGCTCAAAATGTACCTTGAGACCCCGGGTGTTTCGCGAAACTTAATGCGGCTTCTTTATTCCTATCTGAGTTATCAAGCCCTGGGTGAAACTGATCAATAATTCACTACAGAAGAAGCCCAGTGATGTTATCTATGTCAAACATCTACTGGCCGATAAGGGAGAACACGATGGCACTCCAGTTGCTGATGCTTTTGACTTCAAAGATGCCGTTGACCATGCCCTTGTAAGAAGTGTTACTGAAGTCACTTTAATCCTGGGTGTGTATTTCCAAAATGGATGTATATCAGAGGTACGTAACACAATGTCTCCCTCACTTTATCGTCCCCAGTCTCTTTAGAGGAGAGCAGTGAGTTTGCAATCCTTACACAAGGTATGTTATAGTGCGAAGAACACCAGATAGACTTCCAAAGATTTAGAAGGCAAAATATTACGATGCTCGTTCACTACTGGAACATGTCACGCTGCCAGAAGGTACCCCATTTTGTGACACAATGACATATGGAAGTGATGTAGTAGAGAGGGAGTGATGTTTTGATGACAATGTTGTATGTCAATCCATGAAGTGGATACTGGATTAGTCCATAGTAGAGATATATTGGTGAAAATAAAGTAATAGTTTAACCATGGCTACATATTATATTGTGTAATGGAAAAAACAACATTAAGAATCAGTAGCTGTTAAGTCAATTGACTTTAGAACTTTTCATCCATTTTAAATTAAAAGATGTTAAGTCCTAATAATAAAATATGCTGTCACTTATGCTACATATGTACAACGGTGAGAAATACGTTATCACAATACTGTGTATCTCCAAACGGACCCATCATATAAAATGCTTTCATTTGTATTACTATTTTGGTATTTAAAATTACTTTTGAATACTTTGAGCAGCTCTCCTGTACAATTTTGAAATATTGACTTAGCAACCCCTGCTTCTGACCGCTTCAATTATATCTACGTAATTTTGACAACTAATCATCGCTTTATACAAAAAATTATAAAATTAATACATCAAAATGAAATTACAAAATTAATTCAATGAAAATTTTCGAGGCATAAAAATTTCAACATGCAACTTACAAACATTTCATGACAAAGAGGCTTCCTATCGTGAATCCTAGAAAATATTACTCTAGAATATTTCGTAGAGGAGCGAGCAGATAAAGCCATGCGAATGTAACATATAGATGTATAATGTTAGTCGCTTTTACATAACAAAAGTTTACTAAAGTACACGAAATGTAATAATAAATATTAATGGCAAAAAGACCCTTTCAGTCGAACTCAAAGTTTTGTTCTCGTTAAGAACAGCATGAATAAATTACTAACACAGTGCTCCTTTTCTTCCTAAGTAAATTGCCACCAGTGAGTGAACGCAGCTACAGAAATGGGATAAAAAACATCTCTAGTTATTCTGTGCTCAAGTGAGGTTCATTTTTGAGATTATTAACAGGTAGAAAAGTTTTTGTTATGTATGTCCGCGTCCTCCGTGTCTCCCAGTTTTAATGAAAGTGATAGCTGCTCGCTCCGTAAACTTTCTTGCGGCTAAGATACCTTAGTATCATTTTTTTCGTTGTTGTTGTCCGCAAGAAGATGGATCTCGGTAATGTTTCCTTCTCTCTCCCTTATCTTCTTTCGGACTAGCAAAGTGTGTAATGCGTTAACTTTGTCATAAGGAGGAGATAACCAGTTAAGAAATGCCTTTCCTGGTGGCGTTGCTACATTATTTATTGTCTACTGGCTTATTGAGCAAATTGCTGCTACAGATACGATCGTTAGCGATTGCTTGGCCAATTTATGTCTTTCTACATTCCTCTGAACGGGACTGTTGGTGATAATATATGAAGGTCGTGTTCGATTTAATTACTGGGGCCAGTCTTCGTGATCCATGAATTTTTTCAGAGTGTTCCTATTATATTTCCAGATTTCCTGTCCTTTCATTTCACTTCACTTTTGAAGCAATAGGTTCTGCTTCGCGATGTTGCACCAACCTGAAGCTGTAATGTTGATTCACGATGTTAATTCTTGCTATCTACTCAAGCTATGAGAAACCTATCTCAGGTTATACGTGACTGTGCATTATTTAATGAAAGAATGACACTGATTCTGACTTTGAAACTTTTAACACCTAAGCGGAGAAGTCACCTAAACTACTATATGAATGTCCGGTGTTAGAGTACAGAGTGTATAAATATATATATATATATAAATGAATATCGGGGTTTTAAATCTTTATACTATTTATTAAATTAAAGTTACAGTTATAAATGATATGCACATGAAAAGGCAACTCAAACAGTTTTACCAAGAGCCTTATAAATGTTCAATGTGACTACCCTTTGTCACACAGCATACATCTAGTCTATAGCCCAGTTCTTCCCAAACGTTGATAAGTGTTTATTCAGTAATTGTAGCAACAGCTGCTTCAATACGGTTTCTTAATTCAGGGACGTCAGCTGGTAGCGGAGGCTTGATGAAGCCCCAAAGGTAAAAATCGCATGGCGTTAGCTCAGGAGAACGTGGAGACCATGCATAGCAGGCCCTGTCATTGGGGCCGTTTCGGCCAATCCAGCGCTCGGGTACAGTAACGTTCAACCAATCGCGTACTTCGTTTGTTATGCTAGTGAGGTTGCGCACCATTTTGGTGAAAAGTGAAGTTTTCTGGCTCATTTTCTTCCAAATGAGGTAATAGCCACTGCTCTAGTATATCAAGGTAAGAAGTGCCAGCTACAGCAGGTTCCCCCCCCAAAAAAATAAAGGCTCAAACTTTTCGCCGGGATATGACACAATAAACATTCACTCTAGGGGAATCTCGCTGCATTTGTACCATCTCTTGTGGATTTTCTGACCCCCATGCGCATGAGGGTTAATATGTCCACTAAAGTGAAAGGTCGACTCATCATTGAAGACAACACAATCTATTTAATCGTCATCGTCATGAAACAACATGTCTTTTGCTAAGTTGGCACGTCATCCGTGGTCTGTCGACTTAAGAGCCTGTAGTAGCCGTAAACGGTAAGGACGTAGCCGTAAGCGTTTTCTTGCAACTTTCCAAAGAGTCCACTCAGGAACATGTAATTCACGTCTAGCCTTCCGGACTGATTTCTTTGGGCTTCGAGTGAACGACTCTCTCTCTCTCGCTCAACAGTCTCTTCACTTACTCTTGGTCGTCGAGGGGAAAGGGACGGTCCAGTGACTTGTACTAGTTTTCCACCACCTCCTCAGCGAGCACCAACCAGTCATAAGGTTAGGCGTAGCCTGAGCGGTTTCTGTCCCCCCACCCTACCTGCCAGTTGGTATCGTGCCTTCCGATAATTGGGTGACAATATTCCTTCAATGGCTTACCCCTTTGTAATGATTTCTAGGTTCTAATCCGATGTTGCTACCTTTCTGATACCACTTTACAACTCACCGGGCGCGACTCTGGCCAAATTGTTTAAGTGACTCGGAAAATTGGCTGAAACTAAATTCGCAAAATCAGCATCGCAAAAAGCGGATTTTATACTGGAATAGTAATTTTGAATTTCGATGGGGCTTACCTCTATATATGATTCCTAAATCTCCTTAAAGTTACCTTTATTTAAAGTGACCTCGCATGAAGTTGAGGGAAACCGGAGGAGCCGGAGAAAGCCGACTCCAGCAACATGGTGTCCACCCAGATCTCCCTTTGTGGGTGCCTGGGATCGAACCCGTGCCTCCTAGATGAGAGCCAAACGGTCTAAATACTCAGCCATGGCACGCCAAGTAAATCGTAATTATTTAGATGCTGTGACATGGTAGAACAATCAAGACTTCTATCTGTAATCAGCACACTCAAATTAGGACTGATTCACTTGTTTTGTTCCACCAGCAAAACACTTTAGAAGTTAATGTAATATTATTATAAATGAATCACAAGTTTCTCACTGGAATTACATCCGATTTATTCTTAATATCGTAGGCAATTCGGTCGTAAGCCTTAAAAATTTAGTATATTAAGCTTGCGAAATAGCTTCAAATTACATTGAAATATTAGTTCCTTTACCTTTATCTTTATTAAAGAATATGGCCTGGTGCCGGTACAAGGGGCCCAGCTTACAGGCTAAAATTTACATATGTTTATAATTCGTTTTAATGATATTTTTATTGTCTTTGTGGTTTATATTGTACCCATTCGGCGGCCTTATCACGACCACCGAGAACAGTTTAATTATGTCTTTTCTTTTGATGTTTTAAAATGTTTTTGTTGTTTTTTAATATAAATAACTATATGCATATATACATGGCGGTTTATTTCACCCCCTTACATTCACTCACACACACACACGCACACACCTATACACAGGCACACGCACTGTCACACGAAACTGTGGGTTACACTTTGTTCAAGGGGAAGTGATACAGTTGCCGTGACTGCGGCCTCTGCCTTGGAGATTGTGCGGCCATGGGCCGAGGGATGCTGGGCGCGCAGTTTGGGCGAGCCACCGTCAAATTTAGGATTTTTATTCTTGCATGTTTCCGATGCTGCGGCTCCCCTCTACCAATGTTGTACATTGTAGGGTTGCTGTGTCCCTTAATGCGCGCCCATGTGGAAGAGACCCGATTTAATATGGCATCGGGAATGGTAGGGATGCAAGTTTCCTGGTGGATTTTTGCGTTCGTGGTGAGGAGAGGGGCGGATAGGATCTTTCTTAATGAAAGGTTTTGTACGGTTTGGAGGTATTAAAAGGTGGATTTGGAGGTGTTGGCCCAGGCCGCACACGCGTACAGGACCAGCGACAAAATGAACGCTTTATACAGCACCAGTTTGGTCTTCAGCTGGACCTGTTTACTCCTGAAGATGGGGGCCATAACTTTAATCGCTGCCGCCCTTTTTTGTCGGTATCTTTGATACGGGTGGACTAGTTCATAGTGCGTGATAGCGTCACGCCTAAGTATTTGACATGCTGACGCCAGTGCAATGTTTGACCACCAACCGTTAGGTCCATAGCCAAAGGGCGCCGCTTTGTGAAATGAATAAGCTGGCATTTGTTCGGGTTAATTTTGATCTTCCAATCATGTAGCCATGAGAGGAAACGGTCAATATACCGCTGCATTTCAAAAATACCGTAACGATAATTTTTGTGCTGGTTGTAGATTGCAGTATCGCCAGCATACATGGCCACTCAACATTTGGCGTCCACAGGGTAGTCATTAGTGAAAAGTATATACAAAAACGGCGTCATGATCGCCCCTTGTGGTATGCCAGCCTGCATAACTCTCTCCCTAGAGGAGGAGTCACCCACCTGGACGTAGAAGCGCCTAATTTTTAGGAAACTGTGCAGCATGGGACTTGAAATTTGGAGGCCGGGAAAGTTCCGGTGCATCTTATAAATGAGGCCGTTGTACCAGCACCGGTCGAAGGCGGCTTCTATGTCCAAAAATAACGCTAACGTCGAAGCCCCATTGTTAAATTGCTCGGTGACGTCATCAGCTAACCTTAAAAGTTGTA
This sequence comes from Mantis religiosa, assembly GCA_030765055.1. Lineage (NCBI taxonomy): Eukaryota > Metazoa > Arthropoda > Insecta > Mantodea > Mantidae > Mantis > Mantis religiosa. Next base: position 237,207,108 of record CM060950.1, read on the forward strand.
GTTCTGTGGAGTGTCCTTTTGTAAACCCAAACTGAGAATTTGTAAGTTCTTGGTCCGAAACATGTTTTTGTAATCGAGAAAGAATGATTTTTTCGAGCAATTTACCAATAGCAGACAAGAGACTAATGGGGCGGTAATTTTGAGGTTGCCTGGTGCTTTTCCCCCTGCTTCGGTAACATAATCACCTTGGCTCGTTTCCAAGCGTCGGGAAAGTGGTTTTGCTGCAAACAAGCATTGAATATTTTAGTGAGTTGCACCAGGGCCTTTCTCGGAGGTGTTTGAGTTCCCCATTAGTCACCTTGTCCGGGCCGGCGGCTTTCCCATTAGGTAGTTTCCTAATGAGTTTGTAGACTTCCTGCGGTGTTGTGAGGGGCAGATGTTGCTCATACTTCTGCGTCACCCAGTTTTGTACCCATGTATTAACCGCCCGCTCCAGCTAGGTGTTGGTCATTGCGTTCTCGCTGAATCTATCTTGCACACAGTCAGCGAAAACCTCGGCTTTCTCCTTAGAGGAGAAGTGCAGGCCGAGATGAGTGTGGAGCGCCTCATTGGCGGTGCTGGTGTTTGAAGAGACCTTAAATGCCTTTAATAATTTCCACAAACTATGGTCCGAATGGACGGTACTTAGCATTTTGTTTTCCTACTGCTCAATTTTGTTTACTTTAATTTGGTTCCGAATGATTTTGCTTAGCCATTTTGCTAGCGCTTTAAACTTAGGCTCACGGGTGTACCGCCACAGTCTCGTCAAACATCTGCTCCGGGCAATTAGCCGCTCCACCTCAGGGTACATGCAAAAACTGGGTGGACTTTTGGTGTATGTGGTAGCGTTCCTATTGGCCGTATGCAGCGAGTCGGTGAAGTTTTCAATGGCGGCATCTATGTCCGCCTCGCTGTGGTATGACAGTCTGGGTTGCGCCATCCTGTGCATATCCATCGTGTACCCTGTCCAATTGGTCTCTGCTTGCCTTCGCGGACCGGTCGCACCGGCCGCGAGAGACCCGCAGATCTCGAAATGCACAGTTAAATGGTCGGAATCCAGGCTGTGATACACAATGAGGTTGTCTGTAACAGCCGCATTTTTTGTAATTACAAAATCCAAAATTTCAGGATCGTGTCCTGACTTATACCAAAAGGTTGGTTCCTGTGGGAGGTGTACCTCGAGATCGTCATTTTCAGTTATAAGTTCAACCAGGAGGTTTCCAGCAGCGTTCGCTCGACGAGAAAACCACAACGGGTGTCGAGCGCTGAAATCTCCTGAAATTATAACATGGTCCTCTAAAGCAAGGATTTGTTCGAGATCTTGTATGAAGTTAGGGGAGTGGGGAGGCCGGTAAAGTGCTACCAACATTAGCGTCCTGTTGTTTACACGAATTTTTACAGCTGTGCACTCCAGCGCTGCCAAAGCTGGCAAGGTAACAGCAGCATGAGCAATGGTGTTTTTTAATAATATGGTGGTCACCACCCTTGTCTGCCAAATCTGTCAGTCCGATATATGTGAAACCCTTGGAGCTTAAAAGTATACTCCGGCTTTAATTTAGTTTCGCAAATGAATGCGATATCAATTTCCTTGCGCCGCAGGTAGTTTTCAAGTTCATAACGCTGCCTGTGGATGCCGTCGGCATTCCACAAGAGCGCGCGAGTTAAAGTTATAGCTCCCCTGGCTGGACCAATTTATTCCAGAAGTGTAGAGATGGCACCTATGATAATTTCGGCTTTCTCCCAAGTGCCGTTGCAGCTCTTGAACTGTTCAATAAAAGACCGCAGCTTAGTGAGTAAGTTGGAAACGTTAAAATCTTTAATTAGAGAAAGTAACTCCTTGAGTCCGCCCAGGTCACTCGTAGGTGCCTGGGAGGGGGGAGAGGGAGGAGGGGATCAGCTGGTGGTGGCATAGGTGCCGTTCGTCCTCCGGCGGCGCCTGCAAAAGAGACGCCTTCTCTGACCAGAGCCGGGCGTGCGATGGGGCTTGGCTCTGGTTGCACTGTGGGGGTTGCCCTGGCTATGGCTGCCAGTTGGCGGCGGTGGCGTTCGTTTCTGAACGTTTCACAACCCCTGTAGCTGGCAGGATGCGTCTCCCCACAATTAGCACAGTGTGGTACGACGTCCTGCGTTGCCTTTTTGGGACAGTCAGCTAGGCGGTAAATGCCACCGCAAAGGACGCACCGAGAGGTCATGTTACACATTTTGAAAGTATGGCCTAATTGTTGACAATTGAAACATTGTGTAATGTTGTTGTTGGTTTTGAGGACCTCTACAGTGACTATCATATGGCACACCTCTCGTTCTTTTAGGATCTCGCGGTTTTTGGTGGTCCTGCCTAATGTTATCTGATAGTTCGGCAGAGGCCTGCCGCGGGAAGTCATCTGGCGTACTTGCACGCCAGTGTAGCCCTTCTGCTCCAGTGACTCCTTGACGAAGTCCTCCTCGAGATCCATTGGGAGGCGTTTGATGACGACCCGGAGTGGTTGCTTACCCCTGGGCGTGAAACTGTAGGACTCCACGCCAGCATCCTTCTAGCGGGTCATCGTCGGGATGGCGTCCTGTTTGCTTGTTAGAAAGAGCTTCAGGCAATTCCTGGTGTGCTGTATTTTGTAAGTGTTGGTTTGTAGGGAGTCCCGGAGAACGTGAAGCACCTTGGTGGCTTGGCGAATGTCTGGGATTATGATTCTTGGGGGCTTTTGCTCTTGCTGCACTGACTTCGTGTTTGGCACTGCAGCGGAAGATGTGGTAGCTGAGTTAGAGGCCGGTGTAGGGGAAGGAGGTTTCTGTGGCGGGGGGGGGGGGGTAGGTTTGTTGGGCCTTTGAGGCTTCGGACGGACGTTTCTCGGGATCACTGCAGGGTTTGCTGAGTCAGTCTCCTCGTCCGAGTCTGTCAAGATATGGAAGCGGTTGCTGGTGTTTGTTGGTGGTGCCTGAGGTTGTTCCAGGTGCTTTGTCTTGTTTTTCTTCTTACCACCGGTCTTTGTACCGGAACGCTCGCTGTCCGGGTCGCTTTTCCGGCCGCTGCTACGGTGGTGTGTGCGCTTTTTGCTGGCTGACACTGTATGCCATCCCTCGGACTGCTGGACCAGATGTCGCTTCTTCAGAGAATGCTCTTGGTAGCACCCGGCGAGGTCGTTGGCAACTTTCGCGAAGTTCTGGGACTCCGGTTCCATGTTTGCCAGCATCTCCTGATAATACAGGATTTCCTGGCAGAGGTCGTTCACTTCTTTTTCCAGCTTTCGAAGAGCTTTTGCCTGTCGCTCTTCCTCAATGCTGCAGGTGTCCATGGTTGCTGTAGTTGTCACCGTGGTAGCCAAAGGTGGTGCGGGACGAGGTAAGGAGCTGCTGGAGGCTTGCTGAGCTGCCACTGTAATACTGGCATTTAGACTGACATTAGAATTTGCTGCGCCAGTTGAGAGACTGGCCGGTTGAAGCTGATGTGTAGCTGCTGCACTTTTTGGTGCGGCCGTCGCCATATTGCAGCTGGACGAGCCCCAAGGCAGCCACAAAGGCTGCTGGTAGGAGATGGCTTGGCTTGGGGACGCTAACCCTGGTGCGTGCAAGAACTGCACAGAGGAACGCGTCCTCCACTGTTCCCTTTCGTTCACTGTATATACGCACTATTCACGCACTTCACTTTTCACAGAACATCACTATTGTTGCACTACACTCTGTATCACTCCGCATAGTTACGTGGCTCACACGTCTATGAAACACTTTCACGTCAAATTTTAAGGTAAGCACAAATACACAAAAATACTGGAGCGACTTCACTCGTCCGCAGCACACTCGGACCTCACGTCCGTACTCTACGGATCTCTATGATATCCTCAGATTATATTAGTTCCTCACTTTCATTACATTACATTTATTCTTGATATCGGAGACCATTAGGCCGGAAGCCTTAGGAACATTTGTATACGAAATAATGTTGACGTTAAATTTGGTGAACAGAATTGCTTAGTTTGTATAATTTTGTAATTTTTAGATAACAGTATTCGGTATCTTTGATTATGGTGTCTTATTTTCCTATTTTAATATAATTTTTACAAACAATAAACAGAAACAATATAGCGCTACCATCTATATTAATTCCTAGTTAAAAGAGTTCAGTAGATGATTGTAGATGGCAGGCTGTGAGACTCAATTGGAAAATCAATTCCCTACGCAGCAGGAAAATTGTGGGTTTGCTGTAAATCGGATGGGAGAAGAAAATATTGGGTGCATAAGGTTTTCAAGAAGAGAAAGAAGACATGGAATTAAAAAATCTTAGGATTATTTATCGTAACTACGTTATTCAGAAATAAAAACGTCACGAAAATACTGTCGCGAAGCCGTTATCTACAATAGCGATGCTAGTGTACAGAAAGTCCGGCAAATAAAGATAGCTGAGATAAAGGGCTTGCCGGCATTGAATAAGTGACGCTTCCGGAAGGTGCTGGTTTATTCGGATTCTTTATTTTTTATTTATTTTTTTTTGCCTGTTCCATTTATACCCCGCCTTTTGCTCGCACTTTTTATTCTGAAAACCCACAAAGTCACAATTGGTGTCAGGGGTAGAATATAACACGAAATGGAGGCAGCCTTGGAAAAGATTTTGGAGAAGATGATGGAAATGAGGGCCGAACTCACCTTGGAAATGAAAGCGTCGAATGACAACCTCGCTGCGAAAACAGAAGCGGCAAATAACAACCTGGCCGCAGAGCTGAAGGCAGCTAACGACATCACCGAGAAGATGGAAGAAATAAAGGCCGAATTAACAACGAAGGCTGAAGCAGCAAATAGCAATTTTTCCACGACAATGACTGCGAAGATGACCGAATTGACCACGGAAATGATAGCAGCGAATGAGACCCTGGCCAAAAATTTTGAAGAGCAGCTGGCCGGCGTAAATGAGGAAGTCGCGGAGCTGTGCGAGCGCGTCGAAGACCTGGCGAGCCGCGTTAACGATCTGGAGGGAAAGGCCGAAAGTAACACCAAGTCCCTGAACGCCTTGGTAGAGGACATCGTCGGCAGGAGGTTAAAGTATCTAAGGGTCGACGCGCCGGGACGCGCCACAATATCTGCGCTAGCTAAACCTCTTAAATACTACGGCCCGACAACTTTCGAAGGCTTCCGCCGCCAGTTCGACTCGGTGGTCAAACACAACCAGTGGTAACCAGAGGAAGAGGCCGCACAGCTAATAGCCAACCTCCACGGACGGGCCGCTGATGCAAAGAGCTATTCTATGTATTCAATTTGATGACTCTTTGTTAATTAATAAACTCTGAACGCGGTCCCGACAGCGGCGGTGCCCAAGGACATTGGGGAGGCCCCGGGGAACAGTTTCGGGAACCACCGTCTAGCGGCAGCCTACTGCAGTCAGCTAAAATCAAGGTCGCAGTAGCCAGGGGAGACGCTGCAGGGGTTCACCCTGGCAATTGAGCAGCTGGCTAGCAAAGCATTAGTTGACCTCGCACCAGAGTTCGTATCCCGGGAAGCTGCATATACCTTTGTTGACGGGGTATGAGACACTGAGATACGTCAGCTCCTAATGCTCGGCGATTACAACACCATCCACCTGGCGCTAACGGCAGCATTAGGGATGGAGGCGGCCAAAGTGACGGCTACCCCGACGTCGTGGAACAGAAATATCCGCTACACGGGAGACTGAAGACCAGCTAAGGGACGCTGGCGAAGACCAAGAGGCGTGTGCTGTGGATGCTGCCAGTCAGGAAACAAGGAGAGAGATCGCCCATACCAGGAAGAGCAGCCGGAAGAACGAGTAAGGCCGGGCGTGGCGAGGGACACGTCGGCGCATTCATCGCCATCCCCTCCAGTGACACTGGATGACAGCTGCATCGCGGACGGTTGGGTGAGCGGGAAGTGGTGCCGCGTGCTGCTGGACACCAGGGCAGCCCTGAACATCATCAGACTCACATAGCCAATGGTCTGCCGTCCAAGATACCAAGCCGACCCTACCAGATAGTGACGGCATCGGGTGGCAGCTTGCCCGTGGAGAACAAGGACCTTTTGAAGTTGACCATGGGACGGAGTGACGTGCGTCTGTCGGTGTTCGTCGCTATTATGGCCGAGGGGGTAATACTGGGACTGGATGCCCTCAGGAGACACGAGGTGACGATCGACGTCGGTAGGAAGGACCTGAGGCTCAACGGAGAAGAAGTCATACTCCGGCAACCCGAAGAGCGCCTTGGAATATGCAGGGTCGTCTTGAAGGAGGACGTGCTTGTCCCCGTCAGAAGCGAGGTGGTGGTGATGGCGCGACTGGAAGGCCAGCGAAACAGGAACATGATGCTGGACCAAAAGATTCCTTTCCACGGGCAATGTGTAGGCAGAATATTATTGCCGTGCCTAGAGGAGGTGCCACTGAGGTTGCTTAACCTGACTGGCACCGATAACGGCACCTAGGCTGGGACGAATTTGGGAACGTGCGAGCTCGTGCTCAGCGTGACAGCAATCGTTATGACCGAGGAGCCGGTTCCGACGCAACAGCTGGGGCCCTGGCTAAAAGGCTTATTGGGGAGGGCGGCCGACCCCCTGATCAAGAACAGCTGGTGAAATTTCGACAGCTGCTGAGACGATACCAGGGCGTCAACAGCCAAGGCGACAGCGACTACGACCGCTAGAACCGAGTGCTCCAACGCACCGACACCGGAGACGCTAGGCCTATTCGGAAGCCACCTAGACGCGTTGCGCTGCCCAAACAAGCGGCGGTACGGAATATGCTAGAGGACATGAAATCCAGGGGAGTGATTGAAGAGTCTGACAGCCCTTGGTGTTCCCGTGTTGTTCTGGTGACAAAGATAAACGGCGAGCTACGTTTCTGCATGGACTACTGGGAAATGAACGCTGTCACCCGGAAGGACTGTTTCGCCTTACGCCGGATTGACGACACCCTGAACACGCTAGCTGGTGCACAGTGGTTCTCGACCCTCGACCTGAAGTGGGGTTACTGGCAAGTGGCTCCAGACCCAAGAGACAAGGAAAAGATTGAATTCTGGAAAGGTCAAGGACTTTAGTAGTTCACTGTTATGCCCTTTGGCCTCTGCAACGCACCAGGTACCCTCCAGCGTCTCATGGAGTCACTGATCAGAGGACTAAATTAGGACGGCTGCCTGCTATACCTTGGCGACTTCGTCATCGCCGGTAAGACCTTCAAAAGCCACCTGGAAAACCTGAGCAAGGTGTTGCAGAGACTGCAGGCGAATAACCCGAAGCTAAACGCAAGGAAGTGCCAGGGCTTCCTTAAGGAAGTCAACTACTTTGGCCACATACACTTAACAACCAGAGTGGCCACAGAACAGGAGAAGACACAGGCCATCAGAGATTGGCCTCGGCCGAAAGATAAGAGAGAATTGCGCAGTTTCCTGGGCCTGTGCAGTTACTACCACCGTTTTATCTTGGAGCTCTCCAAACTCCATAAACCCTTCACCCGCCTGACTGAAGAATATTGGCCCTATGTGTGGCCGGAGGACGCCAAAAACGCCTTCCAGCACCTGAAGAAAACCCTGTGCACTGTTCCAATTTTGGGACTTCCACAGCCAGGCACCACCTTCATTGTGGACCACGACGCCAGCGACCATTGCATTGGAAGCGTCCTATCGCAATTTCAGGACGGCCATGTGCGGCTGATAGCCCACTACAGAAAAGACGCTTGTCAAGAGAGAGAAGAAATACTGCGTCACCCTTCGAGAGTTACTGGCGGTAGTAAAGACATTGGAGTACTTCCATAAGCACCTGTATGGTCAGCCATTCCACCTGAGGACTGACCACTCCGCCCTGACCTGGCTACTGCGCTTTAGCAACCTGGAAGGCCAGACAGCACGCTGGGCACAGAGGCTGCGGAAGTACGACTTCACCTGGGAAGATCTTAGAGGGAAGAGGTACGGTAACGCAGACGCCATGTCCCGAATACCCTGCCCAGAAGAGTGCGCGCAATGCACAACAGTTGAAGAGATGGAGCATGCCGCAGCTGTCAGAGTGGTCAATGTAGTGACTGCGAAGGGATGGGATAGCTCAGGCCTGAGGAGGGAGCAGATGGCGGAGGCAGACTTGGGGCAACTCTTGAAGGAAGTGGAGGCAGGGACAAGACCTACCTGGGAGGACATCACACCAAGGAGCGTCACCTACAAATCGTACTGGACCCAATGAGACACATTGAAGATCAGAGAGGGCGTGCTGTTCCCGGTATGGATATCACCTGATGGAAAGACGCCTTCTTCGGAGGATGGTCTCTGAAGTCTTGGAGGAAATGCACGCCGGTACTTCAGGAAGAGACCTGGGAGCGACCCGGAGGATCGACAAACTTCGGTAGCATTACTACTGGCTGAGGCTCCGAGCAGATGCTGAGAGGTGGTGCCCTCGATGTCACGCGTGCGCGACGAGTCGCGGTCCCCACACTAGGAGCCGGGGTAGCATGCCGCAATACAACGTCGGAGCGTCATTCGAAAGTATCGCCGTCGACATAGCTGGACCATTGCCAGTATCCGACTGAGGCAACAACTACCTGATGGTGGTAGTGGACTACTTCACAAAGTGGCCGGGGTGTATGCCATCCTGAACCAGGAAGCAAAGGCAATTATAGAAGCCTCGTGGATTAAGTTTTCTCCCGATTAGGGGTGCCGTTAGAGCTCCACAGCGACCAGGGCACCAATTTTGATTCCAACCTGATGAAGGAGGCACTAGAAAGTCTTGGAGTTAAGAAGACCCGCACAACACCCCTACACCCGCAGTCGAACGGCATGTTGGAGAGATACATTAGACCCTAGAAGAGAACCTGAGGAAGGTCGTGGCCAGCCATCAGCGAGACTGGGACAGAGAAAGAGACTGCCACTGTTCTTGGTGGTCTACTGCTCGTCAACACACGGCACCACTCGGATGACGCCAGCCACCTTAATGTTCGGCCAGGAGTTACGCCTCCCTTCTGACCTGGCCTTTGGAAGCCCCCAGGACGCAAAACAGCCAGCAACCGAGGATGTGGAGAACCTGATGGACCACCTCCACGACAGGCATCAGATGGCTCGTCAGTACATCCAGATGGCGAGCGACCGCATGAAGACCCTATACGACAGGCAAGCCGAGGGCCAAGGGTTGTAGCAGGGGACTGGTCTGGTTGTATCGCTCTACTCGGACTAAGGGACGCTGCCCGAAGCTTCAGCATTCGTGGTATGGACCGTACCGGATGGTGAAGAGGATTAACGGCGTGGTCTACCGCATCCAGAGGGTGCCCCTTTGGGAGATGTTAGTTGTACACCTGAATCGTCTGGCCTGCTACGATGGTGCTGTTTGCTGTTCGGGACGACCAGCCTTGAGTAGGGAGCAGTGTCGCGAAGCCGTTATCTATGATAGCGCGGCTTGTGTACACAAAGGGCAGGCAAATAAAAATAGCTGAGGGGATGGGGTTCATATTTTAGTATTAGCGGGTTGATCTTGTAATCCCTGTTATGCTTTATTAGGGTTTTACGTGCCGTAGTCCAAAAATATTCATATGATAAGACATTAGTCTTAATTTTATTATGTTTTAATTGTTGTGTTAGTTGTTATTCATTACTTGATTCCGTTATTATCAGAAAGAGGTCATACTTTTTAACATTTGTGTTTAGCTTTATGAAATGTTTATTTCCTATCATGTCTTACTGAAAAAAATCTGACTCTATTTGATTTTGCTGAGTGTGAATCAGAATATATTTTTTCAGATTTTAATGTGAGTATGGGGGAGGAAGTTAATACTTTAAAGTGAATATTAAAGAATTTTAATTATAAGTATATAACAATTGGGAACTTCTCTTGGATCTGATTAAATGCCGTACCTTATATGTGATAACATTGACTTCTGCAAAAGGAGAAACTCTTACAGCGATAAGGATATTGCATAGTGCCCATGAGAATATTTTACAGCAGTTAGGTCAAAATGTCACCTACAAAAGTATGACTTATTTCATGTCATTCTCCTCAGATATAATTTTTAGTTTATTTTGTATTTTATGTAGCTACCACTTTTAATGATATGGCAGATGGTAACTTTGGAAATTCTAAAGCTGTAATTTGTCAGTTTAACCAGAATGTTTCTGAAGCAATTTCTTCAGGAAGAAAATATTTTTTATAAGGAATACATGATCTTTATACAGTGATTAAATGATGCCCAAATGACTCCAGCGACCACAGATCTTAGAGCTGTCAGAGATTATTTCTTAAGGATAAGGAAAACTCTGGAAAATATCATAATTGGGATAACTCATCTTGTCTGAGATTCCACCTCGGGACCTCTTGAATGTGATGCAGATACGCTACAGAGGCGTAAAAATACTCTTTACTCCTGACGCTTTTATGCTCCTTTTACGTTAGTTTAAAATTAGTATTGTTTTCAATTGGCCTTGAAGAAAGCATGCTTTTCAGTGAAATTACTTTCCGTCGGTCTCCATTATCATTAATTAATTTATTATTCAAGATCTCTCTTTTTAAGTTATTTTCAGGATACCTCAACATATATGTTGATTTACTCTTAACAAGATCACTAAAGTGGTAAGTTTCGTTGAAAAGTTGTGAAGAAGATATTATGAGCTCTTAGGAATAGCAAGCAAATTTTTAAACATGCACCTTTATAAATTTCCTAAAAGCCTGCATTGCGACAGTAATGGACAGATCTCTCCAAACTTTCCAATGAATTTTTTGTTTCCTATACTGTATCATTTTCTGCAGCAGGTTTCTGTGTAGAACTCTAGACTTAATCAGGGAATGGTACGACAACATTTGTAAATTGTCCGCTATAATATTAGGTATCTGTGTGTGGGTGTGTCAGCTCTCGTAGTTCATCAATTCAAGAACTATAATGAAGATGATACGGAATAAGACACTAAACATTTCTATGGTAGCTTAACCTCTATTTCTAGTATTTTTCTTCAAATATTCCACTTAACACTCACTTTTATAAACTCTAAAAAATGTGCGAAGTGCAGTGTATTATTATAATTTGTAATTTTAATGTATAATGTATAGAGTGTCTGTATGTCTAGTAGTGAATGTAAGACTTTTTCTTAAAAGCAGTGATTCTTCGTACTTAATACTATGGTATGTTATGCTTAGGGCAGGAACTTTGGAGACCAAAACATTGGAACGAGACGGCTGTGGTTAGATTGATTTGACTGTTTTTTTGTGAATATGCTTGTGTATTTCATTACCTGTTTAGGTCCTTTCCAACAGATTCTTACTCACTCTAGGGCAGATACCGGATATAGCTTTTTGTTTCCTTGGAGCAACTAAACTTATTAATATTGGAACTTGTATTATACTTGATAAACAGCTTTAGTGTTAAAATGTCAGGCTAAAGTTTCATTATAATACATTGAATTACTCATGTTATTTATCACACTATAAGCTTCACAATCTCTACAGTGTTTAACACTCATGTTAAAGTTTATGTGTAAATTATTCAAGTTTGTCACTTCTGTTAATTACCTCAGTTTATATAATTTAACAATAGCTACACTTTTATGTTAAAATATCTAATGGAAAATTTTACTCATATTACCTATATCATTAAAACTATTTATCTATGTATTATGTAATATTACACAGAATGTTTCGTTAAAGCTTCTTTGAAATTGAATTATTCAGGTTACATCACTTTTAGGTGTTCTATGCTACAGCAACAATGTTGTAACTAGTGTTGTTCAATTGAATTACTCGTGAATTATATAAATGCCAAGATGCCAAGTATGCTAATAAGCCAGAGTTTGCTTCGGTAGCGTAGATGGTAGCATGTCTGCCTCACATTAAAGGGATTCCGAGTTCGAAACTTGGGCAGGGTGGATTCTCTGGATAAGGTTATTTCCGGGGTTTTTCTTAGTCGTTAAAAAAACAGATAATATTAAAAGAAAGTAATAACTGTCTAAACAATGCCGCTATTTAACTGTTCTTGTCAAATGGCACATCCTATGGTTAATTTCTTGAAAGGTCATATAAAGTCTTTGAGGTAATTCTTTAAAGTAAGAAATAATGAATAAGTGCCAGGCAGAAAAATCATTGCTGGGCTCAGAACTGCAGAATGGATAATGTAATTGGATTATGTATTTTGACATTTTTATAGTTGTTATTATTAAGGAATTAGCTTCTTGAACCTGCAAACATTATAGAACCATTATATTACATAAAAGATAAAATAATGTGCCGTAATTTTGTTAGCAGTCTACCTGTGCAGTGTTCATCTGATTATTGTATGTCCTGATACTGTATTGCTACAGATGATAGGAGATGATAAAATGCCTCAATATGCAAAAACTTTGAAACTGCAGTCACAACTCCCAAATCTCACCTAATTATTTTTGTACGTCATCTGTTGCTATGCGATATTGGAACATATGCAGGTATGAAAAATACAGCTGTAGTAACACCCGACAACGTAAACATTTGGATGCGCGATTTTACATAATTTAGTTTCGTTGTACCCTCACTATGCGATGCTATGATTACTTCGTGTTACAAACGAATAGCATGGGAGATTCACTTCCAGTATTTTGATGTGTGTAACGGATTTTGACCGTTTCTGACTGCCTCTGTAGGCAAAGAATGGAAACAGAAACAGTTTAAGCTCATTAATCTAAACACACACAATGTTACGGGCCGTATTTGGGCAGATAAACATTTCCCTTAAGCGGGAAAATTAAACCTCGCAGGATAGTAAATCCTCAAGTGGAAAAGAGCACAATCTCGCTTCGCTTGCGTTGTTTAGCTTAGCCACTACTTGCTAATTAACCTAAGTTCGCTGTGTTTTGCTATGATATTTGTCATTTATCAGTCTTTGAGGTGTTTGTTGTTTCTGTGTTGAAAACATTTGTTTGTTTAGCAACTGGAGATCAGAAGTACTATTGAAATGACGTTGGATATTAAAAATATCGGAATTTTCAGAATGTGCAAAGCTTCGAGTGATAAGAAAGTTAATTTCTCGTGAAGTAACATTTTGGTTGTACCTCACGCTTTAAAGTGATTCATACTGTTGGAGAATTTGAAAGCAGAGCGAATAACAGTGTACGAAACTATTAATTTCTTTTTCGTAATTTTTATCTGAATAAAATTAAATACTGTGCTTGTTAACTGCAATGTGAATATCCAGGACCACAACAACGTCACCGCTATCCTGGAATAAGGTCCCGCAGGAGTTCTACGTTCAGTAGGTCTACTAGCATGGGACTACAAGGGGTAGACAGCTAGTGGCGGTGTGACGTGTGCTCCGAGCTCTAACCACCAAATATGCCCCCCAACGAAAGGCAGGTTAGCGTGTGACGTCACCACGCCGATTTCCGCTGCCCAAATAGTTTGATGTTTTGGACTTCCAACAGCGTAGGAAAAATAGGAAACGTATCGGGCATTAATAATATGTACAAATGATATCCTGGATGTTGTAATATTAATGTTGGCTGCTTTAAATACACAATTGGTCATAATTTATAAACCATTACATTATGGCTCTGTGCTATGAGAAAGTACATAAAACTCCAACTCGTAGTTTATCTGAAGGCGACGCATGTTATAAAGTAAATAAAACAAAACGTAATGTAATTTTCTCAGAAAATTAGAGGAGACCCATTCAGAACAAAATTACATGGGCCTTTTCCGACACTTTCCGTTTCGTTTATCTTTAACTAGTTTATCAATGTCAGGACGTAATGTCTCGGAAATTTGTAAACGAAGGCTGCATGTTAGACTGTGATCCAACAAGGTACTTTGGGGTTTGGAATTAGCTTATTTCATAACAGAAAAAAATCGTTCACAGATATGTCGAGCCAAACATACACAATGCCCATGCGGCAAGTGAATACAACCTCGGAAATCTGGTTTGGGGGACATTCTTGTAAAAATTACCCAAGTCTTACTTGTGTGTATATTTGTCCTTCAATAAATCGTCATATTGTAAACTTAGCAGTTCCATTTGGTACGTGGCAGCTACATTTTTGTCATCGAGTGCCCTACACCTTACTGAAACCTCAGATTCTGTACACACAGCGCCGTGTATATAGGCAACTTCGTACTACATCGCTCTAGTCTGACGTCACGCGCACTGCAGGCCTCGCTCCCGGCTGAAATAGGTCACAACTCTCGAAGCTGTCTTCCTCTGGACTACACACTTAAAAAGTTTGCTCCTCGGTCGAATTTGAATAGTGCAATTTTGCATGCGAAAAAGTAACAGCGCAAATACGATTTTGAAGGTAGTCGCAAATGCACAATATTAAATCCTCCTCCTTCTTGGAACTGTTAATGAAGAACGGTTATCACAAGGAAATGTATATTCTTGTAATAAAGTAGGAAGTAAATTGATGAATAGAACCAGACTGAAAAATTCAATGCCATAGCCGGGATTTGAACCACGGATCTCCCGCTCTCCGGGCGGTTGTTCTAAAGCACTGAGCTACTGCAGCCAACATGACATTAAATTTTCCAACTGACTCGTATGTTTCCCGGTAGACCACTAGGGGTTCTCACATGCTATGAGACACTCACCTTTTCTGGCGACTTACTATGCTTTAAATATTTGAGTCCCAGGCTTCATAGTTAATCCACTCTGTTTTTAGGGAAACTGATGGAAATAATCATTCCTTTGACAATAGCCGTGTGTAGGCTAAGGTTTGCTTGTAAACCTTTGCACACAGTAAACACACAAGTCGCTCTGGATGTCCCAGTTGATTGGACGCTGGAGTGTTGATCAAACACGGTGGGTCTTTTGGAATGTTAAAAGGCGACAGCCATGTCAGTATATTTACTGGAATTTATAGGAACCTTGCTGTTTATTTACAGCAAACACAGGAGTGAATGATTCCTGTTTACGAAATCACAAAGAATACAGGTTTTCAGACACTGATGGTTAGACAATGTAATTAAAAAGCTTATATTATCAGTGCCATTGAATGCCAAGTCCGTTAATGTTAGGATGTCTTGCTCCATTAATATATTTAAAATGTTGTATATATAACATTTAAATATTATATATATTACCCTGGAGCTACAACGTTGCACTTAACAGTTTGCATGGTTTAGGCTATATTGTTGTTGCGACGTTGCCAAAGTAGCAATTAAACAGCTACTGATTGCTCTCCTTTCTTATTCAACCTGCACAAAAAATTCACGTATGTAGCGAAATTAAACTAATTACATCTGAGCATAAATAATTCTATGTATGTAAAATAAATTACCAGGGGTGCCCATGGATCTTCACATATTCCTCTGCCTCAAGATTTCCTTAGCCCTTCTTGACACTTCCAATGCTTGCAATACCTCGCCATACCTCATTATTCGGAGATGACATCGTTTTTTAGATTCTGTCACACTTTAAAAAAAGGAAATAAAATAAATTGCAAAGAAGAACTCGATGTACGTGCTAGAGAGTCAGCACTGGAACATGTGTTTGGAAATAACTACCTTCGGCAACAGAGCCGATTCCAATTCTGTTTTCCCTTTGTCATCCACCAGCAGAAACACTGAGGGGAATGGTGATGCTTTTCTAACAACAGTCATCCCCAATTATGATACATTAAGTCCAGTGTTACTTGAATGAAATAGAATATATATATATAGTTTACTTTTTTGCAAGTAGTGTAAACTTAGAAACTCAAAACTTTATGCATATAGTTTTCTGAAAGAATAATATATATGGATACTGAGTGAAATCATTTTGAATTTGAGTATTGTGTTCTGACCAGTTATGCTTATATCCACGAAATGTCATTTCTTGTCTAATTCCCTAATGGGATTTTGCATGAGAAGTCTGTTAAGTTTAACGTTCTCACTGTATTTTACAACATATAGGCGTGAGCTTTCCCGAAGAGCGACTGCAATTTTGTTAGTGTTTTTCCCAGCTCCTTCAGTCCGACTTAATTATGTTCCTCATATCAACGAGTCTTAAATGTCCTTGTGTGTATTGAAGATGCTCCGCCACAAAGAGTTTCTAAACATAGCACTGGTGTTGGCCTACCGACATTTACCACGTCGTGTTTGTCATCATTTTCCATAACGACAAGGACGTTTGGAGACATACCAAGTTGTCTGTTCGATTCATTGTAAACACTTTACAAATCATGGAATAATCAATGATCACATAAACAAAATTACGCTCTTACACAGGATACAAACCGATAACATGACACGCGGGGCTCTCTTCAAGCGGGTTACTACTTCTGCAAACAAATTTATTTCCAAATAAACGAAAAAGTAGGAAGAAAGTCCTCTATTATTTTGGAAACACGAGTTGGTGCGGAATATACGGCTTCTATGAATCGAATCCGTAGCCATGGTAACCAGCAATTCATTCTGCCACTCCAACCTCTCCTCTCCCGCCGAATGAATTACGGTCACCTTGGTCTTTTAATAACGAATGACGCTGACGCCAAGAGAGCGGTTCCATTACAAAATATAACTAGGAGAACCTTTATAAATGAAAATTAAATGCTGTAACATAAAATATAACAATGTAAGTTATTCAAAAACCAGTACATAGGTGACTTGGCGATTCAAACCAATCAAGGAAGAATCGCCTCTGCAACTCACAGTTCGTCTATAAATCTTACCTCATATTCCAAAATGTTCTGCCACACAACCTTGTATAGCAACCTCGCAGTCACTAACGTAACCGCCCGAAGTACTTCTACGCATTTGCCTGAAACCAGCCATTGATAATATTGTACCTAATGCCATCTTACCCCGAGCCAAAATGCACTCAAACCAATAACCTCTTAACATTCAAGACAACTTCAAAAATATTCATATTTAATTTTACTATACGTTATAATTTATTTTATGCATAATTCCTATATCAGCTTGTATCCTTTAATCTCACTGCTCCCTCACTGGGGTTCCCCGCCAGGGGTATAGGGGCATAAAATCTTCCATAGATCAAAGTGCTATGTACGCACTCAGAACATGTCATAGAGGTTTTCGTTTAGCAGGGTCGAACTACCGTCCGGTCGAGACTCCAACTATGACTTTTAAGTGGTTTCTCCAAGTAGGGTGGCATATGCTGGGTTAATTCTTTTTCTGCCATGACTTTCCTGTTCATATTCCTTTCTTTTGTTCCAGAGTTACCGATTAGGTGGGTCTTGCCGAAGATTGATAGAATTTAGACTGTGAAAACCCTTGCAGGACCTCCAAGGGACCTCCGATTTATGAGTGGCTTAAGCAGAGTCAGAACTGTTGTCACTGCAGAAGCACATCGTGGTCAAGATCTGATTTTCCCTTTATGCCTTCCTTCCTGAGGTCACATTGGATGCACAAGTGCCGTTATGACCTAGATGCGGTGATATGGAGGCCCCTTCGTCGGACTACAACACTCCGAAAGTAAAGAATTGGAGTTCTCGAGCACGTAATCCGAGCCAAATCTTGGGATGGCTGTGAAAAAAAATTGTAACTTACGAGATAGGTGTAACACCTATTTTTTTCCCTTGCAAAGTAATCACCAATAAATGTGAAACTAATGTCACTTCTCAACGTAATCTCCCTCTGGCCGTACACATGTTTCACAACGTCGACGCCATTATTCCATGGCCGCTGCGAACGCTTCTTTAGGAGTGTGTTTTGACCATTGGAAAATCGCTGAGGCAATAGCGGCACCACTAGTAAATCTGCGACCACGGAGACTGTCTTTCATCGTGGGAAACAGAAAAAAGTCGCTAGGAGCCGGGAGCATGAGCAATCACTTCAAAGTTGTCACGAAGAAACTCCCGCGTCGCGTTCGCCCAATGTGCTGGTGCGTTGTCTTGTCAAAGGAGTACACGTCCAAACTTTTCCGCCCGTTTTTCACTCGCTGCTGGGAAGAGTTTATTCTTCAAAATATTTTGTTAGGGTGCAGCTCTGATCGTAAAGCCCTTTGGAATGCAATGAGTAAGGATTACACAACTGTTGTCCGAGAAGATGGCAACATAATTTTGTCAACACTGGTGCTCACCTGAAATATTTTGGTGGAGGTGAGTGTGTGCGCTTCAATTGAGCTGACTGGCACTTCGTTTCAAGGTTGAAAAAGGGCATCCACGTCTCATCCATTGTCACAATCGATTGAAATAAAGTTCCATTCATGCAGTCATCATGCGTCAAAATCCCCTACAATTTGCCAAGCCCGCAACCCTGTGATCATCCATCAGCATTCGTGGCACCCACCTGGAAGACACTTTTCGCATTTTCAAATTTTCATGCTGCATTGTGTGCACAGATTCCACGGAAATGCCAATTTTGGAGGCGATGTCTGCATATTCCTTGGTTAGTTTTCACATGATATTCCACCTCCATTGAACTGTCGGCCCCAGGAACGTACATTAGACACATCCATGGAACCATCACCACATCTCTCATTCAACTGGCGATGACTTTCAGTAGGTGTTACACCATGAAATTGGAGAAAACGAATGATTACACGCTGTCCTTGCAAAGAAAACGTCACCATTTTAAGTATCAAAAATAGTCCTAACTCTCGTCGCTGCCACTAGAGTTCTATGCAAGTTCATAGTTATTTATGGTGCTCCGTCTGTCCGTCCGTCCGTCCATGGTGTACACAGTCCAAAGATTTTTGCTGTCTGTCTACTTAGTTAATGGATTTTACCGCAGATAGGGCTTTTCTTTTCGGAATTTTAAAAGTTGGTTAGGGGATATTTGTGGGCAATGGGTTATGAGTAAGTAGTTGCACTCCTCTGGATGCTACTATACCTTTGAAAATGTTGTTGAAGGCTTTTAATGTTAAACTCAGGCATCTCTTGGATAGATTATACGGAGCTCAGTATTTGCTGTTGTACGGATTAGTTTCAGTGTCCTCGGGTGCCCACAAGCTATGCGGGATACCCGGAACAGCCTAAAGCGGCGTCTGGTGGAGTCGTAATCTCCTAGGGACCTAAATAGGGGGTTCCTATGCTTAGGAATTTGGTGCAGAATTTTGTAGCCCGGCGCCTAATTTCATCCTTCAGATATAGAAGAGAACAAGGCTTCATGAAGTAACCTAACGGCAAACGAGCGGCTTACAGAACAGATGGACTGCAGTACCCTATTCTGCAGACGTTATTTCTGTTGCTAGTGAATCAACACGTATTTTACCGACGAGTGAAAAGTTTGTTAATTTCCGCGAGTGTATAAATAAGTCTTGTACCATACAATGTTTTATTCAGCACTTAAAAAGGCGTAAAACTTTTTAATTAAACTATAATAAAATTGTAAAGTTATCTGTAATTTTATTTTCGGGAACATAGAGCTATTTAGATCAAGGCTGCCTGTTAATATGAGACAATCGATGTTGGCTAGACGTTTCTAGGTTAATTTGATTTTCATTTCAGAAAGCTACATTGACCAATGTATTGCCAGTAGAATGTGAACATATAGGAAAATATTTGTTAATTACGAAATGAATACAAGTTGTAGCTGTACATTTCATTACTAAATGTTAAAACTACAATAAGAATCAGACTTGAAATGTAGAGCTAATGATTGTATTTTATTGATAAAGTAGTTAAAGTGTCATTTTATCCATTCTTAATTTTAAAGTGTTATTTTATTTATTTAAGATATATTGTTATAGTACAACTTTAAAATTAAGTGTAAGATAAAGCAAATGAAAATATTATTTTCCAGCAGTTCCGTCTAAAGTTCACACTCGGCCGGTTTTAGTTGTTTAACAATAGTTAAAGTTATTTAGCTTAAAAACATTTGAAGATAATAACTTTGCTGCTATAACTTGTATGTTATAATTAATCCTTTTAAAGTGAACACTGAAGCGTGATGGTGTAAAAAAGGTGCTCATTTTCCGTCTGAAAGAATGCAGAGCTTCAGTGAAACATCTGTATCGTATTACCCACATCGATTTCTATCGATATTCCGTTCGAATGCATCTTACATGATTCGTATCCATCGGGACTGAGCAGTAATTAAAAAAAAAAGCTTGACTTGGAAAAGCAAGAAAACAAACAAATAAACTAACACACAGTAATAATTGTCTAGAACATGAATGGGAAAAATCATTTCATATATTTTCTTTCTAGCCAACAGTTTGGTCCAATAATTTTTGCAAATTCCTCTCCGAGTACACCATTCTACCAAGCCATTAAATTAAACTGTATCCTGATTGGTCGCTTTAATGCTTGCTTTGTGCAAGAATCGAGACTTTGACAACCAATGCAAAAGCAGCCGCGATTTTTGTGGTTTCCATCTGTTTGCTTCGAAAGTGGTGAAACTTACTTTTATTCGGTGTGTGTGTGTGTGTGTGTGTGTGTGTGTGTGTGTGTGTGTTTTTCTGCAAGAATTAACATCGCAGATGCCTCCCAAACCATACATACTAAAGTGGAAACCGCATTTGGACGAGCGTTATCTGCTCAGAACTATATATATTTCATCTTTCTTCCTTCTCTGTCTGTTGCATCATATCTCTTAAGCAGCGAGAACAGATTCCGCTTTTAAGAGTCAACAGAGAATGAAGTTTTAGGTGTTGAATTCACATAGCTTTTTCTGATCATTCTAGCGTAAAATACTGCTGTACAGTTTGATCACCAAGTTAATTAGTTACGTTTCTTTGACCCAATTAATTTCCTATACTCACGCCATATTCTGACTTGTATTTAATTTATTGAAAACAGTCTTTTGTTCAGTGGTGCGAGTATTGGTAGTGTTTTGTCTTTGTTGATATTTGTGTTACATTGAGTGATACATTTGTGGTTATAACATTTATTAAAATATCTTGATGATAGGAGAGATGTACACTCCCTAAATGTCGATTTCTAATCGTCATTTCACCTGGCTTGTTTCCCGAGAAGAACTGGAATATGTTCCTTGTTTTTATTTTAATTTACTTATTTTAGGTCGCATGAACAGCTAGGTCATGAGCGTTTTTGTATGTAAGTTTATAGAAATTGATTTACTCTATTATATTATTTTTATTTAGAATGGGTGTAAGGGAACAATTTTTCGAATTTTTTAATAACTGATTGTTATATGTTGATTTTGACATTCTTTCAATTTCGAACTCCAAGAGGTTTAACAAGATCAATAAGTTTCGTAGAGTAAGGTTTCCCTTTCCAATTTTCTCTACTTGGTATAACGTCTGCTCTATCAGCTTTAAAAATCAGCAAAGCAAATATTTACTTGCTCTGGCACATAGAGTAAGAATTTTTGAACAACATTTTCGACATTTTCGAACTAATCTTCCTAAGTGTGTTATGAAGATTATCGAATTTATTTTTAACCCTTTAAACATGGTGGCTTCACGTGGCAACATTAGGCTTTAGTTAACATGAATGTTTTAGTGCGGTTCTTTTGTATTATAATATTGTACTCGCCTTTGTCAATTATACACAAAACATTTTAAGACCTTTGAATGGTAAACATTATATTATTTTTACAATTAGACTATACTGCTGTTTAGTGTAAAAAGGCAAAATCACAGCAACTGTTGTCAAATGATACCCCGTCAACATCCAAGCATGCTATTATACCTATTATCTTACTTGCCTCCCCCCACCTGGTCCACCAGCACAGGCACATTTGATTGCAGTTGCGAGATTCGAACTCACGACGATTATCTTTGAACTGTTGGCCAATCCAAACGTATCTCTTTAACTATCATAGCTACTCGAATCGAACCGCTTTAGCAAGTATAGCATTACCGGTATAAGTAGCAAAATAATTCGTGCACCAAAGGGTGAAACATTTTGAAGTGTATGTAGGATTGAGTTATACTAAATGCTGATTTCCAAGAAGCAGTGTTACTTGTAAAATAGCTGAGCAGGTCTATTCTCCTAGGCGGCGAACATTTTAATTACTCTGTTTTGAAGTTAGGTACTTCACCAATTTCCTCTTTGTGAATGAAGCAAAAGGCAAAGGAAGTAAACCTAGCTTGGCATATAATGTTTCTAAGGAAAGACTTAAAAGTTACGTATCTCTTTATCTACCAACTCTTATTTAAAGTATTATTATAAAATTTGAATATTCGGTATTATGTCAATTAGAGGAGAAACAGTCCTATTATCCATTTTCGTGTACACAGTCAAATCTCTTAAACGCGGGTCAGTGTGTTATTGTTTTAGAAATTTCGTTTTATTTACACGACGACGAGAAAACAAACCAAACAGCGACTTACCACTGGAGTAATTATTCCGTATTTGAAAATTCATACAAATCAACCAATATATCGTAATGTTACAGTATTGTGTACGAATACTTTAATGATATCTGCAATTGCGTGTGTGTGTGTGTGTGTGTGTGTGTGTGTGTGTGTGTGTGTGTGTGTGTGTGTGTGTGTGTGTGTGTGTGTGTGTGAGGTTTTGTCTATCTCTCACAGTTTACCTGCTTTGCTAAAGTTTTTCAGAATTATGTGTACTTTAGATGCTGAATCAGAAAACGAGGTATACATTTTGTTTACCTTGTTTGATAAACAGGTGATGTTTTAGTGAGAAACTTTTGAGTAATTTTAAAAAGTTTAAAGAAATTAGCATTTCCGATATAAAGGCAACTTTAGAAAATTGTCGCATTCTTGGGAAATGATGATTTAATTACCTTTACTATTCAAGTAATTTTTTGAGTTATAGTATTTATAGACAGAAACAAGTATCCCCAAATTCAAATTTGCTTAAATATTAAATGTACTTAAATCAACATTTTCCAAGGATGCGTCAAATTTCTCACCGGATCTAGCTCCAGGCGGCTCCTGTTTGTTCCCTCATTTGAAAATTACACTCGAAGGACTGAGATTTTCGTCAAATGAAGAGGCAATTTTCTTCGTGAACAATTATTTTGAAGAGAGAAACGCCGAGTACTATTTGGACGGGTTACAGAGATGGGGGCATCGCTTCGAGAAGTGTGTACAGTTACAAGGAGACTGTGTTGAAAAATAAAAAAAAGTAAAAATTCTAAAAAAAATGGCTTGCATCTTTATTAGGTCGGAAACTTCTCCAACCACCTATATATGTACGAGTCGCAGTCCTGTGTAACTTATACAAATAAAAAATAGAGAAAGTGAACAATACAAAAACGTTTTTTTTTTTTTTTTTTTTTTTTTTTTTTTTTTTTGCAATATCTAAAGAGGGGTTCTTGTTTTCTGAACATCTTGATAAGAATTTAGGGACGTAAACGTCTGTAAAAGTCTGAGAGATAATTAAAACATTGAGAAATCTCTGCTGCATTCTTGGTATATTCAAAAGAGAAAGCACGGATCTAATATTTTAGGGTGTCATAAACAGAATTGTCTGGATTTTTGCTATCGTACGACCTAGATAATTTACAGACCAACCAGCCGGCACTGACTGCACATTTTAACTCCCTAAACTGTATGGTATCATTTGCGATTCAGATAAGCGCATCACATCTTGAGGCAAGAATTTACTAAACATATGACATTTCTCATACACGCCCGTCACTCGTACTGTCATTTACTGATATTATTTTAAATATAAACCTGCACACGTTCATTACCAGTTATTCTACAAACCACTATATTTTAGCCGCTGAGCATTTTATCTTCTAAGAGTAAACAAGTTGATGTCGGGTATGAGTTAAATATCTTTGAAGACTTTGGCAACGAGTGGAACATCTTTGTACTTTGTAATGCTTTTGTTTAATTGCAAATTAAATTGTTTAATTGTTTTGTTTAATTACTGTAGATGAAACATGGATACACCATTATACGTCCAAAATAAAAATACAGTCGAAACAGTTGAATTCAGAGGGGGAACCGGCTCCGAAAGTTTAATTACTGTTCTCTCAGTTGCGAAAGTGATTGCGACTCTCTTTTTTTGCAATAGTCACGGAATTATTTTAATCGATTATCTTCAAAAAGCAAAAACCATTACAGGAGCATACTACGCATCATTACTTGACAAGCTGAAGGCAGAACGTACGGGAAAACGGCCACACTTGCAAAAAAACAAAATCCTGTTTCACCAAGAAAACGCACCGTGTCACTCCTCGGTGGTTACAATGGCGAAAAGCCACGAATTACGGTTTGAACTGCTTGACTCACTAGATCTAGCCCTGAAAATTGCGCTTGGAGGACGTAGATTTTCGGCAAATAAAGAGGCAATCACTTTCGTGAACAATTATTTTACAGAGAAAAACGCCGAGTACTAGTTGGACGGGTTACAGAGATGGGACCATAGCTGGGAGAAGTGTGTAGAGTTACAAGGAGACTATGTTGAAAACTAAAAAGTCTGTAAAATTTTCCTATATCTTTATTACGTCGGAAACGGTTCATACCATCCTCGTATATGTCAGCCATTTTCAAGAATTTGAACCCTGGAGCAGAGGTTATATTCTTTACTTCCCCTAATAATAAAACGCAACAAATAACTTTCGTTCTGCAGTAAGACATTTTATAATAAATACCATGAATACACATGTTTTCTCATTTTCTAGGAAGGAACAAAACTGATGCGAGTTAGTTGGAATAATGAACTATGTGAAAATATTCCATCACCTCGGGAGTTCTAACTAGGCATGAATAAAACAAAACCTTCTTTTTAAAAAACAAAAGAAAAAGAATCTCGTACCAAGAAATTAGATTAATCTAGTCAGCAGTGTTGTGTACCACTCAGCCTGCAGTTTTCATTAACTTCTTCCTAGACAAAAGAAAAGAACATTCCAGCAACTCATTTGGGAACTGGAAACATCTTGTATTTCAACAAATGTACATAGGTGGTCTGAAAAGTTTCCGATCTAATAAAGATACAAGACATTTTTCAAAATTTATTTTTTAACATAGCCTCCCTTTTTTGTAATTTAAGACCTTCAACGTTAAGTCAACACGGACGATGAATAAAAGGGGTGAAATGATGCTCAAATGAGCCCAGGGCCCACAGAGCTTTAAGTTATAGGACATTCGTCTTTCAGGATACAGGAAAACCCCAGAAAAACCTTATCTAGGTAACTCACCCTGACCAAGATTCGAAGTTGGCACCTCTTGAACGTGAGGCAGACGCGCTACCACCACGCTACCGAGGCGGGCTTAAAATGGTCTCCTTGTAACTTTACTCACTTCTCCCAGCGATGCTCATGTCTGTATCCCGTCCAAAAAATACTCGGCACTTTTCTCTGCAAAATAATTGTTCATGAAGGTGATTGCCTCTTCATTTGACGAAAATCTCTGTCCTCTACGCGCAATTTTCAGATGAGGTAGCAAAGAAGTCTTTTGGGGCTAGATCTGGAGAGTCAAGTAGTCCAAACCAAAATTCGTGGATTTTCGCCATTGCAACCGCTGAGGTTTGATATGGTACGTTGTCTTGATGAAACAGGATTTCCTTTTTCTGCAAATGTAGCCGTCTGTCCTCAATATCTGCCTTCATCTTGTCAAGTAATGATGCGTAGTATGCTCTTGTAATGTTTTCTCCTTTTTGAAGGTAATCGAATAAGATAACTTCATGACTATTCCAAAAATAGTTACCATCACTTTCACAACAAAAAATAAGAAAAATACAGTTTTTGCTCCTTTTGGAGCCGGTTTCCCCTTTGCAGTTCACTGCTTGAACTGGGTTTTTGTTTCGGACGTATAATGGTGTATCCAAGTTTCATCTACAGTAATTAATCGGTGCCAAAACTCGGATTTATTTCACCTAAACTGCGCCAACAGAGCGTTGGAAATGTTCATTCGAACACGTTTTTAGTCTAACGTGAGCAAATGCGGCATTTAACGTGTGGACAGCTTTCTCATGTCTAAATGTTGGTTTAATATGTGACAAACACGTTCTTTTGACATGTTCATAGCCTCTGCTATTTCTCTCCATTTAATTTGGCGGTCGTCTAACACCATTTGATGAACTTTGGCGATGTTTTCGTCGGTAGTTGCAGTTTATGGTCGTCCAGAACGTTCATCGTCTCCCAAGCTCTTACGGCCACGTTTAAATTGAGCTGCCGAAAATTTTACTGTGGTAAATGATGGTGCAGAATCCCCATACACAGAATCCAACTCATCTTTGATTTGCCTAGGCGTGCCTTTCAAAAACAAATATTTAATAGCACCTAGATACTCGATTTTGTCCACTTTCATAAAAATACTCACATCACCTCACTCAAACGACTGTTACATAACAAATGAGCATCCAAAACGGCTGAAACTTTGGTGAGTAACTGTCAAGAGATGAACAACGAAATTCACTAGCTGTTATTTACGAGTGCTGACATCTTTATATTGAGCTCGGAAACTTTTCAGACCACCCTCGTACATAGCTTAACCAAGAGTACTTTTAAACTATTTTTGTAAAATGTTTATAGTCCACTGCACGAAACGCGCAGATGCTTGTGGGTATCAATCGTGTATTTCTTGATTTAATATTGATGGAATGTCTTTAAAAGCACACCTGCCAATCTCTTATTGGTTTATTCAAGACAAAGCTAGACGAAGTGGATGTAATTAACCTACACAGGATTCACCTGGCAACCCGGGAAAACCTTCGAATAAACCCATGTGTCTGGTAGGTCGGCCGTGGGAATAGAACCGGACCTCCCGAATGCGGACCACAAACAAAGCCGCCTGAGCTATGTCATTCGGTCCGAAAATAATTTTGGGTTAACAAATAAAACTGGAATATTTCGAAAACTGCGTCAATGTGAATGATCAATAAGCACAAATGCTCGGAAAAATACCAAATTTCGTCCGAGAGTTCAGACGGCAGCTTTTATGTTTTTATCTTTTCAAAAATGGCTCAAAAGCTTTTGATTAAAATACCTTATATTTAACATACTTCGTTGAAAAATTAAATCTATATCTATAACTTTTTATGAATCGCCTGTGAAGTCCTCTGCATCTGCAAAGAATGTTGTATACTTTTGTAAAACTTGTAAAAATTAGGATATGCAATATCTGTAAAGCATACATTTTGCTTCTATTAGAGACGTTAAAATGATTGGCACAACTATCTTTTGTCTACAGAAAACATTTGTTGAACAAACGCAATCAGGTAGCACTACAGTATTCCCCGCCAATGTCCATGCACTTGTTCCATCCTTCTGACGGCTTCCGTATTTGTCTAGCAAACCATTCTTTGGGGGTATCTCGGCACTGCTAATGGACAACTGCATGAAGTTCATCATTAGTGGTTAACTTATCTCACATGACCTCTTTAATCAATTCGAATAGTGCATATTCACCTGGAGCCAAATCAGCTGAATACAAAGGATGTTTAAGCACAGTAAACCCTAAAGTATGAATGGTGGCCGTGGTCTGGCAACTGACATGTGGTCGTGCATTGTCTTGTTGGAGAACAACACGGCCCGATTTTTGAGGGCAGCGTTGAATGCGTCGGTGGAGTTGTAATGAACTGCAGTACCGCTCACTGTTGATGGTCATATTGGGAGGGAGCCAGTTGCCACAGTTGTCATGTGTTTCTGAATGGATAGTCCTGGCCATGACTTCTTGGGACGAGGGCTTTGTAAATCGAGTGGCTCGGCTTTTCTCCGGGTTGATGGACTATCGCCAGAGCCTGCACCAATCTTGGAGAAGGCGGAGGTCTCTCTGAATGGGGTTGAAGGTTCTGCGTGGGTGTCTGTTGGTGGAATATAACGAAATGTCTTCAGAACATGTGACTATGTTGATATTTGATTTGGTGGGGGCACTGAGAGGATGATCATGATGTGTATAAGGGCGCTCAACTGCAGAGGTTATCAGCGCCCTTTAAAGAATTATTCATTACAAAAGCCAGATATAAATGTAAGGGAGGCCGTGGTAATAACAGTTTTTGCCACAGTGTGTTTCCTGATACGGTATCGGCTTGAATACGGTATATATTATAGCGTATGTAGCAAAGTCAGAGTTTTTGCACGAGTCATTGATACGGAACGTTAATGAGAATAGAAAATGGATCAATTACTTGTTATCACAGCGTTTGGTGGCATTGATGATGAGGCGTGGCAATTCTGAGACTAGATTTAAATCAATTTACAGATGCAGAATACCGACTCTGATAAAATTGCTCTACGACGGCTAGTAGAGGCTTTACATATACCGCCTAGAATTGTAACAAGAACGTTATTCTCCTAGAGGTAAGTTTGAATAAACAATTTACATCGTTCGTATGGATATATATTTTCATCCGACAGTGGAAGTAGCGACAAAACCAGATGGCAGGAAAGAAATAGACAGATAACACCAAAACCACACCTACGCCCATTCGCGCGAGAGCGCTTGTCAGGAAAAGAGCCCGGGTGGGGAGAGAAAGTGCCAGAGAAATTTCGGGACAGTTCTGCAGCGGTCATGAAAGTCCGTGAGGCTCCGTGAATGGTCGAAGAACTTCTCCAATCTGCGATTAGTGGATAACAGTGAGTACACTGGACGAGTTCAGGGGCTTCGACTTCGTTATACCCCATGATGCGGTCAGGGATGCCGACACCGCTAAAGTTGTGGCTTTTTCAGGCTTTGATACTTCCTATCATGCTTTACGCGTGGGAGATCTGGGGCATGGCTGCAGGATCCAAACTGCTACAGCTTCAGCGTGTACAGAATAAATGTCTTAGGGCTATCTATTCTGTATACCGGTGCTTTCCCGTGAGATACCTTCATGAAGACTCATCTCTCCAGTATGTGGAAGATATCATTAGACGCCCTGCCACAAAATTCTACGCGAGTTGTCTCAACATCAGAACGTCCTGGTTAGGTCTCTTGTGAACTACCAACCAACAGAACGCCGCTTCAAGCTCCACCGACTTCCCCGCATGGCATGCGGGCACAACCGTTAACAATAAAGTTGATAATACACCCTCAAAATCATATCTACCGGAGAATTCGACTGGCAATTATTATAAATTAAATTCTTCCTAAATATATTCACATCAGCGGTGCACACAGGCGTTGCACCCGAGTCCGCAACCGTTGAGGAGCTAAGGCTTCCTCCTTTCTTTCATCTACCTAAACAAACCCGCCACCCTACAAAACCCCACATATCCGTCATTAAGTGGTTAAGTCGGTCTAGGATAGGTACACTCATGACACACAACGCGTTGACGCTCAATAAGCCGCCAACAGCCAGTGAATGAGTGAGTGAGTAAGTGAGTTCAGGGAGTTTTGGGCAAGGGACCAAGCGAGTGAGTTGCAGTATGGAACTGCGGCAGACGGACTGCGTACGTGTGTGTTACGTAATTCTGCTACAGTAAGGGTTCACACAATGCATTTCATTTCATTGAAGACAACACGATCTATAAAATCGTCATCGTCATGAAATAGCATGTCTTTTGTGAAGTTGGCACGTATTGCGTGGTCTGTCGACTTAAGAGCCTATAGTAGCTGTAAACGGTAAGGACGCAGCTGTAAGCGTTTTCTTGGAAATTTCCAAAGAGTCGACACAGGAACATGTAATTCACGACTAGCCTTCCGGACTGATTTTTTTGGGCTTCGGGTGAACGACTCTCTCACTAGCTCAACAGCCTCTTCACTTACTCTTGGTCGTCCCGGGCTCTTCCCTTTACAAAGGCAGCCGATATCTTCAAACTGATGATACCATCTAGGAATGTTATCTCACTAGGAGGATCACAACTGAACGTAATGCGGAACTCACGTTGCACAGTAGCTACAGATTCGGTCTTTGCAAACTGCAAAACAAAAACGCTTTCTGTTTACTAGTCGCCATCTTTGCTACTACCACTCTCTAGCGTCTTGCGGCAGAAACATTACACGCACATTCGCAGTGGTGTCAACAAACAAATCTGTTTGAGTTGCTCTTTCATTTGCCATATCATTTATAGCTGTAAGTTTAATGTAACAAATATTATTAAGAGTTGAAACCCCGATATTCATTTATATGCATCCTGTACTTCATTCCTCTACCAGGTGGTTCCATCATTTGACAAAACAAAGACGTCTTGTATCCCCAGCGATCAGACCAGATTATGTCCAGTATGTGCTATTGAGCTTCATATTGTGACTCTGTAGGTTCGAAGAATTAAAAATCCAACTCGCAGAAGTTCAAATCGTTCTTTCCTTCCGTAGAAATACGCTTCGTACAGATCTGATAACACGTACGCATCCTTCACTATCACTGCGCTCCTTACGGTTGTCTGTCAAGTACTAACTAAGAATTCTCCCCCAGCCCAGCACATCGCTTATATAGCCACAACTGAGGAATTTAGAAGTTTCGGGCTAGACGAAACATCATGGTTGTCACAACTGAGGAATTTAGAAGTTTCGGGCTAGACGAAACATCATGGTTGTTCCAGAAGTCAGGGGGAGGGGAAAGGGACGGTCCAGTGACTTGTACTAGTTTTCCCCCACCCCCTCAGCAAGCACCAACCAGTCACAAGGGTAGGCGTAGCCTATACGCTTTCTGTCCCCCGACCCTACCAGGCAGTTGGTATCGTGCCTTCCGATAATTGCGCGACAATATTCTTCCAATGGCCTCCCCTTTCGTAATGACTTTTAGCATCTAATCCGATGTTGCTAGCTTTCTGATACCACTTTACAACTCACCATGCCCACCTCTGAGCAATTTGCTTAAGTGACTAGGAAAATTGGCTCAAACTAAATTTGCAAAATCAGCATCACAAAATCGGAATTTATACTGGAATAAGGGTTTTGAATTTAGATGGGGTTTACCTCTGTATATGATCCCTAAAGTTCCTTAAAGTGACCTTTATTTAAAGTGACCTTTATTTAAAGTGACCTCGCATGATGGTGGGGGAAGCTGGAAGACCCGGAGAAATCCCGCTCCAGCACCATGTTGTCCACCACAGAGCTCACTTTGTATGTGCCTGGGTTTGAACCCGTGCCGCCCAGTTGAGAGACAGGTGGTCTAACCACTCAGCCATGGCGCGCCAAGTAAATCGTAATTATTTAGATGCTGTGACATGGTAGAACATACAACGCTTCTGTCTGTAATCAGCACACTCAAATTAGTACTGATTCACTTGTTTTGTTCCACTAAAAGTTTATGTAATATTATTATTAACGAATCTCAAGTTTCTCGCTGGCATTACATCCTACTTATTCTTAATATCATAGACAATAAAGCCTTAGAAACTTTTGTATATTAAACGGAGAATAAAGAATTAAATTGCATTGAAGTATTAGTTCCGCACTCTCATTGCATCAGATTTATTCTTGATATGGTAGACCATTGTGCCGTAAGCCTTAAGAACATTTGTATACGAAATAATGTTGACGTTAAATTTGGTGAACAGAATTGCTTGGTTTCTATAATTTTGTAATTTTTGGATTACAGTATTAGGTATCTTTAATTATACTTTCTTATTTTGCTATTTTAATATAAGCTTTACAAACAATAAACAGAAACAATATAGTGCTACCATCTATATTCATTCCTAATTGAAATAGTTCAGTAAATGATTGTAGATGGCAGGCTGTGTGACTCAACTGGAGTAGCAATTCCCTAGGCAGCAGGAAAATTGTGGGTTTGCTGTAAATCGGATGGGAGAGGAAAATATTGTGTGCATAAGATGTTCAAGAAGAGAAGGTAGACATGGAGTTACAAAATCTTAGGATTATTTATCGTAACTACGTTATTCAGAAATAAAAACTTCACGAAAATACTGAAATAAATTGCAATATTATAAACATGCTGTATCATTAAAGGGAGCACCTATAAGGAATTGCTGGGTCTTTCAGGTAGATAGTACAGCTTGAGAAGGTGATGTATGTGTTCCTTTACTATACGGAAGGAAAACTTTTTTCCAGTTGCAGCTATCATATTTGCAACAGTTGGACCTTCAAATGGGTTGGTTGAGATTACCTCCCACAAAAATATTAGATCATAATTAATGGTATATCGTAATCTTTCTTGGGTCATTTCGTAAGAGAAATGCTAACCGTGAAGCCTGACATTAACGTGTCGGGTTATCGGTTATCTGCGCATGTGCAGAACATCGCTCACGTGACAGTAACGTTTATGGTAACTGCCAAGAATATGGGCAACAGTTCCCTATTAAACGATGAAAATAACGTTACAATAATTTAAGAATAACACATTTTCGGTATAATTATTTTGTATGTTGTTTAGCAGACCAGGAACAATGTCGTATTGGTTTCTGCAGTTTTTAGATAACAATTCTAATTTCACTCTGCAGTGGTTTATTTTGAGTGATGAGGGTGTTTGATGATGGCATTCTCTCCTTTGGTGAAGTTCTTGCAGAATTAATGTTCACCACGGCTGCTCTCGAGCGATGATCTCTGCACCCAGGGTCGTAGTCTGGAAACGGAGAAATAATATAATCTTTTGGTAATTACTCTTCATTTGATTTGTTTCCTTTGCAAACTGATGCTTTAATTATAACAAAATATTCGGTAATTATTATAGACATTTTACAAAATAATTCTCCTTTTAGACGATACAATTCAGTTTTCAATTAAAATTACTGAATCAACTTTCTCCTATACTTTACAAATAATCGTTAAGCTGTCCTTTCTTAAGGAAATACCTGATACATTAGCTATTTAATATATTCGCTGACACACGCAAATCATGAATGCTAAGTACATTAGAAGAATCTGCAAGATTTCAGTGATGGTTATGTACACTGCCAGTCATTTGTTTAGCATAACAACAGTGTAGTCTCTGCTAGTCGTTTGTTTAAAAGGAAGTTAATGCAAGCAATAGTATTTTATAAGGTCAAGTGATTTTTTTTACTCTATGGATGCCTTGAATGTTGCATCCAAACCATCACACCGAGACACACGCTAGCAGATGCCACAAGAACAACAACTCTCTCTTCTGCTTGTAAAATGTCAACAGGTCAATATAGTCCACATTAACATTCAAATGACTCGCCATTGTATACAAGTATTGTTTAACTCACGGCATTCTTGAATGAGGCGATTGTCACAACAAACCAAAGCTGCCATTGCCGGCGTGTTAAAAGCTTTTGTGCACTGAGAGAAACCTTTAACGTAGTCGTGAACTACTAAAACGGTCCACTTTTATTATCAGCTTTCTAAACATAATATTATGGATAAAATAAGATCTGAAGCTTTCCTGGCGACGAATTTGTTGGAGGTGTTCTCGGGAAAAGGGCCAGCTGAAAAGACGATTAGAGTGTACATCTCTCCCATCATCAGATATTTTAATAATTGTAATAACCACAAATGTATACCTGGATATAACACAAACATAAACGAAGACAAAACACTACCAATACTCGCTTAACTGAACAAAAGACTGTTTTCAGTAAATTAAATGCCAGGTCAAGATATGGTTTGAGTATAAAGAAATTAATTGGGTCACAGAAACGTAACTACTTAACTTAATGATCAAGCTGTACAGATCTGTGCTTCTTAAGCCGACAGATTTCCATTTTTAAGGCCAGATTCCAAGAGGACCTGGCAGAGCACTGTTTTGATAACGACCAGAGAGCCAACTTTCGGGAGACGACCACCTTGGCAAATTTCAACAGTTACTGGGGGGCGGAGTGTTAAGGAGGCTTTATCCATTTCCTCCAACAGGAGGGCACTTAATTGTGATGCTGGATTTCAGTTCAGCTCCTGCCTGCCTGCCTACATAAAAATACAGTCAATGGAGCCTAAGGTTAATAAGTTTAAAAATGATTTCTATGTGAAAGCTTTGAGTTCGTCATGTTTTGTATAACCACAAGAAATATGAAAATGAATGAATAGGAATTTTCATTTCAATAAAGCATAAATATTTGAAATCTCAAATAATAAATTAGAAATGTTTATTTCTACAAAATATTTCGAAAAATGTGACACAAAAATTTATATTTATACATAAATCAAAGTCGCCAAAGCCATTTCCCCCCACCCCAAAACTCCGTAACAAATATATAACGAACCCCTTCTGCATACGGTTTATCTGGAGTATCGTGAAGCATAGCTTGAGGAAGAGGGGATAGATCATAAGAGCTGTTTTCCCCTTGGTGGTCATGCTGCCACCCAGACTCACTAGACTGCGATTTGTAACGTTTTTCCTGCTCTATTTCGCTTTTCTTGACGATATCGTTGTTTGCATTGCCGAGTAAAGAGAATTCAGCTTTGTTAACAGTTACTCTTTGAGTCATGCAGCGTGTTCCTCAGGTGGTGGGTATATCAGGGTTCATGTGCCACTGAACTTGAATACTGAATAACGCGAAGCAATAGCTAAGCGGTTACATTTTCTCTCTGCCATTACTGAGGTGTACCGCATGGTAGTAGTGAATCCAGACGCATTTTATCGACGAGTGGAAGGTGTGCTAATTTCTGCGAGTGTATAGGTAAGTCTTGTACAGTGAGATCCATATAAACCTGAACCATTTCAATAGGTCATATCATTTGAACCAATAATAGGACACACGTGCTATATTGGGAGTATATAATACAAAATTGGTAGATGCATTACACTATTTATATCTCAGAGAAAATGTTGGAAGTGTCCTCCACCAGCATCGATACATGCTTGCACTCGTCTCACCATATTCTCTGAAGTTTTAAGGAGATTAACCTCGCCAATGTTACTTATTATGGTTTGAATGGATTCCTTAAGAACATCAATTGTCCCTGGTCTATGCTTGTACACTCTATTTTTAGATACCCCCACACACACAAAAAAAAAAAAAAAAATCTGGTGAGGTTAGGTCAGGGGATCTGGGGGCCACAGAACTTTTGAGATTATTCGACTATCAAAGAAACTGGTTGTAAGTTCCATTGGTGCCATTAGATGTATGGCACGTTGCTTTATCTTGCTGGAAATAATCTTCCCTCAATTCGATATCATCTCCGTAAAAGCCCGGCTTGTTAGCGTAGGTGGTAGCGTGTCTCCCTCACGATCAAGAGGTCCCGAGTTCGAATCTTGGTTAGAGTGAGTTACCTGGATACGGGTTTTTCCGGGGTTTTCCCTTACCCTGAAGGACGAAAGTTGGGTACCTCTATGCTGCATGGACCCCGGACTCATTTGAGCATCATTTCATCCATTTCATTTATCGTCCGATATGACTTAACGTTGGAGGACGTAAATAAAAAAAATCTCCGTATAACTTCAGAGAATATGGTAAGACGAGTGTATACATATATAGATGCTGGTGGAAGAAACTTCCAACATTTTCTTTGAGATGTAAACAGTGTAATGTAATCTGCAATTTGTGTGACTTTGTGGGTTCGTAGAATTAAAAGTCTAATTTGCAGAAAGTCAAAAAGTTTTTTATTTCCGTAGAAATACACATTGGTCAACTTTTCAGTAGCAGAAATACGCCAGATCCACAGTTAATATCTTTCAAGGTCGCCGTCCACAAACAAAAGCGTTCACTTTAAAAATACAGCTGCACGCTCACGAATCAAGTTCCCTTCCAAATCCATTTACGACTAGCTGCGGCTTCCTTTTTATATGTCCATTGATATTTCTGAAATTTTCTCTGTCAATCACGATGTCACTAGAATTTTCCAGTTATCTAACTTTATTTGTTTCGGCAAGCCTTTTATCTCCGCGCTATATTAATCTGTCTCAGCAACTCTTTGTCTCCGCGCGGCACTATCTGTTTTTGTGCGTACGCTGCCAGTTGGGACAGTATTTTCCCAAAGTTGCACGTGTATTAGTTCAAAAGTTACGTCGTATTGAAATGGTTCAGGTTCATGTGGATCGCACTGTACCATACAATGTTTTATCCGTCACTTACCCTAATCAATAAGAAGACACATTACTCTTTAATTAAACTATAATCAAACAGTCAAACTATATCGAAACTGTTTTATTATTTTATCAATTCAAAAAATTGCTCCTCTTATATTAATTTCATATTTATTATCCAATAATTTATTTATTCAATTAATTATTATAGTTCTATTTTCCGGAATATAGAGCTATTTAGAGCAAGGCCGGCTGTTAATATGAGACAATCGATGTTGGCTAGTCGTTTCTAGGTTAATTTGTTTTTCATTTCAGAAGGCTACATTGACCATCGTATTGTCAGTAGAATGTGAACATATAAGAAAATATTTGTTAATTACTGACTGAGTACAAGTTGTAGCTGTAAATATCATTATTAAATGTTAAAACTACCATAAATATTATACTTGAAATGTAGGCATAATAATTGTATTTTATTGATACAGTAGTTAAAGTGACATTTTATCCACTCTTAATATTAAAGTGTTACTTTAGTAGGTTAATTTATATAACAGTATATCTGTACAAGTAAGTGTTGGTAAAAAAAAAAGTAAACGTTGGGGTCCAGAGAAATTCGTGCGAAAGTATCTCAGCAGACAGAACTTCCGTGAAATCTGTTTGATGAAAGCACAAAGTTTGTTGTTTGCCTCATTTGAATTGCATTTTAGGATATCATGTTCTTTCCGTCTGTTATTGTACCGAGAGCACTCTGGCCGGAAGAGCTAACATTTTAATGAATTCCACATTTCAGGTCATGAGATTTGTAAATAGCAGGTGTTCCTGTCGCGTTCATCTCCACGTGACGTAACCCTTCTCTATGTAATTGCCACCAGCAGTCAGATGCATAGCTTTTTTCACCAAGCCGTAACGAGGCCAATGTCGTCATTTGATGTTACAACGTACCCCTGTAGAACCAGGTCACGGCGGTTGGTGCGTTGCGGCAGGACGATGGGAAAACAAATGACGATCGCTAACAAATTAACACACGCGAGGTAGGTGACAAAATACGAAACACCTCTGTTATGTGGGGTAGAGCTTTTGCCTTTAGGAGCTCCCGAGTTTAGAGCTCGGGTGTGTTATACAGATAAAAATGTTTCCTGGGATTGTTTCTTATTCGTATTGGTCACAAGTAGCATGATGTTATACAATGGTTGGCTAATGAGTCTCTGGCCTTAATTTTGTTCCTTTATTTCTCAACGTAATCTCCAGAAAGGTTAATACATTTGTCATATCTATGTTCTAATTTAATTAAACAATCTCTGTAGTGTGATTAATTATGATCCCCAAAATAGCTGTTTACCACATCAATGACCTCCTTGTTGCTGTGTTAGATCAAACATATTATGAACCTGGCAGGTTGAATGGGCATCAATGTCAGAAATAAATGTTGTTAAGAAACATAGAGTCAGACTGAAAAATTCAATGCCATAGCCTGGATTTGAACCACGGATCTTAAGGTCTCCGTCCAGCCGCTCTAATCCTTGGGCTACTACTGCCAACTTGCCAACATGACATTAAATTCTCCAACTGACTCGTGTTTTTCCGGTAAACCAATAACCAGTTCTCACAAACACATGAGACAACTACCTTAATGGTGACCCACTATGCTGTAAGTACTTTAAGGCCCGGGCTTTATAGTTAACCAGTACTAGGTCAATTAATGGAAATTAATTGTTCTTTCACATTAGCCGTGTGTAGGCTTAGGTATGGAAAGATAAATTCAGGCTGAAAAAACCACGAGTCAGTTGGAGAATTTAATGTCACATCGGCACGTTGGCCATAGTAGCTCAAGCGTTAGAACGGCTGCACGGCAGCCAGAAGATCCGGCGTTCAAATCCAGGCTATGGAATTGGAATTTTCAGTTTGGCTCTATCTTTCCATATTTAGGCTGCCCACGGCGATTGTAAAAGAACAAATAATTTCCAAAAGTTGTTAAGTCAGCCTTTTCGAGTTAGATGTTGTTAAGTCACGTAGTTGCCGCATTAGCCGTTTGGTGTTGTCACCCAAGCTCTTTGATCTCAGCTGTTAAAACATTTTAAATTAGACGTTTAGATATTAGACATTCCTCAAATGCGCTTTCAGACAGTTTATCTGTACTTCCCAATACTAGGGCGCTCTGTCATATCTATTGACAGTTTTTGGCAATATTGAGAAACTGAAACGATCTATGGATAAATTCTTAGTCCCTTCCACATGGGTGAAACCACAGATTAATCCCAGATGCTCAACTCCGTGATAAAGTTTGAAGCCGCATAGGGCGCTCTTTCCTAAACTTTTAGACCCCGGTGACCTTGGGTACTTCAGCCGGTAATGTAGTAATCTTCTATTGTGACCGAGCTATGGTGCATTCGCTTCCCTTACCCCACCCCTCCCTTGTTCAGGGACTGATAGAATCCAACTTCTTTCGAAATCACATCTCGCCACACATGAATAGTTTACGCGCATTTCAACTATCGCATATTAGCATAGTACGCGTCAAATACGTGAGGAAATGTGCGGTAAACTATCCATCAGTGTGCGAAATGTGACTTCGAAAGGAAGTTGTCCAATTTGTGAAATAATATCAAGAATCCACTTGAACTTTTCCTGTTTAATATGAATAATTGCCTTCCACAAAACATTATATCTTTATTCCTGTTGCAAGTTGATAATTTTGTCTTTAAAACAATTAAAATTTTAAAAACAGAGAGTGAGATCACTTAAGATGCTAATGAGATTATACAAGAATCTGTGTCCCCTTTCTCTCAAGCTTCTTAGTGTAATACTTAAAATAAAGATAACTTAACACTAAAGTAATAATTGTTCAGATACAGGAAAGCAGGAAAGGATACCGTAATGTTAAGTGTAATGCAATTTCTTTGTACACAAAATGCTGAAAAATTCCCTGGAATAACAGTGAGAAGAAAAAAACCCTAAAGAAATATGTATATAAATTTGAAATGATACCAACAACTATGTACCAAAAGTAGCACTATTTCTTTAAAATGACAACAAAGCAGCTCTGTTAATGGTTATATTTAATAAGAATTTTAAAAGCTCAATAGTACATACATTATTTTCATCACAAGTATACTAAAGTATATTCAGAAAAAAAGCTGAAATTTGTGATTAATTCATATAAGATTAACAATGTCAAACTAATACATGAGTCAGAGTCAGCAACTGGTGACATAAATTTCATAAATGGCACTATTTTATATACTTCTAATCACTTTGGTTCAATTATCATTCACAAGTACAGAATAAATTATGAAAAATAAAAATTACACAAAAGCT
The DNA here is from genome assembly GCA_030765055.1 of Mantis religiosa. NCBI lineage: Eukaryota > Metazoa > Arthropoda > Insecta > Mantodea > Mantidae > Mantis > Mantis religiosa. Next base: position 237,245,888 of record CM060950.1, read on the forward strand.
GTATCATTCATTTAAAATTGTCCTAAGCTTAACTGTGTCATCAAAACACAAGAATATTACAGCGTTGAATATTGTAATCCCTCAATGGTATGCATATGCGCAGTAATGAATGCTGAAGAAGAAAATGTGCAGTTCTAAAAATAAAATTGAATGCACAGTGTGTCTTCCAATAGGAGATTATTTTATGTATTTACCTGACTGTGAAGTATAATTTGCTTAATGTGCACAGCAATTGCTTGGATAAATGGCTTGCTTTAACTTGATAAGACTTTAAGCAATATACTTTATGACTAAGATGGCAAATGGAGCCCTCTGCATAGTGTAAACTTCTCAGTCCATGACATACAACTGAATGTGTGTCAAATAAATAACTCAATGAAAGATTACACTATGAACTATTAATGCTGTTTGTAGTTTTAGTTAAGAAGTGGAAGTGATGGAACTGTGTGTTTGAGTAGATAATAGGAAAGAATTTAGTAATGTAATGTATTTGCTCACACATCTAACCATTATTTCTATTGACAGTCCATAATTCCTCTATGTGTTCATCACAATGAAACAAGAAGTGCATTATATAGCAAAATAATGTGCAGTTTTATCTACCTTTCCAAATTATGTTGTGGCTTAGCATCACTGCATGTAACGAATGGCTCATATATTAGTTTAAACATCTTTTTTCTATGCCAAAGATTCAGATTTTCATTCCAAATTAGAACAATGAGAGGATGTTTAACAGTGTAGTTTCATGTCACATGTAACATTTCTGTGGGTGACGCTAGTAACATTATATCACCCTTAAAATGGTTAGCATTACAAAAATTGTGTACCAATATTATTCATAAATGGTGGCAAGTACATGTTGAGAACACATGTACCACAGAATACATAAATGCTGCGCAAATATCACTTTAACTTGTTATTTTTCTGAACCCATTTGTGTGTGTGTGTTGTGTGTATGTGTGTGTGTGTGTGTGTGTGTGTGTGTGTGTGTGTGTGTGTGTGTGTGTGTGTGTGTGTGTGTGTGTGTGTGTGTGTGTGTGTGTGTGTGTTAACAAGGAAGAGGATTTATAACCTATTATTTATTGTGAAGCTTTACTAATTTGAGATCAAGCCATACTGTGTTTATGTCCTAGCTAGCTGACATTGTGCATGTTTTAAGAATAACTGGAACAATAGAAATAAAATTAAAAGTGGCACATAATGATGATGACACAATGACATTTTAATCATTTCTTGCAATGCACAATTACACCTAGAAACTTGTAAAGCTTTTTTAAATAAATTTTAATCCCACCAGATCTCTTCTAAGATGGTTATTCAGGTAAATAGTTTGTGTAGTGCGCACAATAGTATTGCATAGTGACTACTGCATTAAACAATATAGAACAAATTAGGTTTGTGGAATCTCAGATCATACTTTTAATTGCTGTTAAAAGCTGTGGTATTCTTTATCAATGATGTAGATATACAGTGATGAGTAAGGTTAAGAGAACTTAATTTTTCAAAATACTTATCATTGCAATTTAAAGAAAAAGTTTATAAAATTCATACCAAGCATCTCGCCCAAATATCTTAATTTAAGCCACCTGGATTATATGTAAACACAGATGACGCCAATTTTGGTGTATCTGAAAATTCACAGCCATTTTTCAGTAATTTAAACTGTATATTACTTAGCTTACATGGACATATCAATGACTCATATAATTTAAATTTAAAACTGCAAGTACAAACACAAAAGCTAATACACCCAATCAACTGCCTAAAATAACTTCACCTTTCACTTTTCCATGTTGGCCACAGTATTCCTCAGAGTTTTAGTTAAATTTTCCACTGATATGAAATGAAACTCAAACTTTCAGAAATATTTTATATGCCACATTAAATTGCTTTGTGCTTTAAATGTTTTGTGCTAGATTATTAAAGTTCCTGAAGATCACTACACATCATGAAAACAAGAAACATGCACAATATCCAATAAAACAGCACTCTCGATTTCTGCCCTGAAAGATAAAAAACAGAAAATCTCATTATTGCAGCAATAAGGTAACAAGGTTAAGGAAACTAATGCTTTTGTATGTAAAAAATAAAACTTTTTCCATTATAAGGTGCTACATTAATCTAGAGAATTTAAATATTGATGAATATGTATTAAGGCACATTTCAGGTTATGTCATATTAATTGTCGGTATTTAGCTACCTGCTAAATCTTACTTACCAATAGGTCTTTGTGAAAAGCTATTCTCGTTCTTCCTGCGGCCCATACGTCCTCGGAGGTCTTTCAAATTTTTAAAATTTCACATTTCGATGAAAATTCTATTTAGAACTTAATTTGGCTTGGCCTCCATGCCGTTAAACCTTTAGTTCAAATATTTACAGGTTAGCTAACGTAGTATCTTATTCATATCGTACATTGAGCTCAAATAAGGTCGATAATAGTCCAATAATATTACGAAAATTACTTCATAAGTAGTGAAATAATACAATAGCTATTAAATATTGAACTAAGCAGAAGTTACTTTATATATTAGTTTGTATGCAACACGGCAGCCAAAACAATTATATTGGCGGCATTGAATCCGGCGCATGCAACCTCAAAATGTACCTTTAGACCCCGGATGTTTCGCGAAACTTAATGCGGCTTCTTTATTCCTATCTGAGTTATCAAGCCCTGGATGAAAATGTACAAAGATTCACTACAGAAGAAGCTCAGTGATGTTGTCTATGACAAACATCTACTGGCCGATAAGGGAGAACATGATGGAACTCCAGTTGTTGAAGCTTTTGACTTCAAAGATGTCATTGACCAAGCCCTTGTAAGAAGTGTTACTGAAGTCACTTTAATCCTGGGTGTGTATTTCCAAAATGGATGTATACCAGAAGTACGTCACACAATGTCTCCCTCACTTTATCGTCCCCAGTCTCTTTAGAGGAGAGCAGTGAGTTTGCAATCCTTACACAGGGTATGTTATAGGGCGAAGAACACCAGATAGACTTCCAAAGATTAAGAAGGCAAAATATTACTACGCTCGTTCACTACTGGAACATGTCACTCTGCCAGAAGGTACTTCATTTTGTGACACTATGACATATGGAAGTGATGTAGTAGAGAGGGAGTGATGTTTTGATGACAGTGTTGTATGTCAATCCATGAAGTGGATACTGGATTAGTCCATAGTAGAGATATATTGGTGAAAATAAAGTAATAGTTTATCCATGACTACATATTATATTGTATAATGGAAAAAATAACATTAAGAATCAGAAGCTGTTAAGTCAAGTGACTTTAGAACTTTTCATCCATTTTAAATTAAAAGATGTTAAGTCCTAATAATAAAATATGCTGTCACTTATGCTACATATGTAAAACGGTGAGAAGTACGTTACCACAATACTGTATATCTCCAAACGGACCCATCACATTAAATGCTTTCATTTGTATTACTATTTTGTATTTAAAATTACTTATGAATACCTTGAGCAGCTCTCCTGTACATATTTGAAATATTGAATTAGCAACCTCTGCTTCTGACCGCTTCAATTATATCTACGTAATTTTGACAACTAATCATCGCTTTATACAAACAATTATAAAATTAATACATCAAAATGAAATTACAAAATTAATTCAATGAAAATTTTCGAGGCATAAAAATTTCAACATGCAACTTACAAACATTTCATGACAAAGAGGCTTCCTATCGTGAATCCTAGAAAATATTACTCTAGAATATTTCGTAGAGGAGCGAGCAGATAAAGCCATGCGAATGTAACATATAGATGTATACGCTGTTACATAACAAAAGTTTACTAAAGTACTCGAAATGTAATAATAAATATCAATGGCAAAAAGAACCTTTCAGTCGAACTCAAAGCTTTGTTCTCGTTAAGAATAGCATGAATAAATTACTAACACATTGCTCCTCTTCTTCCTAAGTAAATTGCCACTAGTGAATGAACGCAGCTACAGAAATGGGATAAAAGACATCTCTAGTTATTCTGTGCTCAAGTGAGGTTCATTTTTGACATTATGAACAGGAAGAAAAGCTTTTGATATGTATGTCCGCGTCCTCCGTGTCTCCCAGTTTTCATGAAAGTGATAGCTGCTCGCTCCGTAAACTTTCTTGCGGCTAAGATACCTTAGTTTCATTTTTTTCGTTGTTGTTGTCCGCAAGAAGATGGATCTCGGTAATGTTTCCTTCTCTCTTCCTTATCTTCTTTCGGACGAACAAAGTGTGTAATGCGTTAACTTTGACATAAGGAGGAGATAACAAGTTAAGGAATGCCTTTCCTGGTGGCGTTGCTACATTATTTATTGTCTACTGGCTTATTGAGCAAATTGCTGCTACAGTTACGATCGTTAGCGGTTGCTTGGCCAATTTATGTCTTTCTACATTCAACTGAACGGGACTGTTTGCTGATAATATATGAAGGTCGTGTTCGATTTGATTACTGGGGCCAGTCTTCGTGATCCATGAATTTTTTCAGTGTTCCAGGTACCTATTATACCTCCAGATTTCCTGTCCTTTCATTTCACTTCACTTTTGAAGCAATAAGTTCTGCTTCGCGATGTTGCACCAACCTGAAGCTGTAATGTTGCTTCACGATGTTAATTCTTGCTATCCACTCAAGCTATGAGAAACCTATCTCAGGTTATACGTGACTGTGCATTATTTAATGAAAGAATGACACTGATTCTGACTTCGAAACTTTTAACACTTAAGCGGAGAAGTTGCCTAAACCACTATATGAATGTCCGGTGTTAGAGTACAGAGTGTATATATAAATGAATATCGGGGCTTTAAATCTTTATAATATTTATTAAATTAAAGTTACAGTTATAAATGATATGCCACATGAAAAGGCAACTCAAACAGTTTTACCAAGAGCCTTATAACTGTTCAATGTGACTACCCTTTGTCACACAGCATACATCTAGTCTATAGCCCAGTTCTTCCCAAACGTTGATAAGTGTTTATTCAGTAATTGTAGCAACAGCTGCTTCAATCCGGTTTCTTAATTCAGGGACGTCAGCTGGTAGCGGAGGCTTGATGAAGCCCCAAAGGTAAAAATCGCATGGCGTTAGCTCAGGAGAACGTGGAGATCATGCATAGCAGGCCCTGTCATTGGGGCTATTGCGGCCAATCCAGCGCTCGGGTACAGTAACGTTCAACCAATCGCGTACTTCGTTTGTTATGCTAGTGAGGTTGCGCACCATTTTGGTGAAAAGTGAAGTTTTCTGGCTCATTTTCTTCCAAATGAGGGAATAGCCACTGCTCTAGTATATCAAGGTAAGAAGTACCAGATACAGCAGATCCCCCCAAAAAAAATAAAGGCTCAAAATTTTCGCCGGGTCATGACACAATAAACATTCACTCTAGGGGAATCTCGCTGCATTTGTAGCATCTCTTGTGGATTTTCTGAGCCCCATGCGCACATTATGAGGGTTAATATGTCCACTAAAGTGAAAGGTCGACTCATCATTGAAGACAACACGATCTATAAAATCGTCATCGTCATGAAACAACATGTCTTTTGCTAAGTTGGCACGTAATCCGTGGTCTGCCGACTTCAGAACCTGTAGTAGCTGTAAACGGTAAGGACGTAGCCGTAAGCGTTTTCTTGCAACTTTCCAAAGAGTCGACTCAGGTACATGTAATTCACGACTAGCCTTCCGGACTGATTTCTTTGGGCTTCGAGTGAACGATTTCTCACTCGCTCAACAGTCTCTTCACTTACTCTTGGTCATCGAGGGGAAAGGGATGGTCCAGTGACTTGTGCAGGTTTTCCATCACCCTCTCAGCGAGCACCAGCCAGTCATAAGGTTAGGCGTAGCCTGAACGGTTTCTGTCCCCCCACCCTACCTGCCAGTTGGTATCGTACATTCCGATAATTGGGTGACAGTATTCTTCAATGGCTTACCCTTTTGAAATGATTTCTAGGTTCTAATCCGATGTTGCTACCTTTCTGATACCACTTTACAACTAACTAGGCGCGACTCTGGGCAAATTGTTTAAGTGACTCGGAAAATTGGTTCAAACTAAATTCGCAAAATCAGCATCGCAAAAAGCGGATTTTATACTGTAATAGTGGTTTTGAATTTCATGTATCTTCCCTCTGTATATGATCTCTAAATCTCATTAAAGTTACCTTTATTTAAAGTTACCTCGCATGAAGTTGGGGGAAACCGGAGGAGCCGGAGAAAGCCCACTCCAGCAACATGGTGTCCACCACATATCTCCCTTGGTGGTGCCTGGGATCGAACCCGTGCCTCCTAGATGAGAGCCAGACGGTCTAACTACTCAGCCATGGCACGCCAATTAAATCGTAATTATTTAGATGCTGTGACATGTTAGAACAATCAAGACTTCTATCTGTAATCAGCACACTCAAATTAGAACTGATTCACTTGTTTTGTTCCACCAGCAAAACACTTTAGAAGTTAACGTAATATTATTATTAATGAATCACAAGTTTCTCACTGGCATTAAATCCGATTTATTCTTAATATCGTAGGCAATTCGGTCGTAAGCCTTAAATATTTTGTATATTAAACTTGCGAAATAGCTTCAAATTACATTGAAATACTAGTTCCTTTATCTTTATATTTATCTTTATTTAAGAATTCGGCCTGGTGCCGGTACAAGGGGCCCAGCTTACAGGCTAAAATTTACATATGTTTATAATTTGTTTTAATGATATTTTTATTGTATTTGTGGTTTATATTGAACCCATTCGGCGGCCTTATCACGACCGCCGAGAACAGTTTAATTATGTCTTTTCTTTTGATGTTTTAAAATGTTTTTGTTGTTTTTTTAATATAAATAACTATATACATATATACATGGGGGTTCATTTCACCCCCTTACATTCACTCACACACACACGCACACACACCTATACACAGGCACACGCACTGTCACACGAAACTGTGGGTTACACTTTGTTCAAGGGGAAGTGAACCAGTTGCCGTGACTGCGGCCTCTGCCTTGGAGATTGTGCGGCCATGGGCCAAGGGATGCTGGGCGCGCAGTTTGGGCGAGCCACCGTCAACTATAGGATTTTTATTCTTGCATGTTTCCGATGCTGCGGCTCGCCACTACCGATGTTGTATATTGTAGGGTTGCTGTGTCCCTTAATGTGCGCCCATGTGGAAGAGACCCGTTTTAGTATGGTCTCGGGAATGGTAGGGATGCAAGTTTCCTGATGGATTTTTGCGTTCGTGGTGACGAGAGGGGCGGATAGGATATTTCTTAATGAAAGGTTTTGTACGTTTTGGAGGTATTTCAAGGTGGATTTGGAGACGTTGGCCCAGGCCACACACGCGTACAGGACCAGCGACAAAATGAACACTATATACAGCACCAGTTTGGTCTTCAGCTGAACCTGTTTACTCCTGAAGATGGGGGCGCATAACTTTAATCGCTGCCGCCCTTTGTTGGCGGTATCTTTGATATGGGTGGACCAGTTCATAGTGCGTGATAGCGTCACGCCTAAGTATTTGACATGCTGACGCCAGTGCAATGTTTGACCACCAACCGTTAGGTCCATAGCCAAAGGGCGCTGCTTTGTGAAATGAATAAGCTGGCATTTGTTCGGGTTAATTTTGATCTTCCAATCATGTAGCCATGAGAGGAAGCGGTCAATATACCGCTGCGTTTCCAAAACACCGTAACGATAATTTTTGTGGTGGTTGTAGATTGCAGTATCGTCAGCATACATGGCCATTCTGCATCTGGCGTCCAGTGGGTAGTCATTAGTGAAACGTGTATACAAAAACGGCGACATGATCGCATGTTGTGGTACGCCAGCCTGCATAACTATCTCCTTAGAGGAGGAGTCACCCACCTGGACGTAGAAGCACCGATTTTTTAGGAAACTGTGCAGCATGGGAGTTGAAATTTGGAGGCCGGGAAAGTTCCGGTGCATCTTATAAATGAGGCCATTGTGCCAGCACCGGTCAAAGGCGGCTTTTACGTCCAAAAATAACGCTAACGTTGAAGCCCCATTGTTAAATTGCTCGGTGACGTCATCAGCTAACCTTAAAGGTTGTAGTTCTGTGGAGTGTCCTTTTCTAAATTCAAACTGAGAATTTGTAAGTTCTTGGTCCGAAACATGTTTTTGTAATCGAGAAAGTATGATTTTTTCGAGCAATGTACCAATAGTAGACAAGAGACTAATGGGGCGGTAATTTTGTGGTTGCCTGGTGCTTTTCCCCTGCTTCAGTAACATAATCACCTAGGCTCGTTTCCAAGTGTCGGTAAGCATTAAATATTTTAGTGAGTTGCACCAGGGCTTTTCTCGGGAGGTGTTTGAGCTCCTCATTAGTCACCTTGTCCGTGCCGGCGGCTTTCCCATTAGGTAGTTTCCTAATCAGTTTGTAGACTTCCTGCGGTGTTGTGAGGGGCAGATGTTGCTCATGATTCTGCGTCACCCAGTTTTGTACCCATGTATTAACCGCCCGCTCCAGCTGGGGGTTGGTCATTGCGTTCTCGCTGAATCTATCTTGCAGACAGTCAGCGAAAACCTCGGCGTTCTCCTTAGAGGAGAAGTGCAGGCCGAGTTGAGTGTGGAGCGATTCATTGGCGGTGCTGGCGTTTGAGGAGACCTTAAAGGCCTTTAATAATTTCCACAAACTATGGTCCGAATGGGCGGTACTTCGTATTTTGTTTTCCCACTGCTCGATTTTGTTTATTTTAATCTGTTTCCGAATGATTTTGCTTAGCCATTTTGTTAGCGCTTTAAACTCAGGCTGACGGGTGTACCGCCACAGTCTCGTCAAACTTCTGCGTCGGGCAATTATCCGCTCCACCTCAGGGTACATGCAAAAACTGGGTGGACTTTTGGTGTATGTGGTAGCGTTCCTTTTGGCCATATGCAGCGAGGCGGTGAAGTTTTCAATGGCGCCTTCTATGTCCGCCTCGCTGTGGTATGACAGTCTGGATTGCGCCATCCTGTGCATATCCATCGTGTACCCTGTCCAATTGGTGTCTGCTCGCCTTCGCGGACCGGTCGCACCGGCCGCGAGAGAGCCGCAGATCTCGAAATGCACAGGTAAATGGTCGGAATCCAGGCTGTGATACACAATGAGGTTGTCTGTAACAGCCGCATTTTTTGTAATTACGAAATCCAAAATTTCAGGATCGTGTCCTGACTTATGCCAAAAGGTTGGTTCCTGTGGGAGGTGTACATCGAGATCGTCATTTTCAGTTATAAGTTCAACCAGGAGGTCTCCAGCCGCGTTCGCTCGACGAGAAAACCACAACGGGTGTCGAGCGCTGAAATCTCCTGAAATTATAACATGGTCCTCTAAAGCAAGGATTTGTTGGAGATCTTGTAAGAAGTTAGGGGAGTGGGGAGGCCGGTAAAGTGCTACCAACATTACCGTCCTGTTGCTTACAGGAATTTTTACAGCTGTGCACTCCAGCGCTGCCAAAGCTGGCAAGGTAACAGCAGCATGAGCAATGGTGTTTTTTAATAATATGGTGGTCCCCACCCTTGTCTGCCAAATCTGTCAGTCCGATATATGTGAAACCCTTGGAGCTTAAAAGTATACTCCGGCTTTAATTTTGTTTCGCAAATGAATGCGATATCAATTTCGTTGCGCCGCAGGTAGTTTTCAAGTTCATAACGCTGCCTGTGGATGCCGTCGGCATTCCACAAGAGCGCGCGAGTTAAAGTTATAGCTCCCCTGGCTGGACCAATTTATTCCAGAAGTGTAGAGATGGCACCTATGATAATTTCGGCTTTCTCCCAAGTGCCGTTGCAGCTCTTGAATTGTTCAATAAAAGACCGCAGCTTGGTGAGTAGGTTGGAAACGTTAAAATCTTTAATTAGAGAAAGTAACTCCTTGAGTCCGCTCAGGTCACTCGTAGGTGCCTGGGAGGGGGGAGAGGGAGGAGTGGACCAGCTGGTGGTGGCATAGGTGCCGTTCGTCCTCCGGCGGCGCCTGCAAAAGAGACGCCTTCTCTGACCAGAGCCGGGCGTGCGATGGGTCTTGGCTCTGGTTGCTATGGCTGCCAGTTGGCGGCGGTGACGTTCGCTTCTGAACGTTTCACAACCCCTGTAGCTGGCAGGATGTGTCTCCCCACAATTAGCACAGTGTGGTACGACGTCCTGCGTTGCCTTTTTGGGACAGTCAGATAGGTGGTAAATGCCACCGCAAAGGACTCACCGAGAGGTCATGTTACACATTTTGAAAGTATGGCCTAATTGTTGACAATTGAAACATTTTGTAATGTTGTTGTTGGTTTTCAGTACCTCTATAGTGACTATCATATGGCACAACTCTCGTTCTTTTAGGATCTCGCGATTTTTGGTGGTCCTGTCTAATGTTACCTGATAGTTCGGCAGAGACCTGCCGCGGGAAGTTATCCGGCGTACCTGCACCCCAGTGTAGCCCTTTTGCTCCAGTGACTCCTTGACGAAGTCCTCCTCGAGATCCATTGGGCGCCGTTTGATAACGACCCGGAGTGGTTGCTTACCTCTGGGCGTGAAACTGTAGGACTCCACGCCAGCGTCGTTCAAGCGGATCATCGTCGGGATGGCGTCCTGTTTCCTTGTTAGAAAGAGCTTCAGGGAATTCCTGGTGTGCTGGATTTTGTAAGTGTTGGTTTGTAGGGAGTCCCGGAGAACGTGAAGCACCTTGGTGTCATGGCGAATGTCTGGGATTATGATTCTTGGGGGCTTTTGCTCTCGCTGCCCTGACTGCGTGTTTGGCACTGCAGCGGAAGATGTGGTAGCTGAGGTGGAGGCCGGTGTAGGGGAAGGAGGTTTCTGTGGCAGGGGGGTAGGTTTGTTGGGCTTTTGAGGCTTCGGACGGACGTTTCTCGGGATCACTGCAGGATTTGCTGAGTCGGTCTCCTCGTCCGAGTCTGTCAAATTCTGGAAGCGGCTGCTGGTGTTTGTTGGTGGTGCCTAAGGTTGTTCCAGATGCTTTGTCTTGTTATTCTTCTTACCACCGAGCTTTGTACCCGGACGCTCGCTGTCCGAGTCGCTTTCCCGGCCGCTGCTACTGTGGTGTGGGCGCTTTTTGCTGGCTGACACTGTATGCCATCCCTCGGACTGCTGGACCAGATGTCGCTTCTTCAGAGAATGCTCTTGGTAGCACCCGGCGAGGTCGTTGGCAACTTTCGCGAAGTTCGGGGACTCCGGTTCCATTTTGCCAGCATCTTCTGATAATATAGGATTTCCTGGCAGAGTTCGTTCACTTTTCTTTCCAGCTTTCGAACAGCTTTTGCCTGTCGCTGTTCCTCAATGCTGCAGGTGTCCATGGTTGCTGCAGTTGTCTTGTGGTAGCCAAAGGTGTTGTGGGACGAGGTAAGGAACTGCTGGAGGCTTGCTGAGCTACTGCTGTAATACTGGCATTCAGACTGCCATTGGAATTTGCTGCGCCAGTTGAGAGACTGGCCGGTTGAAGCTGATGTGTAGCTGCTGCACTTTTTGGTGCGGCCGCCGCCATATTGCAGCTGGACGAGCCCCAAGGCAGACACAAAAGCTGCTGGTAGGAGATGGCTTCGCTTGGGGACGCTAAACCTGGTGCGTGCAAGAACTGCACAGAGGAACTCGTCCTTCACTGTTCCATTTCGTCCACTGTATATACGCACTATTCACGCACCTCTCTTTTCACAGTAAATCACTATTGTTGCATTACACTCTGTATCACTCCGTATAGTTACGTGGCTCACAGTCTATGAAACATTTTCACGTCAAATTGTAAGGTAAGCACAAATACACAAAAACACTGGAGCGACTTCACTTGTCCGCATCACACTCAGAATTCACGACCGTACTCTACGGATCTTGTAACCGCAGTATCAGACAGCGATTAGGAGGTGGCGAATTAATTGAAATCACGAGAATTAAAAAAAGAAGATAAATTAATGAAAATGCTTTGCTAAACTAATATAAAATATTGTTATATTAATATGAAATTAGAATGAAATTAGAGTAATGATTAAAATAGCGGTTTAATTAAGAATAAGATGGGAAGAATATAATTTAAGACAACTAACATGCTAGAATCCATGTAAGGGAGAGAAAATATTTCTGTAAAATCTGAACACAAGTCGGGGAGACAGGAAGAGGTGACCGTTAGCCTCTTTGTTTAAGGAAAGGTTCAATGTCTGAGAACTATAAGCAAAAATGTGTAGGAACAATAAGGTTTTCTAGATGCGGTCAAGCGTAAGACCTAAAAGGATTTACTTTGCTGAGGCGATAACGACGTATACCGTTACAAAGAGCCCAGGGTAGGCGTGACCCAACTCACGGTGGGATGTAACGACAATGAGTTCGATGAGTTTTGCTAACCAATAAAGAAAAATCGAAATAAAATGAGAAACCAATAATAATGTAAGATTTGAGAAATAGGAAGAAGGGTGAGTTATTTTGGTCATGTGATAAGGGTTAGAGTAGGGATCAGAATAAAGTACGAACGGAATCGCAGAGTAGACGAAACTTCACTTCTACAGTCATACTACGAGGGAAAAGACGTGTTATTGCGCACGAAGAAGAGGTAGTAAAGATTTCTAAGTCCGAAATGTAGGGAAGTCAAGAATAACGCAACCAGCGTGAGAGAAGCAGCAGAAGAAGTTTATAATAGCAAAGTATTCGCCGTATAAAGAATTAAGAGAATTCTGTTAGGAAGTTTAGTAACAGGTGGTCACCGCTACAAATCAATCTAAATCAACGAACTTAGTGAGAATTAAATTAAATCATTTTTTGCAACGAACCAGTGTATTATTGAGACAACTGAGCAGCCAACAAACAACAAATCCATTTCCTACAACCATTCACCTGAGGACAAGAGATCTCATAGCTCCAATTAGAACCCAAATCAAAAGTAAACACCAACCAAATTGAAATCTGACATGCGGGTATGCCGCATAATGGCGCCGACACGTTGGGGCTTCGAATTGTAGGAAATGGGTGAAATGTAACGACGAAGGACGACTACAAGGAGAAGTGAGAAGAACGACGACGAAGGACGACTACGAGGAGAAGTGAGAAGAACGACGACGAAGGACGACTACGAGGAGAAGTGAGAAGACCGACGACGACAACTACGATGAGGACAGCAGAGACTACGAAGAAGACGGCAAAAACAACTACATAGAATTTTCCCCCAACCAAGAGAGAAGTTCAAGTTCTTTCGACATCAACTGAGCCTACTAGACGACGAGCAGCACGACAAAAATTGGTAAAGACATCACATAAACACCACAGCCGTACAACAGAACTGTGAGTTACACATACTCAATTTAAATTTCTTGTAAATGTAATATCATTCATTGAGATCAATATCTATGTAATGTCTTAGTAATAAGTATTTTGGAAGGGAAATTAGAAAATTTAAAGGGGAAGTTCAATGCTTTTGAGAAATAAAAAGATCGTACAGAATAAATTTAAAATGGAAAATTCTGGGGAACAAATAGTTATGGAGACAGAGAAAGAGTTAGAAGTTTTTAATGAAGAGATAATGGAAAGCAATGTTATAGGATCAGTAGATGAGGGTGTAAATGGTGTAAGTAGCTTAAATGTAAATAGGAGAAGTGACAATCCTGGGGTTATGGAAAATCTACAAGAGATGTTTCAGAAACTCATGGCGCAAATGACTATTCAGAGTCAATCACTAGAGGCTAAATTAGTAGAACAGAACCAAACACTAGAAGCTATGGACAAATCACTCGAGGCTAAATTAGTAGAACAGAGTCAATCACTAGAGACTAAATTATTAGATCAGAGCAAAGCTATGGACAAATCACTAGAGACTAAATTACTACATCAGAGCAAAGCTATGGACAAAAAATTAAGTCAAATTACAAGCCAAGGGAAAGAAACAGAAGCTAGAATCACTGTCAAAATTCAAGGAATAACAGGGGAAATCCAGACCGTAAAAGAGGCCCTGCAGCGAGAAGTAGGTACTATAAGAAGTGACCTAGAAGCTACCAAATCTCTCGTTGCAGGAGTAGAAAATAGAATAGGGGAGGAAATTAATAAGGAGAGAATAAGATTAGATGAACTGACCACGACACAGGTAACGTTTGTACAAGAGATAAATGACCGGTTTGACACTGTAAACAATAGTATAGCAGCTGACATGGAGAAGTTAAAAGAAAAGGTAGCACGTGTAACAAATATTCAATCAGAGAATACACAAATGTTGAGGGAAACAGTGAGCGAGATATCTCAAATCAGAGATACTGTAACTGGCTTACAGCTGGGACAGCAAGGGCCGGTACCTGAGAGTTCCAATTGTTCTATACATACACACAATGGAGAGAGGCAGAACGAACAGGTTAGCGCCCCTTCTGCCTCTCCTCAAAACAGCAATAATAGCGAAGTAAATATGCAAAACGTAAATATGTACCCACCAGTGCACATGAATTTTCTAAGCGAATTGCCCCTCCCGAAATTTAATTGTCGCAATGACAACGCAGTACAATTTTTGGCCGACTTAGAAAAGTCTTTTGCCATCAGAGGCGTACCCGAGCAATATAAGATGATAATAGTTCAAAGGGCGTTAGAATCTGCCGAACTTAATTGGCTACGAGTAACTGTCGGAGAAGGATGCAGCTACGAGTTGTTCAAAACAGCTTTCCTAGAAAAGTATTGGAACGCCAATGTCCAATACCAAGTAAGGAATCAAATAACAAATGGCCGATACCAAGGTAATAATGGAGAGTCTATTACTGATTATTTCCTGAGATATTCGCAAATGAGTAAATATCTACAACCTCCATTACAGGAAGCCGAACTGATTTCTCTTCTCACTCCCCACCTTCCTGAGAACATTAGAAATCACATGGTGGTAGCAAGACCTCAGACATTGAGAGAGGCAATTACATTGTTAACAGCTTTACAAAGCGTTGGGACGCAAAACTCACAAAATAGACATGAGAATCGAATGCCAGTGAGAAATCCACACAGACCGTGGAATAATAATAATCATGACGGGGAAAGGGCACACAATCCCCGAAATTTTAACACGAACCACATGGCTACTCGTCAAAGATACGATGCCCACGTCCCGAGGGAATTCCCTAACAACAATAGAGGGAGACAGGGACCACCAAATTCAAATTCATATAATTTCCCTATAAGATATGTACATGTAACTAGGAATGGAAATAGGGGTCACCCCCCATTTCTCCGAAGAGGGAATGCAAGACCGACGTTCCGACTACCAGAAGCTAATAGACAGTACCAACCACGTGACGCTGGTAGAGAGAACAATACAGACAGACCTGAAGTAAGACAGAGGAATCAACTTCTCTCAAGAGAATGGGTGCGTTCTCCTCCACCCACACCGAGGGACGCGGCACCCGGGGTGGATGAAAGGCCAGGTACGACACAGCAGACGGGAAACGACTCCAGGGTGCGATAGAAGACGTCCCGCATCGGACCCGGATGAACACGCTAGTTCTTAATTTGAACAGGGACACAGCTCTGAGTAGGGTGGTACAGAATAAAACAGAAACAGAAATAGTAAACGGTACTCAAACAATCACTTAACAGAATTGCAAGAAGTGAGAGATGCTCCACGTATTGCTGCAATAATAAACAAAGAAAAATGGCACATTACCATAGATTCAGGATCCTCAGTTTCAGCTATAAGTCAAGCATTCTTTTATCACTTAAAAAACAATGGAATGAAATTGCAAACATTGCCAGTGAAAAGTGCATGTTGTACTCTGGCGGTAGGTCGCGCCAAACAAAAGATTAATACACAAATGCTTTTGAAAGTCACCATTGGGGAGGATACAATAGAATTTGTATGTTTTGTTATTAGTAGGCTATCTGTAGACATTATTATGGGTAATGACGTGTTGTATGCGCTTCAAGCTAAGTTGAATTATCAAATGGAAGCCTTGGAAATCAAAATTAAAGACGTCATAGTTAAAGTTCCGTTTAGCTCAAGGGAAGCAGAAAATGAGATAAGATTGACAGATGAAGAAAAAGAAATAGATGGAGAAACATTTTTTGTAGAATTTATACGAATAGGAGGGATGGAGCTAGTTAAGATGAATCCATTAGAAGCAGAAGAGATGGGAAACTATGATAAAGAAGTGTACGTAGCGGCAGAAGAAGGGCTTTTAGAGATGACGTCATACGGACTTGGGCAGACAGAAACATGTGAACAGGAGATAATTACCCTACCAGATGATTTCCAGGTAGTCGAAAATAATGTAAACATGACCTATAGAATAAGAGAAACAGTAGCAAACTCGAACCTACTTAACGACCACCAAAAAGAGATTTTTTATAACATTTTATGTAAACACAGAAATGTATTTTCGGAACACACTGGGACCTATAGTGATTTTGAGTATGAATTCGAGATACATGATGTTCCCCCATTCAAATATAAGTGCAGACCTATTCCATTGGATTTACAGGAGGCAGTGAACCTTAAAATACAGGAAATGTTGGAAGATGGAATTCTGGAGATATCTACATCAAAATTTATAAGTCCCCTATGTATAGTCAGAAAAGCAATTGGAACAGTACGACTGACGATAGATGGACGTCATATAAACCAATATATTTTTCCGGATAATTTTCGAACCCCAGCAATTGAGCAAATTTTGGCCGGTATTGGGGCACAAAGGTATTTTACTTCACTAGATGTGACCAACTCATTTTTGCAAATTAAGTTGAAACCTGAGTTAAGGCAATATACCTCATTTTTGCACGGAGGATATCAGTACCAGTTTACAAGAAATTGCTTTGGACTAATTAATTCTGGAAGCGCATTCCTACGGGCGATGCAGAAAATACTCAACACGCAAAGGGAAACATATGTGTCACAGTATGTAGATGATTTATTGATATACAGTAGAACAGTGGAAGATCACCTTACCTATTTGGATTTAGTGCTCGGAAGGCTAGCAAATGCTGGATTAACACTGAATTGGGCCAAATGTAAATTTTTCCAGGAATCAGTTAAATATTTAGGATATATCATAACAGGCGAACATATAGCTCCTGATCCAGAAAGAGTGGAAGCCATTTTGAAAATACCACGACCTAAGACACCAAAACAAGTAAAACGTTATCTGGGTGTACTTGGGTACCAATCAAGGTTCCTGATAAACTATGCAAAGGAAGCAGCACCGTTGCGAGCACTACTGAAAAAAAAAATCGAAAATGGCGATGGACTATGGTAGAAGAAAATGCTTTTAAAAGATTACAAGAACTCTTCAGTGAATCCGTATTATTGACATGGCCTGATCCAGATTTACCTTATCTCATATACACGGATGCCTCCATGGTGGCGTTAGGAACTATTTTAGCCCAAGAGACACCGACTGGAGAATTAAAGGTCATAGCCACAGCCTCCCGAGGGTTAACGAAAACCGAAAAAATTGCTTGCATAACAGAACAGGAAATTACGGCTATTTACTACGCCATTTGTAAATTTAGACAATATATATATAATAAAAGGATTGTGATATTCACCGATCATATCAGCCTATCATTTATACGAAATTGCAAATTGACCAGTACAAAAATTGCGAGATATATCCACGAGATCATGGCTTACAACCCAGAGATTAAACATGTACAGGGAAGTCTTAACATCTTCAGTGACATGCTTTCACGTATAAAGCCACAGGGGAATCTTCCAGAAAATATCAGTAGTCATGGTACAGAATTACCAGTGTTAAAGATGGATGTAACCTTCAGTATAAAATTAACAAAGGAGATGAGAAGATTGTCGGAATTACAACGCCAGGATTGGAAATTAAAACAAATTATGGAAAAGGCATTGCCCATAGAACAAGCAAATTCACAGAAATACGGAGTGCTAAATAACGTATTGTATAAGTTACAGGGTGTTTCCAAACCTGCTTGGAAAGCATATATACCCGCAGCGCTGGAAGAGTTAGTGATTTCTGCTTACCACACAGCTCTTATACATGCTGGTGTTGAGAAGACAATGATTTCCATAAGCAACCATTTATACATGTTTAGATTAGGCAAGAAAGTTAGGACCTTTATATCTACATGTGACATCTGCCAGAGGGCAAAATCATTAAATTATAAGATAGATCGACCCCCTGTATCCATCACCAGGAAGGAACCATTAGAATTAGTTGCAGCGGATGCATACGGTCCACTCCCTGCAGGAAGAGGAGGACTAAAATATTTATTTGTACTTATCGACGTGATGTCGAAATTTGTGAAAATATACCCTCTCAAGAAATTAACAAGTGCAGCATGCGCGAACAAACTAGTGAAAGACTATATAGTCAAATACGGGAAGATGAAAGCACTATTAGTAGATAACGCGTCCATACACCATGGAAGACGATTCGTGCACACCATTCAGGATGCCGGAATTCGCATCTATAACACAACGTCGTACCATCCGTGCCCTAATCCAAGCGAGCGCGTAATGAAAGACCTAGGTGTTCATCTCCGAGTCCTTTGCTCATTGAAACAGACTACCTGGCCAGACCACATCAACTATATTGAGTTTATATTCAATAATTCAGTCAATTTAACCACAGGATATGCTCCTATCCAATTGCATAGGAATTTAACACCGGAACCAATAATAGAGGGTGTTCCGGAAAGTATCCAAGTGACGACCGAGACAGATCGAGAACGGATCCAAAATGCTGTTAAAAGAATAATGGAAAAAGTAGAGAAAAGAAACGCAAAGAAAATGCGGTATAAGAAGAATTGGGAACCAAAGGTCGGCGACTTAGTTCTAGTGAAATCGTTCGACAAGTCAGATTTGTTAGGAAAAAAGACTAGAAAGCTATATATGCTATGGAAAGGCCCATACCGGATTGAGAAAATATTTGGTGACAGAGCGTATGCTCTATCACACCCAAGAAATGGTAAACCGATAGGCAGATATAACATCTCCCTAATAAGGCCATATCGTCAGAAAAACGTTGTAAACAGTACAGAGCAGACCCAAGAATCACCTGTGTAAATGTGATTGAAATTATATATACGAAGATGTAAGATACAAGTAAAGTTATATAATTAGTGCGTGGGAGTTTGCGTTGAATTCAAAAGGTGGGTTCAATCTGTGCACAAACAAAATGATAATGTAATAAGAATAACACAGCTAATGAACATGTTAGAAAGATCTTTAAAATAATTTGTGAAATGTAAATATAGTATAAGTACTGATGTATTCATGTGCCAAAAGGCTATATTGTTATTGTAAAGGTCACAGACTTAGGCGTGACAAAGTGAAAGAAAGTTGAGAGTGAAAAGTGAAGTGGAAAGACAGGACAATGAACTGCCAATGTTTACTGTCAGGTAAACGAAACACCTGATTACAGGTAGACAACTGAGTGCAGGTAGAGGTAACCATATTTGGACATCGTTACGCAAACTATAAGAATGTGAGGACGAATGTTCTTACGGTGAAGGACTGAAAGATAAAGAAACGTCCCAATAAGTTAATATAATAAAAAAAAAAAAATCATTGAATGTAAAATGTAATATTGTAAACTGTAATATAGTAACATTAATGTAGTACTTAAGGAATGTAATAAGGTAAAATCAAGTTGATGTCAAGTGAGACAAGGATAATTCAGTGAAGTGTATATATATATAGTTGAGGTATCACGAATGTTATTTGTATATAGGGTAATAACCACATATACGACAGTGTACTTGTCTATGTACGTAATGTATCATATCTATAATTCTATGTATATGATGTACCATATTGACCATTCTATGTGTATAAAGTAACACACTGATGAAGATGAGGGAAACGGTGACCACCGAAAAATGTTTCGAGTAGGGAATGAGAAATTATAAGATATAAGGAGGAAATGTCATGACGGGGGTTTGACAAAATTTAAATAATGGGTATTTCATTTTTGTCAAACGGGCATTATGTAACCGCAGTATCAGACAGCGATTAGGAGGTGGCGAATTAATTGAAATCACGAGAATTAAAAAAAAAGATAAATTAATGAAAATGCTTTGCTAAACTAATATAAAATATTGTTATATTAATATGAAATTAGAATGAAATTAGAGTAATGATTAAAATAGCGGTTTAATTAAGAATAAGATGGGAAGAATATAATTTAAGACAACTAACATGCTAGAATCCATGTAAGGGAGAGAAAATATTTCTGTAAAATCTGAACACAAGTCGGGGAGACAGGAAGAGGTGACCGTTAGCCTCTTTGTTTAAGGAAAGGTTCAATGTCTGAGAACTATAAGCAAAAATGTGTAGGAACAATAAGGTTTTCTAGATGCGGTCAAGCGTAAGACCTAAAAGGATTTACTTTGCTGAGGCGATAACGACGTATACCGTTACAAAGAGCCCAGGGTAGGCGTGACCCAACTCACGGTGGGATGTAACGACAATGAGTTCGATGAGTTTTGCTAACCAATAAAGAAAAATCGAAATAAAATGAGAAACCAATAATAATGTAAGATTTGAGAAATAGGAAGAAGGGTGAGTTATTTTGGTCATGTGATAAGGGTTAGAGTAGGGATCAGAATAAAGTACGAACGGAATCGCAGAGTAGACGAAACTTCACTTCTACAGTCATACTACGAGGGAAAAGACGTGTTATTGCGCACGAAGAAGAGGTAGTAAAGATTTCTAAGTCCGGAATGTAGGGAAGTCAAGAATAACGCAACCAGCGTGAGAGAAGCAGCAGAAGAAGTTTATAATAGCAAAGTATTCGCCGTATAAAGAATTAAGAGAATTCTGTTAGGAAGTTTAGTAACAGGTGGTCACCGCTACAAATCAATCTAAATCAACGAACTTAGTGAGAATTAAATTAAATCATTTTTTGCAACGAACCAGTGTATTATTGAGACAACTGAGCAGCCAACAAACAACAAATCCATTTCCTACAACCATTCACCTGAGGACAAGAGATCTCATAGCTCCAATTAGAACCCAAATCAAAAGTAAACACCAACCAAATTGAAATCTGACATGCGGGTATGCCGCAATCTCTATGATATCCTCAGATTATATTAGTTCCTCACTTTCATTACATTACATTTATTCTTGATATCGTAGACCATTAGGCCGGAAGCCTTAGAAACATTGGTATACGAAATAATGTTGACGTTAAATTTGGTGATCGGAATTGCTTGGTTTGTATAATTTTGTAATTTTTAGATAACAATATTCGGTATCTTTGATTATGGTTTCTTATTTTCCTATTTTAATATAATTTTTACAAACAATAAACAGAAACAATATAGTGCTACCATCTATATTCATTCCTAGTTGAAAGAATTCAGTAGATGATTGTAGATGGTAGGCTGTGTGACTCAATTGGAATAACAATTCCCTACGCAGCAGGAAAATTGTGTGTTTCCTGTAAATCAGATGGGAGAAGAAAATATTGTGTGCATAAAATTTCCAAGAAGAGAAAGAAGACATGGAATTAAAAAAATCTTAGGATTATTTATCGTAACTACGTTATTCAGAAATAAAAACGTCACGAAAATACTGTCGCCAAGCCGTTATCTACAATAGCGAGGCTAGTGTACAGAAAGGTCCGGCAAATAAAGATGGCTGAGATAAAGGGCTTGCCGGCATTGATTAAGTTACGCTTCCGGAAGGTGCTAGTTTATTCGGTTTCTTTAGTTGTTACGTGAGAATTGAACAGTGTATTTCTACGGAAATAAAGAACATTTAGAATATGTGCAACTCTTTTTTTTGGCTTGTTCCATTTATACCCCGCCTTCTGCTCGTACTTTTTATTCTAGGAACCCACAAAGTCACAATTGGCGTCAGGGGTAGAATATAACACGAAATGGAGGCTGTCTTGAAAAAGGTTTTGCAGAAGATGATGGAAATGAGGGCCGAACTCACCTCGAAATGAAAGCGTCGAATGACAACCTCGCTGCGGAAACAGAAGCGTCAAATAACCTGGCCGCAGAGCTGAAGGCAGCTAACGACATCACCGAGAAGATGGAAGAAATAAAGGCCGAACTAACAAGGAAGGCGGAAGCAGCAAATAGCAATTTGGCCACGACAATGACTACAAAGATAACCGAATTGACCACGGAAATGATATCAGCGAATGAGACCCTGTCCGAAAATTTTGAAGAGCAGATGGCCGGCGTAAATGAGGAAGTCACGGAGCTGGGCGCGCGCGTCGAAAACCTTGCGAGCTGTGTTAACGATCTGGAGGGAAAGGCCAACAGTAACACCAAGTCCCTGAACGCCTTGGTAGAGGACATTGTCGGCAGGAGGTTAAAGGATCTAAGGGGCGACGCGCCGGGACGCGACAAAACATCTGCGCTAGCTAAACCTCCTAAATACTACGGCACGACAACTTGCGAAGGCTTCCAACGCTAGTTCGACTCGGTGGCCAAACACAACCAGTGGTAACCAGAGGAAGAGGCCGCACAGCTAATAACCAACCTCCACGGACGGGCCGCTGATGCAAAGAGCTAATCTATGTATTCAGTTTGATAACTCTTTATTAATTAATAAACTCTGAACGCGGTCCAGTCAGCGGCGGTGCCCAAGGTCATTGATGAGGCCCTGGGGAACAGTTTCGGGAACCACCGTCTAGCCGCAGCCTACTGCAGTCAGCTAAAATCAAGGTCGGAGTAGCCAGGGGAGACGCTGCAAGGGTTCACCCTGGCAATTGAGCAGCTGGCTAGCAAAGCATTATTTGACCTCCCACCAGAGTTCGTATCCCGGGAAGCCGCATACACCTTTGTTGACGGTGTACGAGACGCCGAGATACGTCAGCTCCTAATGCTCGGCGATTACAGCACCATCCACCTGGCGCTAACTGCAGCATTAAGAATGGAGACGGCCAAATGGACGGCTACCCCGACGTCGTGGAACAGAAATATCCGCTACACGGGAGACTGAAGACCAGCTAAGGGACGCTGGCGAAGACCAAGAGGCGTGTGCTGTGGATGCCGCCAGCCAGGACACAAGGAGAGAGATCGCCCATACCAGGAAGTGCAGCCGGAAAAACGAGTAAGTACGGGCGTGGCGAGGGACACGTCGGCGCCTTCATCGCCATCCCCGCCAGTGACACTGCGCGCCGTATGGATGACAGCCTCATCGCGGACGGTTGGGTGAGAGGGAAGCGGTGCCGCTTGCTGCTGGACACCGGGGCCGCCGTGACCATCATCAGACTCACATAGCCAATGGTTTGAGGTCCAAGATACCAAGCCGACCCTACCAGATAATGACGGCATCGGGAGGCACCTTGCTCGTGGAGAACGAGGTCCTATTGAAGTTGAACATGGGACGGAGTGACGTGCGTCTGTCGGTGTTCGTCTTTAACATGGCCGAGGAGGTAATACTGGGACTAGATGTCCTCAGGAGCCACGAGGTGACGATCGACGTCGGTAGGAAGGTCCTGCGGCTCAGCGGAGAAGAAGTCATACTCCGTCAACCCGAAGAGCGCCTTGGAATCTGCAGGGTGGTCTTGAAGGAGGACGTGGTTGTCCCCGTCAGAAGCCAGGTGGTGGTGACGGCGCGACTGGAAGGCCAGCGAAACAGGAACATGATGCTGGACCAAAAGATTCCTTTCCACGGGCTATGTGTAGGCAGAATATTATTGCCGTGCCTAGAGGATGTGCCACTGAGGTTGCTTAACCTGACGGGCTCCGATAACGGCACCTAGGCTGGGACGGATTTGGGAACGTGCGAGCTCGTGCTCAGCGTGACAGCAATTGTTATGACCGAGGAGCCGGTGCCAACGCAACAGCTGGGGCCCTGGCTGAAAGGCTTACTGGGGAGGGCTGCCGACCACCTGACCACAGAACAGCTGGTGAAATTTCGACAACTGCTGAGACGATACCAGGGCGTCAAAAGCTAAGGCGACAGCGAATACGGCCGCTCGGACCGAGTGCTCCAACGCATCGACACCGGAGACGCTAGGCCTATTCAGAAACTACGTAGACGCGTTGCGCTGCCCAAACAAGCGGCGGTACGGAATATGCTAGAGGACATGAAATCCAGGGGTGTGATTGAAGAGTCTGACAGCCCGTGGTGTTCCCGTGTTGTTCTGGTGTCAAAGATAAACGGCGAGCTACGCTTCTGTGTGGACTACTGGGAAATGAACGCTGTCACCCGGAAGGACTGTTTCCCCTTACGCCGGATTGACGACACCCTGGACACGCTAGCTGGTGCACAGTGGTTCTCGACCCTAGACCTGACGTGGTGTTACCGGCAAGTGGCTCTAGACCCAAGAGACAAGGAAAAGATTGAATTCTGGACAGGTCAAGGACTTTGGCAGTTCACTGTTATGCCCTTTGGCCTCCGCAACGCACCAGGTACCCTCCAACGTCTCGTGGAGTCACTGATAAGAGGACTAAATTAGGACGCCTGCCTGCTATATCTTGCCGACATCGTCATCGTCGGTAAGACCTTCAAAAGCCATCTGGAAAACCTGAGCAAGTTGTTGCGGAGACTGCTGGCAATTAAACCGAAGCTAAACGCAAAGAAGTGCCAGCTCTTCCGCAAGGAAGTCAACTACTTTGGCCACATACACTTCCCAACCGGAGTGGCCACAGACCCGGAGAAGACACAGGCCGTCAGAGATTGACCTCGGTGGAAAGATAAGAGAGAATTGCGCAGTTTTCTGGAACTGTGCAGTTACTACCACCGTTTTATCTTGGAGCTCTCCAAACTCGATAAACCCCTCACCCGCCTGACTGAAGAGTATTGGCCCTATGTGTGGCCGGAGGACGCCGAAAACGCCTTCCAGCACCTGAAGAAATCTCTGTGCACTGCACAAATTTTGGGACTTCCACAGACAGGCACCACCTTCATTGTGGACCACGACGCCAGCGACCATTGCATTGGAAGCGTCCTATCGCAAATTCAGGACGGACATGTGCGGCTGATAGCCCACTACAGAAAGACGTCTTCCAAGAGAGAGAAGAACTACTGCGTCACCCGGCGAGAGTTACTGGCGGTAGTAAAGACATTGGAGTACTTCCATAAGCACCTGTATGGTCAGCCATTCCACCTGAGGACTGACCATTCCGCCCTAACCTGGCTACTGCGCTTTAGAAACCTGGAAGACCAGACAGCACGCAGGGCACAGAGGCTGCGGAATTACGACTTCACCTCGGAAGGTCGTAGAGAGAAGAGGTACGGTAACGCAGACGCCATGTCCCGAAGACACTGCCCAGAAGAGGGCGCGCAATGTACAAGCCATGGGCCAAGGGTTCTAGCAGGGGGAATGGTCTGGGTGTATCGCTCTACTCGGACTAAGGGACGCTGCTCGAAGCTTCAGCATTCGTGGCACGGACCGTACCGGATGGTGAAGAGGATTAACGTCGTGGTCTACCGCATCCAGAGGGTGCCCCTTTGGGAGATGTTAGTTGTACACCTGAATCTTCTGGTCCGCTACGATGGTGCTGTTTGCTGTTCGGGACGACAAGTCTTGAGTAGGGAGCAGTGTCGCGAAGCCGTTATCTATGATAGCGCGGCTAGTGTACACAAAGGGCCGGCAAATAAAAATAGCTGAGGGGATGGGGTTCATATTTTGGTATTAGCGGGTTGATCTTGTAATCCCTGTTATGCTTTATTAGGGTTTTGCGTGCCGTAATATGATAAATATATTCATATAAGACATTAGACTTAATTTTATTATGTTTTAATTTTTGTGTTAGTTGTTATTCATTACTTGATTCCGTTATTATCAGAAAGATGTAAGACTTTTTAACATTTGTGTTTAGCTTTATGACATGTTTAGTTCGTATCATGTCTTACTGAAGGAAATCTGACTCTATTTGATTTTGCTGAGTGTGAATTAGAATATATTTTTTTTTTCAGATTTTAATGTGAGAATGGGGGAGGAAGTTAATATTTTGAAGTGAATATTAAAGAATTTTAATTATAAGTATGTAACAATTGGGAACTTATCTTGGATCTGATTAAATGCCGTACCTTATATGTGATAACATTGACATCTGCAAAAGGAGAAACCCTTACAGCGATAAGGATATTCCGTAGTGCCCATGAGAATATTTTACAGCAGTTGGGTCAAAATGTCACCTACAAAAGTACGACTTATTTCATGTCATTCTCCTCAGATATAATTTTTAGCTTATTTTGTATTTTATGTAGCTACCAGTTTTAATGATATGGTAGATGGTAACTTTGGAAATTCTAAAGCTGTAATTTGTCAGGTTAACCAGAATGTTTCTGAAGCAATTTCTTCAGGAAGAAAATAGTTTGTATAAGGAATAAATGATCATTATACAGTGATTAAATGATGCTCAAATGACTCCAGTGACCATAGATCTTAGAGCTGTCAGAGATTATTTCTTAAGGATAAGGAAAACACCGGAAAATATCATAATTGGGATAACTCATCTTGTCTGAGATTCGACCGCGGGACCTCCTGAGCATAATGCAGATATGCTACAGATGCGTAAAAATACCCTTTACTCCTGACGCTTTTATGTTCCTTTTACGTTAGTTTAAAATTAGTATTTTTTTCAATTGGCCTTGAAGGAAGCATACTTTTCAATGATATTTCTTTCTGCCGGGCTCCATTATCATTAGTTAATTAATTATTCAATATCTCTCTTTTTAAGTTATTTTCAGGATATTTCAACATATATGTTGATTTACTCTTAAGAAGATCACTAAAGTAGTAAGTTACGTTGAAAAGTTGTGAAGGAGCTATTATGAGCTCTTAGGGATAGCAAGCAAATTTTTAAACATGCACCTTTATAAATTTCCTAAAAGCCTGCATTGCGACAGTAATGGACAGATCTCTGCAAACTTTCCAGTGAATTTTTTGTTTCCTATACTATATAATTTTTTGGAGCAGGTTTCTATGAAGAACTCTAGACTTAATCTGGGAATGGTACGAAAACATTTGTCAATTGTCCCCTATAATATTAGGTATTTGTGTGTGGGTGTGTCAGCTCTCGTAGTTCATCAATTCAAGGACTGTAATGAATATGATACAGAAGAAGACACTAAGCATTTCTATGGTAGCTTAACCTCTATTTCTAGTATTTTTCTTCAAATATTCCACTTAACAGTCACTTTTATAAACTCTAAAAAATGTGCGAAGTGCAGTGTATTCTTATAATTTGTAATTTTAATGTATAATGTATAGAGTGTTTGTATGTCTAGTAGTGAATGTAAGACTTTTTTCTTAAAAGCAGTGATTCTTCGTACTTAATACTATGGTATGTCATGCTTAGGGCAGGAACTTTGGAGACCAAAACATTGGAACGAGGCGGCTGTGGTTCGATTGATTTGACTGTTTTTTTGTGATTTTGCTTGTGTATTTCATTACGTGTTTGAGGTCCTTTCCAACAGATTCTTACTCACTCTAGGTCAGATACCGGATATAGCTTTTTGGTTCCTTGGAGCAACTAAACCTATTAATATTGGAACTTGTATTATACTTGATAAACAGCTTTAGTGTTAAAATGTCATGCTAACGTTTCATTATAATACATTGAGTTACTCATGTTATTTATCACACTTAAAGCTTCACAATCACTACAGTGTTTAACACTCATGTTAAATTTTATGTGTAAATTATTCAAGTTTGTCACTTCTGTTATTTACCTCAGTTTATATAATTTAACAATAGCTACACTTTTATGTTAAACTGTCTAATGAAAAATGATACTCATATTACCTATATCATTAAAACTATTTATCTATATATTATGTAATCTTACACAGAATGTTTCGTTAAAGCTTCTTTGAAATTGAATTACTCAGGTTACATCACTTTTAGGTGTTCTATGCTACAGCTACAATGTTGTAACTAGTGTTGTTCAATTGAATTACTCGTGAATTATATAAATGCCAATATACCAAGTATGCTAATAAGCCAGAGTTTGCTTCGGTAGCGTAGATGGTAGCGTGTCTGCCTCACATTAAAGGGATTCCGAGTTCGAAACTTGGGCAGGGTGGATTCTCTGAATTAGGTTTTCCGGGGTTTTCCTTATCGTTAAAAACAGAGAATATTAAAAGAAGGTAATAATTGTCTAAACAATGCCGCTATTTAAATGTTCGTGTCAAATGCTACATCCTATGGTTAATTTCTTGAAATGTCATATAAAGTCTTTGAGGTAATTCTTTAAAGTAAGAAATAATGAATAAGTGCCAGGCAGAAAAATTATTGCTGGGCTCAGAACTACAGAATGGATAATGTAATTGGATTATGTACTTTGACATTTTTATAGTTGTTATTATTAATAAATTAGCTTCTTGAACCTGCAAACATTATAGAATCTTTATATTCCATAAAAATATAAAATAATGTGCCGTAATTTTGCTAGCAGTCTAGCTGTTCAGTGTTCATCTGATTATTGTATGTCCTGATACTGTATTGCTACAGATGATAGGAGATGATAAAATGCAACAAAACGCAACAACTTTGAAACTGCAGTCACAACTCTGAAATCTTACTTGATTATTTTTGTACGTCATCCGTTGCTATGCGATATTGGAACATATGCAGGTATGAAAAATACAGCTGTAGTAACACCCGACAACGTAAACATTTGGATGCGCGATTTTTCATAATTTAGTTTCGTGTACCCTCACTATGCGATGCTACGATTACTTCGTGTTACAAACGAATAGCATGGGAGGTTCACTTCCAGTATTTTGATGTGTGTGACGGATTTTGACCGTTTCTGACTGCCTCTGTAGGCAAAGATTGGAAACAGAAACAGTTTAAGCTCATTAATCTAAACACGCACAATGTTACGGGCCGTATTTGGTTAGATAAACATTTCCCTTAAGCGGGAAAATTAAAACTCGCAGGATAGTAAATCCTCAAGTGGAAAAGAGAACAGTCTCGCTTCGCTTGCGTGGTTTAGCTTAGTCACTACTTGCTTATTAACCTAAGTTCGCTGTGTTTTGCTATGATATTTGTCGTTTGTCAGTCTTTGAGGTGTTTGTTGTTTCTGTGTTGAAAACATTTGTTTGTGTAGCAGCTGGAGATCAGAAGTACTACTGAAATGACGTTGGATATTAAAAATATCGGAATTTTCAGAATGAGCAAAGCTTCTAGTGATAAGAAAGTTAATTTCTCGTGAAGTAACATTTTGGTTATGTGTCACGCTTTAAAGTGATTCATACTGTTGGAGAAGTTGAAAGCAGAGCGAATAACAGTGTACAAAACTATTAATTTTTTTTTCGGCATTTTTATCTGAATAAAATTAAATACTGTGCTTGTTAACTGCAATGTGAATATCCAGGACCACAACATCGTCACCGCTATCCTGGAATAAGGTCCCACTGGAGTTCTACGTTCAGTAGGTCTACCAGCATGGGACTACAAGGGGTAGACAGCTAGTGGCGGATTGTCGTCTGCTCCGAGCTCTAACCACCAAATATGGCCCCCCAACGAAAGGCAGGTTAGCGTGTGACGTCACCACGCCGATTTCCGCTGCCCAAATAGTTGTATGTTTTTTTATTTCCAACAGCGTAGGAAAGATAGGAAACGTATCGGGCATTAATAATATGTACAAATGATATCCTGGATGTTGTAATATTAATGCTGGCTGCTTTAAATACACAATTGGTCATTATTTATAAACCATTACATTTTGGCTCTGTGCTATGAGAAAATACATAAAACTTGAAAATCGAAGTTTATCTGAATGTGACGCATGTTATAAAGTAAATAAAACAAAACGTAATGTAATTTTCTCAGTAAATTAGAGGAGACCCATTCAGAACAAAATTACATGGGCCTTTTCGGACACGTCCCGTTTCGTTTTTCTTTAACTAGTTTATCAGTGTCAGGACGTAATGTCTCGGAAATTTGTAAACGAAGGCTCCATGTTAGACTGTGATCCAACAAGGTACTTTGGGGTTTGGAATTAGCTAATTTCATAACAGAAAAAAATCGTTCACAGATATGTCGAGCCAAACATACACAATGCCCATGCGGCAAGTGAATACAACCTCGGAAATCTGGTTTGGGGGACATTCTTGTAAAAATTGCCCAAGTATTACTTGTGTGTATATTTGTCCTTCAATAAATCGTCATATTGTAAACTTAGCAGTTCCATTTGGTACGTGGCAGCTACATTGTTGTCATTGAGTGCCCTACACCTTACTGAACCCTCAGATTCTGTACATACAGCGCCGTGTATATAGGCAACTTCGTACTACATCGCTCTAGTCTGACGTCACACGCACTGCAGGCCTCGCTCCCGGCTGAAATAGGTCATAACTCTCGAAACTGTCTTCCTCTGGACTACACACTTAAAAAGTTTGCTCCTCGGTCGAATTTGAATAGTGCAATTTTGCATGCGAAAAAGTAACAGCGCAAATACGATTTTGAAAGTAGTCGCAAATGCACAATATTAAATCCTCCTCCTTCTTGGAACTGTTAATGAAGAACGGTTATCACTTGTAATAAAGTAGGAAGTAAAATGATGAATGAATAGAACCAGACTGAAAAATTCAATGCCATAGCCGGGATTTGAACCACGGATCTCCCGCTCTCCGTGCGGTTGCTCTAAAGCACTGAGCTGCTGCAGCCAACATGACATTAAACTTTCCAACTGACTCGTATGTTTCCCGGTAGACCACTAGGGTCCCAGGCTTCATAGTTAATCCACTCTGTTTTTAGGGAAACTGATGGAAATAATCATTCCTTTGACAATAGCCGTGTGTAGGCTAAGGTTTGCTTGTAAACCTTTGCACACAGTAAACACACAAGTCGCTCTGGATGTCCCAGTTGATTAGACGCTGGAGTTTTGATCAAACACGGTGGGTCTTTTGGAATGCTAAAAGGCGACAGCCATGTCAGATTATTTACTGGAATCTACAGGAACCTTGCTGTTTATTTACAGCAAACACAGGAGTGAATGATTCCTGTTTACGAAATCACAAAGAATACAGGTTTTCAGACACTGATGGTTAGACAATGTAATTAAAAAGCTTATGTTATCAGCGCCATTGAATGCCAAGTGCGTTAATGTTAGGATGTCTTGCTCCATTAATATATTTAAAATGTTGTATATATAACATTTAAATATTATATATATTACCCTGGAGCTACAACGTTGCACTTAACAGTTTGCATGGTTTAGGCTATATTGTTGTTGCGACGTTGCCAAAGTAGCAAGTAAACAGCTACTGATTGCTCTCCTTTCTTATTCAACCTGCACAAAAAATTCACGTATGTAGCGAAATTAAACTAATTACATCTGAGCATAAATAATTCTATGTATGTAAAATAAATTACCAGGGGTGCCCATGGATCTTCACATATTCCTCTGCCTCAAGATTTCCTTAGCCCTTCTTGACACTTCCAATGCTTGCCATACCTCGCCACAAAGTATTTCTTCTTTGTGAATCTTTATTCGGAGATGACATCGTTTTTTAGATTCTGTTACACCTTAAAAAAAGGAAATAAAATAAATTGAAAAGAACTCGATGTACGTGCTAGAGAGTCAGCACTGGAACATGTGGTTGGAAATAACTACCTTCGCCAACAGAGCCGATTCCAATTCTGTTTTCCCTTTGTCATCCACCAGCAGAAACACTGAGGGGAATGGTGATGCTTTTCTAACAACAGTCATCCCCAATTATGATACATTAAGTCCAGTGTTAGTTGAATGAACTAGAATATATATATATATATATATATATATATATATATATATATATAATTTACTTTTTTGCAAGTAGTGTAAACTTAGAAACTCAAAACTTCATGCATAGAGTTTTCTGAAAGAATAATATTTATGGATACTGAGTGCAATCATTTTGAGTTTGAGTTATGTGTTCTGACCAATTATGCTTATATCCACGAAATGTCATTTCTTGTCTAATTCCCTAATGGGATTTTGCATGAAAAGTCTGTTAAGTTTAACGTTCTCATTGTATTTTACAACATATAGGCGTGAGCTTTCCCGAAGAGCGACTGCAATTTTGTTAGTGTTTTTCGGGCAACATTTGCACCTAAGAAGCAAATTAAATGTAATTACCAGCAATTAGTACCCACTTTTGATAGAATATTGAACACAAATTGCTTTACATTCTTTGCACAATGTTACGGGAGATAAGATTTTCTCAACTTTATTAGTGTGCATTTTCCTACTCTGGTTCATTTGGCGCGTTAATGAAAATTTAAATGGCCTATATTTCTCAAGGTTTGATTTTAGACAAAAACAAATATATTGTGTTCAAAATGTTCTTTATTTATTAAGTGCTATCAGAATATATAACTTTTATATCATGGTTCTAATTAAAATTCTGCAGTTTACTCCTCCTCAACCTCAATGAGATGCTATATGCAGGGCCCCTATCAACCACTTAAATTAATTATTGTATTCAACTGTTATAGACCATAATTCATACTCTTTGTTCATTCTGTGTGTAGTCGTCGAAATGTACATAGCTGATCTGAAAAGTTTCCGGCCTAATAAAGAAACTATTTATCTTCTCAGACTTTTTATTTTTCAACATAGTCTCCTTGTAATTTTATACACCTCTCCCAGCGATGCTCTCATCTCTGTAACCCGTCCAAATAGTACTCCGGGGTTTTCTCTGCAAAATAATTGTTCAAGAAGGTGATTGCCTCCGCATTCGACAAAAAGCTGTGTCCTCAGAGCGCAATTTACAGACGAGGGAACAGAAAGAAATCGCTTGGGGGCTAGAGCTGTTGTGGCAAGCAGATCAAAACGTTATTCGTGCATTTTTGCCATTGCAACCGCTGAAGTGTGAGACGGTGCGTTGTCTTGGTGAAACAGGATTTTCTGTTTCTGCAAATGCGGCCGTTTATCAGTTAGTTCTGCCTTCAGGTTGACAAGTAACTATCCTGAAACTATTAACAATGAAGCAAACAAATATATACAAATATAACAATTTGTAAATTAAAACTTCAATTATCTTAGAAGACATGATGTTGATTTTCTTATAAATTGTACGGGATCGCGATTTCATGTAAAACTTTTACACATCCTCAGCCGGAAACAAAGCTGTTGTTATCGTTACGAACGCTAGATGTTAATATGTTCTTGTTAGTACTACCAAAATCTAAAAATTAACCGAATTTAAAAATAATAATCAACTGCCGGTATTTCAAAATTCATGACGCCATATTTGTTTTTTTAAATATATATATATATATATATATATATATATATATATATATATATATATATATATATATATTGCCAAACCATTAAATCTATCGGACAATTTAATTGTTTTAATAATTTATCTTCTGGATTTATTTCATGGTTAAGTGACCAAAAATGATCTGCTACGGCCGATTTATCAGTCTGTTTATACTTAATGTTACGAAAATGTTCTTTCGTTCTGGTGTTCAAAGTACGTTTTGTCCTTGCAATATAAACTTTATAACAATCGAAACAATTAAATGATAAATACCAGATTTTTTATTATTAGTAATTTTTAGATAAATGCAATAAATTTTAATACCATATTTAGTTCGAGGAACTAAAGTTATACCAAATTATTTAAAAAAAATTCAAAATGTTTATTAACCCAAGGATGGTAAGTAATTCTTTTAAAATTACAATAGTATTTAACTTTTTAAGGGTTAAAATATCATTAATCATTATAAATTAATAATTTAATTACTCCATGATTATACCAAAAAAATCGCCATTTTTTTCCCAACCGGAAAAACAGTTTTGCCTTTTGGGAGCATTTTCCCCTTGGCAGTCTACTCTTTGGACTGTACTTCCGTTTCGGGCGTATAATGGAGTATGCAAGATTCATCCACAGTAATTAATCTGCGCAAAAACTCGGATTTATTACGCCTAAACTGCGCCAACAGAACGTTCGGCATGTTCATTCGAACACTTTTTGGTCTAAGATCAGCAAACGCGGCATCCAACGCGCGGACAGCTTTCTTATGTCTAAATGTTGATTTAATATATGACAAACACGTTCTTTTGAAATGTCCACCGCCTCTGCTGTCTCTCTCACTTTAATTCGGCGGTCGTCTAGCACCATTTATTGAACTTTGGCTATGTTTTCGTAGGTAGTTGCAGGTTTTGGACGTCCAGAAAGTTCATCGTCTCCCGAGCTCTTACGGCCACGTTTAAATTCAGCTGCCCAAAATTTCACTGTGGTAAATGATGGTGCAGAGTCCCCATACACAGATTCCAACTCATCTTTGATTTGCGTAGGCCAATTGCCTTTCAAAAACAAATATTTAATGACAGCTCGACACTCGATTTTGTCTATTTTCATAAAAACACTCACATCAACTTACTCAAACGACTGTTACATAACAACTGAGCATCCAAAATGGCTGAAACTTTGCTGAGTAACTGTCAACGGATGAACAACGAAATTCACTAGCATTTATTTACAAGTGCCGTATTCCTCATGTTCAACTCGGACACTTTCCAGACCGCCCTCGTACCTAGGCTAATTAAGTTCCATAAGAAAGCACAACTCCAAATTTCACATACTGTCTTTCCAGTGGTTAGCAGCAATAGCAGTATCAGAAAAAATTACAGAAATAGAACTGCTAATTATACTCCACCCCTGTATCTGGTTTCGTAACACGGGGGGCTGCATTCCAAATTCTTATAACTTTGTTCAATTTAGAACAACATGCACTCAATTCTTAACATAAAATTAAAAATAAATCAAAATAAAAAAATAAAAATGACAGATCTATAACAAAAACTTGGCAAAATATATGTTGATGCTGTTATCCTGGTCAATGTCGTTGTGCGCATAAATTCCTCAGCTTCAATTCTATGTCTTGGGAAAATAGGAAGCCATACAGTTCGTAATACAATATCAAATAACGACGGGAACGATGCATTTTTATTTTTGTTTACTTCAACATTAGTAGCTATGGAGCTTTGGTCAGTGGCACACTGTGCTTGAGCCGTGCTTTTCTTTCACGAGAGTAAGTCTGCTCTGGCAACGCGGAGAATATTGTCGCAATAGTGACTGATTTGATCATTGCAGATGCTAGAGTTTGTATTGATAATGTAGTAGTGACGTCACGTGTGTGCATCATCACCCTCTGGTGGCATAAGTGAGTCTGGTGTGAATCTCTTTGTCTTTGTGTGCTGGCCTTTGTCTAGAAAAAAATGTGTAGTGTTTAACGCCCGCTTTCACTACATATGGCACCGCAGGCGGTGACACTGATGATGCATGAGATGAAGATGGAGCACCGGTGGAATGAGATGGCGGGGGAAACCGGAGGTCCCGGAGAAAACCTGCCCCAACGCCGTGTTGCCCACCACAAATCTCACTTTGCGGTCGCCTGGGATCGAACCCGGGCCGCCTTGGTGAGAGCCAAAAGGTCTAACCACTGAGCCACGGCGTGGCCTGCCTTTGTCTGGATCGTTCGTAATGCCCTATCTGTAACACGTATGTGGTCCGATGGACCAACTTTGTAATTATTTAGTGTAGTAAATCTTCTTATAAAATTAATTGTGGTTTTAGTTAGTGCTACTAAACCTTTATAAAATGAATTAGTAGAAATCCCAACCTCTCAGCCTAGCATAAATCCCGTCTGAGTTAGTTTCCCCGTGCACGATCTGGCCACGTGGCATCTTAATCGGTGTCCATCGATGGTCAGGTCGTCACAATATTTCGAGTTCATTTTAATGTGCCCAGGCACGGTACAGTGCCTTCTCGGAAAACAACTGTGTAATGGTTCAATAAGCTTGCAACATGTGGTAGAGCCCTAGACATTAAACATGGTCCACCTAAAACTGTGAAGACACCAGAATGTACCGTGTGAGTGAGAAAAGTTTTTGAATGCAGTCCGCATCGTTAACCTCGTAAACGATCAAGCGTATTGGACATTTCTCTTGGGTCTCATATCTTTAGATCTTTAGGACGCATACTATTGAATTCAGTTTTACCCGTACAAAACGCAAGTGACCCAAAAACTTCTCCCTGCGGGTCGACCTTCAAGCGCTATCTTCTGAAGCATTATTGTGTGACCTTCGCTGTCACCCAATCTTACAGTTCCTGATTTCTTCTTGTAGGGCTATTTGAAACAAAAGTCTTTACTGGACGTCTTGCAACTCAGCAAGCGTTGAAAGAAGCCATTACAGAAAGAAAGGTTATGTGTATAGCTGGAGACCTACTGCTCGCGTTTTTCCAGTTTGATTGCACGCTTGTAGGAACGTGTGGACTGTAATGGAGGTCATCTAGAAGATGTTATTTTGAAGATATAATTCTAAAGCATGACGTAAATAAATGACACTTTGTATACTTTCAGTTGGTACATCTGTTATGTTCCTCTCCTGTCCGAGTAATTAAGTTAAAGCCCCCAGATGTAGGGAGCTTGCACTACACCACCCGGTATATGGAAAATCTAGTACTTTTTAAATACTCTTTTCAGATTTCTAGCGACCTTCTAGCATCGCGATGGCGACAACTGGTTCTGTGTAGAGACAGCTCTTGGCCGAATCTGTTTTGTTAGCTTACCTTTTCGTCTGGACCATGCAAGAGCTGTGTGAGTTGAATACAACACAGACACGAATAGAAGTGTAGAAAATGTATGTCCATGACAGACAAAGACGAATATAGTTTACCCTTCCATAGTGAAAACATTTGGTTGGCCGCAACCATTTGTGTTTATAAGAGAGGAAATGAATCAATTACTGTTTAATTGCTGAAGGCCTAGATCAGCTATCATAGCAGATTCATAACAATAGATTTATACATCTCTGGCTCGTTGTATGCGATAACACCGTGTAGTAAAATTAATGTAAAATAAATAGAAATCAATTCTGTGTGTTCAAGGAGATCTTTATCTTTTGTGCAGTAAGATGCTCTCCATCTCTTGAAGTTTACTATTTACGTAAAAGTCATCCAGAATGAAGAGGAATTTTGAGGAAATAGCCAGAAAGTTCAGGATATTTATTTAATTTTTATTAAAATATTTAAATACATGGCACTTTGATGAAAATCGTTACTGCCATTTTCAGGAATGTAAAACTAAGGTAGAATATTCCATGTAAACGTAATTCTGGAATGGACGACTGTCTTGAAAACCTTTGGATGATAATAAACTTCAACACCATTCCTTATTTTTGAGTTATGCTGTTCACAGACAGACAAAAGAACTAGCTTTTTCATTTTTTTCAGGGAGCCTCAGAACGTGTATTTGCAGTCAAAGTGAGTAATATACCATACTTCCTTTACCTGCTGCGTACATGGTAAAATATGAAACACAAAGCAGACGGCTACCTTTAACAATACACTCTTATCAGATAAGGATTTACTGACCGATTATAGCTGTGCGTGCGCATTGCTGGTTTCAAAGCCACCCGGCGACACATCTTAGCAGGTGTAGCTCAAGGTTCAGTAGTAGCACCATTCCTCTTTAATGTATCCATTTATGATCTTCCTGCTATAGCTTCAATTTTCCCGGCTTTATGTGCTGATGAGACTGCTCTGGTTTATTCTCACTCGAATATCCGTCATGCCATTCAGGAACTGCAAACTGCGCTGGATCGACTAGCACCTCACCTGGTCATGAATCCTAACGCAACACTAACACGACAGAGGTTAAGATCTTCTCATTATGTGCTTATAGAGATCCTCCTTCACTACAGCTGCTCGACGAACATGTCTCATTGTTACCTACCAGAGTGCCAGTGAAATACCTTTGGGTGCTACTGGACACTCGACTTACTTGGAACGCCTACATCCGTCGGCCTGTTACGCTTGCATTTGCTTGGCTATCAAAGCTGGACCCTTTACCCAACAGGCACACCTCACATGGTTATGAATCCTCCCTTTTTCTTTACACATCTCTAGTTCGTCCCATTTTTACCTATGCAGCCCCAATCTGGGGTAGCACCGACAAGACCAATCTCCGCCGAATGTAGGTATTACAAAACAGAGTGCTCCGTACAGCCACAAATGACACATGTTTTTTTATTTATCCAGATTTATTGAACGATATTTTACACAGTGCTATATTAGGGTTAGAGTTGATACATAGATATATACAATTTTAACAAAAATATTTCAAAATACTAGAAGGAAAAAATTATGTTTTATTCTGATGCATATTAATTTAAACTATTTCAGACGTTTAAACATTGAGTTTATAAACGTCATGAAGTACTTATACTGTTGTGGCTTCATTAGCAAAGAGGTGAGTAGAGCAGAAAATTAAGTTCCTAGAGAGTCTAGCTTGAATATTAATTCTTGTCTTTCTCTCCAGAAAATAAGACAACAGAAAAGAAGATGAACCACAGTTTGACTTTCTTCACCACACATGCACTCGGGGTTGGATGTTAAGTGAAAGCGTGATAGGTGTTCACCAAATTTACCATGTTCACTTAAAAATTGTGTCAAAATAAAATTTGGTACACCAGTTTCACATTTTCCTCTGTCATATACACTAGGGAAAATAATGTTTTTGTTAAACTTCCATTTGGAGTTGTTAGCAATTGTGGTTCCTTTCTTTAAGAATATGTTGCTGTATTATTCTCCTTACAATAGAACATAAAGAGTATGTCACAGGAAGATTGGATCCTGCAGCCTTCTTAGCCAAGCAAAAGGCTCTTTCGTTACCTAAAATTCCACTGTGTCCTTTAAGCAATCAGGTGCAAATAGGTCCCGAATGGTTTTGAAGCAATGTTCTGATTTCTTGTGCTAATGAAATTAAATTGTATTTTCATTAATAGCGAGTAGAGCTGACTGTGAATCACTAAGAATACGAGCACTGTTCGAAATAACAGTACACCATTTTATAGCTTCTTTAATTGCTAAAATCTCCGACTGGAATACAGAATATCCAGGTGACAATTTAAACATGGAGTGAGTTAGTTCCGTTTGGTTTTCGTAAACAACAAAAGCACATCCTACAGCAGATGTATTACCTTTAAATTGGTAACGCGAACCCTCCTCTGTATATATGTTATACCATGGAAATTACGTATTTCCTTTAAACAGGTTACAAAACTTGATGTGTGTCCTGCTGTGGTAGGATGCTCCGGGATTTGCAGTTTTAAGTGAGACAGGTGAGACGCACATTCACGTTCATGTCTTAAATTCGTAATAGTTGCTGTTGATAAACCAGTGAGAGCCAAAGGTTCGATGTTAGCTATAATATGAGCTGCATCAGTGGAGATTGTACGATATAATCGAATTATGCGAAGGAGGAATCCCCTTTGAATTTGTGTAAGTTTTTTAACCGCCGACTTTTTATTAAGAACATCGTGGAATGCAGACACAGCATAAAGAATTAGTGGCACTACAGTACCTTGATATATAATTTTAATAATACTAGAATCCAGACCCCAGGTGGTTCTTGTTTTTGTTGCGAGGGCACCAAGGAGCCTGCTCCCTCTTTCAGCAATATAATCAAAGTGTGACCCAAACGTTAATTTACAATCCAGTATAATGCCAAGGTATTTTAACGTAGATACCACCTTTAAATACATCCAAGGGCTGACACGGCATTTCTTTTACCATCTCCAGGAGGTCCCTGGAGCTGTTACCTACAATCTCGGCGCTCGCACTCGGCAACCAACTTGCCTCAAAAACAAAAAAATACAAAGCCAGCGGCTGTCTTCAACAATACAGTCTTATCAGATAATTGTTTACTGACCGGCTGTAGCTGTTATTTTCAGTGCTAGAAGTGAACAGTAACAAAAGTTGTTAAATTTTTAATGTTTCCTTCGTTCATCGTCATATTTTAATCGATTCTTAGTTCTTTATTCGTAGTTTAAATGTTCCCTCGTGTGGTTATAGCTCCCACCCCAAAAACAAACATAAAGTAGAGACCTAAGTATGGATAATGTTAAACCTTTTAATTGTGTTTAAGATTTATTAACAAACCGGAGTAAACAGCTTTAGTGCTGATTTTCAAAACATCACATGATGCGCAAGTTCTATATTGAGGACAGAGTTGAAGGGGAAGCGAATGAGAGGAAGAAATTGAAAAGAATTTTGAGGCGAAAGATGTGTGGAAATTATAGACGCAATAGACTGTCCACTTCTAACTGCATATGAAAACAATTAAAAAAAGATATCTAAATCTTAAGGCGGATATGGAACACACATAGGACGGGCTTCAGCATAAGATGCTGAAATTAC
This sequence comes from Mantis religiosa, assembly GCA_030765055.1. NCBI lineage: Eukaryota > Metazoa > Arthropoda > Insecta > Mantodea > Mantidae > Mantis > Mantis religiosa. The sequence goes on from CM060950.1 coordinate 237,285,903, forward strand.
CTAAGCATCTTGTTTGTTAACATTTAATTAAAAGTTTACCATAGTTTCAGATATGTGTTTCCACAGCAAATTGCTTACCTAACATCTTATTAACAATTAAGTCAACTGTGAATGTGGTGGTTTCTAAACGTGGTTCGATGCAATTTTGTTTGCGTCTTGCAGCGCCCTCTGTGTCAATAGCAGAGAGCTCGTTGAGGCATGTAATGTTCTTGATTTGTTTGAATGACGATGTCAACTGAAGAAATCTAAATGCAGAGGAACTAAGACGTTAGTTATACAATTACTGGTTCCTAAGTATAGGGTGCGACAGTGTTCCGCGATAAATTTCAGTGAAATTCGCGTATTCCTTGGAGTTCCCGTAAACAGGTAAAGTAAAACGTCCGATATGTTTAGACTGGTTTAAAACTCGTCGCAAACACTACATTGCACGAAATTGTGTTATCGCTGATTAACCTTCAAATAAATCCAAACTGCTTCTTGAAATATTTGCTTCGGAAAGCACAAAATATGGTTTTAGAAATAGCAAAATCATTACCTACCACGATTTTGCCCTTGTTTCTTTAGCCATAAAACCAATGGTCATGTACTGCTTCAGGGTGGAGCGTCCATTGAAAGCCACCATACATTCATTCACTGCCACAAATGAAGATGGAACATAGGCTTCAGAAACTGTTTTGGTCAAAGTAGGTCGAAGTTTGTGTAGTTTGTCATATCCCGGTTGTCTCTTCTCACTGAAATGTGTATTGTCATTACAATGAAGATTTTATATTTTCTCCTTGTATCGCAAAACTGTCATCACTGATGACATAGCAGGCACGTCCAAAATTGGATCACTGCTCCAATAATTCTCAATACGTGAGAGCTGATGTATCCCATCAAAATAAGCATTCCTATTAATACCTTGAATTCAGGTACAGAAATATCGTTCCAATTTGAGGTTATATTGGTAGTTTTCTTTCCAGCTTTGAGAATAGTGCGCTCCTGTTTGGAATACAAATTTGTTTGATCACAAATGAATAACATTAGATCTTCAGGAACTAAAGTTTCAAAATACACCAGCTCATTATCGGACCTTGAGAAATTTCCACGAACTTATAGATTCCTGTCAAAGCTAACTCTAAGATTTTCTAAGTAGGAACATCCTCAGTCCACATGTCATCAGTGATGCTATCACCAAGTGCAGAAGATCAACCATGAGCCTCTTCAGTTTCAGTTAGAGGCACCTGCAAATAGTCTTCAGTTTCATGTGCAGGAACCATGTCATCAGTGATGATAGTATTTGTTGCACTGACTGTACCCACATCTTCGTCAGAGACAACATCCGGTCAGAATCCTCTGCATCATCAGGCAAGGAGTAAAAATACTCATCAATAGTTCTGGAGTCATATTTGACATTCTAAAAAAAACACGAAATAAATATCTTCTTCATTTCCTAACCCCAATCCCAAGCGTTCAGTGGGATAAATAGTACCCACCAACTTACCTTGAAGGTATTTTGTAATGGACAGGGCTGTTAGAAGAACTGTAATGAAAATGGAACCTTCTATAAGTTTAAAATGAAAGTTAATCAGCAGAACTCACTTCACAAATAAAATGCGTACACAGCACACAAAAACACTTGAAACGGTCCTGGAAACAGCTTGCTCAGGGCTAGAAACACCACATGCGAACACATTATTTTGGGTAGAAGGAATTCTACCTGCAATATTCCAGTGGATTCTTTCTACAATCAGTTAGCACACTTCAGGTTAGGTGACAGCACGCACTGAAGGTGGCAATTGCAAATCCCTTTAAACTAGGAAGGCATCATAGTAAGTGGGACACTGAGTTCCTACTGACCATCAAAGAGTTAAATTAAAAATTTCCAGTAGCAAAAAACCAGAAGTAATTAACATTTGTGACATAGGAGACAGAGGCATATGTTTAACCTCTCGTATTTCCCATCAAACCACGTTCATGGCTTCCTCTTGGAGGTATTCAATTGTATTATGGCTGCTGTTTCACTAGGAATGCCATTCAAAAATGAAACTCTAAACACAATTGGTGTATGTTGAAAAAGAAAACGAATCTATAAACATCAGATGACAGGGAAGTAGTTGTTAATATCCGCAATTGTACTCCTTGATATAATAAAATGGGTGGCGCACAGTTCGACGTTGCCGCTACAGTTTGAAGCAATAACAAGGGTAGCTCAGGGTTGAGCAACAAGGCTTGTCTCAGGCTATGCGTGGGTATGTATGAGTAAGGATGGTTCTAATGACACTGTAATTGCCGTGTCAAATTGGTTTAATAACTGCTTCTTTGCATCACCATATCAATCTCGAAGTTGCCGACCAAGGGTTACCAATATCACTGTTTAGAGTTACTGTATGTGAAATGCTTATTACTCGATAAAACTTAATTCGTTCTTCACGTACCTATGAACCGACAAATATCTTCTCTCATCTCTTCTGGTCTGCCCTCGAGCAAGAGAGGAGAAGAGGATTGCCGTAATTGGCTTTACGCCGCGATTCATTTACAAACGGTGAAGTAGCGCATTCTAGAATAAGTTTTGTATATTACTTTGTTCCAAATTCTTTCTCGTGGTTACTGTTTCATCTCCTTCAATACTGCTTTAATTATCACGATAGTTGCATGTAAATATGAAAGTTAAATAAAATATAAGAAGGAAAAGACAGAAGCAAAATGAAAATGACATCAAAAATTCGTTTGGTTTATAGCACTGCGAATTCCACGAGCTAAACACTTCGTGTTATTGGTGGCATTACATTATGAGTATAGACAATTGAAGGTCGCGAAAGGAAAGAGTAAAAAAATGCAAAGAGGTTTCAACCATTTTGGTGTTGTACAAAGAGGTTTGATTGCGTTTCACTTAATTCTATCTCGGGAGATATAAAAATAGATAGAATGAAGTGAAATGTTGCATAGCGTGAACAATGAACGGCAACCAAAATGTCCAATGTCAATTAAATATCAGAATATACCGTAATGAAGTTGTTTTGTTTACGAATGCGAAGTAGCGCCCTCAAGAATTAGTTTTCATTACTACTGCCTGTTCGTGTAGATTGTTTCTTCGGATGACATTATCATAACGATAAACAAAAAAAAAACCATATAAATAATAAATAAGCATATGATTTTGCATAACCTAAAAATTAAACCGCAACCAAAATGTGGAATATCAAGTAAATTTAAAAATTCACCGCGATTATCTTGTTTCGTTTAAGAATAGTGACGTAGCGCCCTCTAGAATTAGTATTGAGTACTAGAATAGATTTCCTCTTCTGACTACTACTTCATCTGCTTCATTAATGCCTGAAACTCATCATGATGGTTTTAAGTTTTACTTAAATATGTACACCAAAAGGTCGAATAAGGAGAAGCAGAAGAACATGAAGAAGAAAAAGAAGATGATGAAATAAAGTGGTATTAACACTGAAAATTCGTTTCGTTGTAGCACAGCAAATTCTGCGATGTAAACGCTTCTTCTTATTGGCGGCATTGCATTGGGACTTGAAACAATTGAATATCACGAAAGAATATATTTAAAAAAGGCAGAGATTTTATCATGTCGGCCTCGAAGCAAAGATGTTTGATTGTGCTTCAGTTATTCCTATCTCGAGAAATATCAAATAAATAAACGAATATAACATATATAATGTTGTATAATGTAAACAATGGGTACCAAAGAAAATGTCGGGTATCATTTAATTACCAAAATTTACTGCGATGATCTCGCTTCATTTACGAATGACGAAGGAGCGGGATCTGGAATTAGTTTCAATAAAATTCCCCATTCTTCCAGGTGTTCTCTACAGATTACTGCTGCATTTTCTGATTCATCTGCTGCACTGTCATTATGACGATAATTTTACACTGCATATAAATACGAGGCTATTCAATAAATAATTATCATAATTTTTACGGTCATAATTTTTCGCACTAAACTTCAAACTTATTGCATTTTTTTATCTTAGTGTGAAACAAACACGCCGTAGTAGTTTCATTGTTGGTAGTCCTGGTTCCCGCCTGTGAGAAACAGGTAAGTTCAGACATGTTCAACATCGCCTACCGCTGCAACATGGGAGGAACAATATGCGGCTTTGAAATTCTGCTTTCGTCTCAACAAATCTTCTGTTGAGGCCTATACAATGTTACAGGAGGCCTATGGGCAGTCTTTTCTTCCCTACAGCACAGCTCGAAGGTGGTTTAAAATGTTTAAAGAGGGGAGACAATCAATTTCAAAGGAAGGTGGGCCCGGTGCTCCAGTCACTGCTCTTGCGAAAGAAACCATCAACACTGCTGCTGCCATTGTGAGAGAGGATCGACGAATAACCTTAAGATCACCTTCTGAAATACTGAACATATCACTGAGTGCCACATTTCTGTGAAGCAGGCTGGATGCTGCACCACGATAATGAGCGGCCGCATATTGCCAATGTTGTTACTGAATATCTTGCAAAAATCAACGTGAAGTGCATCCCTCACGCTGCCTATAGTCCGGATTTTCTCGCATGTGACCTTTTTCTATTCACTAGCCTGCTTTCGTCTCAACAAATCTTCTGTTGAGGCCTATACAATGTTACAGGAGGCCTATGGGCAGTCTTTTCTTCCCTACAGCACAGCTCGAAGGTGGTTTAAAATGTTTAAAGAGGGGAGACAATCAATTTCAAAGGAAGGTGGGCCCGGTGCTCCAGTCACTGCTCTTGCGAAAGAAACCATCAACACTGCTGCTGCCATTGTGAGAGAGGATCGACGAATAACCTTAAGATCACCTTCTGAAATACTGAACATATCACTGAGTGCCACATTTCTGTGAAGCAGGCTGGATGCTGCACCACGATAATGAGCGGCCGCATATTGCCAATGTTGTTACTGAATATCTTGCAAAAATCAACGTGAAGTGCATCCCTCACGCTGCCTATAGTCCGGATTTTCTCGCATGTGACCTTTTTCTATTCACTAGCCTGAAGAAGCGCCTTCGTGGGAGGCATTATCCATCATCAGAAGCAGTGAGGAAGGCTGCGGAGGCGATTTTGAAGGATCTCTCAATAGATGGTTTCCAGCATGTCTTTGAAGACTGGCAGAAATGCTGGGTGAAGTGCATCGCATTCAGGGGAGTCTATTTTGAACAAGACCATCAACATTATGAGGATGAGTAAAGGTATGATCTCCAAAGAGATCTACATAGGAGTTAAAAGATCAGACCTAGTAAACACAGTATTCCAGGCTGAACTTCTAGGTATGAAAGCAGCTGTGGAGTGGATAGAACAACAGAAAACCGGTAGCACAACTTTTGCCAAACATGTTGACATAATGACCGCTCTCCTTGCCATTGCACACAGAACAACCCACCCCTTGGCCGTTGAGCTCAAAGAAAAGATCATCACCCTAAACAAGGGACACAACGTCACTCTTTACTGGGTCAAATGTCATGCAAGTCTACGGGGGAATGAAAGAGCTGATTACCTCGCTAGGATTGCTGCCAGTCACAAGGCCACCTTAGACTACAAATCAACTCCCATAACTCGTGGAAAACAGCTGCTAACCGAATACTACTCTACTCCATATACACCAGATCCAACAATGCCTTTCATACCAAACTTTTCATTCCCAACATACAACACCGTCTGTCCTTATCTCTATGACCCAAACACATAACCACACAATTCCTCACAAATCACGGCCGTTTCCAGGCCTACCTTCATAGAATGAAAATAAGAGTCTCGCCATCCTGTAACTGCACTTAAAAACAACCACGGACGGCTCTGCATTTGATGACAGAGTGCAGTAGTTTTTTTAAAAGATCGACCAGACGTTATATGTCCGGCCCCTCTACCCGTGGTTCTGAAGATTCCCTTCAATACAGTTCAGGTATCAAGATTCATCAAGAGCAATCTACCGCACACTTGAATAAATCTGTAGGAAAAGGAAGAAGCAAACTAAAAATATAATTGAAAATTCTTTTAGTTTTAACACTGCGATTTCTGCGGGCTATACGTTTTGTCTTATTAGCGGTATTGCACTGCGATTGGAGCTTGCCAGTGTAATTCGATTACGAGTGTCGAAGCGGAGCCCTCTAGTACTAGTTTTCTGGAATATTCCCTACTCTTACAGGCTTTTTCTTCCGAGTACTGCCTCATGACCATAAATAATAAAGAAAAGGAATTACGCACATGTATCTTTAGAATCGTGAGTTGGTTCTAAAGGGATTGTGGGGTTTACTTTTATTTGGACTATTCTCTACCCTTCAGTAGACGCGATAAAGGTAAAGAAAAACTCATAAAATCAAGTTGATATTTTCTTGGTAATGGATAAAATTACGTATTGGACCAGCGAGGTTTGTTGTTTGATGCTCCTTGTAACTGGTTTAAGCTTTCCGTTACTTCTACTTTTCTAAAATGGGAAGTAGGTATTCGCTTTTTATGCTTTCGCCATGCAAAGAGAATGGAATAAGGAAGCCAAAACCATCGGAAAACCGTCATCTTTATATATTCACGCACCACAGTAAAACCACACAAAATATTTGTTTATCCGAAAGCATTAAGTTGTTTTACTTAATTGTAAATTGATTTCGTCCCTGTTAGGCATAACATTGGCATAATAACCGCGAAAGTCATATTAAATGCATTATTAAGGACGGAAAGATACCACAATACGAGTTAAGCTAAATTATAGCAAATGTCTAATATACAGGTGCTGAAATCAAACAGGCAAACCCAATACATATTTTATTGCAATCTCGAGAACTCAACGTGTAAAGCGAGTCGAGAAAATAAACACTTACCCTCATAGGAATGTTCCCTGTGTTGAGCCGACAAAGGGGCATTGTTCGAGAATCACCCAAGGGTAGACCTAAGCGACAACGAGTCGTCCGTCGATGCTTTGATTTGCACATGATACGTGATGGGAGAATAGACACCGGGGATTTAGGCTACACATTTTCAAGCGTGCATTTGCATTAATTACCTAGACCGTGGGGAAGAGAAACTTGCGTGGAATACATGTCTCAGAAACTCGAAATTGCGATGAAATTTATGAGTAGAGATGAAACACAAACTATAAGGAGCGAGTAACAGGTCACATGACCTCTAAAGTGTTCAAAATTCGGCGAAAGGAAGGGGAAATTTGTGTAATGGCGACGTTTCATATTTGCTAGGAAAAACACTCTGTTTTGGAGAGTGAAAGGAACAAGACGTACTAGAAGTTCATCATAGTCTGAGTTTAGGAATGGATGGAGCAACACATATCATGTGATTATCGAACATTCTCTGTTAGCGAGTGAAAGAAACATCACACATTACAACATAATTGAGGTGTTACCAACCTCTGTTGTTGTATAATCCTCCGGAAATACTCTATTGTGCGAAGTAATGCTCTCGCGACGTCCAGAAACGACAACGCGTGCACGGCTACATACATCACTCGGCGCGTCCTAGAAATTTACAACTTCACTCGCGACTGTGACACAAACTAGCCGTCATGTCACGCGCACAGCAACGGGGAAATCCTAAATCTCGCGCTTAATGTACGAGTTACACCAACACAACAGTGACGCGTGGAGAGGGCGATTTGTGTTAATAAACTTGCCATTCAACGGTCGTGGTGTCTTCTATGTGATAATACCCATACACTGTCAGGACGTACCCACTCCCTGAAACCCAAAAGAGAGAATCCATACATAGCTACCCTGATAAAAACCCCGACCTGTAGGAGACCTCCCATCCTTAGCCCTCACCCGTCACATATCCTATCACATGAGGTGTTGAGTGTAGGGAGGGCTCAACGAGGTATTTAACGGGCAAGTACCGCCTCAGAATGTATTGTATTTAAATTTCACTCCCATTTGCAGAATAAATAAGTAATGCGAATTTATTTTATTTATATTGTGACTTTGTGGGTTTGTAGAATTAAAAGCCTGGTTTCATGAAATTGAAAATTCTCTTTATCTCAGTAGAAATAAATTTTGTACATCCCTTACAGGCACTAAAAATGACGTGACATACACTAGCGTAGTCTCCTGTTGCTTCACCACACGTAAGCAAACAAACGAGTTCTCTGAGGTACACTTTAACAGCCGCACACACAATTAACCACTGCGTTACACTTCAAATGTACACACAACTGCAGACTAGATCTTTCAGTTCCCACTAGTTGAATGGCTGGCCGCGGCTCTTTTATACCTCCACTCATTCTTTCCAGAAACTTGTGGACGCTTCATGGCCTATCGAGGCGCAGCGAAAAATTCCAGACTATCTCCGTCTCTTTACCTCTGGGCGAGGCTTGTGGCACCTTCTGCCTCTTTCTTCCCCACTCCCCCCCCCCTCTCTCTCTCTCGGCGTTGGCCTACGCACGGGCCAGCAACAAGACAATACCTGGCAACATTATAGATAACTCCAGACTACTTTTATTGGCGGTACGGAGTTTGCCAGGTCAGCTAGTTTTATATACGAGTCGTGTCCGTAAAATAAGGTCTCCAATTTTATTTAATATACAAAACATGTTTATTGTCAATGAATGTTACATGGGCGGAAAGGCAAAACTTACAGAAATTTTTCAAAGTAATCACCATTGCGATCGATGCACTTTTGCATGCCCTATGGCAGTTTTTGTATACCCTTCGGTATACCCTACGTCAGTCTGGAAATGTGTTCCACCCAGGTGTGACTTCAACTCAGGAAATGGATGATAATCACTAGGTGCTAAGTCTGGACTGTAGGGGGGATGGGTGATGATGTCCCATCCGAAATGGGCCAGGAGATCAGCCGTTGCATGTCAGTATGGGGACGAGCGTTGTCGTGATGAAAAATCCCTCCCTTCCTCAGCATTCTCCTCCTCTGATTTTAAATCGCAAGTTTCAATTTTTTAAGTCGTACAGTAGCTAGCGGCGTTTATTGTTGTGCGGGTAGGCATAAACTCACACAACAATACACCTTTTCTGTCCCAGAACACACAGGCCATCCCTTTTCCGGCAGAGAACGTCTGTTTGAATTTTCGCGGCTTCGGTGAAATGGAATGCCACCACTGACGAGAACGTTCTTTAGTGTCTGGTGTTGTGTAGTACGCCCAGGTTTCATCGCCAGTGACAATTGAATCCAACAATTCATGGCCCTGTTCTGCATAGTGCTCCAAGAATCGGTGGGCCACTTTAACACGTTGCCGTTTATGGTCTTTTGTGAGCATTTTGGGGACCCACCTGGCACAAACTTTGTGATAATGCAAATTTTTAGTCAAAATCCTGTCAATCGTAGTCTTACTGACTTCAGGGATAAGTTCGCACAGCTCGCGAGCTGCCACACGCCGATATTTAAGCATTTCTTGTTCCACTTTTGCAATTGTTTCGGCTGAAACCGAAGGCCGACCAGAACGCTGTTCGTCATGGACGTCTGTATGTCCGTCTTTGAACTCTTTGACCCACTTTCGCACATTTTTGACTTCCATACACTGTGGGCTATAGACTTCGCATAACTGACGATGAATTTCAGTGGGGGCAGTGCCCTTTGGCACTCAAAAAACGAATCACTGCACGCAACTCGCACTTGGCGGCAGAAGTGATAGGAAGCTCCACCGCAATCGGCTGCCCAGCTAAGACTAATGGTTGCAACGGGTTCGTTGTGGTGGGGATTTGAAGGGGTGAAACCCAGCTACAACCTAGTGTTGCCGGATCTCGCGTAATAGCGTTCCTTATGACTCCAGCACCTTGGAGACCTTATTTTACGGACACTCTTCGTATAATTTATATGTTACATTTAAGGTGCATTTTGAGGAACCCCATTTGCTGCCTGTCATTCTTTTTAGCATTGCTAGTCTTGCTTTACGACTTTTGCAACTTTTTATTCGATTTTTCCATATTAACACTGAATCTAGAGTAACTCCTAAATATTTGTATTTTCTTTTCCTTCTGTGGTACTGATTTCCAGATTCCGAAGCCATCAACATAGTGTGCACATTGGATGTTTTGTAATTCATTTGCTTTGGAAGTCAAGCCATTTATCATTAACAGTATTAATTTATTGACAATAACATAAACAACTTCTTACACGAGTTGAGAAGTTTACGAGGGTGGGTCAAAAAGTAATTCCTCCTATTTTTTCCCTTAAATAAGTAAGTTATGTGAAAACTTTGAATTTGGTGCAATTCCCCAAACCTTCTTGTGCAATGCTCTGCAGTAGTAACCTCCTAAGTCATCAGGTGGCAGCACTGCATCCTCTTGCAAAATGTCTGACATCGACATTCGTATTAGACAGCGTTCTGTGATTGAATTTTTGAGTGGGGAAGGTGAAACGCCATTTCGCATTTACGAAATGCTAAAAATGTGTATGGTGATGCAACGGTGGATGTCAGCACTGTTAGACGATGGGGTTGTCGCTGTAACGAAGCTGAAGGGCAAACACCATTGGCAGATTAAAAGCGAAGCCGGTGACTGCAGTGACTCCATGCAACATTCTGCGAGTCGATTATATCATTCGTGGTGATCGCCGGGTAACAACAGGTGAACTGTGTTGCATTACCTTCCTCAGTAAAGGCAGTGTGATGGCGATCATTTAACAACTGGGTTACTCAAAAGTTTGTTTACGTTGAGTACCAAGAATGTTACCCGCCCAAAACAAAGAAACAAGGAAAACAATAGCCTCCGAACTCTTGCAGCGCTTCAAGTTGGGGGGAGAGGACTTTCTGGAAAAAATTGTTACTGGAGGCGAAACGTGGGTTCATTTTTGTGAACCTGAATCAAAGAGGCAGTCAATGGAATGACATCACACAACGTCACCGAAGGAAAAATAATTTAAAATTCAGCTGTTGGCAGGGAAAGTTATGGCGACAGTGCTTTGAGATGCAGAGGGTGTGCTTATGATTGATTTTTTTTGTTTTTTGGAGCAGGGCTGCACAATGAATGCTGTTGAATACGTCAGAACGCTCAAAAAGATGAAAGCACGTCTTCGCCGAGTTCGCCCAACAAAACTATGGAGGATGTTCTATTTTTGCATGACAATGCAAGACCACACACCAGCCGTAACAGCATTGCAGAAATTGAGAAATTGAGATGGCTAGTCTAACCTCACCCCCATACAGCCCTGACATGGCACCATCAGACTTTCATCTGTTCGGGCCACTAAAGGAAGCTCATCGTGGTATTCATTTTGAAGCTGAGGACGCTGTGAAAACGTCCGTGCGTCAATGGTTTAGGAAGCAAGACCGTGTGTTTTACCACACTGGAGTACATGTCCTTGTAAAAAAAGTGGACCTAAACTGTGGAAAATTACGAAGATTATATTGAATAGTGACAAATTAATCGTCAATGCTGTAGTAGGATTCAATTTTCTTGACAATTAAAAGAGAAAAAATATAGGAGGCAATACTTTTTGACCCACCCTCGTATATGACAGCACACATGAGATTTTGAAAGTATGAACTTAAGATGAGAATAGCCTTAAATGAGTTTGAGGTGTTGCTACTTACAAAATCGCCGATTTACGCATTTATTACGTTCTTTTATTGCTTATTTACGTACAGCCTGGATGTGTATTAATGGTAGCAAAGATAGGTGTAAGCCATCTTATAATGTCATCAGGAGACCACTGCAGCTCAGACAGACCGTCTGGGAATGTCAGTATTACATCATTAATTTATTAACAATAACATAAACAACTTCTTACAAGAGTTGGGAAAGTCATATAACGGCGCACATGAGATTTTGAAAGTATAAAGTTAAGATGGGAATAGCATTAAATGAGTTTAAGGTGTGGCCACTTACAAAATCACCGATTTACGCATTTATTACGTTTATTTATTGCTTATTTACCTACAGCCTGGATGTGCATTAATACCAGCAAAGACAAGTGTACAGACGTGTGCAAATTATTAGACTCATTCATTTTTTTTACATTGCTTCAGTTTAACATTCAAAATAATAGTTATTTACCGCCGTAACCTATTTCAGTTTGTCGTAATTTTTTCCTTGCTATAATATGAAAAATATTCAATGGAATTTCTCTCTTAATAATAGCTGGGGAATTTTTCTTTTATTTATAGTAATATGGTGGTAGCTCTGAAATAGAGCAGCCATTTTCTTCATGTCCGTTTATCCAACTGTTTAGTGATATTGCTTTCATTTGGTGAATGTAGTAGCTTCAGATTTTTAATATTTGCGTTTATTGTGTTTTATGGCTAATATATCCTCAGTATTTATCATTAATTGATCTCAAGCCAGGTAACATCGTGTATCTTATCCTTAACATTCACATTGATTCAAAAGTGAGGCTATGGGTAAAACTGCTTACTTATCCCCAAGTAAAGTAACTGTAACTGAGCGTCTTTTGAAAGAAACTATTCACAACGTGAAATGGCTAAGAAATTGTGTTTTCACAAAAATCTGTCAGTCGCATTAATCAAGCTTTAACATTCGGTGAGACGTTGACCTCACAAAGGGATGGAAAATGCGGGAGGAAAAGAAAGTTATCACCAAGGATGCAAAGAAAACTTGTGCAGGTGGCAAATCAAAATAGAAGAGCAACCAGCATTGACCTCAGTAATCAAATAAAGCAGTATGGTACACAATATCAGCTTCAGTAGTTCGCAGAGGATTATGTGAAGCAGGTTAACAGCACACAGGCCTCGTAAAAGAGCTAAACTGACAACTGCAATGGCGAAAAAACTTTTAGAATGGGCCAAAGAGATGCAGTGGAAAATTTGGAGAAAGGTAAATAGTATGAAAATTGTGTATAGCATAAAATGAAAGCATGTACATATAAATTTTATGGAAATGAAATAAACAGCCTAAACTTTGCTTCTCTCTTTGCTGGTTTTGTTATACTATCTTTGAGCAATTTTAAAACTTTTAATATTAATGGAGGTTTTTGTTTTTTCAGGTAATTTTCTCACATGAATCCATGTTTGAAGTATGTAAAGAGAGCAGCCAATATGTGAGAAGGACAGATAAAGAAGCATTTTTCGCTCAGAGTGTCTAGCAAAGAGTAAAGCACCCAAAATCAAAATTGGTCTGGTGTCTGTCCATGGACTTGGAAGATTATACATAGTGGTGGGATCTATGTATTAGAAACAGGACAATTTCCGCAAAGCATAGAATGATTTCCAAATGGTGATTTTGTGTTCATGCATGACAGTACTCCCTGCCATAGAGGGAAATCTGTAACCCAGTTCCTAAAAGAAAACAATGTAAAAGTACTACCATGGCCGGGGAATATCCCTGATTAAATCCAATAGCGAAACTGTGGGGTATTGTTAAACAGAGACTGAAAAAATTGAAAATAAAAACAAAAGTTAAGCTTATTGAGGGCCCGATAAGCATTTGGCACAGAGATGAAGAAATGAAGGAAAAGTGTTCCACGCTTGTAGAGAGCATAACTAAACGCATCAAAATGGCACCAATTTCACCATTGAGGCTAATAATTTGTACACGTATGTAAGACATCTTATAATGTCATCAGGAGACCAATCCAACTCAGACAGACTGTCTGTGAATGTCAGTATTCCACGGCAAAATGAAATTCCAAGTGAATTATTGTTCAGATATTTAATTAACTCACAACAAACTATAACCTTGCTTGGATACGAAGATATACAAGAACGAATTTGGAAAGTTTAATGGTAAATTTTAAAAAATTTCCAATTTATTCGAAAATATTCAGTCCTTCACGACCGGTTACAAAGATAAGATGACTTTTATTTACGAAATATTAACAATTACTGTAGGTAGAGAAGACTGCTATTCTTTTGAAAAATGAAAATTCAAATAAAAAATTTATAAATCTATTAACATTTCTCAACAGATGACGTATTACTGCTTCATTTTTCAAAAGGAAGTCAACTAATGGATACATCTGACATCTGTTGTGGGCATAAATAGTTCAATGTTTGCACCAGATGGTATGATCTAAGAACACTAGATGGCTCTGTTGTTAATGCTTGTGTTTCGGATGAAAGAGGCCCTATTTGCTGCCTGTCATTCGTTTGAGCATTGCTAGTCTTTTGTTTTACGTCTTCTGCAATTGTTTTATATGCTTTTTCCAAGTAAACTCTGAAACTACAGTAACTCCTAAATATTTTTATTTTATTTTCCTTCTGTGGTAATGACTTCCAGATTCCGAAGTCATCAACATAGTGTGCACATTGGATGTTTTGTAATTCATTCGGTTTGGAAGTCAAGCCATTTATCTTTAGCATCATTAACTTATTGACAATAACATAAACAACTTCTTACAAGAGTTGGGAAAGTTGTATGACGGCACACATGAGATTTTGAAAGTATAACGTTAAGATGAGAATAGCTTTAAATGGCTAAATTAGCCTTAGAACTAAACAGCCTTAGATTTCTCGACCAGTTTTCTGTACGTTTTATTTCCAAGTCCATTCTATGGAAAATATTACAACTGTTGCCTTCAAAGTTTAAACCAAGATCTTGCAAAACAATTGCGTATATCTCAAAAGAACACTTATATATAATGTGCGTGTCATTTACATACTCTAACTTTCTTTAAGGTCATATCGGACGATGAATAGAAGGGCTCAAAGGATGTTCATATGGACCAAGGGTCCATGGAATATAGAGTTACCCACATTCGTCTTTTAGGACAAGAGAAAACACGGGAAAAAAACCTTATCCAGGTAGCTCTCCATGACAGAGTTTCGAACTCGAGAAGTCTTGAACGTGAGGCAGACATGCTGCCATCTACGCTACCGAGGCGAGAAGTTCTATTTTTCTGGTGTAGTATGTGTCCTGCATTTACATAGTTCATCATCATCGTCATCGTCATCGTCATTATAATGATTATGATAATGATGATAACTATTATTATTATTATTATTATTATTATTATTATTATTATTATTATTATTATTATTATTATTATTATTATTATTATTATTATTATTATTATTATTATTATTATTATTATTATTATTATTATTATTATTATTATTATTATTATTATTATTATTATTATTATTATTATTATTATTATTATTATTATTATTATTATTATTATTATTATTATTATTATTATTATTATTATTATTATTATTATTATTATTATTATTATTATTATTATTATTATTATTATTATTATTATTATTATTATTATTATTATTATTATTATTATTATTATTATTATTATTATTATTATTATTATTATTATTATTATTATTATTATTATTATTATTATTATTATTATTATTATTATTATTATTATCATTATCATTATTATCATTATCATTATTATCATTATCATTATTATCATTATCATTATTATCATTATCATTATTATCATTATCATTATTATCATTATCATTATTATCATTATCATTATTATCATTATCATTATTATCATTATCATTATTATCATTATCATTATTATCATTATCATTATTATCATTATCATTATTATCATTATCATTATTATCATTATCATTATTATCATTATCATTATTATCATTATCATTATTATCATTATCATTATTATCATTATCATTATTATCATTATCATTATTATCATTATCATTATTATCATTATCATTATTATCATTATCATTATTATCATTATCATTATTATCATTATCATTATTATCATTATCATTATCATTATTATCATTATCATTATTATCATTATCATTATTATCATTATCATTATTATCATTATCATTATTATCATTATCATTATTATCATTATCATTATTATCATTATCATTATCATTATTATCATTATTATTATCATTATTATTATCATTATTATTATTATTATTATTATTATTATTATTATTATTATTATTATTATTATTATTATTATTATTATTATTATTATTATTATTATTATTATTATTATTATTATTATTATTATTATTATTATTATTATTATTATTATTATTATTATTATTATTATTATTATTATTATTATTATTATTATTATTATTATTATTATTATTATTATTATTATTATTATTATTATTATTATTATTATTATTATTATTATTATTATTATTATTATTATTATTATTATTATTATTATTATTATTATTATTATTATTATTATTATTATTATTATTATTATTATTATTATTATGATTATGATTATTATTATGATTATGATTATGATTATGATTATGATTATGATTATGATTATGATTATTATTATTATTATGATTATTATTATTATTATTATTATTATTATTATTATTATTATTATTATTATTATTATTATTATTATTATTATTATTATTATTATTATTATTATTATTATTATTATTATTATTATTATTATTATTATGATTATGATTATGATTATGATTATGATTATGATTATGATTATGATTATGATTATGATTATGATTATGATTATGATTATGATTATGATTATGATTATGATTATGATTATGATTATGATTATGATTATGATTATGATTATGATTATGATTATGATTATGATTATGATTATGATTATGATTATGATTATTATTATTATTATGATTATTATTATTATTATTATTATTATTATTATTATTATTATTATTATTATTATTATTATTATTATTATTATTATTATTATTATTATTATTATTATTATTATTATTATTATTATTATTATTATTATTATTATTATTATTATTATTATTATTATTATTATGATTATTATTATTATTATGATTATTATTATGATTATTATGATTATTATTATGATTATTATGATTATTATTATGATTATTATGATTATTATTATGATTATTATTATTATTATTATTATTATTATTATTATTATTATTATTATTATTATTATTATTATTATTATTATTATTATTATTATTATTATTATTATTATTATTATTATTATTATTATTATTATTATTATTATTATTATTATTATTATTATTATTATTATTATTATTATTATTATTATTATTATTATTATTATTATTATTATTATTATTATTATTATTATTATTATTATTATTATTATTATTATTATTATTATTATTATTATTATTATTATTATTATTATTATTATTATTATTATTATTATTATTATTATTATTATTATTATTATTATTATTATTATTATTATTATTATTATTATTATTATTATTATTATTATTATTATTATTATTATTATTATTATTATTATTATTATTATTATTATTATTATTATTATTATTATTATTATTATTATTATTATTATTATTATTATTATTATTATTATTATTATTATTATTATTATTATTATTATTATTATTATTATTGTTGCTGTTGTTCTTGTCATCATCATCACTACTATTATTTTTATTAGTCCGCGTTTGGAAAAACCGATGGTATTCTGTCTGAACAAATGGGTCCCTTAACGGCGGTTCTTTCCACTGGGCGAATGAACAGAATAATTGGGGAAATTATATCCTAATAATTATTAAATACGTGAGGTTGAATTTCCAGTGAACTTTAATGTTCTAAGTTTATCATCGAAATGTGAAGAGGTCTTTTAATAACCAGATGATGTCCTTAAACTGCTATCTTCTTGCACTGTTAAAGTGAATTTAGAAGAACAAACTAAAGAGTAATCAAGTGACAGCCTTATAGACATCCTGGAGGAAACAATGACCCAATGGACTATCATTGATCGTGTCATTTGGTGCCTGGACTATGAGAAGAACGACATATCGATAGTGCAGCTCGGATATTTTTTATCTAAATTAGGATATATAAATAACACTTTAAAAGAAAACAATCTGTTCCATGGAAGAGTCACTAAACTAAGGAAAGTTTGAGGGAAAATAAATTTCCAATTTGTAAATATTGCTAATTTGTGAAAACAATGAAACAATTGAGCACCAATTGTTTACAGGTTGGTGCTTGGATTAATGGAGCCATGCCATAGGTAAAGAAGGAGATGAACTTGATTTCCCTCTTCAGACGTCAGTAATAAAAGGCTGAGGCTTTATAATTTTTGAATAAGTATTCTGAGGAGGTTCCATTCCCAGGGACTTGCTTGGGCCTGCCTCGGTAGCGTAGATGGTAGCGTGTCTGCCGCACCTTATAAAGGTCCCAAGTTCGAATCTCAGTCAGGGTGAGTTACCTGCATAAGGTTTTTTCGGGGAATTCGCTTATCCTGATAGACAAATATGGGGTAACTAAGCTCTATGTACCCCGGCCTCATTTGAGCATCATTTCACCCATTTCATTGATCGTCCCATATCACTTAACCTTGGAGGACGTAAATTGAAGAAAAAGAAAGAAGTCTTGCTGGGTCTTAAATCGATGTATAATACTATGTGTTTCAAATGGGAAGGCGCTACTAGGTGAACAACCAATCGGAGTGTTACGGCGTTGTCGTATTGCATTCCCGCTAGGTGGTGTGTGAGGAGCGCCAACCTAATATATCTGTATGAACTACTATTGGCGCTAAGAAATAAATTCAGATTTTGCCCTAACTGATCCATGTGGAAGGTAGAGAGTAATGTATCTAACATAACCACCAAAACCCCATATTTTTAAGTCAAATAGTTTTTCTAATTTAAACAAATAAACCACTATTACCTATATTATAACAATAAAGCGCGACGTAAGCACTGTATGAATGTCATTTTTGTTTGGCAAGTATGCGTGTACGTTTATTTATAATCACTCAGAACTGAAACGTAAACGTTTGACATGACGTGATAAAAGAATTACTTTGAATAATCCAATTGGAGCGAGAGGAAACAATAAATTTCCTGCTGCCCTGGTAGAACGTGTCTGGTCATATTATATCTTTGTTCATCAATGGTTCGTAATCTCCATTTACTCTAGAGAGTTCAAAGTGGTTGGTGTGTATCTATGTGCATATACTTTTATATACTCAGAGCTGAAGTTTAAACTACTGACATGAAGTGATAAAAGAATTACTGTGAATAAGTCAAGGTGTAAAATTCGAGAAAGAGCAAACACTTCATTTCCTGTTAGCCTGTGGAATGCTGGATAAGAAGTGTCTATTTACTCTGGAGAGTTCAGAGCAGTATCATTCAGCTGTTCTTTTCACAAGAGTATAACAAGAATTAAATAGTGCAACGGATTTTTGCGGTGAAATTAGTGGCGAGTCAAGAAGGCTGGTTTTGCGAAGTCAGGTTCGAAGAACTATTTTTAAGGGGTACACGTTCTTCAAAAAATTTTCGGAAACAGAAACTAAAAATGAGTTATTGCAAAGAGTACTTCCGTTTAAACACACGGAAAAGGTGTATCAGCTGGATCAACTTGCAATTGAAACGGGACACGAGGTAATACGAGGTAATACCTTACCACTGCCAATATAATCCAATTGAGTTGGTGTGGGCTCAAATAAAAAGGGGGATTGCAAAAATAAATAATACTTTTAAACTGACGGACGTTAAACGACTTGTTCACGAATAAATTGGCAAGGTAACACAACAGGACTGGAAAAACTGCGTGAGGCATGCAGAAAACCTTCCTGAACACGATTTTAAGAAACAAATAGCACGCGAGGAGATCTTGGAACCTATAAGCATAAATTCGCAAGACTCAGACTATGAAGACAGCGACAATGACGAATTGTCTCTTAATGAAAGTGACATTGGCAGCGATATGGATGAGCCATTGGCAGTTCCATTGGATTACAAAAACAGGTAATTCATAAACTATAATTATAGTTATAATATTTTAAAATATACATAATTTGCGAACATGCTTTTTCCAGTTTTGATTTTGGCAACTGCATCATTGTAAAAGTTTGAAAAATATAATTTTCTTACCCTTGCGTCTGCGCCAAACAGACGTGCATGTTGTATGAGTGTGCGAGAGAGATGGAAATATAAAATGAGTGGGGTAACAAGCTGGCAACGCTGAGCGTGATACAGCATCTGATTAGCTGGACTCCAGAACTCTTCCCATTTGAAACACATAATAAATACTGTCATGAAAAAAAAGGACTACGAAACTTTTAGGATCGGTTTGTTAACCAATTATTGCCAAAGACACCTTCCAACAGTGTCTACAAATCTGCAGAAGCAAACAAGTCATCCCTCAAATCGGAAATGCAGTTCTGCTTTCCACATAAAAACATTGAATTGAAGTGCAAAATTTAATGGGACAACCAGCAAAACTTAAAACACGTTTCTTAGGATAAGGATGGTCCAGGTCAATTTAGAATATTCTGACATTGACTGCAAGGAACAGTTTGAAATATCTGATACTCGTACTTCGTCTGCATACTAATGGTCAGTAGAGAGTAAAGATTATTTACCTTTATTGTCTTTAGGTAGAACGGATACAGGTTTTGCTTCTTATTCTTCTGATGCTGTAATGTACCTGTTTGTTGCTCAATATTCTATAATGGAGCAAAGAACGTTTTTTAAAATGTTTGAATAAAACTGCACCTTTTTGTAACTGTTTTATTTCGTTTACTACATTTTAGCCTGTATTATTTTATATGAAATATGAGCTTAAATGATTGAATCCTGGTAAACATATTAGAGATATAAATATAAAACCTGGAGTAATAACGAAACGCTAATCCCAAGAAAGAAGCAAAGAAAGAACAAAGGAGTTTAAAAAAAGAAATCAGACACAAACTGTGAATAATAATAATAATGTATTGTTTTAAAATATTTGAAAAAATCTGAATTCCTAAGGAAATAGGAATGCATATGTGCAAATTCTGATATATATATATATATATATATATATATATATATTTTAGCCTTCATTACACTGATTGATTTTCAAAATGTCTTAAAAAATTGGGAAACGTTGATTAATTTGATATAAAATAGTCGTCATGATAAGTTTAAATGGAAGTAAGGAAAAAGAAGAAGCGAAATAAAAATAACATCGAAAACTCATTTGATTTGTAGCACTGCGAATTCTTCGAGCCAAACGCTACGTTTTATTGTCGGCATTGCATTGCGAATAGATTTTGTCAACTTAATTTGAGTAACGAAAATATCAATTCACCTGAAGATGATAATTGGGTCACTTTGTTGTTACCGCATAAGCGTTTGTCTTCTCTAACTATAACCTACATAAGATAAAAATATATAACTTACCTTATTCCATGAAACAATCGCGAAAAGCTAAATCACAATTAAAGTCCAACAAGAAACAATTGAATCTCGCGGAAGAAAAGTGTAAATAAAAAGGGCAAAATATTTGAATTACTTATGGGTCGTAGCAAGAGGTTTGATTGTGTTTGTCATTTCTACCTCGAGAGCATAACTAAAGCATAAACAAACAAATAAACAATCAAAACAAACAAACAAACTAACAAATAAATAAATAAATAAATAAATAAATAAATAAATAAATAAATAAATAAATAAATAAATAAATAAATAAATAAATAAATAAATAAATAAATAAATAAATAAATAAATAAATAAATAAATAAATAAATAAATAAATAAATAAATAAATAAATAAATAAATAAATAAATAAATAAATAAATAAATAAATAAATAAATAAATAAATAAATAAATAAATAAATAAATAAATAAATAAATAAATAAATAAATAAATAAATAAATAAATAAATAAATAAATAAATAAATAAATAAATAAATAAATAAATAAATAAATAAATAAATAAATAAATAAATAAATAAATAAATAAATAAATAAATAAATAAATAAATAAATAAATAAATAAATAAATAAATAAATAAATAAATAAATAAATAAATAAATAAATAAATAAATAAATAAATAAATAAATAAATAAATAAATAAATAAATAAATAAATAAATAAATAAATAAATAAATAAATAAATAAATAAATAAATAAATAAATAAATAAATAAATAAATAAATAAATAAATAAATAAATAAATAAATAAATAAATAAATAAATAAATAAATAAATAAATAAATAAATAAATAAATAAATAAATAAATAAATAAATAAATAAATAAATAAATAAATAAATAAATAAATAAATAAATAAATAAATAAATAAATAAATAAATAAATAAATAAATAAATAAATAAATAAATAAATAAATAAATAAATAAATAAATAAATAAATAAATAAATAAATAAATAAATAAATAAATAAATAAATAAATAAATAAATAAATAAATAAATAAATAAATAAATAAATAAATAAATAAATAAATAAATAAATAAATAAATAAATAAATAAATAAATAAATAAATAAATAAATAAATAAATAAATAAATAAATAAATAAATAAATAAATAAATAAATAAATAAATAAATAAATAAATAAATAAATAAATAAATAAATAAATAAATAAATAAATAAATAAATAAATAAATAAATAAATAAATAAATAAATAAATAAATAAATAAATAAATAAATAAATAAATAAATAAATAAATAAATAAATAAATAAATAAATAAATAAATAAATAAATAAATAAATAAATAAATAAATAAATAAATAAATAAATAAATAAATAAATAAATAAATAAACCCATGAATATATCAGCATTTACTCTTATGATCTCTATTCGATTACGAATGGCGAAGTGGTGCCTTCTGGAATTAGTTTGGAGTTTAATTCCTTAATTTTCTAGATATTGTTTCCTGATTAATGTTTGATCTCCTTCACTACTGCTTAAAATTATCACGACACTGTTAAAATGTGTGTAAATATAAATGTTAAATATATATAGGTAGGAAAAGGAAGAAGCAAATTGAAAATAACATAGAAATTTCTTTTGGCCTTTAGCACTGCGAATGCTACAAGCTAAACACTTCGTCTTATTGGCGGCATTGCATTATGAGTATAAACAAACGAAGACCGGGAAAGGAAAGACTTAACAAAAGGAAAGAGATTTGAACCATTGTGGTGTCGTACAAAGAATTTTATTGCGTTTCACTTATTTCTAAGGAAGTAAAATGTTGCATAACGTCAAAAATGGAGCAACCAAATTTTCGAATGTCAGTTAAACATGGAAATTTACCGCCATGATCTTGTTTTGTTTACCAATGACTAGGTAGCGCCCTGTAGTATTAGTTTGGAGAACTACTTCCTGTTCCTCCAGATTATTTCTCCTATTGACGCATTTTGACCATCACCAAGAAACAACAAATAAACCATAAATATATGATGCTTCATAACCTAAAAATTAAATGACAACCCAATTTTCGAATATGAAGTAAGTAGCAGTTATTTTAGTTATATTTCATGTTTTGTTAGGAGTAGTATTTATAATAAAATAAAGAAGTAATATAAAGTAGGTAGTGGTGTCACGATGACAACGTAACATAAGTTGTTAAATGTTTTAAGAGATTTTACTCTTTTGCTTATGAAAGTCTTATGGGTAAGACGTGTATTGGTCTCCCGGAGTGTGCGCAGAAACAATTTTTTTGGTTCCACTTATACCTCACCCTTAGCTCTAATGGTCATATCGGCGTCCGTTCTCTTTGGAATATATCGAAGCTGTTAACCCTTGTTCGGTTGGTTTTTTAATCATTACATCACGCACATATTCAGACTCTCATTCATACATCCAGACTCTGGGGAAGATGAGGAATTATCTTGGACGGAAAAAAATCTCCACCCCCAACGCCGTAAATCGAACCAGGGACCCCTAGCACGGCAGGCAGGTGCTCTACCGACTGAGTTATGGGGCCAGCCAGAGACTATTTTGTATGAACATCAAAGATGCATAAGTAGCGTGTCGGCAAGGAAAGAAATAGTTTACTGTGGAATCTACCGCTGGTTGTAGAAAGATTGCATTAATAATATTTGCAATTGCATCAAGGAATTTAAAATGTTTATGAGAAATTGAATTTCCATCTTTGAAAAAGTGAAGTAGTATTCCTTCTTTAAAAGTAGTAATACTATCTTTATCAGCCCCGATACTGCGACCTGGGAAAGAAAAAGATCTCATCAATCACAATGACAGATGCGCCTAATTATCCAGAGTTGCAGGAGAAACTTCTAAATTTCTTCAAAATCATCACCAAAGTTGAGAAATTAATCTGCAAACACCATCATCTCGCTTTAAGTAAATACAAAAATTCGCCCCTACGAACTTGTTTCGTTAATGAATAGCGAAGTAGCGCCATCTAGAATTAGTTTTGAGTACTATTCCAAATTCTTTCAGATTTCCTCTTCTGAATACCGCTTTTTCTGTTTCATTACTGCCTAAAAGTTATCGTGATAGTTTTAAGTTGTACTAAATATACATATTAAGTTGTCGAATAAAAAGAAGAAGAAGAAATAAACACCGTAAATTCGTTTAGTTTGTAGCGCTTCAAGCTCTGCGCAGCTGTACAGTTACCAACCCATTGTACAGCGAATCCAGGACGCCCTCCACGTTTTAGACACCTCTGCTCTTAGCGTGGCGTGCGCATGGGTGCCTGGATACGTTGGCTTACCAGGGAATGAACTGGCGGATTCGGCGGCAAAGTCGGCAGCCGTTGAGTCCAAGGTCACCATACCATTCGTCTCTTCGTTGGATTTCCGTTTTGTGTTGCGGAGAGCTGTGTTGTCCTCCTGGCGCGCAGAGTGGTCCGCTCTACGTGGAAATAAGCTCCGCTCTGTGAACGATGACCCAGTGTGTTGGGTACCTTCCTGCCGTTCATCCCGTCGAGAAGAAGTGCAGTTGGCTTGGTTGCGCTTAGGCCACTGTACCTTTACGCATTGTTATCGTTTTAAGAAGGACCCTGCTCCAGTTTGCTCGTTCTGCGGGAATGCCCTCTCGGTCCGCCATGTTTTCATAAACTGTTTTAACCTGGCTCGACTTCGCCGGTCCCTCCAGCTGCCGGCCAGCTTGCCAGAGGCATTGACGGACGACCAATAAGCGGTGACCAAAGCTTTTAAATTCTTTTTAACTCTCAATTTTAGAATTTAGCATTTTTCTTTTTATCCGTTTTAACTGTTGTATGTTTTTGAGTCTGTTTTAGTTTTGACGCACGAGATGTGTGTGTTTTACTTAGGCTGAACACAACTTAGTTCTTTTAATATAGTTTTATTATGATAGTTTTTAGGGTCGCTGATGACCGCCCTGTTGAGTGCCCTAAACCACTATCATTCTTTCATTTAATCACTGCGAGGTAAAGGCTTCGTCTTATTGGCGACATTGCATTGGGAATAGAAACAATTGAATATCACAAAGAAATAGATTTAAAAAAAGGCAAAGAAATGTTATCATTTGGGGCTCTTAGCACATAGGGTTGATTCACTTTCATTTATTTCTATCTCGGGAGATGACATATAAATAAATGAATAAATATGTGAATAAATATGTGAATAAATAGGTAAAAACGTTCATAATATGCATAACATAAATACTGAACAGCAACAATAAAATGGTGGATGATAGCGTGTCTGCCTCACGTTCAAGAGGTCCCGAGTTCGAATCTCGGTAAGCGTGGGTTATCTGCATAAGGTTTTTCCCGGGGTTTTCCCTTATCCTTCAAGACGCATGTCGGGTAATAAGCTCAATGTACCCTAGAATCATTTGAGCATCATTTCACCCATTTCATTCACCGTCCGATATGACTTAACGTTGGAGGACATAATTTACCAAAAAAATGGCGGTACCATTTCTATACCAAAATTTACTGCGATGACCTCGTTTCGTATAAATGGTGAAGTAGCATCCTCTAGATTCAGTTTGGAGTAAATTTTCCTATTCCTCTAGACTTCTTCTCCTGAGTACTGCATCATCATCATACACAAACAACAAAAGGAATTACATATATGTGTTGTTTGAGTCTGAGATAGGTCTAAAGAAGTGTCCTACAGGGAAAAATACGTTCAAAATCTCCGAATTTAAACATTTTCATAAAAATCTAATTCGTCGAAACATTTCTTTCAAACGTTTTAAAACAAAACTCTATTGCCGAATCAGTCCTTAAGAGAAAGGAAACAAAGAAAGAAAGAGATTAAGGAACGAAAGCACAAAATAAAAAAGTATAAGATAATAGCAAACCAGAAAGAAACTATGAAGGATAATAAAGTAGCTAAATTATAATCAACATTATAGATTTACGGACCACAGTAAAAGACAGTCCTGGCATTAAATTCTTCATTTGACTCGTATAGTTATAGTGGTTTACCGGCGAAATATAGGAGTCAAATTGAGAAGTAAGCGTCGTGATGGCACGTTGGCCGTGGTAGCTCAATAGGTTAGAGCGACTGGACGGAAACCACGAGATCTGTGGTTCATATCCCGGCCATAGCATTGCATTTTCCACGTTGACTTTATCAACAACCTTAGCCTATATACGGCTAGTGTGAAGTAATGATCAATTTACATCAATTAACTAAAATAGTAAGAGTTAAATGATGAAGCCTGGGACTCAAGTACTTACAATAGGAAGTCGCCACAAACGGTGTATGTCGGATACGAGAGCCCCTAGGGGTTTAACGGGAAAATATATTAGTTCATTGGAGAATATGACGTCAGGACGGCACGTTGGAAATGATAGTTCAATGGGTTAGAGCTACTGGACGGAAACCAGGATATCCGCGGTTCAAATCCCGGCCATGGCATTGAATTTTTCATGTTGACTCTATCTCTTAAAGGCTCTTATTTGTAATGGAGCACATTAGTTGTAGAGTCCTGTAACACTAAAAGAAGCAGAAACAGATAAAAACGCGCTGTAACAGCAAAATAAAACTATATTTCCCAGCATCAACAGAACCACGTGCATGTACTTTCTTAGCAGAAATCACAAAATAGGTAGTGAACTGTACTCACTTGTCCTACAAATTCCTTATTGAACATTCTAGCTGACACAGGATATACAAAAAGAACTTCCCTGTTACTGAAGGGCCCTAAATTCAAACTTGGCAAAGTATATGGACATAGCAATTTCAAAAGCACATGTCGCTGTGGGCGTGGAAGGTGCGAACCATGCGCACGGGCATTTAAATGGTCACATATCTCAGAGTTTAAATGCCTCAAACGCAAAGTGTAATGACTTTTCACAAAGTTTGAAGTCCATACGAATTTAACATGCAAAAACATAATTTTTCAATTTCTTTGATCAAATTTCACAGATGCATCACTCTAGAATTGTATTCAATTTATATGTTATACTTAAGGTGCTTTTTGAGTAGCCCCATTTGCTGCCTGTCATTCTTGTGAGCATTGATAGTCTTTACTGTACATTTTCTGCTGTTGTTTTATTTGTTTTTATTCCAGTTTTAGCTTTGAATGTACAGTAACGACCAAACATTTGTAGCCTTCTGTTTGTTTAGTATTTAAGTTATTAGGAGCTATGGAAAGTAGATGTGGAGAATATTTTAAGTTATACATTTCATATTTAGCTTCCTTTTACATGTTTATTTAGCTTAGTTGGTACTGCTGGTTGCCGTCTGTAAGAACCAGGCAAGTTCAGACATGTTCAGTATCTCCTACTGCTGCAATAGAAGTAACATGCAGTTACAGTTGATGCTAGAGGAAGATCCGGAGTTTCTGTCAAACGTAATCGCTGCTGATGAAACTTTGCTACTGCATTTTTATCCTCAGAGCAAACAGCAAAGCTCAGTGTGGAAATCTCCTTCATCACCAACACTCCAAAGAGCAAGAGTGGTTTCTTCTGCTGGGAAAGTTATGGTCATCTCATTCTTTGATATTCGTGGAATGTTTTATCAGCATGTTGTAGATGCACACACATCAATAGCTGGACAATACTACAAGGATGACCTGAAAACATTTCAAGTCAATATTAGGAGCAAAAGACCACATTTACATGAATTAGGCTTGATGCTACACCACGATAATGCGCGGCCGCATATTCCCAAAGTTGTTGACGAATATCTTTAAAAATCAACTTGATGTGCATCCTTTACCCTCCCTACAGTCCGGATTTAGTCCCTTGTGACCTTTTCCTATTCCTTAATTTGAAGAAAAGCCTTCGTGGGAGGCATTATCCATCATCAGAAGCAGCGGTGAAGACTGCGGAGGGGATTTTGAAGGATCTCTCATAAAAGGGTTTCCAGCATGTCTTTGAAGACTGGCAGAAACCCTGGGACAAGGAAACGGAATTCAGGGGAGACTATTTTGAGAAGGACCATCAAAACTGTGATTATTCAATATTGAAGAGCCCTCGTGTGATTATTCAATATTGAAGAGCCCTCGTATTTTCAAAATTTGTAATCTGTTGAAATGTAATTTTTCCGCTGTTTTTCAAATTTTGTATCTTTCAGTTTTATAATATAACTGGCTACAGGTTAAATGTTTACTGGAAACCATTATTGTAGGTATTACCTGTAAATTGGTAGTTTATTACAATTATTTTATTTTAAATGATTTTAAATTTTGTTTTATGATCTGAAAAACGTTATGGTGTAATGTTAGTGTCTTTTAGTTAATTTGTTTTTAATAAATAAGAATTTGAAAAAGATGTCCCTGTGTAAAAAATTAGGAACTGGGATGTAGATTTTCAAATTATATTTTTTTGAGTTATATAATGCTCCTATTTTATCATCGAAATGTGTAGAGGACTTTTAATAACCTGACGATGTAACCAAACTTCTATCTTCTTGCTCTGTAAAAGTGAATTTAGAAGAAAAAACTAAAGAGTAATAAAGTTACAGCCTTATAGCCATCCCGGGGGAAGCAATGTCCCAATGGACTATCATTGATCGTGTCACTTGGTGCCTGGACGATGAGAAAAATGATGTATCCATTGTACAGCACTGATTTTCTACCTAAATTAGAGTATATATGTAAGACATTAAAAGAAAACAATATGTTCCAATGGAAGAGTAACTTCGCTAAGGAAAGTTTGTAGGAAAATAAATTTCAAATGCTTAAAGAATTCTAACAGAGGAAATCTCTTAATGAAAGTCTCGATGCTGTTCCAAACAATTTTGCCTATTTAAATTTGTGAAAACAATGAAACAATTGAGATGCAATGGTTTACTGGTTGAAGCTTGGATTAATGGAGCCATACTAAAAGTAAAGAAAGTGATGAGCTTGATTTCCCTATTCAGACGTCCGTAGCAAGAGGCATAGGCTTTATAATTTTGCATATGACTACTGAGGGGGTTCCATTCCCAGCCTCTTGGTGAGTTTCAAATCGAAGTCTACCAAGTACGGTCATGAAGAAATGGACTACAAGGCGTTTAGGATCGGTTTGTTAACAAATTATCTACAAACAGACCTTCCAACAGTGTCTACATATCTGCAGAAACAAACAAGACATCCCTCAAATCAGAAATGCAGTTATGCTTCCCATATGAAACATTGGATTCGATCCATGCACTGCTAAAGCTGTACTACATGAACATATAAAGATGGAAAAGGACCATCTCAAAATTTTGAAATAGTTCAGGACCGTATTACCTAAGGAACACTAATTGCTATATGGGCACAAAAATATGCTTCCAAAACACAAGATGTTGTTTACGTAAAGCCATGTACCCAAAATTTTTTGATAGTGAAGTGCAAAACCTAAAGGGACAACCAGCAGAAACTAAAACAGGTTTTATTAGGATAAGGATGGTTTACATTAATTTAGAGTATTCCGACACTGACTACAAGGAACAGTTTGAAATATCTGATACTCATAGTTCCCCTACATACTATCGGTCAGTAGAGAGTAAAAATTATATATATTTATTGTCCTTAGGTATAATAGCTTCATTATTTTCTTTTTCTTATGCTTTAACGTACCTGTTTGCTGCTCAATATTATAGTATGGGAGAAAGAGCGTTTTTTAAATTGATTCAGTAAAACAGCAGCTTTTTGTGCCTTTTGCCTTGGTTTAGCATGTTTTACCTTCCATTATTTTGTATTAAACTTGTACATAAATATTTGAAACCTGGAGTATAAATACAGAACCTGGAGTATTTCCGAAGCGCTAACTCAAAGAAAGAAAGAAAGAAAGAAAGAGGAAAAATGAAAAAGAAAATCAGACACAAACTGGGGGGAAAAGTTGAGCATCGCAACTGGATAGTAATGTTTAGATCGAGCTGCTAATTTTATCCTTATATTTACGGTAAATTGCTTCGGTGAGGAGATCTTTCTATATCTCCAAGTGTATTAACATCTGAATATTACTAATTAGTGTTATTTGCTGCTAACTTGATGTGATTACATAAATTCGCTTTAAATTTTTCGATTGCTCAAGATCTTGGGCATGAACACTCACAATGTTAACAGAGCGCGAGATAAAACATCAGAAATTTTTAATGTTCACTCCCCCGCAATGGAAGAAGATGATTTCACCTAAGCTGTAAGTAGTGCACAATATGTTAAACCTGTGAATTCCTGTGACTCAGATATGAATACGTCATTTTCTAATAAAAGTTTTATAGCAAGGAAACAATGGAAGGTGCGAAGAGCAACTGAAAAACAAACAAAGAAGGCAGCCAAACATTCGAAGTTACCTTTAAACCAGGTTAAAAAGCCCTTGAATACAAGTGCTTTATGCGCATTTCTAGTACCTTCAACAAGCACCGTGCAAACTAGCTAGCAATTTCAAGCAGATAACAGTGCGTGAAATGCACATTTTGCTACCATTCCTACACAAAATAGATATCATTTATTAGAGGATAACTTAGATGACAATAACTCAGATGGTGAAGTTGAGACTACCAACAAGAAAATTCCTCCAATCTGCTTAACTGATTTTTAAAACTAACAATTATTTATTTACACTATACGCAGTTAACTGAAATCAGAACTTCATACTGCACTAAAAGGCAAAATCATTAAAAGTTTCCACTGCTGTAGCTGATGAGTTTCGTGCTCTAAGAGCTTATTATGCTTCTATAAAACAAAAATACTTCACGTATAGAAATACTGAAGATAAAATTTTCTCTGTAATCATTAGGAATCCACCCTGCTCCCTTAGTAATGAGGGGATTATTAGAGCACTACAAGAACTTAAGTATTCTGTTTGCAAAGTTGCAAGGCTACAAGGAAAAGTAAACCCATTCCTCTCTGTGCATTTGAACTCACTGACTGCGATGAAGGTAAATCTATCCTAAATCTCACCCGTCTACTCTATAGTGTAGTCAAGGTAGAACCTAGAAGGAAATCAACTGTTATACCACACTGCATTCAATTCACTACAAGAACTAAAGTATCCTGTTGGCAAAGTTGCAAGGCTACAACGAAAAGTAAACACATTCCTCTATGTGCAGTTGAACTCACTGACTGCGATGAAGGTAAATATATCCTAAATCTCACCCATCTACCCTATGGTGTAGTCAAGGTAGAACCTAGAAGGCAATCAACTGTTATACCACACTGCATTCAGTGCACTACAATAACTAACGTATCCTGTTGGCAAAGTTGCAAGGCTAAAAGGAAGAAATAAACAACCCATTCCTCTCTGTGCAGTTGATCTCGTTGACTACGATGAAGCTAAATCTATCCTAAATCTTACCCGTCTACTATATAGTGTAATCCAGGTAGAACCTAGAAGGAAATCAAGTGTTATCCCATAATGCATTCGTTGTCAAAATTATGGGCATACCAAAAATAATTGCCATCTTGAACAAAGGTGCGTCAGGTCTAGTGGATCCCATCTTTTCTCTGACTGCAATCTTCCTAAGACTACTCCCCCAAAATATGTGAACTGTCGTGAACAACATCCTGCAAATTTCAGAGGATTTTCTCACTGTTTACGTTTAAAGAAACGCTCCTCTCATTCACATAACCTGCAGCGAAAGCAGCCTCAGAACATACCTGGACCATCTGTTCCTTAGCTTTCAAATTTTCCACCTCTTTCTGAACACTGAAGTGATCCATCAGCTTCAGCAATGAAACAGGCACAAGTTAACTCACCGTCTGGACAACCTCCATGCACATATCAGCGCAACTTTGCGGGCGTTATGAACAGCTCCAGACTAAACAAGCAACCAGAGGAATCATCTTCAACCAGCTCATTCCTTATTAATTTTCTATATAAATTTTTACCTAATATCGTCTCATTCATGAGTTCACATCTGCCAGCATTTCAAGAGTTTATTATCTCACTCCTATCATCATCTTTTCAAAATGGCTATACGTAATTCTACTTCTGTCTATCAATTATCACTTCTAAATTGGAACGCTAAAGGTCTTCGTCTTAAAAGAGCCTCTCTTTTTGACTCTCTTTCAGCTCACAACATTGATATAATATGTGTCACCGAAACACATTTCTTACCAAATGAAACTTTCTCTCTCCCCGGATATAAAATATAACGAAGAGACAGAGTTGCCCCCACTGCTTCCGGAGGAGTATCCATAATAAGAATAAAACGCAATATTTCACACCACAATATACTTCCTCCATAACAATACAACAGCCTCGTCTGATAAACGGCTACGTCAATTGGGATCAATTTCAGTCAAGACTGGACCCCTCATGAACTTCAGCTTATCACCTAACCTAGACCTCAGATATTGATAATGCTGTTCAGCTTTTCACAGATACTGTCTGTTCTTGTATCAAAGAATCAACAACTCGCTCATATCGACCTAGACCTCATCAACCTACCTACGCATAATATTCACCTAATCAGAGAAAAGCATCGCATCCGAAGGCTGTGGGAACGAGAAAGACATCCTTGTCTACTCAGAAAGCTTAACAGCCTCATTCGTACCGTTAGGCAAGAGCATCGTCTTAATTCTGACCAAACCTTCGGTTTGGTTTTCTGTATCCTCTAGTGACTGTTCCCTTTGGTAAGAAACCAAATGGATTCTACGAGAACCAACTTCAGTACCATCACTGCATTTTGATAAGATACTCATAGACTCTCAATCAAAAAGCAATGCTCTTGCCTCTTATTATGAAAATATATTTGCTACAAATAACATTTTTGATAATGACGCTGCTTCTGATATCGAAAATGAACTGCATATAGATCCATAAAAACAAACCTAAAGTTACAAATAGAATTTTACACACATCGCCGAAAGAGCTATCCCGCTTCGTCATAAACCTTACTATTAAAAATCACCAGGATATGACCTCGTACCAAACATAGTACTAAAGAAGCTTACATTGAAAACACTTGTTTACCTGACAGAAATATTTAGCTCCTCTCTAAGAATTGGCTACTTCCCTCGTTCATGGAAAATAGCAGAAATAATGGCATTCCACAAACCTCAAAAACCGAAACATCTTCTATCAAGTTATTGGCCAATCAGTCTGCTTCCCACTTTATCAACACTTTTGGGAAAGTAATTCAAAAACGCTCAGCAGAATTTGTCTACAAAAGCAACATTATACCATCGTATCAATTTAGCTTTCGTCTTCTACATTCAATAACTCATCAGCTACTAACAGTTAGTGAAAGCATCATTAAAGGATTTGTAAAGAAACAGTATACCCCTGCCATTTTTCTAAATATTGCTCAAGTTTCGGTACTGTATGCCACATTGGTTTACTGGTAAAACTACATGGAACTGGACTCCCAGATAATCTAAACAGAAT